>CM069863.1:159510753-160710753 GCA_036172795.1 Pelodytes ibericus
AAGTACATTACACTACAGATTCTCATATGTCAGCGGCATATTATGAAGATATAATGTAATAGGATTGTATTGTGACTATTGAGGTAAAGTGCTGTTTTTAATCACGTGTTCACTGTTTAGTCTATGAGAAGGAGTAATATAATACATTGTTGGTAATAATCATGTTTTATTACAAATTCATATAGAAGTTACACATTATGAGATTGAACATATTATATAGCACAGTGTAACTTTATATACAACACATTGTCTCTTTAGTTATCGAATGTTTATTAGCACATTGGTGGTTAAATCTGCTCTGAAAATCACATGACGCTTTATTTACATACATAAGCATCATGGTTGATCACAACTGAATGGCTTGATAAAGACTGGCCATGGCTGAAACTTGTTGAATGTTGCCATTTAGTGAAAAAAAGGAGTGAATGTGCCTAATGGCCCCGTGCAAATAAATTTATAATATAATAAAACTTGTACCACAATAATGCTGCCTTCTGAAGTAATCTCCAAGTTACTCAAAACAATACACAAAAACGGAAGCAGAATGGCGCAACAGTAGTGAATACATAAAATAAGTATTATTCCGATGAAGAGTAATAAAATCCTTCACATTTAATAAGATTCCTGTAAGAAAACACAATAAAACACACACATGTGTATGACCAGATACAAAAAATATATATGGGCCCCTAATACAAGGAGAACTTACAAAACGATGGGAGGGATAAAACGGGAAAGGAACAAATCGAGCAGAGATGATGGCTGGAATAGCATCAGGATAGGACTGCACCTCAACGCGTTTCGCCGGATACCTCACGGCTTCTTCAGGAGGAATTTCAGAAAAAACATGCATGTTTTTTCTGAAATTCCTCCTGAAGAAGCCGTGAGGTATCCGGCGAAACGCGTTGAGGTGCAGTCCTATCCTGATGCTATTCCAGCCATCATCTCTGCTCGATTTGTTCCTTTCCCGTTTTATCCCTCCCATCGTTTTGTAAGTTCTCCTTGTATTAGGGGCCCATATATATTTTTTGTATCTGGTCATACACATGTGTGTGTTTTATTGTGTTTTCTTACAGGAATCTTATTAAATGTGAAGGATTTTATTACTCTTCATCGGAATAATACTTATTTTATGTATTCACTACTGTTGCGCCATTCTGCTTCCGTTTTTGTGGAATGTTGCCATTTGCCTGCTTGTGGCGATATAGGAAAGAAACAGTTAAAGTCATTAGTTGCTTATAAAATTTAAAGTGTATTATTAATCTTATTATTAATACTTACCCATAGTCCTTTGCAGATATGATATCTCTTTACTCTTGGCAAAGTGAATACACCTCCTAGTGAGGCCAGGTAAACTAATATGTATGATTATCTAGTGTGTTATTAGATTGGGTTTTGATTTTTTTTTTTTACCCCCTCCATTTTTTTATTAGAGCTAGAGATCCTTGGCTATGTTGTCTCCATGTGGCCAGATCCCCATAGTACAACTCGTCTGTACAGCCACCCACCTTATAAGTTCCTACCAAATGCTGACACTTAAATAGACCCTAATCCATGGCGATTTAATCCAGAGTTCTGCTCTGTTAAAATGATCAACTCAGTATCAAGTGCAACACAGGGCACTTCAGTCTAACTGTAGATAAGTAGATGGACTAATTTACACTTAGAAAAGTTGTCTTATTAAAATACCGATGAATGTTTCATTAATTAACGTTCTAGGCTTATAGAATACCCAGGAGAGATATACTGTACTTAGGAAGCCTCACATGAAGAAAGAGAAGGTTGCTTCTGACCACAAATGAGTTGGTATTTGACCACAAATAAAACAGCTTATTGAAAGTGAATAGTGGTAAAACTAATACCAATATATAATTAAAAAAAAAAAAAGTTTAAATAACATTATTAATAAAACTAAATATAACATTACAATTTTTAGAACTGATACTACAAACATTTGCCCCCCCCCCCCCCCCCCACGGTCCTCTGGGAAAAAAGTGGACCTCTGTCAGTACATTTAGCCCTGTGCAAATACATATATTAGCACATCACAACTGTCATCGTTAGCACTGATAAGATCTTTTTGCAATAATATCAGAGAGCTAATTATTTGTAAGTACACCTGAATTGATCATTAACTGTGCCACTCTTCCATCTTACTCCCACGTACATTAACCTTAAAGAAGTTTTGTTTTGCATACAGAGAATCCAGATTTTGAGAGTTAAAAAAAAAATCAAATCAATAATAACATGCTAAAGAGGCACTTTTCTGAGTGTCGTACTTACAGTACCGCACTGATTATGTTTATGTTCTTAAAAGTCAATTAAAAAAAAGTATAGTTTTTCTTTTTTAGATTTGCTGTTATCCTCTTAGTGGATGACACTTGACGTTGCTCCCTCTAAAATTAGCTCATTTTACAGTGTCTGTAAGTTTGTTATTACAGAGGATAACAGCACAGTTTTCATTTCCATTTAGGAATCAATTTGGTAATGAAAAGAAACAGAATCTGTAAAATGAGATGATATTGCTAATTGGTTTGTGTTCCGTTTCTTTTTTGCACTTCCTTTATGGTCTCCCAAAAAAAACCTCACACTTTCTTGTTTTGAGTTGAATTTTATGTGCTACTTGCAACATTTCATGCTTATAAAAACACAATATCTTGCTTAAGATGTTGCTTGTTGCTGTGTGTTACAAGTCAAGCTCAGTTTATTGCTTAAATGACATATGTGTCATATCATTCATGTTAGTGTGGCCTTGTGTCACTGATGCGTACATATGGTTCAATATTGAATGACAATTTAGCGGTATTCCAATTTATTCCACTATGTGATATGTGGCGTACCGTGACCCTAAACAGAGTGTGAGCTCTAATAGGTAAATATTTATCATGGGCATGGAATCGCACATGGTAACAATTGGTAACTTTTTTGTTTGTTTGTTAATCTATATACACACGGAGATGAATACAACCCTAGCAATTTTGTTTTTAAATAAAACTCAACAAATGGTCAGGATATCAATAAACATTTTATTAAGACTTACTATATAGGAGTTGATTAGGCATGACATGATAGGTAAGGGATAGCACTCTCATTGGATAAATAGCATAAGGAAGATACTTTATTACATCAACTGGTAATTGACCAATCATTGAAATAGCCTTCAATTCCAGAATAGATCTAGGTAAAATGGGACTTTTACTTGTCTTTTATTCAAATTAAAACTGATCCTATTTCGACCAAACAAAAAATAATATGGTGAAGAAAAATCTTCTACTCTATTTATATCGCAGGGGCTAATTCTAAGTTATAATCTGACTTGAAAAAATAGAGACCAATGTTGAAATAAAATAAAAAATGACAATGCATTATTGCTTGACAATAAAATAAACAATCACAGATAGAGAGTAAAACATTTGTGTGATTTAAAGGTATCATGCAGCTATCATGACTTTTATGAAAATTAGTATCATTAGTATCATTTTTATTGTATCAGATACTGCAAAAAAAAAAAAAAAAAATCACTATCACAGCAGGAACACATCAGATTAAGGAGTGCTAATAGAAGCAGTCCATAAAAATAACAAAGGCACAGCTAAAACTACCTATTGTGTATAGAAAAGGTACATTTCTTAGTATGTTGAATTAAAGATCTCCCATAAGTGATAATCTATTAAACAATTGGTTTTCTTATTCAAGATCTTTGAACCTAGAGATAGTAGAGATCACAGTGATTGCTGGGTATAACATAAATAGCTCTATGTATACTTGACGGCAATTGCCAATTAGACTAGGAAGTTCTCAAACCTAACCAAGTACTTTTAAGGCAGCGAGACTGTTATTCACTATAATTGTGTACCTAGAAAGCAAATGAGAAATTGCAAAAGAATATATAAAGATGTTATAGTGTATCTGCTTAAGCAGTTTAAAAAATAGCAACAAAATATGTGCATTGCAGGTATTTGTGTGCTCAGTTGCAAGGGGAATGATGCTGGGTAGCTCAGATAAGTTGCTCTATGGATCTGACATCCCTATCTATTTTAGCTTATAAATGTTCTATATCAAAGATGATTGATTCTATAGAAACACTTCTTAGCACCAGAATAAGGTAATTATGAGGTTTAGCTACCAGATCCTGCCTTTCCAGCACATGGAGATAGAACCGTTCTTGGTTGCTCACCATCATGGTTAATTGCTGGTCCATGTGTGCCACATCATACAGGGTACCAGCAAACAGATCATAGACAGAAGTATTGAATGTCATCATTAGAGGAAGTCCAGAAGGTTGTGGAGGGGTTCCTGATGTGTTTGGCTGATCATGACTTCTAATACTCACCGCCCTGGTGAGAGAAATATACTCTCTTCCTTTACTGTGTTGATTCCCTTTATGTATTTAAATGTTTCTATCATATCCCCCCTGTTACGTCTTTCCTCCAAGCTATATATGTTAAGATGCTTTAACCTTTCCTGGTAAGTTTTATCCTTCAACCCATGAACCAGTTTAGTAGCCCTTCTCTGAACTCTCTCCAAAGTATCAATATCCTTCTGGAGATACGGCCTCCAGTACTGCGTACAATACTCCAAGTGAGGTCTCACCAGTGCTCTGTTCAATGGCATGAGCACTTCCCTCTTCCTACTGCTAATACCTCTCCCTATGCAACCAAGCATTCTGCTAGCATTTCCTGCTGCTCTATTGCATTGCCTACCTACCTTCAAGTCCTCTGAAATTATTACTCCTAAATCCCTTTCCTCAGATGTTGAGGTTAGGACTGTACCAAATAGTCTATATTCTGCTTTTGGGTTTTTACGCCCAAGGTGCATAATCTTGCACTTGTCCACATTAAATGTCAGTTGCCACTGCTCTGACCATTTTTCATGAAGTAAACCACACATGAAATTAGCTAATATGTGTACAAAAATCCAGATGCAGAGGATATAGTGATAACAAGTAGCACAATGTTTAATTTGACTGCAGGCTCCAGACCCTTAGACCATATTTTCACCATCTCATTAGGAATAAGATAACTGTAGGAATGAGATAACTGTAGGAATGAGATAACTGTAGGAAACAACTTGCCGGAAAAAAAAAAAAATTGAAATCATGAAAAAATAGTGCAACTGCGGAATGCCACCTACAGCTGGATCCCACTGTACAGACAAATGTTACCCTAAAGCATGTAATAAACCCATGCAGATATTGAACATAAAAATAAGGCAAAAACACAGAAAAATCTCACCTGAATAAAGAGTCCTGTCTGTTATTGAGGCAGGTCCAAAAATAAGCATCCTTGTAGGGATGAGTACTAGTGCCATGGTGCGGACCTTGTAGAACAATCCTCCAACCAGAAATGTGCTCATCTGCAGATGCTGTCTTTCTAAGAGTCGGCTGTGCCAGAGCAAAAGCAATGTATATATGCAGTGCTGCACACTGCCCATGAGTTAATGGGAAGTCAAAGTTGCAATAAAGTAACAAACAGTCATTAACAGCACAATAACATGTGAAAACCCATAATAATGCTAGATAAATAAAATTAACAATAAAGGAGTGAAAACAAAATGAGAAATAATAAAATACAGAGGAACATTATATATACATAGTTTAGGACAGACTTGTCATACTAATTGCGAAGCAGGAACATTTCACATCAACATTTTCAGTGGGGTTCATTCATGAATGAAGGAATTGCATGTAATGGTGAATGGAATTCTCGAGTTCAGGCCATAGTAGCCGAGTTGTAATCATTCTGCTGATACTGAGAATTTTGTTAGGTATTTTGGCCATAATTTGGTATCTCCATTCTCAATTCCATGTAAAAATCCTCTTTCATTAATGAAGCCATATCTGTTGCACGTGTTTCTACTACAGGTGACATGCACATATATGCACATGTATTGGTATGTTCGACCTAACCTACTGTAGATAGATGAAGAGGAAGCTAGCACCAAGGCCAGCTGAGCCATCTGACCTGGTGAACTTAGAGGAGGAAACAGGCCATGGGACCCTATCATCAGATGATGCTGGGGGTTGAGGGAGTAAAGTAACAGAACAGTGTTAATACAAATCAACCGACATGTATAACACATCAATGGATGTGTTATGTGCAATACTTGCGACCAGGCAGGTCTGTATCATTTGTCCTTTCAACACTTGTGATTGTCTCAGGCCCCATGACCTGCAGTAGCTCCTTTATAAAATTCAGCCGGTCAGCCTGCTTAGGAGGACCATTGCCAGTGCTCTGGTAGCAGCGGCCTCAGATAACTTCCCCTTCAACTGTTGCTTCAGAATACCTGACATTTTACTTCATACATTCTACTTGAATGCATGCATGTTGTAATTTCATCCAGTTGTAATTTTGTGTACAAATGTGATACTTTTTTGAAAATTATTTTTGTTTTGCAGCTGAAGTGTGCAGATCCTGCTTTCAAATGGTGGTCTTGATATTTGCACATTATTTGACAGTTATTGGGTTTTAGTTGATTACATCTATAATTTGTATTGATTTCATGAACCTGGTTCTATTTGCTATAAGTGGTTTTTTTTCCATATACATATATATCGTTTTGGATGTATTTTATTCATTGTTTTCCACCAAATGATGTAAACTTTATAAACGTTTAATTTTGCTTATGTAAACATTTTTGAAAATAAAATCATAATAAGCTATTGAATACATGGCTTTGTTATGACATATATAAATGAGAAAGAAATGTGTCTGTGGTGTATCACCAAATATATATATTATAAAGGTTTGTCTACATTAAAAGGTATTTATTACAAGGCAACAACACAATACTACACATTTATCACAAAAACACACAGCCAAACCCTACAGAGCAACAACCCATTTAATCTCTCTCTATCATATAATAAACCCCTGCCCCACACGTTCAACCACAGTTAGGCCTCCACATCTAGTAATGGATCACTGCTGCAAGTTCACACTTGCCACCTCCACCAAGGAAGAGAAGTAACTGAATGATTCTCTGCCTGGCTATAGCATATAAAACCTTAATTAGAATGATGTGTTTTACATCACATCCTGGCTTCCAGTGTATTCATGCATCACTTCCTTTAAGCTAATAGTGGGAGGGAGGGAAAGCTTCCTAGCCCTCCTACCTAGGCCTGCTTACTTTGTTTAGAGAGATCCTGAAAGCAAGACAAGTTATCACAGTGTCAACCCCTATATTGCTCCAAATCGCATAGCCTGGTCACAAACATAAAAGATGTAAGGTGCATTATTAAAAAAAAAACATCCATGTTGTAATGAAACAGAAAATACACACATGCAATGGTTAGAAGCATACTGCGTATGTTCCTTATTAAGCAAATTAATTGTTTTCTGCTATTTAAAAACCCCCAAAACATCTCTGTATTTTCCCATGAAATAAATGAACTAATCAGAGTAAACTCTATTAGCCACACAGAGTATCCATTAATTTTATTTAAATTTTCAACTAAACATTTTCCAATTGCATCACAGTTCCAATTACATACAGTATGTGTTCTGCTATGTGCAGTTTGTTAAAGGTGCAAATTCTATCTAAGAACGGATTGCAGTGAAACTACTATCAACCATCACAATACAGAATTAATGAACAGGGTCAAACCAATGAGTCCTAAAGGATGAAGTAGCTGTCTGATTGTGAATCCAATGATACTGCATCATCCCTGTCCCAGCTTTCCTATGTTAGCTGTGTACAGGAAGAAAAATCTCTAGGCAATCAGAGTAATAAATTGGAGAAGAATATAAAACTGTCACTAACCCTAGGGTTTCATTTGCATTTTACTAACCACAATTCTTGTCACTAGGTGATTCATCAGAATCCATTAAGGGTTAATGTAGGGGTGTCAAACTGCATTCCGAAAGGGTCAGGAAAGCACATGCATTATACATATTTAATCTTTGGCTCGGGTATCTGAGTTATTGTCTGAATATTTATGGCTCAGTAAAAGGATTACATATAAAACATGCAGGCTTCATGTGCACTTGGACACCAGAGGAAACACTCTCTCCCCCTTCCACGTTGCAAGAGATTAAAAATATATGCCTGTGTTGACTCATGTGCCTCTGTGTTCTAGGTTCTACCTCTCCTTGCTCCCTGGGAGGCTCTTAAAGGGACTCTGTCAACCTAAACGTTGCTTATACTTTGAAGGTTGACAATTAAAAATTATGAGAAATGATCAGTACATTGTGTTAGCAGAATTGCATGCAATACATAAAATAAGAGAAACATATGTTTCAAAAGTGTCTGTGGTGTCGCCTTCTTATGACATAATCTGTGGCTCCGTATGCAAATAATCTGCTTTTTAATGTGAAAGGTGCGTCAATGTGGATTTATTATCCTGCTGGCCCTGTTGTGGGGGTTCTGGCATTTATTTATTTTGGATTAACATTCTGGGTGAGACTGTGACCATGCACCAGACATCTAGAGTGCGATTCCACATTATTTTATTTGACAGTTTTCATATCAAGCCACAAAGTGATGTCATAACCAGTCACCTCTTGTATCTTTAAACCATAATATTCTCTTACTTTAAGTACTTGCTTGCTGTTCTGATAACACAACGTATAGATAACTTTTCATCATTTTTTGTTCTCTACATTCTAAACAATGTTTAGGTTGACGCAGTGCTTTAAGCAATTCCATAGGTGCTCTATATCACAGTTTCCTCCCACTATGAATAGTTTTACAACACATGGTGCAGGGATGTAATTCTACATACTTTCTGTGTCACGGTTATCTCTTACTGTATGCAGCTTACGGATTTAGAGAAAATACAGAGAAAAGTGATAACATTTCAAATGTGCACTTGTATTTTGCTCCCCTCTATTACCAGACATGACCAGTTTAAGACAATTAACCCCTTTTTTAGAAGACATGATCAGTTTTAGCAAATTAACCCCTCTATTACTAGACATGGCCAGTTTCAGAGAAGTAACTATTGCCATTCTTTGGGGACAAACACAACCACACAAAAAGTGTGACATACACGCACACACAAACAGTCACATTGTTAGGATTACGTACCATGGTTCAGATCCTGGTTGGAAGAGTAACGCCCTTACTATAACAACACACAATTGGAAAGACCTATAGGCACTGGTCTTCAGGTATGTGCTGATGGTATGAGCCCCTCGAGAGATGATGGTGGGTCTTGGATAATCATCTACTGCGTAGAATAAGGACTAGGAAACAATAGGTGAAGCTGTCATTGGTACTATACTGTAGATATGCTACACCACTGCAAGCAGGTGAATCTTGAATGCAGTACCAGATTTTGCCCAACAGATGGCCAGTAGGGCAGTTCTCAGGATACTACAGAGAATCTACCAGCAGATGGCAAGCAGAGCACTTTTGTGGTGTAATACCAGATTTTGGCCAGGAGGGGGCATACAGCACTCTTGAAGCATGATACAGTATCTGCACTGGTAGGAAGAAAGCAGAGCAGTTCTTAGTGCAGGGGTGGGCAATTAATTTTTACCGGGGGCCGCATGAGAAACCCGAGCACTGCAGGAGGGCCACATCGACAATATTTCAATTAAATTTTGCTCAATATCTGTCTCTCCCCGTACCCTCATGTCTGTCTCTCTCTCTCCCCATTCCCTCATGTCTGTCTCTCTCTCCACTCATGCTCCATGTCTCTCTCCACTCATGCTCCATGTCTCTCTCCACTCATGCTCCATGTCTCTCTCTTTCCATTCATGCTGCATGTCTGTCTCTCTCTGACCACTCATACCCCATGTCTGTCTCTCTCTCGCCACTCATACCCCATGTCTGTCTCTCTCTCGCCACTCATACCCCATGTCTGTCTCTCTCTCGCCACTCATACCCCATGTCTGTCTCTCTCGCCACTCATACCCCATGTCTGTCTCTCTCTCGCCACTCATACCCCATGTCTGTCTCTCCCCTCATCCCTTATATCTTTTTCCATCTCTATCTTTCTGTTCCCCATGCTGGTCTCTTGCACACACAGTCATACATAAACACACACAGTCGCACAAACACAGTTACACACTTAGTCACCCTCACAGACGTACATTTACACAAACACCCTTATACACACTGTCACACATACATAAATACACACAGTCATAAATAAATACACACAGTCACACAAACACAATTACACACTTAGTCACCCTCACAGACATACATTTACACAGACACCCTTATACACACATACATAAATACAAACAGTCATACATAAATACACACAGTCACACAAACACAGTTAAATACACACAGCCCCCTTTACACACAGAATACACTTGCACAAACACTCATGTACATACACTTACACAGACAGTAACACACACATAGTTATACACATTGACACACACATACACACTTATACACATTCACACACACTTCAACAGACACTTCCTTTCTTTTTTATTTTAACCCCCTCCCCCCCAAAACTGTTATTACCTAATCCTCCTTGTTAATCCAAGCACAGCACAACGGGGGAAAGCTCCGCCCCCGTCACGTTCTGTGATTGGCTGCACGGAGGAGGACGTTCTCTATGGTGTCTTGGCAGATACCCTAGACAACGTCCTCCTCCCTGGAGCAGCCAATCACAGAACGCGATGGGGGCGGAGCTTACACCCGTCGCGCTGTGCTTGGATTAACAAGGAGGAGGATGGCAGGGAGAGAGCTTCCTGCTACAGCGCCTCTCCTCCCTTGCGCCCTGGCGCAGTGCACCCCGTGCACCCGCCCAGGATCGGCCCTGCCTCACGCGGGCCGGACAGGGACGCACAAAGGGCCGGATGTGGCCCGCGGGCCGTAAGATGCCCAGGTCTGTCTTAGTGGGATACTGGATCAGGACATCAGCAAGGTACTGGGGTGCCAAAATAGAGGGGAGTCAAAACAAAGCCAGGGATGAGAGGGAGGCAGAAAATCAAGATAGTCAGGGTCCAAGCTGAAATCCAATGAGCCAGAATTCAGGGGAGGTCTATAAAACAATGCAAGGACAAGGCAACCAGAGAAATAAGGGGGAGTCCAAACAAATACAGACATGAACAATAAAGGGGACAATCAGGAGCAAACAAAAAATTCAACTGAGCACAGACAACTGAGAAATGAGTGGTAGGGTGCTGGGACTTTTTAAAGGCCACTTAAGCCTGCTCCCTCTGTTAGTGGCTGGGGCAGAAGGCTGTGGGCCTTGCAGCCTGTGGGTGAATTTATGACACACATACACACTCGGAGAGAGTTTAGGTTTCTTACCTAATGCTGCTGCAGCTCCCACTGAGTTCCATGAGAAGGAGGCACTTGGGAGAGACTTATGAAATCTCAGCCAATCCAGAGAATTGAGAAGTCTCTCCTGATTGGCTGAGACATTCTTCACGCTGTCAATCCAATACTTTGCATTGTCCTTGACTGTGGCTGCCAGGGACATAAAGTCACAATGCAGCACTGTCCTTGGCAATGCGGGACTGTCCTTGGCAATCCAGTATGTGTGGTGAGCAAGAGTGATTGCCAAATTTAGCTTATCAGGAAGCTAAAAAATGTAACAATGGGAAGACTTCTTCCCGGTATTGATTGGGTCCTCTTGCTTTTCCCTGACAAACTGCTTCTGCCTTTGCCTCCATCAATACCCTTTCAACAAGTTCAGGATAGGGAAGCTTGATAGATTATCTGATTTACTTTAGGCAACAACTGCTCTAAAGGTGAACTTTTGAGCTTAGGGTAAAACAGACCTGTGGAATATAGCAACATATAATAAGTAATGATTTCATTTATAGAAAATCATATGACCATATGAATCCTTAACAAGGGCAGCAGAAATCAGGTACAATGTCATGGAATCACCAATATGGGAGTAGCTTGTGTAAATGTAGAGGAGGAAGCTTACCTAATATTATAATTGTGAAATATAAAATCAGTTTTTATTTGATATGATACACAATCTTTATTAAAAAAAATGTAGAACATTACTGCTTATTATTTGTTCTTTTGCACATCCAAGCACATTTTGAATTTCTTGACATGATTACTACTCTGGAAGGTTAAGATACCACATCTCCTTCCTGTGCCATCGCTCCTATAGATTTAGGGATTTATTTACTTCTTTGGAAAGAGTCTTGACAACCACTGTGGTTTGAAAACATCCTCCAAAGATTCCTTTCTCTGCTTCACCCTCCCCAGATGCTAGTAGTTCACAATATCTATGACAGAGTTGTAAATGTGGGGCTCCAGCTGCTGATGTACTACATCTCCCATAATGCTCTGTCAACTAAAAGGTTGGCAGTGGAGTTTGGGAGATTTAGTTTTCCACCAGGCAGAGGTCATCAGTTTGCCCCCCCCCCCCCCCCCTAATATTAAGCTTAGAATTATTATTCTGAGGTAAGTTCAGCCACTAAATAGTAAATATACTGATTATCCTTGAATACATCAAGGACATGTAAAGTACAAGTAGCAACACATACAACACTTTACATCATAACAAAAATGGACAATATTTAAAACCAGCTGGCTAGCAGAGTCCAAAGAAACATTGATCAATATGTTCAGTCACAGCAGAAATTACACATAACCGCTCAAAGGTTTAAATATCATTAAAAATGAATTAACGAGACTAAAACTATGATGAAAGGCAGACTGGGGAACTTTGTTCCTCTGCAACTGAACTGATTGTGAAATTAGAACCTACCATTCTACATCTGAATTCATTTTCTAAACTATATTTTTCCCTACTGTGAAAGCTACACAGATCCCAGTTGAAATATTCAAAATTAATATGCGTGCTATAACAAAGGCAAGTGGTTGCCCGTGTGCCAACTATTTCCCACATGTAACCTTCTAATTCAGAAATAGCAGCTGTAATCAGAAGGCAAAATTAGGAATCCTCCTACTGTCACGAAGATCTTTGTAATCATGTTTCAACAGAACAGGTTGGATGCACACTCAGCCTTATGAAGGCTGCGAATGTATATATAATTGTATTTCTATGGTTCCTATAGCGTATGCAAAACTCACAAAATTATAGTACAGAGGAAATAACATATTACTTGCAGCTAATAAATGAAAAAAAGGAAGTGAAATGGCATATTACTCTTAAGGGCTTACACGTAATGAAGGTGACGAAGCAGGTTAATGTAAGATCACTGTGAGTTCAGCCACGTAATCTTGTTTAAACATACTGTATATGCAATTCATAATCTTAGCAGTCTGTGTACTCTGACATGACCATAAGATATACAGTATAGTGTCTAACACACCCAGTTAATAGGCAAAGCAGGGGTAGGTACCAACAATGTTCATGGTGGACATTTACTGCACTTTGTGGTAGACAATTTAATGATGTTCTATGGACCTTCACAGACCTACCATGGACACTTTGCCTATCCTTAAGATTAAGTATATTTCCACTGATCCTTAGATGGTATATATGGTAGCAGGGAAAGAAACTAACTTATCAAACTAGCCACACATCCAAACACAATCACATTCCAACATGCATGAAATAGAAGGTGGTTGTGTTGAATGTACGTGTACAGTATAGCATACACTGTAACCCCTGCTTCTTTTAAGTCACTCAATTCCCCCTCTACTCCTGGAGCAACAGAAATAGGAATTATATATTAATTATCATTGGATAACACATATGGGTCTATTCACTAAAATTTGAGAATAGCTCGAGGAGGTCAACTTTGCAGGTTAAATTTCATTTTGAGACGTATGGGATATTAACTAAAAGGTGAGTTGAGGTGAGTAGTAGGATGAGTTGAAGTGAATAGTAGGTGAGTTGAAGTAAGTAGTAGGTGAGTTGAGGTGAGATGAATATTCCATCTCACCAATTCCGCTATACATTGTGCAGGAACAAACCTGATGGTTTCACTTAGCGGGGGAGCTAACCTTGTTTGTTCCTGAACAATGTATAGCTAAAGTGGAAATGTTCATCTAACCTCAACTCACTTGCTACTCACCTCAACTTACCTTTTAGTGAATAGCCTCATAAGTAAAAAAAAATAGCTTTGATCATTTCGCGTCCCATTACTTTCAGTGGGGAAGATTCAAACCTGTTTTCAACTCTGGTGCCGAATTTGACTCAAACTGAAAGTTGACCTTCAAAGACAACCTCCTCAAACTATTCTCAAATTTTAGTAAATAAAACTAATTGTGCTTATCATGAAACTTTTCACTCTTAATGCCACCCTCTCTTTCATACTTTAGCAAGGAAATATATTTTTCATTGGCTAGAGTATGCAATGTATGCCTATCACCCTATGCACAGGCCACAGCCCAAAAGTGTAGGACAGACACACAGTGCTAGCTCCAACCTATGTCAGCAGTTAGCCCTATATACTGGCACACATGGCAATAGTATCACTATATGTAAACATTATTTATTTATATATAAATATCTCTTTTATTAATATATAAAAAGAAAAAACATATACATACAAACATGCATTGCAATATATTACATATTCTTAGACTTGCTCAGCCCGAACAATAAAGGACAAAAAATAGAAAAAGCTGCCTGAGGGCGAAATTTCATTGTCATTAGACTTAATAATTGCAATGTTACATAAAAACAAACAAATTCACATACTGCTGTCTCCACCCTCCCCCCGCTGCCCGCAGGATGGTACCCCCCCTCCTCCTCTCCAGCCCAAGGAATTCCGAACTGCCCATTTATGGCCTTTTTCTCTTTTCACTTACCCCTCCTCCCTTCCCACCTCTTCTTAAGGGAATATATACTAGGGCTCTATAGCTAGAGAACTTATGTTGTTAATGCTTACTCATTGATCATATTAGAGCAGTCTACCCATATTTGTTTAGTCTTACTTGAGGTTGACAAAATCCAGGAAACACCACATTCCATTTTAATTTGGAATCGTAATTGATCTTCAACATTTTTCCAACTAATACATTTATTTTGTTTCCAGTCCCTAGCTATGACTCTTTTTGTTGCCAGAAGACAGTGGGTTGCGAGAGCTAGTTGGGGTTTGGAGATTTTGGGCCACCCCTGGTGTAAAAGGACTGCTCTGGGGTTTTTCGGGAGTTTAATCTTGCCTTTGCTATGTAGAAATTTAAATACTTCCTCCCACAAACTCTTAAGTCTTACACATCACCACCAGATATGTGTAAAATCTCCATCAGCCAGCCCACATCGACAGCAAAGTCTGGATTGGGACTCATGGAAATGGGACAGTCTGGTGGGAACTAGATACCACCGATTTACAATTTTAAAAAAGGTCTCCGTCAAAGAAAGATTGTGCACGTATGTATTAACCCTTGACCAGGCTTCCAATGTATGCCTATCACCCTAAGCACAGGCCACAGCCCAAAAGTGTAGGACAGACACACAGTGCTAGCTCCAACCTATGTCAGCAGTTAGCCCTATATACTGGCACACATGGCAATAGTATCACTATATGTAAACATTATGTATCTGTAGAGATCATATTGAGATTACATTCACCACATACAGACACACAACATTATAACTGTGAATTAAAAGCAAAAAAAAACCCACAAAAAATCTACAGTCACAAGTGTCGTTATAAATATTTTAGAGGGAAGTTTCTTTAAAGAGTTGAATTTTCAGCTGGGCTTTGAATATAGAAAGTAAAGGTGCTTGATAAATACTGAGTGGAAGAGAGTTCAGGAGGTAGAGCTGAATGGAAAAAAAAAAAGGTTTAAGACGTGAGAAGGCTGCAGAGGTGAAAGGTGCTTTAGTTACAATTTCCAATAGACAGTTATTTGAAGTTACTAATTTATTGTAAATAAGTCTTACTCATTTGTGCCATGCACAGCTTTATCCCCTGAGGTTGATAATATGATAAAGCTAAAAGATTTCTTTACAAAAAATAGGTTTTCAATAACTGGGACTTTTAACACTTTATCCAAACCACTTATATCTTTCTACCACCTCTTTTATTTTATCTGTTCAAACTCCTGTAGATGACTTGCAATCGTTTACCTTTGTAGTAAATAAATAAAGCAAAGTATGTTGTAAGTCAATTATGACATTTTTTATATGTGTTTCTTCAGAGTAAAGGATGGTGAACTTAGTTTTGCAAATATCAGTTGAATTGAAACATCTAGTTTGAAGAAAAATATTCACACAATAAAACAGCAAAAAGAAAACAACTCTTGTCTGCTTTTCTCTCAAGTGATATTAACAGAAAAACATCTATATTTTATAGTTATAGTCCCTGGGGCTAAGGTAAGGTGAGATGAAGTGAGCTGAGGTAAAATGAACGTATTATCTCACCAGTTTAGCTATACATTGTGCAGGGACAATCCTGGTGGGTCCCCCACTTAGCAAACTCATCTGGTTTGTACCTATACAATGTAAAGCTCAACTGGTGAGTAGAGTTGAGCGGACACCTGGATGTACGGGTTCGGCAGGTTCGGCCGAACTTCGAAAAAATGTCCGGGTCCGTGCTCGAACTTGACCCCGAACTTGACCCCGAAGTCAATGGGGACACAAACTTTTGGCCACTAAAATGCCTCTAAAAAAGTCCTGGAAAGGGCTAGAGAGCTGCAAAATGGAGTAAAATATGGGTAAGAGTAGGACAAGTGCCCTGCAAGCAAATATGGATAGGGAAATAACTTAAAATAACATAAAATACATACAAATTACAAATACAGCTGAGCCATAAAATAGCACTAGATGGAATCTTTGATTTTAGCTTTGGAAGAACATAAATCTAAATCTAAAGCATGGCTGCCAGGAGGATCAACAGAATTATCCATTTGAGAGAGGGTTCGAGTGCAGGGTATTCTCTTTCAGTTTATACTAAGGGACCCATAGGTTGAGGAGGCGGTGACCGTGGTGGTGTAGGTGGAAGCGGCTCTGGAGGAGGAGGAGGAAGAGGAGGAGGAGGTAGCCAGAATTTTTCAAAGTGCGCTGTAAGCACAGTATTGGACTGTTCTATTTGACTCTCAGATATGAAGTGCACCGCAAGACGCAAATGTACTATTTACCACCCAAAACTATTAGAATTTTTCAAAGTGCGCTGTAAGCACAGTATTTGACGGTTCTATTTGACTCTTAGATATGAAGTGCATGACGCAAATGTAATATTTAACACCAACAAATTGCAGTATTTAAAAATGCCTAGATGTTGCCCACTGAGCTAACAGAACTGGATTAAAGTCATGTGCCTGGCACACATGCAGTTGCAAGTGCACTGCACTCTCTGTGGCACTGGACTCAGGGCAGGGTACAAATATGTAGTATAGCACCCACTAAAATAATCATTGTAATTTGAATAATCGCTGTAGGATTATGCCCCTCAATGTGCCAGTATTATGCCTCTCAATGTGCCAGGACTTAGCCACCCAATATGCCAGGATTATTATGCCACTCAATTATGACATTTGTTATATGTGTTTCTTCAGAGTAAAGGATGGTGAACTTGGTTTTGCAAATATCAGTTGAATTGAAACATCTAGTTTGAAGAAAAATATTCACACAATAAAACAGCAAAAAGAAAACAACTCTTGTCTGCTTTTCTCTCAAGTGATATTAACAGAAAAACATTTACCACCGGAGTCCAAAAACCGTAATGTTCGGTACGAACCCGAACAGTGCGGTTCGAGTTCGCTCAACACTACTGGTGAGATGAAATGTTCATCTCACCTCATCTCACATTTTAGTAAATAGCCCCCACAGAATTCTCATGTTCACTTGGAGTTTTGGAAAATCTTTAGTGAATCTAAAGTTTGTAATTTTAAGGCTTACTGATAAACATGGAATATGTTGGTTGGCTATGATTGCTATAGAGTCAGAGTTGGTAAATATTTTTTATGTGAAATATTTGTTTATTTTTCTCTATTTTTATAACCACTGAACAATAGGAATTGAAACAGTATTATCCATAAAATAACAATTTTATTAAAGGGAAGAAAAGTGTCTATGTCTAACTGAAAGATTGCATTAAGTGTAGATTCTTTATATAACACATTCTTTAATGAAAGAATACAAATATTTTTTGTCCTTTCATTAAAACATTTCTATTTAAAACAGTAAATATGTTGCCTACAGTTGTCCTTTAAATCTTGGTAAATGTGGTTTTAAAGTTTCTTTAAGCTCCCATGTCCAAATAATACAAGGCATCAAATACAAAGTGGAAAACATTCATTCAATTAAGCATTCACTGAACTTCATTACTTTTGCTGGTCAGATGTATTGATTTCTATAAAACACTTGTACAGTTTCACACCTGTTGGCCCGCAGTTACAGACAAAATTAAATATAGCACATGCTACTAAATATTTTTATATTGTGCTCATTGAAAAATGTATGTCGGGTTTCCCCTGTGGCAGACACAGTGTTAATTGACGAATGATACCAAGATTTACCGAGCAGTGTCATTCAGGTGAGACACAGTATATATGAAAATGTAAGAATAACATTAAACACTTAAAAACACAACACATATAACAGTTATACAATAAAGGTAAAAAAGAAAAGAAAAGCATCTACATTTTTCTCTGCACATGCCCCATCAGTCCCAACTGTCTCATAAAGGTTTTTAGAACTGTAAATATTCAGAAGACACCAGATCTTCTTGGTAATCCATGGCAGGTTTTTATGTTATGTACAGAAGTGCCGGCAGCAGATATTTTCAATCTTTCACTGTGAGTCTATGGTTCCATTGGGTTTTAAGAGAACAACTATTTCGTTTTTATAATCATGTGGCAATTACACCAACTTATTATGAAATACGTTGAGAGGATAGCAATCAGACATTAATCATCAGATACTAACTGATTTAGTTTGTATGTTATCTTAACAGGTCAACGGTTGATTTTCATGGCCCTTCATGGTGCTTTGAATCATATTTACTTAAGAAGATGGAGGTTTTAACATAATATAACCATGCATTATCAGGTTTAAGCAAAGCCATGAGAACCACATTAAAACTGTACCCATGGATAACACTTTTAAGTAGAAAATACAGATCAATAACATTAAATAACAGAACTAGTAAATGAATACATTGAGTATGTGCCACAATAAGAATGTCCATAGCCAAATTTTGGAATAAAATAGTCTCCGCTCAAACAACCACATTGGCTCCCAAAATATATTAACAATGGAAAAATCAGCAGCATATTTACAGGAATCAACTCAAAACTACCTAAAAATATGGATTTCCACCCTACTCGCCCAATGGAGGGACAGAACAAACACACTACACCCACTTGAAAATGTTATAATGATTTCTTATGCAAAAATTCACCAACATAATATCCAAAAATAATAAGTAAGATAACCCATGTACAATGAAGAAGAAACAATACCTTGACATACTTTAAGAAATGATTAGAAAATAAAAATGTAATAGTTATATTAAATATTTATATAAAAATTAGATACATGTTTATATAAATTCATTGTAGAAAATATACACCTACAGAAACAATGTTATTATAAAATGATGACCTGCTTGTTATTATCTCCTTTTTCTTTTCTGTTAAAAATGGTAAAACATTTGATAACTTTCAATAAGGAGTAAATTATATTAAAAAAAGCTGGATGGCTTGTAAGTGGATGTACCAACATGTAAGTGTCTTATCTGCACAGGAGAGCTGGCACTGGTATATCTGTCTTTTTATGCAATATTTGATGCATATATTTCTATGCAATATATTCTATGCCATGTTTTACCTTTTTATCTGTGTCTTACTGTTATGGTAAATGGTAGGCTGATGAAGTTGCCAGCCTTCTGCTGCTTAAGAGCTTTTTAGCAGGTAATTAGCAAGGGTTAAGGAGATCATCAATAGATTTCAGGTATGATAATTACAGAAGATCTGCCTTGGTCAATACAGGCAGGTGAAGCCATTAAAAATGCTCCACAGAGACTATATTAATAAGAGATTTATATTACCTATTCCTGTGCCTATAAGTTTATAACCTATGGCACTATTGTTTGGTTTGGTTGGAGCAATATGACAGATAAGAGTCCTTTGGTGTATTTTGGTCATTTGTGCAGCACAGAGCCATGTAAAATCTACTTACACTGTTTATTATCTAACCCATCAAGCCTTTTTCACTTTTCTCTGTTTTCTCATTTGGCAAATGTCAACATAGCATTGGATTGGAAAATGTCTAGATGTAGAGAGAGCTTTATTCCACAAGCACTATGAGCATTGAACAATATTTAATTTTATATGTTTATGCTGTGTTTTATTGATTTTTTTTAATGTTACGTTTGGAGTATTCACGCAACATGCATCTCAGCTCATAAGCTCTATTCTATCCCAAAATCCCCCCAAAATGTCCAATCTTGCCAGACACTGTTTTTCCTCTTTAATCTTAACCTCTTCGTGACCGTATGACACGTTAACTCTTTATGTAGTTAAGCTGGCAGTGCACTCTGTGCCCGAGGAAAAGTTTCCGGGCATGCGGTCACCATGATAACATGCAAATTAGATGGCAAAGTCAATGTGTTCACACACTGACTTTGCCTCTAACACACTCCCTGTGCTTCACGTAATAATAGTGAAGCACAGAGAGGAACAGGCAAGTGTAGAAAAAAAAAGTTTCCTGTAAAAAAAAAACAAAAACAACAATTTGCAAATGGGATCAGTTTCCTTCATACTTTATGGCCCTCATTTTGAAAACTTTTTTTTTTTTGCATTTTTAATATTATTGTAATATATTATTGTAATATATTAACTTAATTACCGTTATCCCTGCATGCCCGTTCTGTGATTCTTATGGCTCTGACATCACACTGGTCAGTTTTTTTTCTAGGGTTTTTTGTTGGGGGAGGAGGGGGTTTGGGAACCAATAATTAATTTTTTTTATTAGTAAGTTAATTAGTTTGAATAAGTGGGTTAGTGTTGTACTAGTTGTGTAGATTATTATTGGGAAAATAATGGGGGAAAAAATGTCCCCAAAATTTTCCCCTTTTATATGTATTTTTTAATACTAAATTATATATTTTTTTATGCATAGGGAAAGCTCTAACTGTCCTTTAAAAAATAATATATAACTTGTCTGGGTGCGTTAACTGACTGAGAGGAACAATACGATTTAACAACAACATATTAAAAAGAGAAAAATCGCTCTTGTTCTTGGCACGAAAATCCCTGGTCCTGAATGAAGGGTTTAATATATACTTCCAGTTCTGTTGTACACTCCCCAAATGCTAGTATAGTAACACAAATAGGCCTCAATTTGTATTTTAACCCCTTAACGACAGATGACGTGCCAGGCACGTCACGGCAAATCGAGGACTTGCCGACAGCTGACGTGCCTGGCACGTCATGCACTAAACTGAGTAAAGAAAGCGACCAGCGGTCGCTTTCTTTACTCTAACGGTGTTGCTACAATGCCTCTAGGTAGAGGCATTGTGCAACACCCCCCAAAAGTGCAGGGGCGCGCTACGATCACTCCACGGAGTGATCGTAGCAGCCATTTAAAAATGGCTGCGCCCGCGCAACACATGTGCTTAGAAAGCGAACGATCGTTCGCTTTCTAAGCATCTCCGGTGTTGTTAAAGTGCCTCGCCAGCGAGGCACTTAACAACACCGTTCTGCTCCCCAGAGCCGATGGTGGTCGCTCTCCTGAGCGACCCCATCGGCTCAGTAGAAGGGAACGCTGCCTATACAGGCAGCGCTTCCCTTCTAATGGCAAGAGCATCGGAAGTGAAAGTATTTCACTTCCGATGCTCTAGGGGGAGCCAATCGATGCCGGCACAACAGATCTATGTGATCTGTGTGCAGGCATGTATGATAAGTGCTCTGATGAGCACTTATCATACTGTCAAAGGCAATATTACTAAATATTGCCTTTGACAAGTATTGATCTGCCTCCCTCACCTTACTAGTTATAGTAAGGGAGAGAGACAGATCAGATAAAGTAAAAAAATAAAATAAAATAATAAAACAAATATTTAATAAAATTTTAAACACCAAGGGCTTTTATAAAAGCCATTTAACCCCTTCCCTGCCATTGATCGCTGTGTACGCAGTGATCATACACAGCAGCACATTTTTTGCTGTCTGTGCATTTTTTAGGGGTTAATTTTTTTTACTGTAATTCATTACAGTATAAAAAAAAGCTCTTTTAAGAGAGATTAACCCCTTTCTTGCTGTAGATCACTGCCTAAGCAGAGATCTGACGCAAATGCAGCAATCTTGCTGCAGAAGCATTTTTAATTTTTTTAAAACTTTTTTATTACACCCGTCACGTGTTAATTATACCCGCTAGGGGACTACGTTTAACGTAATTTTTTTTTAAAATAAGAGCTATTAACCCCTTCCTTGCCGTATATCACTTCCTAAGCAGCACATATGGTCACTGCCTAAGCAGTGCATATGGTCACTGCCTAAGCAGCGCATATGGAGCAATCTAGTCGCAGAAGGATTTTTTTTTTGCTATCAGCATTTTTTTTGTCAGACTCGCTAGGGGTTAATTATACCCACTAGGGGATTACCTGTATTCCTTTTGAAGCTGTCTGAACACGTGTATAGCGATCAGTAACAGCCGATCAGTGGCAAAGGTGGTTTGGTGATTTCTCAGATGAGCATCACCATTCGTCTGGTTCGATCAATATTGGTAAATATTGTTCTGACCCATATGGATCTGCCTCCCTCTCCTCACTTGAGTTTTAGTGAGGGAAAGAGACAGATCTGTATAACATAATTTTTTAATTGTAATAAATTAAATAAAATGTTAAAAAAATTGTGAGTCCCAAGGGCTTTTATAAAAGCCATACCCTTTGTATAGTGTAGTGTATTAACCCCTTCCCTGCCACTGATCACTGCACAGCAGAAATTTTTTTCTTGTCTGTGCATTTTTAGGGGTTAATTTTTTTGTACAGTACTACAAAGGCTCTTATAAGAGCTATTAACCCCTTCCTTGCTCTACATGTTCAAATTCCAAGTTTGAAAATCAAAAAGCGCACCTCTCAAATGTAGCCTTTCAACACCCAACAAAGCTGACAAAGCTATGCATGGGTGGTATCCCTGTGCTCGGGAGATGTTGCTGAACATATATTGTGGTATTGTTTGTCAGTGACACATACCGAAATATGTGAATTTGTGTCTAAAGTACAATGTATGTGGGAAAAAATACACAATAAAATGACTACCACAAACTTTGACAAAGGCTGGTGGTAGAATTGGTGCATGGAAAGTGTTAAAATAACACCATTTAAAATAGCCTAGGGTGTCTACTTTTACAAAATATATACTTTTTGGGGTAAAATACACTGTCCTACTTTAAAAAAAAGTCCCAAATGAAAGATGGGCTCAGGCTGGCTACACGTCAATATTCCAAGTTGAAAATGCGCACCTTCACAATGTGGCCCTTTTAGCCCCCAAACAACCCAACAAACCTATGCATGGGTGGTATCCCTGTACTCAAGAGATGTTGCTGAACACTTATTGGGGTGTTATTTGGCAGTGACACATACCAAAATCTGTAAATTCATGTCTGAAGTACAAGGTTTGTGAAAAAAAAACACAAAAAAATGACTACCACAAACTTTGACAAAGGCTGGTGGTAGAATTAGTGCATGGAAAGTGTAAAAATACCACCATTTGAGATAGCCTAGGGTGTCTACTTTAAAAAAATATATGGGTTGATGTGGTAAAATACACTGGCTGGTTTCAAATATGTCCCAAATGGGACATGGGTGCAGGCTGTCTGCATGTCAAAATTTCAAATTGGAAAACCAAAAACTTCACCTCCCAAATTTGGCCTTTTACCCCCCAAACAATCCAACAAACCTATGCATGGGGGGTATCCCTGTACTCAAGAGATGTTTCTGAACACTTATTGGGGTGTTATTTGGCAGTGACACATACCAAAATCTGTAAATTTATGTCTGAAGTACAAGGTTTGTGAAAAAAAAACACAAAAAAATTACTACCACAAACTTTGACAAAGGCTGGTGGTAGAAATAGTGCATGGAAAGTGTTAAAATACCACCATTTGAGATAGCCTAGGGTGTCTACTTTTAAAAAATATATGGGTTGATGGGGTAAAATACACTGGCTGGTTTCAAATATGTCCCAAATGGGACATGGGTGCAGGCTGTCTGCATGTCAAAATTTCAAATTGGAAAACCAAAAACTTCACCTCCCAAATTTGGCCTTTTACCCC
Source organism: Pelodytes ibericus (assembly GCA_036172795.1). NCBI lineage: Eukaryota > Metazoa > Chordata > Amphibia > Anura > Pelodytidae > Pelodytes > Pelodytes ibericus. The sequence goes on from CM069863.1 coordinate 159,534,833, forward strand.
CCAAACAATCCAACAAACCTATGCATGGGGGGTATCCCTGTACTCAAGAGATGTTTCTGAACACTTATTGGGGTGTTATTTGGCAGTGACACATACCAAAATCTGTAAATTTATGTCTGAAGTACAAGGTTTGTGAAAAAAAAACACAAAAAAATTACTACCACAAACTTTGACAAAGGCTGGTGGTAGAAATAGTGCATGGAAAGTGTTAAAATACCACCATTTGAGATAGCCTAGGGTGTCTACTTTTAAAAAATATATGGGTTGATGGGGTAAAATACACTGGCTGGTTTCAAATATGTCCCAAATGGGACATGGGTGCAGGCTGTCTGCATGTAAAAATTTCAAGTTGGAAAACAAAAAACTGCACCTCACAAATTTGGCATTTTAGCCCCCAAACAACCCAACAAACCTATGCATGGGTGGTATCCCTGTACTCAGGAGAAATAGTAGAATCTATTTAGCATGTTTTTTCGTTCGCTATTGTCGATGAGGAGAAGTTGTTTCACATAAAAACAAAGAAATTTGTGTATTTTTTTTTTTTTTTACCATATTTTATTATTTTTTTTTAATAATATGATAAGATATGATCAAAAATATGGCATCCATAGAAAGCCCTTTTTGTCCCGATAAAAACAATATATAATATGTGTGGGTACAGCAAATGACGAAGAAGAAAATTACTGCTAAACACAAACAGCACAGAAATGTTAAAATAGCCATTGTCCAGAAAGGACAAAAATGTTTCAAAGGCTCTGTCCTTAAGGGGTTAAATGTTCATCTTCAAAGATTGAAGGGTGGGGAAAAGAATAGTGTTGGATACATTGTGCTATTTTATTACTGGAACCTTTTTTGTGCTTTACATAATCAGATAAAACATATGTCAGATCTATATTGTTACATGGACTGTCTAGTCCCCAAACTCACTTTGGTGCAAGTTGAAGATTAATTCTTGAATAGTGCACAGGTTTTTTTCCAGTGTGATTTGATGCAGGCATTCTGCATAAACCACATTTTTAATATTTGACTCAAGACCTCCCCCTGGTGATTACTCTGCATGTTTACTGCAGGTGCAGCACCACTGATTATATAGATACTAAGCAAGTTTTGTTTCATTTAGTCACATCCTGTGCTGTTGCAATTGAATACATTGTTTGGACTGTGATAATCTTTCTCCTGTTCACAGTAGATATCTTAACAGTGCAACACATTGTCTGATGACATCACTAGAAAAACAGGACATTATTCTCATTGGTTCCTGCAGCAAAACAGGAAAAATTTTTTTTACTTTTACTCAGCTAGTGTGGGCAGCCCTGGTTTCTTGCAAACTACTGTAATTTCACAATTTCATCTAGTTGTAAGGATATTGAATTTTAACCCCTTCAAGTCAGATGGTACTTTGGTCCTTAACGAACAAAGCACCATCCGGCATCTGTGTGTTCCTGGCCTCTAGGCACTAAAAAGAAGGACGGCATGGAACGTCCTACAAGCGGGAAGGGGTTCAGCGATGCAAAATGTAAAGCGTGCATTTTAATGTACTTTGAAAGCACATTAATAGGTATTAACATTTGGAAGATGCATTTTGGGCACCAGACAGTCCCTTTAACAGCACACTAGTTATCTCATTGTATTTTAAAGATTTCTATAAAGAAAAGTAACTAAATTACAAAGTTGCAACATATGTATCTACAGCAGAAGAAGATTATAGTCTTTTATGCTATCTTGTGTATTTTGCTCGGAGGAACTGTATCTTTAAAGCACTGTATGGTAATTAGTTTAGACTTTCTCACATATTGCAAACATGGCATACACCACCACTGCCAAATAGAGATAATTAACAAATAGAAAGCATTATAGAAGCCTGTATTTCTGAACATCTGTTGTGCAAGGATGACTTATCCAGGTAAACACCTGTAAGTGCCAAACAAGTTTCTGTGATATCACACTTATTAGTGATGATGTGAAAACAGCTATTAACAATTAACATGCATTGCTTTAACAGGCAGGGTTGATAATTTGTTTTGCTATGTTTAATTAAAACCACATGAATAGTGAGCATGTGTGTAGTAGTACACATGGATTCTGTTTAGGTTTAAATATTGTACATTTTATTTTGCTATTAATTCCAAAATTTCAATTTTCTTTCTTGTACTGTGGGCTTCTGAAGCACAGTTGGATGATCATCATACTTTGTTTTCTTTTTCCCTTGGTTGGGAAAGTGGAATATTCATTACAAAGTAATTTTAAAAAGGTATACGTTTTACTGTCATAGCTAAAAGAAATACATAGTTCAAGGATATTGTTATATGACATTACTGATCTAGCCCCATATTAATTAATTTCCATTTGAACATTGCAATAGGAGCTGTGTATACAATTAAACTCTGTGTGTGACATTATGGGCCACAACTGACCTTTATAATTATCCTCCACTATTAAGATAATTTATTATATTCTACACACAGGTCCCAGCACCAAAACAATCCAATGGATATTATTTTTTAATACTGATCTATGTATGTTGGATACAGTGATCTCAATTGAATGTAAAACTAGCTTGTGACTTTGCCCAGGATTTAGATTCTTGTATACATAAATTTCAAATTTCCTAATATTCCCTTATATTAAAACTAAAAAATAACTCATAACTTGAGGATGGTACAACATAGAGAGCTGAAAATAGTCACATTGACCTAGAAATTCCAGTACGAATAAGCTGTGCAAATTTCATGATTCTAGAGTTCAGACATTTTATGTTTTATAGTTAAGATTTCCAAGTTTATTGATGGTTTTGCTCATAAAGTGCTCAGAAACTAGGCATCAGAGCATATCTCCTTTAATTTAAATGCCAGGTCTCAATAACATTTGTATTTTTGCTTTTTCATAATCGAGAGTATTAAAACAAAAACTATTTAAAAATCAACGTTCTAAAAGTTACCAGGAAAATTGATTTTAAAATACCACTAATGTAATTGGAGAAGAACATATTTCCACAGCTAATTCTTGACAATAAATACAACGGTCTACTTAATAAGGAGAGGATTGCAGAGAATTGAGATAGGAATTTCAAACTTTAGGCCAATGTAGCCGAGTTGGAAAAATTCTCTGCTGCAGATGAATGGGAGAAATTTCCCCAGTAATTATCTACAATTGTCTCTTTATTGAGCAGGCCCTACAGATTTAATTTGGTAGGGTATATTGATGGTAAAGGTATAGCAAAAGAAACACACAGGTTGTTCTGGAAAAAGATTTGAGGGTGGGCCAAATTAATTGAATTGTGTGTGTGATAAAAAGAGGTGTTTGATGAATGACAAGACCTCAGAGGAGATACGTGAGAATGTTGGTTTCTATTCTGGGAGAAAATTGTATGATTTTATCTGCTGAATTGGATGGACTGGAGTGGAGAAGCATGAATAAGTATAAAACTAGATGAAAGTAGGTTGCAGTATTACAAGGGAGATAGAATGAGGGCATGGAAAAGATCCTTAAATAGTGACTTGTGGAACAGAAATCATTTTAAGACAATGATGAATTAGCGTTTTACTTTTCCAGCAGTTGCTGTATTCACTACAATAATGACTTGTTCTTCAGTCCTGTTCATGATCTGAAATGCAATTTGTAGCTGTACTAATGGAGAAGGCACACCTATTCTAAATCTGCATGTTGCAGTAAAAAAAGCTAACTGAATGCTCCCTCTGCAAGAATCTTTGGTTGGATCTCTGATCACCCTCCTTCCTTACTGAATGACGAACCAATGCTCCAGTAGTGTAATACAACTCCACATTGGAACATTGCAGTAACAAAAGATATAGGAAGATGGGAGTCTGACTGAAGATTCTTGTATGACGACAGATTTCAGAGGGAGAAAGCATTTTTGCTGATATAGGTATTGTATAGCTTAGGGTTTACAGGTTTCACGTTAGCTATGAACAGTAAATAGTTCTACAATAAAGAGACTTTTAAAAATATTCCCACTGCAAAAATTGGACAGTTAATTATGTCTACATGTATAGCCTTACTTGATGGGAACTATTGCTCTCATTATCAGCCAGATAAATATCAACAGTGCTTCTTAAGAAGCAACATTTTCAATTTTTAATTAACTATGTCAAAGTACTTCAGACTTGGTGAGTCCCATCTCTATTTTACTTATATGAAACTGAATCTCTCAGACAATCTGAATTCAACTTTGGAGGTCGACTTTAATTTTGAGACTAAGTCTCTGGAGGGGACATGGACTGTGATTCAGATGAGAACACAAATTGGAAAAGAAGACAACACTTGACACAAACCGAAGATACTGAAGGACCACAATAAAGGCAGTAATGAGTGTTTAAGGTGCAGACTCTAAAATGGTGAAACAGCAAGCTGGGTCAGGGAACCAGAGAGGAAGTGAAGTCAGAAGCATGAGCTAGGTCAAGAATCTAGAGAGCAGGGTGATATAAGGGCAAAAGCCAGATCAAGGGTTCCACAGACCAGCAATGTCCAGCAGCAAGCCAGGTCAGAGCATGGGTACAGTAGGAAAGTCCAAAAGAATCAAGCTAGGTCAGGGAGTCCAGAGGGCAGGGAGAATAAAAAAAAACCAAGCTGGGCCAGAACACAGGGAAACAGTAAGTGAAAACAAAAGAATCAGGCTAGGTCAGTGAGTCCAGAGGGCAGGGAGAATCAAAATAACAAGCTAGGCCAGAACACAGGGAAACAGTAAGTGAAAACACTGTTAGGCATTTATACGGCCTATGTAAAGATCTTTGCAATGAGCTCAGGCAATATCCAAGCGATTTAAATTAGACGCATTGCCGTTTTAAAAAAATGTAGGCCCACCCCCGTGATGTGTATGAGGCGTGCCACGCCACCCGTCTCCATAGTGTCAGGAGATACAATTGACAGAGCGTTGCAGTTTTAATATCTATAATAATGTCTGGTGCGTGCCACTCGTTGCTGCTGCCCACCCATGGAGGCGATCGTGGGAAAGGGTGCGACACGATGGAGACTGAGGGAAGACCCCTCCAGTGGGGAACAGAGGAGGCACGGAGGTACGTGTATTACACTAAGTTAAATTCGGCACCCAGAGTCTGACTTCGAAAAACAAAACTGATTTGAATATTCTGCATTGAAAGTAATGGGAGGTGAAATGATTAAAGCAATTTTTGAGACTAAGTCAGATTTGAAACCTCAGTTTGGCTTAGTCTCAAAAATAGATTTGCCTCCCATTACTTTCAATAGGCAAGATTCAAACCTGTTTTTTTTTTTCAAAGTCAGGTGCCGAACTTGACTTAATCTCAAAATGAAAGTTGACCTCCAAAGTCGAATTTTAGTGAATAGACCCAACTGAAACATAAAACAACTTCCCTGAAATTACCTGTATTTTGTGTTACCCACAAAATATGTCCCCTGCTATGAGAACAACTTCCTTTCTACCTTTTTCAAAATCACTCATCATTTTCAGCAATCTTCAGTTAGTTCATGGATCCCGTAGTTATGTTTGCTAGACTAAATCAAATAATAAACAAGGTTTGTTCATTGTCAGGTTGGTCTTGGGAAATGCTATTTTGCACTATATAACATAGCTAGCACAAAAGGTCACCAGGTCATCTGATTAATTTACCATAAATTCCTCCAGGCTTTCAATATCTGTTCCTATACAGACAGTAATTCTTTTTAATTGTATGGCACTCATTGATGGAAAAGATGGTTTGCTCAAAGCCTCTGGGAGTAATAGCTTAACTCTTTCAGTGCCAGATAAAAAAGAAAAATGCCATCTCTCAATGTGTTTCTCTTTTATTAGGCAATCTGTTAACACTGGAGGAAGCAAGCTTTTACCATATTTAAACAGGGACCATCACCCTATGTGGACGTTTGAACCAGAAAACTAGCTATATTACTGTTGCCATTTTTTTAATGCATGGTTTTATTTCTCTTATTTCCAATATAAAATGCCTTGTGGCATCACAACTGTCTAATTGAAATGAACAGACAGAGCATTACATGTAAATTAAGAGATCACATCACCTAAACAGTTTTTTGCAATGGGAATGCAATATCTAAAAATGATTTCCACATTATGTTAGAATAACAAGTAAATATATGGATTTGAAACAAAATGTGCTGTTTATCACATCACCTTTGTGGAGTAGTATGCAAATGAGACATTTGCCATTGAAAAAGTGAATTTATATTTATAACCAAAGGGTGATGTCATGATCTTGACAAAGACATATTTAAAATGCATAATTGCCACCAGTTCCGAATTTACTGGGACAGTCCCATTCTTTTGGATCCTCACCCATCAAATTCAGGTCTGTCCTGGCATTAATACTGCCTATGTAAAGATCTTTGCAATGCGCACTGGCAGAATTGTGTTTAACCTCTGTGCCTGTCCAAAAGGCACATACTTGTGTGGGTAAGATGGAGCTCTGTCTTGCAGGGTCATGCAATATCTCGTGACAACACGTGTGTCATATAAACTTGCCTCCATTAGGCTCCATTCTGTTTACATCCAGGGACTGTCAGCCTCAAAGTTGGCAGGTATGAAAACACACTTGTCTCAGTTCAATAACTTGAGATAATACAAAATTAATTTGCATGTCTATGCTATCCAATGGCCAGAGATACATTTATTTGGGTCATTGAATAGAGTGCATTTTCTCTCTAACCATGTTTGCACTTGCTTGCAGTTCTGTTAACACTTTCTATATATATTATTTTGTATTACCTTTAGTCCCTGTTACTTACTATTCCTATTACTGATGAAATATTTCAATGAAACATAATTCATAGTGGCAATATCTGTTATCTGGTTCAATCAGTAGAGGCAAGAAATAATTTCATACTCAAATTGAATTTTTTTATTTCTTGCCCATTTTCTGTTGACTTTATATCCTCATTTACACATTCATTCTAAATGGAGAATGTATAGTTTGCATATCATATCTCAAGTTGATGTCGTAAACAGGAAACACCATATATAAATTTGAAACAGATTTTTCTTTCAAACCGTGCATTTACCACTTATATTTAATTTGATTCATTTAATATTAAACATTAACAGTAGAGGTTTGAAGTTGTGTCTTTTAAGAGGAAGTTCAATTTCAAATGTATCTGTATTTTATAAATGTATGGAAATGTTTGACCAAGACAACATGCTTTGATACACTTGTCTAATTCTCTCACACTCCTTGTCTCGGAATGATCTAGGTCAGCATACTCGATTCCTAGGCCTAGTCTGCGACTAATTCTACTTGTCAGAATTTCATTTAGTAACTTCACCTGAAAGGTACACAGTTTGCAGTGTCTGTTTGTGTTTGTGTACTTGAGTACTCTGGCCAAAGTACTGTGTAAATTGTTAGTACTACATATACACACAAACATTACACAGAAATCAGCATGTGAGCAGCCAACACAATCCCAGAACAATAGAACTGGCAAAGCAGAAACAGTACCATGGACTAATAAATAATAGCATCTCCTAAACCACATGGAAACACAGCCCAGCCTCTACTGAGACCTAATAACTCACTTATCCTAGTGAAATAAATAGTGAAGGCAAATCTTCAGTTGACTAAGCAGTAGATAACCTCCAAAATCTTCAGCACGTCAAAAAATAGATTGGAAATCTGTCCCTTTCACACACGTTGCATCTGTACTGACCTGTTTGGTTGCCAGGAGATGAAGTGGCATCACTTCCTCTGCTAGGAGTAAGTGCTTGAAGCCTTTTACCAGTTTGTGGGAAAATCTCTGCAACACATTGGGAGGGGTTGTGTTCAAAATGAGCATCTCATGCCACACTTTCATATTGGTGGCCACAATTATGCAAATCTATGACATCATCTCATTAATAATTTTGCATGAAAATAGCTTACTTGCAGTATTTGTATCAGTGTTAAATGCACGATACCTTTAATTATTAAGTATTTTCTTTATTGCGTGCACATCTGTTATGTGTTTGGTGAGTCCCTTTAATCTTTACCGAAGATCATTTTGGTCTTAAATATCTTAACTTTTATTTGACTCTCACTCTGATATGTATTGGGGTATGGGGGTGTAAGGGATGTGGTGCAGGAAAATCATGTGATTTTATTAGTTTGTTTTGGGTCATGTACAGGGATAGGCACCGACAGTATTCATGGTGGGCATCTAGATGGGCTTTGTGACAAACAATTGAATGATGCTCTATGGACCTTCACATTCAATGGTGTGCTTTTATGGACACTTTACCTATTCCTGGTAATGAATAAGTAAAAAAGTTTTTTAGTCCTTGTTTATATTATGTACCTCTTTAGTAAAAGTAATGAGAGCATGAATAGAATAGGTAAAATGGAGTATCTTGTCTAAACATTACAATGTGGTGAATTGGCAAAGAAAGTGCACAATCAGAGAGATGAACCTATAATATGAACATAGAGAAAGAAAATAGAACAGCTACTCATGCTGGTAATTCAAATAGCTAGATTCTTAGTGCAATAGACAAAGAAAGTAATGGTGGACAGACAATCCAGATGACGGTTTCAAATAAGTGGTGCTTTTAATACTGTAATATAACAGCGGGTGCAGATAACAACCACCAGAAAATCACATTATGCTCTTGGTGCCTTAAGGCACTTACTCATAGGCTTAAAGTGGAAGCGCAGAGGCAAACTATAGGTAGAAGTAGCCAAAGTGCAGTTGATAATAAGATCATGCCCTTTCACAGATTTCATACAGCTGAGCCTAAACCCCCAGTTCCTGTCTAAGACACACACATTATGCTATGTGAACAAACTATTTACCACCAACTGTTACATTCCCGTGTAACGTGAAAAATACAATAATGAACATACAGAAATTACTACATATATACAAGACTATATAATCCAATTTGATTAGGTAACTGAGCAGATTGTTATATAGAGAAAACCTGATACATACCCTCAGTATTAACAAAAATGATTCATTTCCATAGGGAAAAGCGACCTGAGAGACAAAGTAGCATAATGACTACAGAAAACATGGTTTGAGGCACATACATTGAGCTAATTACATCATGGGAGTCCTTTACCTTAATATTTTACTAGATTCACTTGTTGCCCACGATAGTACCTTAATTCAGCTAGGCAGTACCAATGAAACGCATTAGGCTATTGTTCCTGTTTCACACTGGGATGTTGGTGATATGTTTGCAATAACTCACATTAATGTGGCTTGAATACACCTGAGTGGAGTGCTTTTCCCCCCTGCTGTCTACTATTCAATTGCAAAATCAGGCCAATGTAATTGAAATAATTAATGCCTGATTTTTGCTATTTCCTTTATACTATTTAGTCAATATACTAAACTGGAAAAGTTCCAAAGGCAGAAGTCACGTATTGAAAATAATATGGTAAAGTCTTTTGTTTTAGTAAAAAATAATGATGCTTTATTTTCTAGTTAACGAAAGAAGAAGACCACACCAAACGACTTTGCAGGTAAGTCTCACGCTTCCTGTTGCCGTCACGCCTACCCGGCGCTTTTGTCGGGTGAAACAATCAATGAAGAGAAACAAACTCCTACGCGTTTCGTGCCTAAACTTGGCACTTTCACAAGTTTGGGTGCGAAACGCTAGGCGCTATTTGTTTCACCGGGTAGGAGCTGGCACTTTCTGACAACCAAGCTGTACATGCATAAGAATTAAAACTCACCTCCAGCTTCACTTGTGTGCTGGACTGTGTATTTATTCTTGTTTTGCCACCACCGCTGTTCCTTTGGAGTTTGTTTATCGTCGCTATTTATTTTCTATTTTCCAGAGTCTATTTGCTTTTTTGAGTTATTTGAACTTTGCCGGTCATCGTGGGACAATGGACAAGATTTTAATTATGTGGGTGTTTTCAGCTTCTATTTATTGACATTATTTGTTGTTAAAGTCTGTGCATTGATTACATTTTTAAAAACTAATTTGTTAGAAAATCTTGATGTTTTTGTTATCTGCAGCTGGAGTATATATATGTGGGTGGCTATTTAATAGATCCATTTTGCTAGCACAAATAAAGTAAAACCAATACACATGAAAAGTGTAACAAATACTAAAACGGAAAGACAAGTAAAAACAAGTTTACAATATATCTGATACATTATTCATTTCATTTAATTATTGGTATTAAAGGGACAATAAAGTAAAAAAAAACCAATAGACTTACTTATATTAGTGTTTATATTAAAAATATGTGCTAATATAGCAAGTGTTTACCTGTGAAGAGACAAAGCAATTACTCCAGGATCTCCCTAGCACTTGGAGAACATTAAGCCAAAAGACTATTTTTATTTTATGTATACAGAAAACAAATTTATTTTAAACTTTCATGGTATGTACCAGACTTCAGTTCCTAAAAGTCTTGATAGATCCTTACTTTGTGAATAAGGCATTTGCAATATAATTCACTATCCGTCTTCCCCCCATGGAGTCCTGTAGTTTTACAATGAGTTTACAGTGATGCGTATCTGTGTATAAATATCTGGAACTGTGTTCCCATAGGAAATCTGGATAATTGAGGGTCCTGTTGTGTTATGAGATAAGAACCATACAAAAACCCTTTATATTACCCTAGGTGGCACTCATTTCAATAATTCAAAAGGACGCCATATAAAAAAAATGTATTAATAATCCAAATGATTATAAATGCATGCATGCATATCATGGGACGTCTGCTATACTTAAGTGTACCCCACAGCATATAAAGATGGAAAGAAAAAGGAAAATGAAAAACACATTCAACAGACATACAGGCTACCTTAATGTTATTGTGAAAAAGCACAAAGTAAATTGAGACAAATAAAACACTGTAAATAACTGAACCACACTGGAGTGTATTTAAATGTCAGGCTTTTTTTATTATTATTACAGTATTTATTAGTATTTAAAGCATATGAGAGAACCGACTTCCATTTAAAATCAACCCATAGCATATCTAGTTATAGAAACTCTCAGGGTTCTACACTGACCTCCTGGCACCCTACCTTTGCTTGCTTGTATTTCTTCCCCTCTGTTGAGCTCAGGTGGGCTTGTTAGCTTGTGCAACACCCCCTTTAAATGCCTGACTTCTGAGAGCTGATTCATATTTTCTGGATCCTCTGCTAAAGCTGAATTAAACAGCTACTACTGATCCACTGCTTTTAGCTGCTCTGAAATTCTACCCTGTTCAAGAACTATTAGAGAGTTATATTCAATAACCAAAAAACAGAATATCCAAACACTTGAATAGATCGAAGCACAAAGTCTAATGATAACTCTACAACAATATCTATTATAGGTTATAAACACCACAATGCTAAAATGCTCAATCTATTGATAGAAACAAGAATAGTTAACTATATTCAAGTAAAAGAAAGTAAAGTGAAATATAATAAAAGCTCATACTTAGTCTTAACAGTTATGGTGACAATGTGCAAAGCCAAGAGAACTCTATACAGATGGAAGGACTGGCTTTTATAACTTCTTCTTAGGTGATGACACTTCAGGCTTCCCTGAGAGTTCTGTAATATCTTTCTTGGTTATCAGAGATACGCAGGGAGTACTGGACGAGAAGGATAGTCAGCAGGCTGGGTCATACACGAGACAGGAACAAAGTACAACGTAGGAAATTCAGAAGGCAAGGTCACTAGACAGGCAAAATGGTTGAGGCAGGCAGCAAAACAGAAGAGTCAAAATCAAGCAGGAGTCAGAACCATAAAAATCAATAATCAAACGCTAGATCAAGATGCAAGGAACTATCTCAGGCAAGGTCTGAGTAGGAACTGAAGGATTAAATACTATCCAGGTAGTAAAACCCACCCCCAGGTGATTCCCAAAAGTTATAAGTATAGCCAGTGCTGTATTTACCGCGAGGCATCCTAGGCGGATGCCTATGGCGGCAAATTTTGGGGGGCGGCAGCGCCCCCCAGCACTGGAAAAAAAAAAATTAAAAAAAAAATTAAAATCCAAAAAAAAAATCTGGCCCTTTAAAAAAAAAAAAAACCCCACCGCGCCTGCAGGCAGAGACGGAGGTGAGAGGGGATCGGAAGATCCCCCCTCACCAACGCTCTGCCTGCCAGGCTGCACGGGGAGCCGAACAGGCAGCACAGAGAAACTTCCGTGCTGCCTGTTCGGCTCCCCGTGCAGTGTGCCGACACGGAAGTGCCGACAGGTCACGTGACGGGCGCGCTGACGTCATACGCGCGCCCGGTCACGTGACCTGTCTGCACACTCGCCGGGAAGCCGAACAGGCAGCATGGAGGGACATTGCTGCCTGCCTGCCAGGGAAAGGTAAGTGCTGATGGGAGACTGTGTGTGTGTGTGTGTGTGTGTGTGTGTGTGTGTGTGTGTGTGTGACTGAGTGTGATGGGAGTCAGAGTGTGTGTGATGGGAGACAGTGTGTGTGACTGAGTGTGATGGGAGTCAGAGTGTGTGTGATTGGAGACAGTGTGTGTGACTGAGTGTGATGGGAGTCAGAGTGTGTGTGATTGGAGACAGTGTGTGTGAATGAGTGTGATGGGAGTCAGAGTGTGTGTGATGGGAGACTGTGTGTGTGTGTGTGTGACTGAGTGTGATGGGAGTCAGAGTGTGTGTGATTGGAGACAGTGTGTGTGACTGAGTGTGATGGGAGACAGTGTGTGTGACTGAGTGTGATGGGAGTCAGAGTGTGTGTGATGGGAAACAGTGTGTGTGACTGAGCGTGATGGGAGACTGTGTGTGACTGAGTGTGATGGGAGTCAGAGTGTGTGTGATGGGAGTCAGAGTGTGTGTGATGGGAGTCAGTGTGTGTGATGGGAGACAGTGTGTGTGACTGAGTGTGATGGGAGTCAGAGTGTGCGTGATGGGAGTAGGAGTGTGTGACTGAGTGTGATGGGAGTAGGAGTGTGTGACTGAGTGTGATGGGAGTGTAAGCTTGATGTGAGTCTGAATGATGGGGCATGTCTTAGGTGTGTAACGTGGGTGTGCAGCTTGGGTACGGGGGTGCCCGGATTTTGTCTGCCTAGGGCAGCACAAAATCAAGATACACCACTGAGTATAGCCCTTGTAGGCTATATTAATTTTCTGTGTGTAGGGATACTGCGCATGCGCACAGTCTCTAGCTGCTGAGCATTTGTCGGCAGAGCAGAGAAGGTGCAGGGAGCGCGCCTGCAGCCCTGGAGTTCTGAGAGTTCAATTGCCCGCCTGCCTTACTTGCCTAGGTGGCAACCACGGAGGTACGGACCACCTTGCGGCGGCAGAAAAGTTTTTTCTTTACATAGTGACATTTTTCATAGCAGTAAACCTGCCTGTCCATGAAAGCAAAGTTTGGGACCATTTATGGATTTCCCGTAAAATAAACTGTAATTTTTCAAAAAAGTTTATAATGGAGAGCGCTGTTTGGAGTTGCAGATAAACATTTACCTAAAGATGATAAGTGATCAGTTTTCCAGTCATGTTATGCAGACTTTAAGATTTACAATGATAGATCAGGATTGTTCCTAAGTGAGATGGTGCCAAGGCTAAAACATAAAAATTAGGGGACAATGGACAACCCTGTCTAGAACTGTTAGTTGATTTCAAAAGGTCAAGAAAGTGAGTACAACGCCATGACAGCACTGATGTATTAACACAGTGGGAAATTACTCCTTGATAGCAATCATTACAGGTGAATGGTCAGACTATGGTGTGGTACATTGTTGTAAAGTGATGTGTAGAAATAGAAGGAATTTTATAAGTAGCAAAGTATCATTAGACTTAAAAGCCTCTTTCATTAACTTGTGTCATTTATGTGGTGTGTTTAAACCTTTTGTGTTAATCGATAAAAACGTTACACCCATTTAGTAATTGGCAAGTGTGTATACTGCAATGCTCCTATTATGTTGATAAAATGAATAGGTCTTACAATATCATCTCTTTTCAAGTATGTCAGACTTTTCTTGTTGCATTAGATTATCTATCTATGTGATATAAGCTGTGCATTTAAATTTTAATTGTGCTCTGTTGATATATGATGCATTTAAAGATCCTCTCCAAGCAGTTGTTTTGGAGCATATGGAGGACCGAGCTGTATAAAGCTCATGCACTTTTGTTTTTGCAAGCTCATCTCTGCATCGTTTTTGTATATTGAAGCACGCATCATAAAGTGCTTGCTCTATCTCTGTGCATTGATGGATTCGTATTATTTGTATTCATGAATGGAATGATATGATTCACATGAAATTAGATTTTATTTTATTTTTTTCCAACTGACCTATTGCAAAAACATACCATTTCCTATCTGTAAATGTTATAACTGCAAGAAATATTGACTTTTTTTAACGAACCCTAAGATCTGATAACTGCATTGTATAAAAATGAAAAGTATAATATTTCTGAAGACCGCCTTGAATGCTGTGTTCATTTGAAGACTGGCTAACCAAGCTTTAAGCAAGAGATAAACAATAAGGGACTGCAAAGATTAAAGGCCTTACTCCTTATGAGAAGTACAGAAGATCTGACTGTTTCACCTGTTAAATCCCATCGCTGCCACTGGGAGTTAACAGGTAAAAACAACCAAAGCTGCTTTAATCCTCAAATAAGGAAAGATAGAAACACAGCTTTAGAATGAAGTAACAAAAGAGATGTCTTTAGGAGTAGAAATGTCAAAACATACATATCGTTATATTAAAACAGTTATTTCCTCATTTTATTTTATTGCTCACTGAAAAGAAACACCATTAATAATAACAAACTTTTCAAGTTGAAGTTACACCTAAGAATCCGAGATTAACCTTATTCCAAAGTGAACTCGCACAAATCATTGCAGTAAATGTTTAGATGTAGACTAGAGAGAGCTGTCACACAGGAGGCATTGTGTATATGCTGGCTAAATAATTAAATCTTATATTATGGTAGTAATGTTATTATGGCTGTTTGATGACATGTTATATGAAAGAAACCCTTTTTATTCATTACACTTTTCTTTCCTCATTTTATTGAACCATATACAAAAAATTATACACAATGTTGTAAATAATATTGCCCAGACAAAATGGTTCCATAACTCCACAATCTTGCGGTATTCAAAACATTCCACATAGCCCAGTATCTTGTATATAAAAAAAAAACGAATGCATAGATATTGCCGCATAACCACAGAGTTTGACATAGCAAACATGTTAAAAAGAAAAAATTATAGTAATAGTAAGGAAGAAAGAAAGATAAAAGAAAGAAGAGAGAAATACATAAAGAAAGAAAGAAACAGAATGAATGAAAGAAAAAAAAACATGACAAAGAAGAAAAGAAGGAAGGAAAGGAAGAAAGAAAGAAGGAAAAAAGAGAAAGAAAGATGGAGACAAATGAACAAGGAAGGTAAACAAAAAAGCCAACATATGTGAGACAGAAAGGAGGAAGAAACAAAAGGATATACATGTATCTAGAGTATAACTTTGTGTTAATTAATGTTTATTTGTAGAGTTATAGAGAAAGGAAGAATGAAAGAAATAGGATAGAAAGCAATAAAAAAGAAAAGAACAAAAGAATGAAGGAAAGAAAGAGAACAAAATAATGAAAAGTAGGAAAGGATACATGTTTTTCTGTTTATGTTCTGTTAGTTTTTGAGTTATTATCGATTATCAGTTAAGTTTACTTTCTTCATTTAGCAATTGTTATTTAAGCAACTAAGCTCTCTTCCAGCTGACTGGAAATGGTAACACCTGAGAGAGTTAAATACAGTCTATTGAATGGTCATCCAATTTATTGCAACGTAGACTGTATTATTTTTGTAGCAGTGCTAATAAATGTAGCCAGCTGTGACTGTTATGTAAAACATCTCAGCCAACAATAAGCATATTAGTACTTTTTTTCTGAAGGGGATAAACAGGTAATTCTGTAGATAGAACAACGTTGTAGGTGGCTTGCTTTGACACAATTTGCCTTAAAACATGCAAAATATTCAAATTGTGAAAAATAAATTAAATGCATTTCAAAGTCCCTTTTATCCTTTCAACTTTTTAAAAGATTCAAAGACCTGGTACTTTGACAGAGAGGATAAGTGGTCAGATGGTGCAGAACGTTCAAGCAAATATAGCTGTTCTTGTCAGATAATGTAAAGAAAAGCATTGCTATAGAAACCATAAAACAGGTTATTGAAAGACTACAAAAACATAAATCAGTGATCTTTATAATTCAGTGCTCTGGTTGGGGGATGGTGACTTAGGAATACCTCTGTTAGAGAGAAGTCATCTACATCAACAAGGAATGAGTGAGAACATAATACCGATGAGATGTGTCAAAAATACATAGCATAAATCACAACAGATTAATTTATGCTTAAAGGACAACTATAGTAAAAAATGTACTTATGTTTAATTGAAAGATTGTATCTAGCATAAATGATTTATAAAGAAAATCTTTAATGAAAGAACTACAAATTAAGTTACTTATTGAGCCTTCGTTACTCCATACTCAGGGGGCAGACATCTTGTTTAGAATCTTGGGTCAGGTGTTGAAACTTCACAAAGACTCCTTATCAGGTTAGACAAAATGGTTTTCCCCGTTTTAAAACAGGATTACCAGGCGAACCATCAGGACTATCCTGCTATCACAAGAATCCTTTGCAGTTTGGTATGCCCATCAAGTGACAATTCCTTGAACAAGTGGTACCTCTGGCAGACTGAGTGCAACCCTGGAGATAAACCGGTACACACTGCAGAAATAACCATCTCTCCAGCTATATTTAAAGTTAATAATACAACATTTTACCTGCATCCAAGAAACAAATCGTGATTTAACCAGGTGCAAGGGGAAAAAAACAAACAAAAACACTTTACTCGCTGGCTCCTAACCTGGCTTTATGAATGAACAAATCAAAATAAATAAAGCCAAATCTCTTTCTGCAACAGGTCCCATTTAATAAAGACTAAGATCCCTTAATTCATAGATTACAAGCCGGCTAAACAATACAGACATGTAACAACCGGAAAAAGGAAGCCATATAACTTAGTCTTTTAACTTAGACATGTTACTATTAGAGTTGAGTGGACACCTGGATGTTCGGGTTCGGCAGGTGCGGCTGAACTTCGGAAAAAAGTCCGGGTTCTGGCTCGAACTTGACCCCGAACCCGAACCCCATTGAAGTCAATTGGGACCCGAACGTTTGGGCACTAAAATGCCTCTAAAAAAGTCCAGGAAAGGGCTAGAGGGCTGCAAAAGGAAGTAAAACGTGGGTAAGAGTAGGACAAGTGCCCTGCAAACAAATATGGATAGGGAAATAACTTAAAATAACATAAAATACATACAAATAAAAAATACAGCTGAGCCATAAAATAGCACTAGATGGAATCTTTGATTTTAGTTTTGGAAGAACATAAATCTAAATCTAAAGCATGGCTGCCAGGAGGATCAACCTAATTATCCATTTGAGAGAGGGTTGGAGTGCAGGGTATTGTCTTTCAGTTTATACTAAGTGGCCCATAGGTGGAGGAGGAGGAGGTAGCCAGAATTTTTCAAAATACGCTGTAAGCACAGTATTGGACTGTTCTATTTGACTCTCAGATATGAAGTGCACCGCAAAACGCAAATGTACTACTTAGCACCCAAAACAATTAGAATTTTTCAAAGTGCGCTGTAAGCACAGTATTTGACGGTTCTATTTGACTCTCAGATATGAAGTGCACCGCAAGACGCAAATGTACTATTTACCACCCAAAACTATTAGAATTTTTCAAAGTGCGCTGTAAGCACAGTATTTGACAGTTCTATTTGACTCTCAGATATGAAGTGCACCGCAAGAAGCAAATGTACTTTTTACCACCCAAAACTATTATAATTTTTCAAAGTTCGCTGTAAGGACAGTATTTGACGTTCTATTTGACTCTCAGATCTAATACATGTAATGCTATTGCTATTCTATAAACCAAAATAGAGTCCCCATTCATACGTATAGGTCAACTGAAAGACATTCGGTTTATAGACTTTCGGTTTATGGAATACAATGTAATCGCCGAACCCCGAACTCCAACACGAACATACAGTGGAATGTCCGTGTTCACTTCCGGGGTCCAAAAACCGTATCACTGCGGGTCGGGTTCGCTCAACACTAGTTACTATCATCTCTTATGAAATAAAAATCTGCATATAACAGCTAAAACCTAATAACATATCAACTATTCCTCCGTACTTGATACAGAAACAGAATAACGGTCCAACTTGTGAAAATTCTGGCTGATCATCTTACTTATTTCAACCATTCTATCGTACTTGATAGAGAACTTCAAAAATGGTCCAAACTACTACTACGTCACTCTCAGAGCTACTTGTTTCTCACATTTACTAACTGTATTGTAATACCATTGGTTGCTTGTTTTTATTTATCAGCAGACTGACTCCATTTCTAAGCACTGGGAAAATCATATATTTTCTGTAAAGATTCTCGGCTCGGTCTCTATTCCATTTCTCATACTAAACTAACTTTTGGCGTGAGTATGATCCGAAGTTCATACTACTTTCCAGTAACAACAGGCTTGGAACTAAGTTCTAACAGTGATTTAAATAGATCTGCCTGATCTTAAACATGCCTTTGCATAAACCCTAAGAAGATTTTGATTAACTGCTGGCTGATTAATATCTAACCCCTCTAAAATTACTGTGAGACACACATTTTAAGCCACATATCTCTTATTATCCAATTTAGACGGGCAACATACCACCTAAGAATAGAATCTTGGGTCAGATCTTCTCTCACCTTAGTTCAGATGAAGAAAGATCTGACCCACCTGACCAAAGATTCTAAACAAAATGTCTGCCTCCTGGTGGAGCTAGATGGGGTAAAGATGGCTTGATAAGGTATTTTATTTGTACTATTTCATTAAAGTATTTCTATATGAAATGCCTACACTTGATGCAATCCTTTAATTAAACACAACTTCACTTTTTGTTACAGTTGTCCTTAAAATACCCAATACTGGCTAGAATTGTACCATTGGTTTGCTCGAACATTTTAACTACCAAGAACATTTTTGGTATTTATCATACTTGTGTTTAGTTTTCACTTTTTTTCTTTCTTTTTTTTTTACTCCTTTTTTTTTTTTTTCTTGCATAAGAAGAAAATCATAACAATCTCCATCATTTTTAGTTACTGCAATTATGTAACAAAGAAGTGATTAACAACCTGAAATACTATGAGGCAGCTCTTGTTATGTTTGTAACTCATGTCAGGCTCCTAATGAGGAACTGATATCGCATAAGGAAAGATAGAACTCAGTCACATTTTCAGCGGTAACCCAAAAATAACTTTTCTTTGGTTGTGGGCTATTCTGTCTAATTATGCACGGCAATAGAAGGCTTACTGGATTTTTTATGTTATTTCATGAGAATAATGCAATGTGATTTTACTTTATTAAAATTCATTAAAATGAATTAGAGCTTTATTAGAAATAACTTTTTGATTTATCTCTTCATAAATGAATTTAAGCTAGGTTTTTCTGCTTTTGAAACATACAAGGCCCTATGCATACCCATATAACCTCAGTTTTAATTAGACAGAGCAAGTCATATGCCATTTAAATAACATTTGTTTGCTTGCTTCTCTACAACTTGAGTTGGTGCAGGTAGAGTTGAGTTGAGGTCACTTTAGGGGAAAAGTTTGAATTTATAAAATTGCCCTATGTGCACCATTCAAAAAAAATGTATTAGCAGTTCCCAGGGGTAAATTCAGTATAAGTAAATTACAAAAATTATGCATTAAAGGAACATTTAGTTTTCCCATTAAAACAAATGCCAGTTTGACCATTAAAATATGACATAATCAGTTTGCCTTTTAACATATACCACAGCCAGGTGACCATTAAAATATGCCAAGGTAATTTCACCCATTTAAATATGCCACAGCCAGGTGCCAATTACAGAATGTCAAATGTAGCTGAGCTGGAAAAATTCTCCATTGCAGCTGAATGGGATAATTTTTCCAGCTTGGCTACTTTTTCGTTAAAGGGACTGTCTGGTACCCAGAGTGCATCTTCCAAATGTTAATGCATCTTAAAGTACATTAAAAGTACTTTAACATGCATTTTTACATTTTGAATTGCAAATTAATTTCCTCTTTTTTTGGTGCAGGAACCAATGAGAATAATGTCATCAGGCAATGTGTTGCACAATGTATTCTATTTCAGCTGCACAGGAAGGGACTAAATGAAACAAAACTTTAAATGCTCAGTGTCTATATAATCAGTCCTGCATCACTTGCAGTAAACATACAGAGTAATCACCAGGAGAGGGCTTGAGTAAAATATTAAAAATGGGATTTATGCAGAATGAATGCATCAAATCACACTGGAAAAAAGCCTGTGAACTATACAAGCAGTGATCTTCATCTTGCACCAAAGTGAGTTTGGGTCCCTTTAAGTTTAAATTCCTGTCACAATTCCCTGCAATTATCTTGTTATTGATTCTCTCCCCTCTCCCCACCACCAGTTCAAATAAAGTGAGAGAGGGCTGCCTAGTGTTGTCCGGGTTGCCACCTTGTCTTCAAAAAAATACCGGCCATGCTACTATCTCCATAGACTTAACATTGGAGTCACGCATATTTTTTACCGGCCTTCCAGGTGGCAACCCTAGTTCCAGCAGGAGGATATTCTTTTAGTGCTTTTTTAATTTTTTTTTAAGGAATTATTGGTCTACTGATGAAATATCGTCTTTAACACCTTCGCGACAAAGGACGTGCCAGGCACGTCCTGGGAGAAACTCCCTTAACGACAAAGGACGTGCCTGGATTTAGCCACCCTCTTCCTCCTACCTTCCCCCTTACTTACCTCCTCGGTGCTGCTCTGTCTCCCGGTGCTGCAGGTTTGTGACTGTGAGGGAAGCGTTGTGCCTTCCCATCCAGCCAGGATGCGCATTCAATAAAAGTTTGTTTAAAACCTTCGCGACAAAGGACGTGCCAGGCACGTCCTGGGAGAAACTCCCTTAACGACAAAGGCATGCTGCTCCGTCAATATGGCTAAGCCCTCTGCCGGTCTGAGCTTCGGAAGTGAAAGTAACTTCACTTCCGTCACTCTGAATATGCTACTTGACTGTCCCTAGTGGTAGTTAAGTAGCATTGCAATGGAAAATATTTAAAATACATATTTAATTAATTAAAAACAGGTTATATAGCTATATTAGCCTTTAGGGTTAAAATTAAATATTTTTTAGCATAAGGGATAGGGTTAAAATGAAATTAAAAAATATTAAGGGATATAATAAGGATTAGAGTTGGGGTTAAATTTAGTGTTAGGGTTAAACTTTGGGTTCGGGTTATGGTCAAAAGGTCAATATAGAAAAAAAACAAAAAACACTATTTTTGGTTTTTGACCCATAACTCGCAAAAAAATACCGAAAAATATGGAAACATGCATATTTTTGAACTCGGGACAACATTTAGAAACTATTTAGAAGGGGTCTTTTTTAATGATTTTATTTGTATAAATTATATTTTAGGTCAAAGATAGAAAAAGTGTTTTTTTTAAAAATTTTCATCATATTTTATGATTTTTTTTGTAGTAAATTATAAGATATGATGAACATAATGGTATCTAATGAAAACCCTTCTTATGACGATAAAAACAACAAATAATTTGTGTGGGTACTGTATGTGAGAAAGAAAAAAATTACAGCTAAACACAAACACCCTAGAAATGTCAAAAGAGCCATTGTCGACAAGGGAAAGTCAAGGTGAAAATGTCTTGTCACTAAGGGGTTAATGCATTTGGCAGATCAGGCTGCATAAAGTCTGTCTTTCCATACTCCATACTTATACTATACTCCATAGTATACTTCCATACTTCCATTTGCCCCAGAATTGCTCTCTGTACCTATCCCTGTACCTAACATATTTTTGGATCACCAAACCAACATGGCCACTGGAAATCTAATTTAGAAAGATATTGTTTTATATTCAATCAAGTTATTCCTACCTGGAACTGAAAACTGTGTTCTTTTTTTTAAGAAATCCAAAGGATTTGTCTGCAGAAGGAATATGTTTTACATTTAGCTTAAACCTTTTAAAATGTCTGTATTACACATAAACACTTTTCATGCTGCCTTTAGTAATCTCTTAATCTTGTAATAGTATAGCATCAACCTAGAAAATAGTACTGCATCCGCTTCAGAGTATATCATCAGCAAAAGAAGAACATACATTGACTATTGTTGTTATTGTTTGCCTATACTTCAGTGATTGATTGCAATATTTTTGGCATAGAGTGCAACTTTCTCCTTGGCTCTGGAATATGTTTCATTGATTGCTTCACAGAAAAATGCTTCAGACCTCAGCAAATTGCCAAAGCACTTCTTAAAGTGCAGGTCCCACTTAAATGGCCCTGAAATAATCTTTTATTCTTTATTCCTATCTCATACTTCACCAACCATTTATCAATCAGAGATACGTATTGCTGTAAACTTGTATGCATTTTCAAACTACATACGTTTTCAGAACAGTATAGAAAGACTTAGCTCTTATACTTATTGGATTCTTATCAAAAACGTGACTTTTCACCAAGACTTTTTTTTTTTAACTAAAATGTTTCTAATGTAGTCTATTGTAATCAATAATATTTGTATTAGGTTTTTCAGTTATGCATTGAATTATACAATATGAGGGGGAGATGCAGGGGTGAAGGGTGGGCACACTTCAGCATAAATTACATTCAGTGGTCTCTATTCATTGACCTAAGCTATTTTATATCAGAAATGCAATAAAAAATTCTGAGTTCAAAAAAGGTGATAATTCAATAGAGCCCAGTACTTTCTATAACTTCTATAAATGGTTTAATTAATAGACAACATTCAACAAATGGCACACTTGTGGTTTATTTGATCAGTTGCGTATGCAGATTTCAATAGATGGGAAAGGCTGTTTAAGCTGGATCTTTAAACCTAATACCTTGTCAATTTGTGGTCTAAAATTTGGCTTTATTTACACATAATTTGTGAAACACCTCCCATATTATATGACAGATTTTCTACGACAGTTGTTAATGTTTAATTGTGTGACAAGACCAGAGAACATTTTCTTACAATTTTGCTTACTCTACATTATGCATCTTGGTATATTGTAAATAGGATTTAGTATGTTTTGGTTTGATTTTTTTGATTTCATTAATAGCTTTCTTTTCAACATATGCCTCACTTATATCCAAAGTTATTAACAGAGCTTAGTGATGTACTAGCAAAGCCATTCACACATTTTTTTAACCAATCATTGTTATAAGTAGTGTTGAGCGAACCCGAACCGCACTGTTCGGGTTCGTACCGAACATTACGGTATTCGGACCCCGGACCCGAACACGGACATTCCACTGTATGTTTGTGTTGGAGTTCGGGGTTCGGCTATAAACCGAAAGTCTATAAACCGAAAGACATTCGGTTTATAGACTTTCGCTTTATAGAATAGCAATAGCATTACATGTATTCCATAAACCAAAAGTCTATAAACCGAATGTCTTTCAATTGACTTATTCGTATGAATGGGGACTCTATTTCGGTTTATAGAATAGCAATAGCATTACATGTATTACATCTGAGAGTCAAATAGAACCGTCAAATACTGTGCTTACAGCGCACTTTGAAAAATTCTAATAGTTTTGGGTGGTAAATAGTACATTTGGAGATGTACATGTTATTTAGAAAAGATATGTCACACAAGAGGTGTAAGGGTCTATCTGTACGTCAAACCGGTATTATTGCCTCATTTGCGGGAATATACAGGTGATACTCGAAAAATTTGAATATCGTGCAAAAGTTCATTTATTTCAGTAATGCAATGTAAAAGGGGAAACAAATATATGAGATAGACGCATTACATGCAAAGCAAGATAGTTCAAGACGTGATTTGTCATAAGTGCGATGATTATGGCTTACAGCTCATGAAAACCCCAAATCCACAATCCCAGTAAATTAGAATATTACATGCAATCAATAAAACAAGGAGTGTACATAGAACAATATCAGACCTCTGAAAAGTATAAGCATGCATATGGGCCCAGTAATTGGTTTGGGCCCCTTTTGCAGCAATTGCTTCCTCAATGCAGCGTGGCATGGAAGCTATCAGCCTGTGGCACTGCTGAGGTGTTATGGAAGACCAGGAGGCTTCAATAGCAGCCTTCAGCTCTTCTGCATTGTTTGATCTCATGTCTCTCATCTTTCTCTTGGCAATGCCCCATAGATTCTCTATGGGGTTCAGGTCATGCGAGTTTGCTGGCCAATCAAGAACAGTAATCCCACGGTCATTAAACCAGGCTTTGGTGCTTTTGGCAGTGTGGACAGGTGCCAAGTCCTGCTGGAAAATGAAGTCAGCATCCCCATAAAGCTTGTCTGCGGAAGGAAGCATGAAGTGCTCCAAAATCTCCTGGTAGACTGCTGCATTGACCCTGGACTGAAGCACAGTGGACCAACACCAGCAGATGACATGGCTCCCCAAATCAACACAGACTGTGGAAACTTTTAGTAATAATTAAATCCAAAAATATTGTGGGTCATGTACTTAACAAGTGTAATGGATAATAAAATAGGTAAAACATAAGTATGGAGCAATTTGTGAATATTTGTAACATTTTGTGTTTTTTTTTTCTTTTCATTTTGCTCATCCACCATGTATTTTTATTTACCATGCATTTTTCCAGTTGAAGAAATATATTGTGATTATATTTGAGCATGCTAAAAACGTTTGAGAATATTTTGTGGAAATAATTCTTATTCTGCACATGAAAATTACATCCGGAAATCTGTTTTTAGTCACAATTTTCTCATATTTACTATCTGAATGTTAATATATTTAGTACATTGCAAAATAAGCAAAGAGAAAAAATAGTTTTGCACATAAAGTATATTCCTTTTTTTAGTACGTTTCCCCAATAATGTGCTATTAGCACTAAATATAATTGCTAATACAAATCAGCCACCATATTAGCAACAAAGGCATTGTAGTATCTCTCTATGACGGTGTTTGCTTAATTCTAACATTAAGATATCATTGCTTACTGTTCAAAGTACAGACACTAAGGTTTTCCCAGTAGTGGTTGTTAAAATTAACTTTGTCTTTCACAAAAAATGTGTATTAACAAGACAATAACATTTGTTAGAAATCTTCTGTCTGATCCAGTCCTGTTGGAATAGCAGTAAAATTCCAAGCACTTATGACTATGCATACTAAATGCATTTCTGCAGGACTGTGGATATTGATCAGAAGCCATTATTCATATTGAAAAGGATGCACTTCTCTGCTAATGCAAAAGAGAATACTTTTCCAATACTCTGTTATACTAGCATTGCTTGTGCAGTGCAGAGGCACACCGCATGCAGGGCCGGTGCAAGGATTTTTGTCTACATAGGCGAAGGTGCATTTTAATGCCCCTCAGCATGCTGATTGCACCCAGATGGCACCAGGAATTTACCAAAGCATGCCTATTGCATTCACAGGACTTACTCCAGCATGCTGATTGCACTCACAGGGCTTACCCCAGCACACTGACTACATTCACAGGAATTACCCCAGCACACTAGTTGCACTCACAGGACTTAGCCCAGCATGTGCATGGGACCCAGGCTATGCTCCAGCACATTGTTTTTACCTTGCACTCCCCATGTGTCTCTGGAGTTTGAGTCAGGGCCGTCTTTAACGCGGGGCAAACGGGGCAGCTGCCCTGGGCCCATTTACTCCTGGGGGGCCCCAAGGCAGCTGTCCCGTGGGCCCCCAGCCCTGCTTGCCGCGTTCACAGCGCATTGCGCTTGTGAACGCTTTTTTCCGGCGAGCCGCATCCGATGGATGCGACGGCCGAAAAAAAATAAAAATAAAAAAACTGACGCCGGATGTGACGTCGCGTCACATCCGGTTACTGTTTCCCTCCTCCGTGCAAGAGAGAAGACTGCACGGAGGAGACATCCGGCGGGGGACACGGAGCAGTGAAGTGTGAGTACTTGGGAAGGGGGGGGGGGGGGGCGGCCTGACTGGCACTATATTACTCGGCATCTGGCTGGCACAATATTACTGGGCATCTGGCTGGCACAATAATACTGGGCATCTGAATGGCAGAATATTACTGGGCTCTGGCTGGCACAATATTCCTGGGCATCTGGCTGGCACTATATTACTGGCCTCTGACTGGCACAATATTACAGGCATCTGACTGGCATAATATTACAGGCATCTGACTGGCACAATATTACAGGCATCTGACTGGCACAATATTACAGGCATCTGACTGGCACACTATTACAGGCATCTGACTGGCATAATATTACAGGCATCTGACTGGCACTATTACAGGCATCTGACTGGCATAATATTACAGGCATCTGACTGGCATAATATTACAGGCATCTGACTGGCACACTATTACAGGCATCTGACTGGCATAATATTACAGGCATCTGACTGGCACAATATTACAGGCATCTGACTGGCACAATATTCCTGGCCTCTGACTGGCACACTATTACAGGCATCTGACTGGCATAATATTACAGGCATCTGACTGGCATAATATTACAGGCATCTGACTGGCACAATATTACAGGCATCTGACTGGCATAATATTACAGGCATCTAACTGGCACAATATTACAGGCATCTGACTGGCACACTATTACAGGCATCTGACTGGCATAATATTACAGGCATCTGACTGGCACAATATTACAGGCATCTGACTGGCACAATATTCCTGGCCTCTGACTGGCACACTATTACAGGCATCTGACTGGCACTATTACAGGCATCTGACAGGCACAATATTCCTGGCATCTGACAGGCACAATATTCCTGGTATCTGACTGGCACAATATTACAGGTATCTGAATGGCACAATATTCCTGGGCTCTGACTTACACAATATTCCTGGTATCTGACTGGCACAATATTCCTGGTATCTGACTGGCACAATATTACAGGCATCTGACTGGCACAATATTACAGGCATCTGACTGGCACAATATTACTGGGGTCTGAATTTCACAATATTCCTGGTATCTGACTGGCACAATATTCCTGGGCTCTGACTGGCACAATATTCCTGGGCTCTGACTGGCACAATATTCCTGGGCTCTGAATGGCACAATATTACTGGGCTCTGACTGGCACAGTATTACTGGGCTCTGACTGGCACAATAATACTGCGCTCTGAAAGGCACAATATTACTGTCATCTGAAAGGCACAATATTACTGGCATCTGAATGGCACAACAATTATGGCATGTGTGTGTGTGTGTGGGGGGGGGGGGTAACATTGCGATGGATGGCGGGATTGCATGCAGGGGAGGGGGCAGGGTCCAGGGGGCCCAAGCAAATGCTTGCCCAGGGTCCAATCACTATTAAAGACGGCCCTGGTTTGAGTGCCTCCTATGCTCTAACTTCTGGTGGCATGCGTGGAGTGAGAAGCAGCCTAAGAGGATGTCTGTGCACCTGGTCAGTGCACAGACACTGACTGACTTCCCTTCTCTCCCTCTCTCTTCCGCCTTTTCAATTGGGGAGGCCATGGCCCCCTTCCTCTAACCCCTATCCCGTAAAGATGCCACTGACTGCAGCTTGTGGCTTGGAATTTGGGTCTTTCTGTCCCTCCCACTTTGCCCCCCTATGGTGGCTCCCTATACAGCCTTATGTTAGTGCCTGTGCCAACCACATGTGAGAAAGGATACTTGGAGAGCAATGTGTTGTGTACTGCTTTGTTTTGCTAGATTATTGTCAATTCTGTATGGAATCTTAAAAATGGATGCCAATGTACTTTTTTTGTGTGTGTGTGTGTGTGTGTGTGGAAACTGCTTTGTAAGTAATCCTTATAAGTAATCCCCAGAGACAGATATGTGACTATAGCAAGCCTCTGGCAAAGGAGCTTAGGTTGTAAATTTTCTGTGATATTTATGGTAGTTTTTTTTACAGGCAGCAAAACCATTATTTTATGTGATGGACATCAGAACCTAGTTTATATACCCCAGACAATATATATGATATATCCGTAGTCAAAAAATGCTATTTATTGTATGATGTACATTTGCTTATTTTCCAGATATATCTTTATTTCCTTTTGGGGAAATTACTTATTTCATAACATACTTATAATTCTTAACCAACATATTTAGAGTTGTCGCATTTTGGATAGAAAAGTACAGATAAAGTGTAAGCATAGCGTTGTTGGGTTCTTTAACAAAATAAAATATCCACATAAATATTATTATTATTAATATTATTTTTTATAGTAAGAGGTATTATATGAATTTTTATGAAGATATTTGACAATATACAACCTATACTTAACATCCCAAATTATTATTCTGATTTAATCAAAGAAGATAATAAAGAAAAATAATTAGCTACCCTGGGTTGAGTTAGGCCTCTATTCAGATCCCCAGGTGATCTGATTTTAATATCTCACATGGATCAAAGTGATAGTTATGATCTACTATCACGAAAAGAATGATAACATACATATAATATAATTTACCGTATTTGCTCGATTATAAGACAAGGTTTTTTTCAGAATTATTTTTCTGAAAATTGCCCCTCGTCTTATAATCGAGGTCTTCTTATAATCTGACCTCAAATTGAGGTCAGATTATAAGACATGGATCCAGGTCCCTAGCAGAGCTGCAGGGGACCTGGATCCCCCTCTCTAGCATCAGAGGATGTCTGCGCGATGAGCGCAGACTCCCCTGCTTCCGCCCGGCAAGACCGCCGGGGCTTCTGTGATGAAGCCGGGTACTTCCGCTTTCGTCACAGAAGTCCCGGCGATCGTGCCGGGTGGCAGCAGGGGAGGTCTGCGCTCATCGCCCAGACATCCTCTGCTGCCCCACTAGCCACCAGGTGTCCGTCATAATAGACGGAGGTGTCGGGCAGCATGGAGGATGTCTGCACGTATCGTGCAGACATCCCCCGGCTGCCCCCACTAGCCACCAGGGATCTATTTACATGTTAGGGGGAGGGAGGGGGCAGGGAGACAGGGGGAGGGATGGGGGGCAGAGAGACAGGGGGAGGGATGGGGGGCAGAGAGACAGGGGGAGGGATGGGGGGCAGAACAACAAGAGGAGAGAGGGGGGAAGAGACAGAGCAACAAGGGGAGGGGGGAAGAGACAGAGCAACAAGGGGGGGAGAGACAGAGGGAGGGGGGACAGAGCAACAAGGGGAGGGGGCAGAGAGAAACAAGGGGGGGGGCAGAGAGAAACAAGGGGAGGAGTCAAAGGGAGGGGGAGAGAGACAAAGCTGGGGGCAAAGGAAAGAGAGAGGCAGCATTGGCACATAAAAAGGAAATAGAAACAAGAAATGCATTTTTTGATATCATTTTTTTATTAAAAAAGCAATTTACATGTGAATATATACAAATTTAACTTTTTTCTTATAGGGTAGTCTTATATTCAGGCTTTTAGTTTTTTTCCTAAAGGAATATCCAAAGTTTGGGGGGTCGTCTTATAATCAGGGTCGTCTTATAATCGAGCAAATACGGTATAATCCCTGTTTAAAGTTAAATCATAGATCAATTAAAGCTATAATGTAAAATACTACTGATGCATGGATACCTGGTCAATATAGATTGTTTAAAACTTACAAATGGCTGCTCAATTAATTAAAACAGATTTATTTTTTTCCTAGACAGTTTGCTCAGTGACTAAACACTAATAGCTCACAATGGGAGCTGCTGACAAAGCCCTTTTTGGACCTGTATCTGATGGGAAACAAAGTTCCATTCAATGTAATATATTACTGCATCTCTTTGATCTTTCCTTAGAGAGCAGAGTACCAGGAGTAATGCACAGTCACTGGCAGTGCACACAAAGCATCTTTTTTTAAATGTTGAAATACATATTTATAGTTTCAGTCAAGATTCAGAGGGAATAATCAAAATCTCAGGTGACCATATCACCATTTAAGTCAGGACTGGAGCTTGTAGGATACAGACTGGTCTGCAATCTTTATCCTACCAAATTCAGCCTCACAGCATGATTTTTTGAGTAAAATAGCTATTTGGGTCAACCTATCTCAACAACAATAAGTTGCAAAGGTCAAAGTAGCATTGTATCGCTGTCAGTCAACCTCAAATCCTTTAATGGAAAACATTTTGCAAATATTTTGTATAATTTCCCATTTCATCCAGGATTCCATGTAGAGGTTTTAAGATCGATACACTAGGGGAGCAAACCTGTGACCATTTACCTTGTGAGGAATTACATCTTCCATAATTCTCTGTCACCATATCTCTGACCTCTATAATTACCTATAGAGAGCTCTAGTATAGACTCTTATAGACCTCTTTAAATTATTTGAGCAGCAAGAATTTTTCAAGGCATTCCTTCTGATTACACAGGACCCAGACTTAAAGCACACTACAAACTAAACAGCTTGCCATTCTAGTCTGCCTATTCCCTATCTAAATATCACAGCTTGTGTACAGGATCTTTGTCCTTGCTTAGTGTGTATCTATTCTATATATTCTGAACTCTCCTAATAATGTTCAATGTTTAGATTATTTTACATTGTTTTGGATAATTTTGAAACTTTGTATCATTTTCCACATTATTATGCATTTAGTGATGACATCAGAAATAAATATTTTTTTATTTTTTTATTGAATACGTAGTAATGATAGGAGTCAATAATATTTGAGCTTATAATAAACTAATTACATTAAAGGGACGCTATCACTTTATCATTGTCTATACAGATGGAGTATCCCTTATCCACCTTCAAGGCCCCTCGGTTTTGAAACTCCTTTCAAATTATTTTAAGTAATGTAGATCATTTATAGGGCTGGTGCTGCTGAAATAATCTGTTAACTAAAAATACTAATTATCCAAAATGCTGCCAGTCCCAAGCATTTCAGATAAAAGATACTCAACCTGTACTAAAAAAAAAAAAATACATTTATCTATACATTTTAGAGTTACAAGCAAATGAAGTGGAGAAAAATGTGTTCTACATGTGTTTGCAGAGTTTCCTGTTTCTGACATCATCCTGTGGCTTGATGCCAATGATACTTTTCCCTTTGAAAGACATTAATTTGCATATCAAGCCATAGGTGATGTCATAAACAAGAGACTCTGCAAACACATGTAGAATACATTTATTTTACAGACTATGATGGTACTTTTTTGTATTTATGTTTTTTTGTGTATTGAATGTTTTATTTATTTTATTAACTGCACTGGTTTTGTGAGAATTCCATTCTTAAGAAACATTTATTACAGTACCCTTTTTTTAATATAGAAGTTGCTGAATTTTAAACAAAAATATATTGTTTTCAATAACAGAACCTTATAATTTTACAACTCTTTACTGTGAAAGCACTTTAATCCACTTGGGTTCAAATTGTATTCAGATTACACTTAACATTACATGGTTGCCTGCTGTATAATAATCCCAGCTCCATGTAGTCACACTACTTACCTTAATATAATAATAATAATTTGTGATTTTTAGAGCACTTTTCTCCCTGTAAGACACAAAGTGCTTTACAAATGTACATGTAAATCAAATTGTTTCTGTTGGTCAGACATAATGACCGAACACTTAATAAATGATTTGAGTTAAGATGAGATGATTTTATTTTAAGACTGTGGCGATTTAACATCTGTGATTGCATGGAACAGAAAGTTGCAGAGTAGGAGTGGCATGACTCACTACCTGGGCAACAGATTTTATGTGCACTCTGGACACTATCAGGAGAGAAGCTAGCTGGCTAAAGTAAACATTTCAGAACACAAATGAACGTGACCTCCATTAGGCTGTGTGCACAGCAATAATGTTAGTGTCGCGACTGAGGCAATTGCCTCAGGCACATATAATTGGGTGAGTGAAGCGAGGATAACTACATAATTAGACTGATGCCCTCTCATGCAATGAAGCTAAAGGTTTTTGCCCTGCTGGCCTGCTCTCGAGTGGAAGTCAACTTTTGCACAGAACTAAGGTAATCAGAGAGTGGTCATATTGCAGTACCCCAGTCAAGCATGTGGCAACTTATAGCTAAATGGATGAATGGTAATAATGAAGAGGCAAAGACCCACAGCGCACTCAATAATTAAGTTAGTTTGGAAAGTCAGTTGAGCTTGGGAGAGAGGATTCCTTTCTGCTGTTACACACCTGGGTTCAAGTTCAAAGTTCATATAACTAGACTACCTATAATTAAAAACAGCTTTAATAAAAGGATCTGAAACTTCATAAGCAGTAACAAGAAGAAGATTGTACAAAAACTGTCAACTTTCTGGGCTAAGCCATCTTGGACGATGCATGAGGATCTTTGTTTACTTGATAAAGGAAAACTTAATGAAGAAATGTTGAAATATTAGTGCAAAGGTAAGTCACATGGCTGGACACTTTGCTCCGTAAAGTGTGATCTTTATTGGTTAGAAGCTTACACACGGGTGATAGGAAGTTGGATCGCAGCTCCATATTGCAATTGCTGAAGAGCCGGTTCTAATTAAGGTATATGCATTAATAAAATGCAAATAACAAATTGAACCATATTCTCACCTTGGCATCGATGAGAAAAGGTGCAAACGCTTTATTTGGATTTACTGCATGACCCATTTACACCTAAGGAACACTGACTTTATCTTAAAATGTAGAAAAGTAACAGCATTTTAGAATTTTTCATGCATGGAGCCTCTTCTCTACCTAATTGGCCAGAGCTGAATTCCCTTCCTTTTTGACACTATGCTTTTCCTTCAGCAATATATGTTCTAAGCTCTAATGGACACAGTTCTTGTTACACTTTCTGTAAAATTCTGTAAATATTTAAATCCCATTGTATTTATTGTCCTGGGAGAACCTTGTTGCTTGTGGACCCTTTTTTTTCCTTACCACTAACTGTATTTCATTGTATATATTTAAATCCCAGTGAATTTGTTTTGTTCTGTATCTTCGTGGAAGGACTGTACATTGTAACTTTACCTTATAAATAAAATTAACCTTTTAATACTTTTCATATACTTTAAAAAAATAAAAGTACTGAATGATTGTATAAAAGTTTAAACACAACTTCAGTAGTGTCATCTAGGTTTATCTTTTGTGTAGGACTACATTTGTCAATTTGAATGTGATATTGAGGAATTTAAAACATGAATGTACCAAAATGTGCAATCATTATATCTCTAATGTTTCTCAACTGAATAAGCACATGATAACACGAAGGGCATGGTTGATAGTTATGAAAATACATTGGTCTAATAATGGATGAATAATTTTAAGTGTCAGAATTATACCAATACTTTGTGAGTGTGTGCAATTACTTTATAATTAAAGGTGCAATGCTGGCTGGTGTAAAGGCAACATAAAATGTATACTTTATTGTGGGATTGGTTTTTATGGATGTTTTATCTCCCAGAAAGTTATTTAAGCATGAGCTGACCACAAAAATCTTCACATTGTACCACTTTTGTTTGTGCATATTTTGGTGGGTGATTTAAATAGGCTGGATAAGCTGAGATGTTCATTTGCATTTGTCAAGGCCAATTAAGATCTTCCATCAGGAGCAACTCGCCAGGTTTGTCCCTGCACAATGCATCAGTCTGTGAGATTACATGTTTGTCTCACCTTAACTAATTTTTAGTGAAGAGTAGAGTTGAGCGGACACCTGGATGTTCGGGTTCAAGAGGTTCGACCGAACTTCGGAAAAAAGATGTCAATGGGGACACAGACTTTTGGCCACTAAAATGCCTCTAAAAAAAGTCCTGGAAAGGGCTAGAGGGCTGCAAAAAAGGAATGTGGGTAAGAGTAGGACAAGTGCCCTGCAAACAAATAGAGAAATAACTTCAAAAAACATAAAATACATACAAATTAAAAATACTGTACTATTTAGCACCCAAAACTATTAGAATTTTTCAAAGTGCGCTGTAAGCACAGTATTTGACGGTTCTATTTGACTCTCAGATGTAATACATGTAATGCTGTTGCTATTCTATAAACCGAAATAGAGTCCCCATTCATAAGAATAGGTCAATTGTCCTATTCTTATGAATGGGGACTCTATTTCGGTTTATAGAATAGCAATAGCATTACATGTATTCCATAAACCGAAAGTCTTTAAACTGAAAGACATTCGGTTTATAGACTTTCGTTTTATAGAATACATTTAATGCTATTGCTATTCTATAAAAAGAAAGTCTATAAACAGAATGTCTTTCGGTTTATAGACTTTCGGCTTATAGAATACATGTAATGCTATTGGCTATTCTATAAAATGAATTTCGGTTTAAAGACTTTCGGTTTATAGCCGAACCTCGAACTCCAACAGGGACATACAGTGAAATGTCCGGGTTTTCGGGATCGTGGCACGGACACCGTAATGTCCGGTACGAACCCGAACAGTGCGGTTCGGGTTCGCTCAACACTAGTGAAGAGCTTTCAGTGTTTTTCCCTTTGTGTAAAACTTGGTAATCGTTTCAGTTCCATTGCATTTATTGCCTATGCCTTTTCTCTTCTCACTAATTGCAATATACATTGCATATACACTTAAAGGAAAAACACCTCACCAGAGGTGTTCCTGTGGGAATTCTTGCCCTTTCAGATGGAAGAGCATTTGTGATGTTGGACAAGAAGGCATGTCTCCCAATATCCAGTCCAGTTCATCCCAAAGATGTTCTATAGACTTGACATCATGACTCTGTGTGGCTCAGTCAAGTCATTCCATATGAAACTCTTTATGGACCTTGCCTTGTGCACTGGGGCACAGTCACCCCAGAATAGAAAAAGGCCTTCCCCAAACTATTCCCACAAAGTTGGAAGTCTAGCATTGTCCAACATTTCTTGGTATCCAGAAGCATTTAGCTTAAGATTCACTGAATGTAAATGGCCTAGTCCAACCCATGAAAAACAGTCACATACCATTATCCCTCCACTACCAAGCTTTATAGTTGGCACAGTGCATTCAGGCTGGTAACATTCTCTTGGCATCCACCAAATTTAGACTAGCATCTACCATCAGAATGGCAAACATTGAAGACTCCATAGAACACATTTCCACTGCTCCAGAGTCCAGTGGTAGTTGACTTTACACCACTT
The DNA here is from genome assembly GCA_036172795.1 of Pelodytes ibericus. NCBI lineage: Eukaryota > Metazoa > Chordata > Amphibia > Anura > Pelodytidae > Pelodytes > Pelodytes ibericus. Next base: position 159,569,767 of record CM069863.1, read on the forward strand.
GTTCTGAGTCTTGACACTGTACTTGGTGATGTGAGGCTTGCATACAGCTGCTTGGCCATGGAAACCTTTTCTATGATGATTCCACCACACCGTTTTTATGGTGATATTAATGCCAGTGGAAATTTGGAAATTGGAATGAAATCAGCAGAGCTTTGTTAACTTTTGCGCACCATGTGTTAGCACTTCTTGACCTTGCTCTTTGACTTTACGAGGTCTTCTGCTTCATACCTGAGTTGCTACGGATCCTAAATGCTAAGAATAATACCAATTACAGTTTATGGTGCAGTATCTAGGAGGAATGAAATTGCAAAGGTGGCATTCTATCACAGTACCATGCTTGAATTCGCTGAGCTCTTTAGAACAACCCATTTTTTCCACAACTGTAAATGCAGACTGCATGGCTAGGTGCATGATTTTGTACACCTGTGGCAGTAGGAAACACCTGACTTCAAGTGGTGTATCCTAATACATTTGTACATATAGTGTATTTGTATAACAGTGAATTTGTTAAAAGTCATTAATTCCTGAGGAAGGGACTTAGCAATTTGGTCTTGAAAAATTGCAACCAAATTCTCAGTTAGCCTTGTAAAGAGCATCAATTTACCTCCATTTGTTCCTTGTATTTTCATGGCTAACATGAAAATTACCCTTTTGTAATCTTAAGATGACCATAAGAGTATGGAAGGGTAATCTGTTCCGGCACTGCTAGTGTCATACAGTACAAATGCACAATTTTTATGTATCTAGGCATGTGTGCTTTCTTTTGGCAGTTTGCCACAGAATAACATTAGCTGTTCATTGTGAATATGTATGGGGCTTTTCTAGATCGCCTAAAGGCTGGAGTTAAAAATAGCAGCGTAGTCATCTTTAAATATTCGTTACACCTCTTCAGGATTGGAATACGTTTCCAGTCTTCACGAGAGGAGTATGCTTTTAACACTTGCTTTCTATTTTAATCGATAGAGCAGAATACCAAAACTACCACGGTTGGCTTTTTCACACACTTGAGGCTGTTGTTGTGAGACTGGACAAGGTACATTCATCAACGTCAGTTCTTAGAATCATGGCTATGTACTAAGCATGTGCAAGCCATGAACAATCCTTCTTCAATTTGCAACCCTGTTAATTTACATGCCTCATCAACATGTTTGAAAATGCACTAGAATTTAGAAAATAGTCCCTTTAAAATATCATTCCTCCTATTGTTTTTATGCATCACTGTGTTGCTGGTCCATTCGGCTAAGTTAACTTCTTTGGCTTAAATTTGCCATCCTGCAAATCTAAGTGCTGTTTATTTAAATCTCCTGCATGATAATAAGTGCAATATTAAATCACTACTGTACATGTCTGTATACTTTGGTGCACATGTTGGTACTTGGAAAATATACTAGACAACAGTCAATCTTAGCAACAATACCTTATGTACATGAATTAATAAAGGTACTCAAATCCACCGGTTTCTTTCATGTTTTTATTCTGCCACGCACAGAGGCAATACATAAGGTACTAATCTTGAACATAACATTTCCTTTATGGAACTCTGGACATTGTTTATACAGAGCCATGCAAGATGTTCCTGGCACCTTTTCCTCCTCCTAAGCACTTCCTGAATGGAAGTGGTGGGCAGGTCCTCCTCCTGGAACCAAGACATCACCAAGCATGGTGCTGGAGCCATGTGAGTAAGGGGAGGAGGAAAAAGGGTGTAAACACTGTGCTATGTTTTTAATGAGAACCTGGCTGTGGCATATTTTCATAGCAAACTGGTTTTGACCCATTTTTGGGGGGAACCAGGTTATGGACAAACTGACTGTGGAATATTTTAATGGTCAAACAGATTGTGGTATACTTTAATGGGCAACTGGTTTTGAGACATATGTTAATGGGCAAACTAACAATGGCATGTTTAAATGGGCAAATTGGTTGTGGCATATTTTAATGAAAAAATTACTTTGGCATATTTTAATGGACAAAATGGCTGTTGCATATTGTATGGGCACCTGGCTGTGGCATTTAAAAAAAATGTTTTATTAGCAATGGGAAAACTAACAATGGCATGTTTAAATGGGCAAATTGACTGTGGTAAATTTGAATGAACAAATCAACTTTGGCATATTTTAATTAGGTGGATAGGCGAGTAATCAGGTTTTTGGCATCTCCCAAGTTGTTCACACTCTTAATCTAAATGTCCCTCTATTAAAAATATAATTTAATTATGATTTGCAATTCCAAATTTTACTGTGAAATCTAACTGTGGCATACTTTAACAGGAAAACTGGCTGTGGCATATTTTAATGGGCCAAGTGAAAGTGTCAACACAGTAAAGGAAGAGAGTATATTTAAAAGAAGAAAAACTACCACAACTAGAGGACATAGTCTTAAATTAGAGGGGCAACGATTTAAAAGTAATATCAGGAAGTATTACTTTACTGAGAGGGTAGTGGATGTATGGAATAGCCTGCCAGCAGAAGTGGTAGAGGCAGTGCTGTATTTACCGCGAGGCATCCTAGGCGGATGCCTATGGCGGCAAATTTTGGGGGGCGGCAGCGCCCCCCAGCACTGAAAAAAAAAAAATTAAAAAAAAAAAAAAAATCAAAAAAAAAAATCTGGCCCTTTAAAAAAAAAAAAAAACCCCACCGCGCTTGCAGGCAGAGACGGAGGTGAGAAGCGATCGCAAGATCCCCCCTCACCAACGCTCTGCCTGCCAGGCTGCACGGGGAGCCGAACAGGCAGCACAGAGAAACCTCCGTGCTGCCTGTTCGGCTCCCCGTGCAGTGTGCCGACACGGAAGTCCCGACAGTCACGTGACGGGCGCGCTGACGTCATACGCGCGCCCGGTCACGTGACCTGTCGGCACAATCGCCGGGAAGCCGAACAGGCAGCATGGAGGGACTATGCTGCCTGCCTGCCAGAGAAAGGTAAGTGCTGATGGGATGTGTGTGTGTGTGTGTGTGTGTGTGTGTGTGTGTGTGTGTGTGTGTGTGTGTGTGTGTGTGTGTGTGATTGGAGACAGTGTGTGTGATGGGAGTCAGAGTGTGTGTGATGGGAGACAGTGTGTGTGACTGAGTGTGATGGGAGACAGTGTGTGTGACTGAGTGTGATGGGAGTCAGAGTGTGTGTGATTGGAGACAGTGTGTGTGAATGAGTGGGATGGGAATCAGAGTGTGTGTGATGGGAGACAGTGTGTGACTGAGTGTGATGGGAGTCAGAGTGTGTGTGATGGGAGACAGTGTGTGTGAATGAGTGTGATGGGAGTCAGAGTGTGTGTGATTGGAGACAGTGTGTGTGAATGAGTGTGATGGGAGTCAGAGTGTGTGTGATGGGAGACAGTGTGTGTGACTGAGTGTGATGGGAGTCAGAGTGTGTGTGATTGGAGACAGTGTGTGTGACTGAGTGTGATGGGAGTCAGAGTGTGTGTGATGGGAGACAGTGTGTGTGACTGAGTGTGATGGGAGTCAGAGTGTGCGTGATGGGAGTAGGAGTGTGTAACTGAGTGTGATGGGAGTAGGAGTGTGTGACTGAGTGTGATGGGAGTGTAAGCTTGATGTGAGTCTGAATGATGGGGCATGTCTTAGGTGTGTAACGTGGGTGTGCAGCTTGGGTAGGGGGGTGCCCGGATTTTGTCTGCCTAGGGCAGCACAAAATCAAGATACACCACTGGGTAGAGGTAAACACAGTCAAGGATTTTAAGCATGCGTGGGATAGGCACAAGGCTATCCTAGCTATAAGACCGGGAACGGGGGACTAATAAAAGTACTAAAAAAAAATTGGGCAGACGAGATGGACCGAATGGTTCTTATCTGCCGACACATTCTATGTTTCTATGTTTCTATGTCTGTGACATATTTATAATAGGCAAAGTGACATATTCTGGGGGTCAAAATTGCATCATTGATGGGGCAAAGTGACACTGTGGCATGTTCTGTGGAGCAAAGTGACAGTGTAGTATGTTCTGTGGGGCAAAGTGACATGATCTGTGAGGAAAATTGATACCTGAAATCCCCTGCCCCCATACACAATACCACCTCACTACTCATCCACTACTTTCATTCTATGTGGCTGGAGTATGCAGACTCAACCTAAATCACACTTTTTAGTAACTTCTGGTATAACTCACGCAGCTTTCATAGTCTCTAATGCCACCATAACACAATTATAAAAAGGGACTGAGAATTTTTTTTTCTGCTCTTTTCCTCCTTCACTTTTATACCTGCTTATTCACCCAGATTATGTTCCAAGATCATAAGCGTGTGAGCAGGACCCTCTACGTCATCTGTTTGTCTAATTTTGTTTGTATCTCTCTTTTATGTTCTGTATCAAAGTGCTGTGTAAATTGTTGCCGCTATATAAATAAATGGCGATGTAATGTACTGTGGCATGTTCTGTAGGGCAAAGTGACATTATGGCAATTGCTGTGGGGCAATTTGGAAATAGATGTGGATTAACATGACACTCTGGCAAGTGCTGTGTGGGCAACGTGGCATAGTTTAAGGTGGTTATTTATAAAGCAGTCAGATTTAAAAAAGAAAATTAAAAAAAGCCTTGGGAAATCCAAAATCCGTTAACAACTTTGTCCTATTTTCAGGGTTTATTTGTAAAGTTATTGGTGAAGGGACAAAATAATTTTTTTTTTTTTTTTTAATTAAAGAAAGTAATTTTGGACATGCAGTTCATGTTAATTAACTGTATTTTCATTAAATATGTATGCACTTCAGATCAGGACTGTCAAACTGCAGCCCTCTAGCTGCTGATGGCTTACATTTCCCATATTACATTGTCAGCTAGAAAGGCTAGCAGGGAAGTATAGGAGATATAGGTCTCAAAAAAGTTACAGTTGTAGTCTAAATAAAATCATTCATAATAATTTGCATTGAAAATCCCTTTTTAAGGGATACAGAATATACAAATACAGGATAAAAATAAGAGAGAATGATACAATAATATAGAAGTAAACTGATCATTTGCCTTACTAACATATATATTTATATATATATATATATATATATATATATATATATATATATTTATTTATTTATTTTATATATATATATATATATATATATATATATATATATATATATAAAGTAGCCCTATCCCTTTATCCAGATTTTACAGATGAAGAAGTAATCTTTATTGATCATTATAAATGGAATCTGATAAAAAAAAATAATGTAAAAATGATTCTCGAGGGATTCCAAGTTATGGTAAAATGACATTAACATAACTGAAACCATTGCATGCTAATTAATCCCTACATCCTGTATTACTTTCCATATTACTTTACTGAGATGGTAGTAGATGCATGGAATTGCCTTCCAGCAGAAGTGGTAGAGATTAATGATTGGATAGGCTTAAGTCTATCCTAGATAAAAGATTGGACCATTGACTGGTACTCAGAAAATTGGGCAGACTAGATGGACCAAATGGTTCTTATCTGCCAACACATTCTATGTTCTATCCCATTTGCTATGCTAGAAAGTGGATTTTTACATAGCATCCTTCTTTGGGAAATAGTATTAACTCTCTGATTTCCAAATGTTTGGGTTGCAAATAAAAGGATTATTCTATATGCTGTATGATTGGATACACTAGGGATAATTTAATGATGTGCCAAAATCCTGAAAGTGGAGCAATCCATAGGAACATTCCATTGGTTTTCATGGTGATAGCTACACCTTGAGAATCTTGCACCAGAATGGCTCTTAATAAATCACAGTTTTTAGGTATAGCAGATTGAAAATATGACAGCTGCTAGACAGGTCAGAATTGGTGGTCACTAGAATTGAGCGGACACCTGGATATTCGGTTTCTGCGAGTTCGGCCGAACTCCGAAAAAAAGTCCGGGTGTGGGGTCAGTCTGCCCGGGGCCCTCCATCGCTCAACTCTAGGGGTCACCAGTGACTGTCTGCCACTCTTTCCAGAAATACCTACTTTGAATGGGAAAAATTTAAAAGGAGAACTCTTCCATTCATTAAAAATGATAATTATCACATGTGTTATTATGTTTATGTCATGCCCATATCAATAAAAGTATAATTAAAAAAATAATAATGAAAATTAGTCATTCCTGCTTAGATAATTCTACTCCATTCATTAGAGCTTGAAGTGGCACCAAACCATATATATATATATATATATATATATATATATATATATATATATATATATCCACTGATATGCTGCACATTACTGTAAGTTGTATTCCTGTGTGTTGTTTAGCTGTGGAGCTCTGGATGCACTCCCACACCACACATTACTGAAAGCTGTATTGATGTGGAGCTCAGTGATACACTCCCACATTGCACATTACTGTAGGTTGTATTGCTGTGGTGCTCAGTGATTCACTCCCACATCACACATTACTGTAGGTTGTACTGCTGTGGAGCTCAGTGATACACTCCCACATCGCACATTACTGTATCACTGAGCTCCACAGCAGTACAACCTACAGCAATGTGGGAGTTCATCACTGAGCTCCATAGCAATACAACCTACAGTAATGTGCGATGTGGGAGTGTATCACTGAGCTCCACAGCAATACAACTTACAGTAATGTGCGATGTGGGAGTGTAAGTTGTATTGCTGTGGAGCTCTGTGTTACACTCCCACATCGCACATTAATGTAGGTTGTATTGCTGTGGAGCTCAGTGATACACTCCCACATGGCACATTACTGTAAGTTGTATTGTTGTGGAGCTCAGTGATACACTCCCACATCGCACATTACTGTAGGTTGTATTGCTATGGAGCTCAGTGTTACTCTCCCACATCGCACATTACTGTGAGTTGTATTGCTGTAGATCTCTATGATGATACGCACAGGGGGGCCCAATCAAATGCTTGTCCAGGGTCCAATTGATATCAATGACGGCCCTGCATATGACTATGCTTTCATGCATGATTATAGCTGATATATGTGCATCCCATGCAGTGTTCCTTTTATGATATCTAATGCTTCAGCCTTAGAGAATCATGGGTATGTTCTCTTGAACACTTTATGTAACTGTTTGTGCTGCACTACACTTCAGAAACACTTTGAGTATTATGTTTTTTTGTTGTTTGTTCTTTTTATTTTCCTTTCATGTCAAATGAACATGGATATTCACATTTCTATGTCCAATGTATCCTACTATGTCATGGAAACCAGTAAGAAAAGAAAATCTGTTGACAAAGGTGACTGCTTGAACAAAGCTAAAACAGTGCTAGGCAATATTTCCTGCTTTATAATTTAACCCCTTCGTATTGCTAGGATGTTACATACCTATATTTTTGGTCTCAATAAATGCTAGGATAGAATAGAACATCCTGCATTTAACAGCTCATTACAGCTCCCCGCAATGAGCTGTGAATGGATCCCACTGCAGGGATTTGCAGCAGGATCTCACCTGTCAGGTGAGGCCAGCTTATTGGTAGTGCTGCAGGATATGACAGCAAGTCCCATCAGGCAGCTGTTTGTCCCTGCTCCATGCACGCTATGCACGCAGAGTGCGCGGAGTGAAGACTTGGGAGGAGACGGCTGAGCGAGCAGCAGCAAGGTAAGAGCTGGAGAAGGGGGTGGGGGCGATTCTTTTATTGGGCAAATTTGCTGTGGCATATTAATGGGCAAATTGGCTGTGGCATATTAATGGCAAATGAACAGTGGCATATGGATGGGCAAATGAACAGTGGCATATTAATGGGCATACTAGCTGTGGGATATTAATGGGCATACTGGCTATGGAATGTTAATGGACATACTGGCTGTGACATATTAATGGTCAAACTAACAGTGGCATATTAATGGACAAAAAGTGCCACATTTTAATGGACAAACAGTGTCATTTTAATGATGTGTGAAGTCCTATAGGGTGCAGATAAAGGGAATAAAAACAAGAAATGCATTTATTCAATAACATTTTTATTACATATACAAATAGTTGAATGTGATATGAAAATTGTTGCATATATTATTAAAAAGTTTACATTTACATACAGTTTTTTACATTGGGACTTTAGAAAAATTGGGTCGAGGGGGGCCCACTGCTAAAGACTTTGCCCAGGGCCCACTAGGGTCTTAAAGCAGCCCTGCCTCAGTATAAAGAGGTAGAAACCCTTGCATATAAATAGTTAGCATCATGTTACTGGGTAAAATAGTTAACATCATATGACTGTAAAATACTATTTCTCTATAAAGAGGGAAGAAGCAACACCTATTACCAGCAAGCAAAGTATGCTTTCTCAAACACGGAACTTCAGTCCATTAACACACATTAATTAATAACAAAAATACCACACCCTGGTTTGGGCTTAAAGTTATTTAGCTTCGACTAAAAGAGCTTCAAAGAAAATAGCCATCTACTCTCTAGCTTTTTATTTATCTTCAAATGTACCAAAATGGTCCCTGGAAAAAAGTTATCCTTTTTACAACACAACCTCCTGTGTGGTATGAAATATTAAATAGTGGCCCACAATGTTACTAAATAATTTATACTGCTTTTCCTAGATCTAAATTCTCTTTCACTTCTAAAAAGCCACAGAGTTTAATTCAGCAAGACTTAATTCTTCATAAAATCAGGATGATTTCAATCATCACAACTTATTTCAGAAAAACATCAAAAATATTTTGTACTAGCAGCATGGAAGCTTTTTTTTTCTACAACCTGATGCTACGTTTTTGGTCCCTTTTAACCGATAGCATCCCATTTATTAAATTGGTAGGGTAGCACTGTGTTAGTCATTTGTTGTCTGTATCATATAGTTACCATAATTATTAGACAATTACTATAATTAACTGTGTGAAAGTGGTGTTATTGTTTCTTAAACTGAAAGTTAGTTTATTCACCTGTACTATATTTCCTTTAGTCAAATAAATTGTCTTCATTTTATAATTATTCCATAAATTATATTATCTTTACCAGAAAAGCTAAAATATTGGATTGTCTTTTTTTTTTAAATTATTATTATTATTATAGATGATGTTAACACATTTTGCATACAGCAATATATCTTATTTGCAATGAAATAACATAAATATTTTGTTAACAATCTTATCAATAATAATATCTAATTAGATATGAAAACATTAAAAATAAATCAATAAAGCTGGGTAAAATTTCGGTGTGGATGGTCAACTCCAATGTGTATATAATGATACTGAATATGAGTGAGTTTCATGACTCAGGTCTTATATTGCCTTAAGAAGGCATGGAATGTTATGCTTATTTGGATTGTTACAATAATGCAATTTTTACATAATAAATATAAAAATACTTATGGTAGGACGTAGTTTGGTTTGTGTTGACTGATCTAAAGTGAATTATTGACATTATTGGCCAATAATTACTACTTCTGAGTTATGTACTTTTTTTTTTTTTTTACACATTATATTCCTGACAATTTTTTTCCCCCTGAGACGTCAATATTCTACATTCTGTTCTCTGGATCTTGGGATTCTATTGTCCAAGTCCCCTCTAGATTGTAAGTTTGAGGTTTAGTACACCAGAATGTCTGGGTGCTACAGTACATACATCTACAGTTTTAATAATAATAAACTTCAGGATTGTTTACCCTGTCCACGTGCTTATCCAGTTATTTACTGGTGGTAAGCTTAGCTTTACCGAGACTGTTCTATTTCTTTTTTTCTCTCAGCTATAAAAGAACAAAAAATTAACAACATGTTAATCTGCTGGTAATATAAAGATAATTTGGCTCAATCTTACTGATCCATTTAATCATTGTATTCTTGAGAAGTACAACACCCTGCCTTTGTTTATTTTTATTAGATACAAGGAGAGTTAAAATGATACCATTAATTGGATAACTGAGAGTTTGATTGCAATCTTTCAAGGCCAAGTAGCCAAGTCCCTTCCTCAGACATTAATCTAGCAACCTGGACTTGAAAACTTGCAATCAAATGCTTAGTCAGCCAGTTCATAGAATCATTTTAACTCTACTCATGTCCTGTAGTTCCAAGTTTCAAGGCTAACATGCAACTTATCATTTACCTAGTCATGTTGTACTTTGTGTTTATGATGTGTTTAGTTAATATCAGTGTCATTCTTTGCTCTGTTTAAATTGTCTTTGAACTCATAAGCTGATAAAGAATCTAAATCATTTTCTTTCTGTGTTTTTCTTTTTTAAACCTTCTTAGAGCACATCAAGTACGCATTTTATTCACCAAATACTTAACATTATTTTTGCTATGTATAATCTCATCAGCAATTAAACTTACCAGTTTACCAGATTGCCAATAATATGCCAGTGTTATTTGCCATTAATATCCCACAGCCAATTTGCCCAAATCCTCCCAGCACTTACCTGTTTTCCCTGGTGGCTAGTGGCAGGCAGCATGGTCTCCTCCTTGCTGCCTGTTCGGCTCTCAGGCGGTTGTGCCGACAGGTCACGTGACTGTCGGCACTTCCGTGTCACACTGCACGGAGGTTTCACGTGACTGTCCGCACTTCCGTATCACACTGCACGGAGGTTTCTCAGTGCTGCCTGTACGGCTCCCCGTGCAGCCTGCCGGCAGAGGGAAGGTGAGGGGGATCTTCCGATCCCTTCTCACCTCCGTCTCTGCCTGCAAGCGCGGGTTTTTTCTTTTTTTAAAGGGCCAGATTTAAAAAAAAAAAAAATTCTTCCAGTGCTGGGGAGCGCTGCCACCCCCCCAAATTTGCTGCCTTAGGCATCCGCCTAGGATGCCTCGCGGTAAATACCGCACTGTGTGTCAGTGTAAGCGTGAGTGGCAGAGTTATGAGTGTGTATGTGTGTGAGTGGCATAATGTAAGTGTGTCTAAGTGGCAGAGTGTGAGTGGGTGTGAGTGGCAGAGTGTAAGTGTATGAGTGAGTGTGGCAGAATGTGAGTGTTTGGAAGAGTGTAAGTGTGAGTGTGAGTGTGTGTGAGTGGCAGAGTGTGTGAGCAGCAGAGTTATGAGTGAGTGTGAATCCCAGTGAGATTACTAGGAGAAAATGTGATGAATTACTATTATTCATATTGAATAACGTGTGAAACAGTGCTATCATATCTTATTATTTTTATTTTCACACTTGATTATCACATTCAATAGGAATAATAGTGATTCATCTTTATATATAGTCTTTATATTCATAGCAATAAAAGTCCATACACATGGCATTATAATCACATGTACCTTGTTATAGTATTAAAACCATACATTATGAATGAATGAGCTACTCATTATATTATGGGTTTTACTCATGAAAGAGAGAAGTGCAGGGAAGTGAGATGAGAATTACAAAATTAAGGCTAAAGTAGCAGAGTTGGAGAAATTCTCCCATTCAGTTGAATTCCCATCTCAATTCCCTGCACTTCTCTCTTTTATGAGGTTGGTAGAAGGAGCATACCTTCATACCTCAGCCTATTCTCCCCAGGTGTTTGACCCCTTTTTATTAAAAAATAAAAAAATAAATATTTATTATGTGCGTGCGAGAGTTGCAGGTTTACACACGTGTCTGCGTGGCAGAATATCTGTGTGGGAAAGGCCATCTGTGTGTATAAGGGTGTCTGTGTGTAAGGTTGTCTGGATGTGTGTGTGTAAGAGAGTGTGTGAGTGTAAGGTCGTCTATGTAAGGGTACCTATGTGGGGGGGGGGGGGGGTGTAAGGGGTGGGTGTCTGTGTGTGTAAGGGTGTGTGTGTGATATCCACCTATAATATGACCTATTATGAGACTGTTGGTCAACTTTTTCTCAAAGTCTGGTAAATGGTGTATGCAACGTATGAAATGCTCAGTTATTTTGAAATCATGGGAATTTGCTCACATACAAGTGTGTGTGTGTGATGTAAGTTGGGGTATGTAAGTGGGATTGTGTGTCTCTGTGTGTAAGGGTGTGTGTATGCATGTGTGACAGTAACAGACAGACACACACACACATACAGTCAGTCACACACAAACACATACAGTCAGTCACACACACACACACAGTCAGTCACAAAAACACAGTCATTCACAAAAACACAGTCAGTCATACACACATGTAGCCTGGTCTGTGCCCTGCTGTTGTTTCTAGCCCTGCTGAGCACACTCAGCACTTGGACAATAGTGCGGTGCATGTAGGGATGGAGCAGGAAGACTGTGCATCTGGTGCACACAATGCTCCCTCGCGCTCTGCTGGATAAATAAATAAAATGATCCCAGCGGTGAGGGCACCATGCAGGGACAACAATAACCGGGCGCCAGGTATAATTTCCTGGTGCCCAGGATTTGTTGAGCCCTGATATATACCCACATATACCTATTGCTCATTGGCATCATATATATCAGTCTGTATGCCACCTAAGAATGTGAGCTTATTTACTCCACTCTATCAAATCTATCACGGGCTCCAGCCCCGGATCTTTTGGAGACCTAGCAACGCCCCTGCTCCCATTAAAGCCAAATATATCTGAACATTCAGGTGAATTAGTCAAACATTAAGCCTTGTTGAAACTACCCAAAATATATTTTAACAAACAATAATAATTAGGTCAAACATCATGAAAATATATATCCGTGCAACCCTCTGTCTCATCTGTCTGTCGGCCTATCTATATGTTACCGGATCTGTATCCTATTTGATTTATATCTCGGCCAACTCACTTTGACAGCTAATATTAAAATATAAGTAATCTGCCCCAGAATGTTGCGTTTGAAATGGTATTCTATTTAATATTATTTAGCAATGGCAGGGGAAACACTTATCAATGAATGTTTTCAAATACAGAGTCTAACTAATAAAATGCACTAATCCTATTTTCTCTAGATTAGCCTAACAAAAAAGTGTTTCTGGGAAGCTCTTTCTAACACTGACAAGGTGAATGATTTAATGATATGCAGATACCAAGCCTACAAAGCAGTAAATGTAAAAATTGTCTGTCCCAGGCAAAACATAATGACCATGAAATGTCATTCATTCCACTAGAAAGCCTGACATTTAATATATTACAATCCTCTGTCTTAAACATTCCACATTTACAGGATATACCAGAAATAAATATATTCACAGTTCTTTAAGTACCTGTTACATCAAAGTAATTTCCTAGAGATTGAAGCCCTGCATTATATTGTCTTCTTTTGTCTTTGTCTGTTTGCAATGCTGAATATTAACATGGTATGTTGGGCCTTCGAATGCTCGGTAAGCCTCCCAGTTATTTCATGTCTCCACTGTTATTGAATACAGCTGTAAAGCTGTTCTTGAAAGAAATGACCTGGAACAAGTGAAAGCTTTCTAGTTTACTTATTATCCAGAAATGCGACCCAATATAAAATAGAGAATTGGTAGTATTAAAAGACTGATTTATTTCGTTATTTAATGATTGTTTATTATGCGTTTCAAAAGATAATTATAAAGGAGTCAAAACCGCTTCAATGTCATCGTTTGTTAAATTTAATGACAATCAGTGAGCTGAGCCAGGGTTAATGGGGAATAACTCTTTTTCCAATTGTGCCCTAACGCTATCCCAACATCAATACGCTTCTTAATTTGAGGTGCATAGATGTCAAGCTTATCATTCATGATACAATAGGTGAATGAAACCTCCGGCTTGAAATAAATAATAGAAACAACATGATTACAATCTTTGTCACAAAATTATACGATGGGTAAATGTGTCAAAAAGTGAATTGTATTACAGTAAAATAAGTCAATTTAGAAATAGAATCTACTGAAGAGACATATTTAAAACGTTTCCTAATATTTGCCTTGAGGCCTAACCAGCATATCATCTGATGGAAAACTGCAGTCATCGTCCATATGAGTACAATTTTAAGCTACCACTACTCACATGTCAGTAATCATTTTTTTTTTAAATGACTTGAGGTCATCACTTAACAAACATTTGCTCTATGACATTATTTGTTTTTTGTATGCAGCGATTGCAATTTCTAGAAAAAGGAGTTTAGGAGTAACTTGACACTTCAAGATTATTTAAAACAGAAACAACAACAAAACTGTAGAATAAAACAAAAATCAGCAATGCATATGTGTAATGGTGAGTCTTCTTTTATTGTTGCAAACACAGATTTGGAAAGATGAACTTTTAAGTAAAGATACTAACCATTGCACATCTATATGTATAGGCATCAGGGCCACATCACATATCAAATTAAGTTTTGTGCATTTAGTAGTGCTTAACCTGTTGTCAGGAACTGGCACAGTCTACAGAAGAAACAGGGTTCCAGTTGCACGACATGGTGCATATCCTTGCAAAACTACACCAGCAAGGAGGACCCAGATGGAGACAGAACCCCCAGGCACTGAAGTCTGCTTGGGGCAGAACTAGTATCAGGGATAAGGATCAATCAACAGCAGGGTCAGACAATCCAGGGGTTAAGGCAGGAACAATAAATGTATATTTATTTTGTAAGAGTCAGCTTTCATATACATTTATTTGTCCAGGTGTGGACACTACTACTATTATATGGTAAAGATTAGGTGCTAGCGCTTAGAAGGTGTGAAGAACCTACTACTGTTTAAATAAAATAATTTTAAAGGGAGACTACCACTTACATAAGATGTAACTAGATTACCTGTGCATTTAAAACAAACACATTTATAAGACATATGCCACTGTTTTTTTCCTCTATGTTTGAATTAACTGCATATAAAAGTAAAAATAAAATTATGTGTCTGTCTCCAGCATCCATTTTGAGAATTTTACCCATGATGCAACACTCTCCAAAATCTTCCAGCAAGTCTCACTTTACAACTGTGGCCAAAGCCTGCATGAAGATGTCACAAGATATACACCTGCTCTCTTACTGGCTCCTGTGTATCACATTGGGCAGGACTAGGTGGCTGTATACAAACTATTTTACCTGCCTTTCAACACAAAGAGAGGAGATGGACTTAATAAAACATGATCATAACTCCGCACCCTCGGGATGTAATAGTTACATTACCCTCCCATTCAATGCAGGTCTATGGTCAGAATTCAGACTTAAAGATTGCATTCTCTGTCCCCAGCCCCAAAGTGAGATACTAGTGCTTTAAAGTCACTGGGGGTGGCACCCAAAAAAACTATATTTCAAAAATGGCAGAGCCCAGTCATAAAATAAGCTCATATGACAAAAACAAAAGACAAATCGGAAATCAACAATGCAAAAAAAAAAAACAGTGTTCCTTTAGTAATACTTAGGGGAAATAGACTAAGATATAGTCAATAAATTCAGCTGGTTTATAAAAAGAAACTAGTTTGATTGGACTCCTGATGGAATAAATCCTGATGCATTTCGCACTAGGCTTCTTCAGAGGTGTAAACAGGAGCTTAGCATCCGGTCTTTGAGTGCTTAAAGTAAAAGTGTTGTCTTCATTACGCTGATGATCTGTCTAATCAGACTGAAAAGTTTCAAAACAAAGTGTCTCCATGTATTATACTTGACGCTTTAAAAAAACATTGGTATGTATATATGACATTGATTTGTGCACATCAATACTTCCATTATGCTGGATATGGTTACGTGGCTCCATGTCAGTGGTCTTTGTTCCAATAATTTGTATGTCAATTGCCTGTTTTTGTTTCATGCATTTGTTTTTTATATTTTCTTTTAGATTCCCAAAAGTTCCTGGTGCAGTCTTATATCCATTGGGCTGCCAAATGTTCACCCTGATGGACTTGAGCTTGGGTTTTCTCATCATGTCATGACCATTCAGTGGATAGGTATTTGGGGAATTCTCTGGGATGGTTTAAATGTACAGGAATTTAAGGTCTGCGGTTTTGGCAGCAGTCTTCACCTTTTAGGTATTCACCTGGCTGGGAATGACCTTGGTTCCGTCCTCATGTGCGCCTTATACATGCCATGAACATAGACATTTTAAGTCTGATGTATAGTCGGAGATTAATCCCCTATTTGGTTTGGGGTAATGCTTGGTCACGACAAGCCATTAACAAAGTCTCATCAAAAGGAACAGGTTTATTTCCCAGTTTGTTCAAACACATGTTAATGTAGCCATTAGACACACACAGCTGGAAAATTCTCCCCACGTTTTGTACCAGACATGGTCCACTTCACTGATGTGGGCTTTGACATTTTTAATGCTGGTATTCAGGATGGTCTTGAATGGGCATTTGGTGTATGGAAGAGACTGGGCGTAAAAGGGATCATGCACTCAGTCTGTGGCCGGAAGATCCCTGACACTGGAAAAAGTTTAAGGCGATATATGTCAAAGGTGACATTTCATGGTTTTCTTTTTCTCTAAGGGCATGGTTCCTCGGAAATGTATTATGTAAAAGGGTTCCCTATGGGCTCCTCAAGCTGAGCTGCTTTATTGTGGCTGAGGTGGATGCAGGCCCTATCGGGTGGTAAAAAATGTATATATATTTTCTGTGTCAGGGATCTCTAGTGCATTTTGTTATAATGTTAATAAAGCTTAATTTATTAATTAATATTTATGTTAATAAAAACTGTGCATCCCACGCACTTTCCAACTGATTTATTATTAATTCTCCAAGAATAAATTGTGTAGGTCTATAGCCTATAGTCTTGATCACTTCTGGACTTCCTCTTCTATCTTTATTATCTTTTTACAAGAGCTTAAACAATGTGTAAAGAAACCATACCCACAGACTGCATTAAATAACTTGCAATTTCCTGTCTTCTCATTGTATAGATTTATAGTAATTTAATACAGCACTTTTTATGTAAGGGTGTCACTTTACTTTCACAATAAAAGTATACATCTTCTTTTAGTTATTACTGTATGCTCTGGCAGTTATGGCTTCAATAAAAAATAATGCTCACTTTTATATTCATGTTTGTACACAATGTCAATTTAAGAGACACACATACGAATTGCATAGTTTTTTTTTAAGAGAAGGGAAAAAAATCCTTCAATCAAAAATATGCAACTTTAAATGAGTTTTATCAACACATAACACTCAAATGGACATAAAACAAGAATAAAGGTTAATTAGCCTTGAAAAGTTAATAATTCCAGGTCATTAGCTATTTGCCCTGATTTTATAGAAATGTGTCAGCTTGGTTAGTAATATTTGGCTTTGGGATGAATCTTAGGTCACTGTTCATTAATTTTATCTTAAATTAAATTGAATGGCAAATAAAAAAAAAAATCTAAACTTTTATTACAGATAATGTTCTTGTTCATAAACACTTAATCCCCCTCTCCTGGGAAATTAAAAGTTTATACTTTAACTCTTTACCACCATGAACTGATGACATCATACATAACATCATGTTAAGACATCATCAACATACTAATGACAATAGGTCAAAACACTATGTAAAGTAATATATAAAATGTCCCATACCCTAACATGTCTGGAGACATCCGTTAATTAAGTGGATCTGTCCAGATTTGCAGATTAGATGCACTGACAACCAAAATGTCTTCACCGGGATGGAACAGGCTGTGTCTAAATATTTATCAGAGCTGGGCTTAAGATCAGGCCAAGTGATATAGTTGTAACCATCTAAAACCTAGACACTATTTTCTGGCAACAGCCAAAACAATCTTGAAAGAGTAGCCCTGCTACTTTGTCTGTTATTTGTTGCCCCCCTTTTCATATTACAAAACTAATTTTGGCATCTATCTCTGAGGAAACACTTTGTGGTGAAACGCGTTAGGTTTTTCGCCAAATTTGACACACAACTGTCTTAACCAACATGTGTTTTAATAATATTATTTTATGTACTTTTTTATTGTAATCATTCTATGTTGTATGCCATTCTTTCATTCTTTTGTATGTATTAAATATCTCTATGTTTTTCCAAATTTTCATTGCTCTTTATTATTTTCTAGCGCTCGCACCAGTAATTTGGGACACTCCTTCCTCTTCAGATTGCACCCACATATCTTACAACATTCACAGATTGTTCCCCACTTTCCTGAACATACAGAAAGATTCCCCCACATCCCTTTTCACTGCACCATAGTTCTGTCTGGTGATCTAGTTTGGGAAGCGAGGATGTCCGTACAGGCAGTGCAAGGCAGTGAGGGAGGATATACCACCAACACTGGTAGCACTGGCTCTGTTGTCATGCTCTTTAATCTGCTGCCACTCCCCTCCAGTCTGCCAACTTGGCCCAGGCAGAAATACAAAACTGAATAAGATGTGGTTGTTCAAAGGTTAGGTTATGTTATATTTTGTTATGTTATATTTTGTTAGAATACTCTTAATTTATGTCATTACATCAATTTTCCAAATGTATTTATTTAGTGCTGTCTGACAGTTAACAAATTAATTTAACATTATTAATATATTTGCAAATCAGGCCTGGAGGAAAGATAATTAGGATCAAGGACATTATATACTTGTTTTAGATCAAGATTATTAAATAAATGGGCCTGAAGGACAGATAATTAATGCCAAGGACATTATGTATAGTATTGAAAAATGATTTACATGGGACTAATGTTGTTAAATGCTTAAGTAATGAAAAAAAATATGGAAAGTGATTAGTACTTTTTAGTATCTTTGGACTAATGGCAAAAAATTGAAACAGAATATATTTTTAGCAATATATATATATATACACACATCCATATGGACATAACTGTACTATACTATCCATCCATCCATCTATCTGTTTATATATCTATTTATCTATTAGACATGTGTGTTCATAAACTGAGAAAATGATTGATATATAAAATAGATCTATCTTGGAAATCTAAAAATGCATATAGAAGTACACATAAATAGGAATATTAAAATCATTCGTGCAACTTTTTCATATATATAAGAGTAAAGTGTTTTAATAATCATTAAAAGTATAAATAAAGCCAGGGTGAGTGTAAACAATCTTATACTGTTCCTCTGGAGACAGATGGTCTAGCAATATTAAAGGTTTTTCAAGTATATGCATTGTACATTTTTAACATTTGCTTTTTATGTTTTAGTTTAATAATTTCTCACTCCCACAAGTATGAAAAAATATATAAATTTGGCGAATAAAAGGAATATTTAAATGTTTACTCTGACATACATAGTCTAAATGAATTCACTTTTTTTATTTCCCATTTTATTATAATGTTAGAATATTTTTTATTATCTTTTTTTTTTTTTTTCTTTTCTTTATTGTTTTATTACAAACATACAAAAATAATATTGCATATATAGCATTCATACATAAATAAAAATAGCAGACACGTATTTCTTCATTATAAAGAATATACCAAAGAGTATACAATTTGATAAGCTGTCATGTACATACAATATCGTTTCATGGTCAATAATTTTTTTATTATCTTTTATAGGAATTTTGTTGTCTACTTACCCGTCGAGACCCCTGAAGAAGCTTTAAAGGCAAAACACAATGAGTGAAATGCAACACACATACTTTGAAAGCCTTTAATAGAGCTAAACCATATGTCTCCAAAGGAACAGTATAACATTTTATGTGACAAGTGTACATGAGTGATTTCAATATTCCTATTTGTCTAGACTTACATTTTTCTTTCATACGTGGTCAATACGTTTTGGGTGCAACCCCTGCTCTTTTTTACTGCCCAGCTTTGTGACCGGTGTAATTTAGATAAGGTTTCTCAGTGAACACTAGTGAATTGTCAAAAGAAATTTAAAAAAAAATAAGCATGAATAGGTTCGGACATTTCCACTCAACTTTTAATTACTAATTTCTGCATTTACTTTGTACATTGCAAAATCTAAAGTATCTGTAATCTTACGGTGGATGTCCACATGCTTCCCGAAAGTCGATTAGGCTAATGTTAAGTCTATGTAGGCAGAGGCAAAGGTGGCATCCCTAACCCAGAAGTGGCAACAAACTAACATCTTGCTGATTATAAGGAATATCAACAGAATAAAGGTGCGGTTTTATATAATTTGTTACACATATGAAGAAAACAACATTATACATAACCTAGCTGAGGCATGCATGCTGTTCTTCAGTGGCTTGTTTGTGACTGATAATTGCTGCCTAGTGTTTCAGAATATAAATAAACAAGTGCTCACAACAGCATCTGTCTTGCAATGTAGATAATTCTTTTAGCAAATTGAACTCCTGACGCTCCTTTATCAAGAAAGCCACCTAGAAAACACATGATTATAGAACATACAACATTAGCAATGTGCCCACAGTTTATAGTGTATTCCTTTGTGCTTTGGACATATGGGATCAATGTATATTTGTTTGATGCTAGCATCAAAAAATAAATTAAAGGAACTTTATCAGACTGAGCTCTGGCTGCTTCAATTTGAGCATATTTAGAGCATTATTTGATGGAACCACTCCAGATACTGGTTTCTTTTGATACTATAGCCAGTGCCACTAGAAATTGTTTTATGATCATCACTACAGAGAACAATTTTGTACTGAAATACAAAGTGTTCTATAAGACATTAGGTTAGACTCACATCAGCACTTTATCCCACATGATTTTCGACTATCCATCTGACAGTGTCTTCATCACCATTTGTGCCTGTGTGTCTTAGCGAGGTATGTCGCCAAAGAATTGTAGGCTTTGTTTGGCCATTGTACAGTGCTGGAAGTTAATTTGACACCAGGTGAATTACAATTAATAGGGTATAATTATAAATCTCAGGGGGATATTCACTAAAAGGTGTGGTGAAAGTGAGTTGGGGTGAGAACATTTCATCTCACAAATCTAGCTATATATTATGCAGGTAAAAACTTGTGAATATATAGTGAGTCTATGCTACTTATAAACCTGGTACAGCCCTATTTCTACACTTCCTGGTGCTTCTGTCATCATTTTCTCTTTCTGCATTTCTGTGTGTGTGTAAGAACCACTCTTTGCCATCACCTTTAACTCTTGTTTTATGCTGGGGACAGAAAAGGCACATGTGTAACATTTTTTAATATGTCGCCTGTAACACCAGGGTTTTACATAGCAGAGCAGCAGACAAAGAGTGGCGAGTACGAAAGATGATCCTGGAAGCAGTATTTTGGATAGACCACTTTCTCAAATGCCAACTGGCAGACAGGCTATTAACGATTAAGTGGTTAAGCTTGTTATACTTGTTTTTCTTCCTATGAGTAGATCCTGTGATCACTTCAAGATAGATACTAGCCTCTTCAAAGAAAGTTATTCTATTAGGTAAACATGTGCCGGAAGTTACTTGAAGAATGGTGAGCTGAAGTTGGACCTAAGTCTGTAGGACCTAAATGGTCAACCTGTTGTTTTATAGTCACAGGTGTGGTGAATGAGATATGTTATTATCAATGCCTTGTGTTGCTTAGTCAAACTGCCCCTTGTGCTCTACTGAGTCCATCTAGCCTCCCCTACCCCCTTTGTGTTTTTCTTTTTTTCCAGCACTCAAAAAATAGTCTCCTACTTTCAGGAAGAAGGCCTATTCCCTGATAGTGGCTAGCACGCTGTGAAATAATTTTTATTGGCTGAATACTGTGTGCATGAATGTTAGTGAAAAGACCTGTGCACCTTTATCCAGGCCTAACTGCCATGCTGGCTGACTAGTTGTTGGTTAATGTTGTATTAGATCCAACAGTTCTTCTCACCGGTGTTCCAATGCACTGTGAGGGATTCAGTGAACCTCATATGACTCCATTTTCTTGCATTGTACTGATTCACTCACATGGCCCGGAAATATGAGTGAGAACCAGTGGTTATCTGATTTTAGAAACAGTCCACCAGCAGACCACTTGTGTCAATTGCAACTTGACAAAGCTGAAGCAAGACATGTAGTGCGGAGCCCTCTAGACACATGATGTTAGATGCTGGACTAAGAAGCTGGAATTATCTATGGCTGATTGGGAGACCGAGTCCCTTTCAAGTGTTCTGGTAACACAAACTTCTCTGGCTGGGAAATATTACACGATGAGCCGAGCAGAGCAAAGTAACTGAGACAGAGCAGAGAAGAAATACAGAGTGCAGGGCTGCAGGACAGAGCAAGGAGAGGACTAAAGCATACAATGAAGGGCAAAGCAAAAGACATAAGTACTTAACTAAGGAGACATACAAAGATACATACATAACACATAACAACATACAGAGGACAGGATAAGGGCTAAAGGAACACAAGGGATGGAATGAGGAGTCAAGATCACAGAACGCTTAATAAGGGGAACCATGCTGGACATAGGGATAGGTGAGATGAGCTAAGATACTCAGGTGCTTCAGGGAGGGAGGATAAGGGAACATATACATACAAACAATCATGCAGGAACTGACATAACACTCATAGATGATGTAATGAGGATTTGGTTAAATTATGGCCATAAGATGAAACTTTCCAACCACTTCAAGGTACCTCACAATTAGGCAAGTCCCTACACTAAAATTGAATAACAAACGAATAACAATACACAGACATACAAACAGAGAAAATACCTGCAGAGCTGAAGAAAGCAAACAGAGGAACGGGTGTGGTTGCATTTATAGCAGAACTAAGCAAGTGATCAATAGAATGACAGAGAGCAGGAAAACCAGAAATGGATCAGAGCAGAGACTAAAGTAACAGGAACATGAGAGTTTAACAGAGTTCTGAGAAAAGGGTGAGATAATACAGGGATGAACTATAAACAATAAAGTACCTTAAACATGATAGATATCAGGGATGAGAAATACAGGGAATCAGGATACAGGGTATAAGAGCAGACATAGCCTACAGTTAGATTAGAACTTCCGGAGGTGACCAGCACTACTGCTTTTCTGGATAACCTCTTTAAGGGAACAAAAGTCATCTCACGTACAGATTCCCTGGTCATATATATCGTGGATTGCACACAGGTAGAAACTACTCTGGAACAGACAATAGTCAGACTCTGGCAGGTATCAGTCTATGACTAGGCTTTGGCAGGTAAAGAACTAGCCAGACTTAGGCATGTGCCAGTCGGATGTTAGATTGGTAGGTACAGGAATATTGATAGGTTTGGGTAGGTGCCGCACTATAGCCAGATCTGGGCAGGTGCCGCTAGGCTAAGGCAGGTGCCACTGGGGACAGTAACGGAAAGGTTTCCACTTGTGAGCATAGGCAATTAGCAAAACCAGAGAGGAAAGCATTGTTAAAGGGTGGGGCTTGGAGCAGCAGCATTGGTAAAGGGTGGGGACTTGGAGGGGGCAACATTGGTAAATGGAGGGGGCAGCATTGGTTAAGGGTGGTGGTTGGAGGGGACAGCATTGGCTAAGTATGGGGGTGCAAGGTCTTATTACTAGTGGGGTACCTCAGGGATCTGTACTTGGACCTATTCTCTTTAATATTTTTATTAGTGATATTGCAGAAGGTCTTGTTGGCAAAGTATGCATTTTTGCTAATGATTTGCAGCAGGTTTGATGACAAATGATTTAGCTAAACTATAAAAATGGTCAGAGCTGTGGCAACTGACATTTAATGTGGACAAGTGCAAGATTATGCACCTTGGGCGTAAAAACCCAAAAGCAGAATATAGACTATTTGGTACATTCCTAACCTCAACATCTGAGGAAAGGGATTTAGGAGTAATAATTTCAGAGGACTTAAAGGTAGGTAGACAATGCAATAGAGCAGCAGGAAATGCTAGCAGAATGCTTGGTTGCATAGGGAGAGGTATTAGCAGTAGGAAGAGGGAAGTGCTCATGCCATTGTACAGAGCATTGGTGAGACTTCACTTGGAGTATTGTACGCAGTATTGGAGAACGAATCTCCAGAAGGATATTTATACTTTGGAGAGTGTTCATAGAAGGGCTACTAAACTGGTTCATGGGTTGAAGGATAAAACTTACCAGGAAAGGTTAAAGCATCTTAACATGGATAGCTTGGAGGAAAGATGTAACGTGGGGATAGATAGAAACATTTAAATACATAAAGTGAATCAACAGAGTAAAGGAAGAGAGTATATTTAAAAGAAGAAAAACTACCACATCTAGAGGAAATAGTCTAAAATTAAACGGGCAACGATTTAAAAGTAATATCAGGACGTATTACTTTACTGAGAGGGTAGTGGATGCATGGAATACCCTTCCAGTGGAAGTGGTAGAGGTAAACACAGTCAAGGATTGTAAGCATGCGTGGGATAGGCACAAGGCTATCCTAGCTATAAGATAGGGAACTGGGGACTAATAAAAGTATTTAGAAAATTGGGCAGACTAGATAGACCGAATGGTTCTTATCTGCCGACACATTCTATGTTTCTATAGGGGGATGCATTGGCTAAGTCTGGGGCAGATGGCTGTGTGTGGGCAGTATTGGCTAGGTTTGGGGGGAAGAAAGCTGTGTGTGGGGGCCAATATTTGCTAAGTCTGAGGGGAATGTGGCTGTGTGGGGGATTCATTGGCTAAGTCTGGGGGCAGATGACTGTGTGGGGGGATGCATTGGCTAAGTCTATGGGGAAGTTGGCTGTGGGGGGGGGGATGCATTAACAAAGTCTTTGGGTCAAATTGAATGAAATAAAACAATCATAATTTTATTAAATATGAAAAAAACCCTTACATGTGAATATTTACAAGTAAAACTGTTTTTTTTATGGATTGTCTTATATTCAGACTTTTTTTTTCCTAAATATATATCCAAAGTTTGGGGGGGTTGTCTTATAATCAGGGTCTTCTTATATTTGAGCAAATACGGTAATAGAGAAATGGTTATGGAGCAGGCAGTCAAGTGGATGTTCTTTTTTTGCATCTGCAAAATATGCATCAATCTTCTTGGTTCAAAACAAATGTGTACAGCTATTAATATTTCAGTAATAATAATAAAAAAAACTATAAATCAGGTTCCACAGGTACAAAAATCTGTCCTAAATGTAATGATAGTACTCCAATAGCAGATATGAAAAATTATTATTATTTGATAAACTCATGCTATGATTAGTCCAAAAGTTATTCAACAAATGCATATGGCCCATATTTCACAGAATAAAATGATAGTATACTCAATATATTCTAAATATACTATTGTATCTTTCTGAAAATGTAACAAATATCAAGTAAACAAACAAACTTGAATAAACCAACCATAAAAAATGCCCTTGAAAACAACATCAGAATCCATAACAGCAATTTTTATTTTTACACTTTCAAATCTGAGACAATGCTGAGAAATTACAATTTTATTTTTCAGCAAACTAGCTGCCTCATTAAGGTTTCTATTCCTTCCTTTTTCCCCATTAGGCATTTTCATTCAATCTATGAGATTTCAGTAGCATATTCTTTGTAAGCCAACTCATGCAGCTTGAATTACCCAGCTATATTCCAAATACATAAAATGAAGAACATTCCCCTCATATCCATTACATACTAATGTTGATGAACTGTATGCAGTGCAGTGGTATTTTGCATTATGTTCCAATAACTTGACAACATATCAGGTATGTCAATGAAGGAAGAATTTGGTAACATTAACGGAGTACATTTACTGCGGAGTGTTATTCCAAATTTGTTTAATTCCAGCTTTTTACACTTTTTTTTATCCTACTAGCCAAGAAAAAAGGTTCTCATCAGTTTAGATATGGTGCCAATCTCTAAATAGTAAATTGTATATCCAGATGCCAGCTCTAATTCCACTAGTAGTTTAGTGCAAGGATGCTCTCCTGCTTACTCCTTGGGTGCTGAAGTGCCACAGGACTAGGTCGCTTATCCAAATGTACCAAAATTCAAGTTGGACACCAGCCAAAACCATGAAAATTCACACACATTCAGCCATTCCTCAGCACAGAGACCACCAAAATCCTAGTGCACTCACTTGTGATCTCTCGCCTTGACAACTGTAACAACCTCCTGACTGGATTACCTCTGGCTCGTCTTTCTCCCCTGCAATCTATCCAAAACACAGCTGCCAGACTCATCTTTCTGCTCATTGGTCTGACTCTGCGGCTCCTCTCTGCAACAACCTCCACTGGCTCCCTGTCTGCTCTAGGATAAAATTAAAAATTCTGTATTTAACCTACATGGCCCTCCACTCCTCAGCCCCTCTGTACATTACCTTGCTCCTAAACCGATACTTCCCTGCACGACCTTTGCACTCCTCAGTGGGACTAAAGCTCTCCTCCAACCTCATCACCTCTTCCTACTTGTGCCTCCTTTCACCTGAGCTGCCCCCTCTCTCTGGAATGATCCCACAAAGCTTGGGAATCCTTGCTTTAAAAGGTATCTCACGGAGGACCAAAAAGGAGATTTGATTTACAATCTTTTTTGCAATGACCTTAGAAAGGTCATTTGTTCCAGGGGATTGCACTATGTACCTGTCAATTAGCATCTGATAAATATGTTTTCTATGGTGTAGTGTATTTGCTCCAATGATCGTAATATGCTTATAAAATTCATTTCACACAAAACTCAGTTGGAACATACTGTACTTTATGGTACAGCAGGAAGATTTTTTTTCTTCTTTTCAGGTTGACAAAATGCTTGACCACCCATAGCATCAGCAGGGGTTTTTGAAACACCATTATAATAATCTCACTTGTCCATGCTATGAGTTCTTTATTGCTTTCCTTTAAATTTAGAAACAACAGCGATTTGCAAAAACAGCAAAAGAACTCTGTATGTGCCCAATTATAGAATTCCCATAACGGCGGAACTTTGCTAACAATTTATAGTATATCTCTCATGAACTAGGCCCTATGCAAGTGTTACCAATCATAGTGTCATTGTAAAACCCACAAAACTTCCTAAAATGTACGTATTATCTAACTGTGAAATTAGAGTGACCTTGAATGACATTTATTAGCATAACGGTGTGTAAACATTCTGGAGCTCCCTACCAGAATAACAAGTTATGTTAGTATCTGAAACAGTTTCACCTGCACATAGAAGACTCCGAAAACGTTACCAAAATATAAACAAAGGAAGCACTGTGTCTCAAAACGAATATACTTGTGTCATATCACATGTAAAAAAAATACACATATACTTAGTATTGGCTCAATCTATGTGAGTGTTTTCATAAGATAAAACATAAACACAAAGATAGTAAAAACACAATTTCACTTGATATTCCAGCCATATACAGTATCTCACAGAAGTGAGTACACCCCTCTCATTTTTGTAAATATTTTATTATATCTTTTGATGTGATAACACTGATGAAATGACACTCTGCTACTATGTAAAGTAGTAAGTGTACAGCCTGTATAACAGGGAAAATTTGCTGTCCCCTCAAAATAACTCAACACTGTTGGCAACAACGTGAGTACACCCCTACAGGGAAATGTCCAAATTTGGCACAAAGTGTCAATATTTTGTGTGGCCACCATTATTTTCCAGCACTGCCTTAACCCTCATGGGCATGGAGTTCACCAGAGCTTCACAGGTTTGCCACTGGCTTGACACCATCTGAACCAAATAAGTTTATCTTGGTCTCATCGGACCACAAGACATGGTTCCAGTAATCCATGTCCTTAGTCTGCTTGTCTTCAGCAAACTGTTGGCGGGCTTTCTTGTGCATAATATTTAGAAGAGGCTTCCTTCTGGGACGACAGCCATGCAGACCAATTTGATTCAGTGGGCAGCGTATGGTCTGGCCATTTACAGGCCTACCCCCCCAACCCCTTAAACTTCTTCAGCAATGCTGGCAGCACTCATATGTGTATTTCCCAAAGACAACCTCTGGATATGATGCTGAGAACGTGCACTCAGTTTCTTTGGTAGACCATGGCGAGGCCTATTCTGAGTGGAACCTGTCCTGTGAAACCGCTGTATGGTCTTGCCCACCATGCTGCAGCTCAGTTTCAAGATCTTGCCAATCTTCTTATAGCCCAAGTCATCTTTATGTAGAGCAACAATTCTTTTTTTCAGATCTTCAGAGAGTTATTTGCCATGAGGGGCCATGTTGAACTTCCAGTGACCAGTATGAGAAAGTGTGAGAGCGATAACATCAAATTTAACACACCTGCTCCCCATTCCCACCTGAGACCTTGTAACACTAACGAGTCACATGACAACGTGGAGGGAAAATGGCTAATTGGGCCCAATTTGGACATTTCCACTTAGAGGTGTACTTACTTTTGTTGCCAACAGTTTAGACATTAATGGCTGTGTGTTGAGTAATTTTGAGGGGACAGCAAATTTACATTGTTATACAGGCTCATGTAGAGTGTCATTTAGTGTTGTCACATGAAAAGATATCATAAAATATTTACAAAAATGTGAGGAGTGTACTCACTTTTGTGAGATACTGTATCAGTGTAATACACTGTGTTTTTTTTTGCTGGAAGATTTTGGACAATGTTGCATCATGGGAAATATTCACAATGAACCAGGAGATAAACACCTAACTTTATTTTTCCTTTTATATGAAATGTATTCAATCATATAAAACAAAAACCCAGTGTCATATGATTTATATATGTGTTTGTTTTAAATGACCAGGTAATCTAGTTACATCTCATGTAAGTTGTAGTGTCCCTCTAAAGATGAATATTCAAAGTGACCATGTCCTGCAACATAATAATAAATCATCTATGTATATAATTAGATATACCCCTTTTCTAGATCCTCTAGACCCCTGACTGCCACAGGTTAACTCTTTGATGAAAGAAGGTAGATGCCGGGACTCTGACCTCATGGAATGATGGTCTGGTTGCAATAAGGTATCTGGGTATGCGAAACGAACCACTGGGATTACAGTGGACAGATGACCTCTAGCTATGTTGGCCCCAATGAAAAACCTCTGGTTGAACATCTTTTTCATGTTCTATTTTGTTCAGTAAAAAGGGCGGTGAAAGTCTGCACAAATTAACCAAATTCTTTAATGAAAGAGTCTCCAAGCAATAGGGCTTCAGCCTTTGGGCCGGTTTCAGCATATACAGTAGGTATTGATAAAATGTGCGATAATAAATGCTAGCACAATGGGGTAGCCACTGTAGCAAATCTGTTAATAGGCAGGCAATGTATAAGAAAAAATAATCTCACCTTTAATTGTCATGTTAGTTATTTCTTTGAGTAGCAGATTATCCAGTTCTTCTCAATGTCCAAGAGGTCTTTAGATCACACCTATTCACCTATACACCTATTCAATCTTAGTTCCAAATTCTAACATCACAAACACAAATTCTGTGGCTACTTCAAAGGCTTGGATTAGGTTTCATTTTATGCTATTTTTCACATAAGGGGCATACTTCTTCCATTTCTCCCTTCCCGTTCTTTGCTATATAGAGAGAATACTCTCTATTGTTACTATGTCATAGGAATTTTTGGCATTATACCATATCTCAGTAACTTCATATTAACAGATATTATTAGCATAAATTCAGGGATCTTATTCACTAAATTGTGATCATTTGTAGACAATACTCGAAGCAAATATATTTTTCTTTTTTTCTTCTTAATAATTTTATTTACATTACATATATATTAAAATATATAACAGTTCAATTACTTAAGATTTCTTAAATAATATAAATAGGAAATATAACTACAACAAAAGAATCTAAGAACAGAACAACAAAAATAAAGCAAAAAATTATTAGAATAATATATATTTATTTTAAATCTTAATTTATATCATGTTTTTCATTTCTTTTTCCTGTTCTTCTCATCTTCTTTTCACTTTAACTTGTCTTTTGATATTTTTCATCTATTTCTCCTTTATATCCTGTCTTCTTTTCTTCCTTATTTCTTCTCTTTTAATCATCTTCTCTACTATTATTTTTATCCCTCCTTTATTTTTAAATATATCTTCTCTTTTGTCTTTTTTCTTCTGTTTTCTTTTTTTTTCCTCTTATCATACCATACCATATAATTTCCCTTTTTCAGTTGTATATTTGTTTCCCTCTTTATCATTTATTTATTCCTTTTTTTGTCTTTCCTTTTCCCTTTTTATTTTCGCCTTTTGCTTCTATTTCATCCCCCGGTAGATTCAGTTCATCTTTTGGGAGGCTAGTAGATAGAAACTTTCTTTGCCAATTGTCTCTCTTTTCTAGTATAAATATCTTATATTTTATAAACTACTCACTGAGAATAACATCTTATTTCCCAAGCAGTATGTTAAAGTCCCCAATTTGTTTCACCATAGCATTCTGTATGTTATGCACAGGTGAGAGAACGATAGCACTGGCAAACTTTAATTGCAAATCCAAGTTAAATGGCTAGCTAGGTGTCATATGTTAAAACAGATTGACAATTAAACAAAACAAAAAATTGTTTTTGTAATTTAAAGCTAATCTAGATGGACTATTGTATGTGATTCTCCTTCCTTGTTTAAGAAATCTCTCATATCGCAACTCTCATTACTTTCCTGCAGCTTCAAGCCTCTTATTATTGTCACCCAATAAAAGTTTGTATCACATTTGTTTGCCACTGTTTGCTGAACTGGACTGGTGTTACCGAGGCAGGCTATTAGACACACATTACCTGCTTGCAACAGGTATGCAATACTGCAAACAAATTATGAAGAGGCACAGACTATATATCTTTTATCCACAAGTAAAATTTTCTCATCTGCCCTTTTTAAGTCTGTGTGGCAGTGACTAGCTTTGCATCATTACCAACTTAAGTGTATAAATAGATACTTTGCAAGTCTCAGACTTCATGTTAATATTCTGCTGAAATAAAGAGAACCATCTACAGACAGTGCAGTATTTACTGCGAGGCATCCTAGGCGGATGCCTAGGGCGGCAAATTTTGGGGGGCGGCAGCCCCCAGCCCTGAAAAAAAATCAAAAAAAATCTGGCCCTTTAAAAAAACCAAAAACCCGCTTGCAGGCAGAGACAGAGGTGAAAAAGGATTGGATCTTCCCTCTGCCGGCAGGCTGCACAGGGAGCCAAACAGGCAGCACAGAGAAACCTCCGTGCTGCCTGTTCGGCTCCCCGTGCAGTGTGACACGGAAGTGCCGACAATCACGTGCCCGGCACGCTGACGTCATACGTGCGCCGGGTCACGTGACCTGTCGGCACAACCGCCTGAGAGCCGAACAGGCAGCATGGAGGAGACCATGCTGCCTGCCACTAACCAGCAGGGAAAGATAAGTGCTGGGGAGATGGGGGGATTTGGGCAAATTTGCTGGGGCTTATTAAATGGCAAATAGCACTGGCATATTATTGGGCAAATTGGCTGGGGCATATTAAATGTCAAATAACACTGGCATATTATTGGGCCAATTGTCTGGGGCTTATTAAATGGCAAATAACACTGGCATGTTATTGGGCAAATTGGCTGGGGCATCTTAAATGGCAAATAACACTGGCATATTATTGGGAAAATTGTCAGGGGCATATTAAATGGCAAATAACACTGGCATAATATTGAGCACATTGGCTGGGGCTTATTAATGGCAAATAACACTGGCATATTAATGGGAAAATTGGCAGGGGCAAATTAAATGGCAAATAATGCTGGCTTAATATTTGACAAATTGGCTTGGGCATATTAAATGGAAGAATAACACTGACATATTATTGGGCAAATTGGCTGGGGAATATTAATGGCAAATTATACTGGCATATTATTGGGCAAATTGGCTGGGGAATATTAATGACAAAATAATACTGGCATATTATTGGGCAAATTGGCTGGGGCATATTAATGGAAAAGATACTGGCATATTATTGGGTGAATTAGCTGGGGAATATTAATGGCAAATAATATTGTCAAATGTGCATGTAAATGGGGTTATGGGGCATGTCCTTGGTCTGCAACGTGGGTTATGGGTCATGTCGTGGGTGTGCATCGTGGGTAGGGGGGGTGCCCAAAATTTGTCTGCCTAGGGCAGCACAAAACCAAGATACACCACTGTCTACAGATCATCCAGCATCTAGACCTACACAACTTGAACATGGTAAAACAGCATAACAAGCATTAGACTCTGTCAATATAAAAAGAAACAAGGGGTGCATAAACATATATAGAGAATAATATACACTCTGATAAGCCTGGTACAATAAAGTAAAAATGGGTTTTACAGTAGGAAACCAACCAAATTGCCTCAAGAGCACGGCTACAGTATCTCTAACTATATTTACAAATGCTGGACTTTTAATAGGCTGCCAAGCTGAAATTTGAGATGCTAATTAACTCTAGCTTTGTATATATTGAAAGTATCTCCCTCAAATAATGTCTAACTTTCCATTGACCATATAAAGATTTTCACACAATAATACACACCGATCTATTCAAGTTCAGATTTTATATAACAGAAGCACACTATTACATAATATTACATAATATGGTGGTTGGCCTTGGGGGTCAGCAAGAATGGGGGGCCATCAGGAGCACCCCTGGCCCTTCCCCCATAACAATTTACATGTGTCTGTAAGTAAAAAGAGTGTGTGTCTTTGTTGAAACTGATTTCATCCACCTGGGAGAAGGATGCAAGAAATGGCACCCTTGGTACCTCTCAACCTAGGCATGCCATTGTTTACCAGTTAACAAGTCTTTGGAATCCCTAACCATATCTAGATTACTCTTACCTGTAGACATTTGGGGAGAAAAAAAGATTAAGTTCACTAAATATTGTACTGATTGGTGCATTGGGGTTAAACAGAATTTGTTTATTTGAATGTTTTCTACTGTATTTAAATACAAGACAGACACATACTCCTTCTGCTCTTAGCAGCTTTCTTGTTTGTTTTCATGCTGTGATCATGCCATCTTGTATGCCACTTATTCAAAGACCACATTGTACGTGTTGCAGTAATTGACACTATATATTTAATATGTGTTCTATACAATTTGTCTACCCAGATTACGTCAGGGATGGAAAAAGATATTTCTGTTGCGTTTGCAATGCTATCTACATCTCCTAATTAAGAAGCGTTGCATTGGATAGCATGTCATTCTATTTGCGATCCTCTCAGCTCCAAGAACAAGTATCCTGATTTCAAGCATATACTTATTGATCTGTTTGTGAGAGACATATTTTGTCTCATTTGTACAATTTCTTGGTGCAGTATCTTTTGCTTTAGAAGGAAAGTATACTGGTGTCTGTTTTCAGTTTAAGGCTATGTTAAGAAAATTAGATATTTCTTACTATATTTTGACATAACGTGTATGCTCAGCAGTTACAGAAAGAACAGTTTCGTCCTGCAAGAGTTCAGTTTTATGAATACTAGGGGTTTTACAATTTACTTTATTATTATTTTTTTATTTTTATACAAAACATTGGATGTTAACATGGGAACTGAGCTGGTCTTAAAAACATTTTTTATTATAATTTTGTTCAGTGATTGTATAACAGCAGTAGCAACGGGTGTAAAAACAACAGCATTAATTCTGTAAGAGTGAAGTAGAGCTTTATACAGAATACATTTTTAACCCATTTGAACAAAGGGTTGTTGGATTGGATCACATTACAAACCAGGATGGCCCTCTAAAAAAAAACATAAACATTTTTCTTTGAGAACATTTGTTTTCCCTTTACCCTTTCACCCTTAGTAGTTTGAACATTGCGAGATGGGACCCTCTAAGGAAGCCTCTAAGAAAAATGTAAAATTGCATCAGTGCTCCTGTGCAAAATTTAGGGATTCACCATTATGGTGAGCTTGCTTTTATACATCATATTCTTATCAATGTATTGATTTCTGTATTAAACTGTTTATTTCTTATCTCTATCTGCCATTTTTCTATTGCATTTCTTGCACCAATATTTCTCCTTTCAAGTGCTTTCACCTCTGCTAACTTTTATTGGTGATTATAGCTACTTATTTGATATAAAGTTTTTCAGCAAGCCAAACAGCGCACCGGCCCATCAGCTTAATAAAATCCACAGGTCACGGAGTGTATGAAAGTAGAAAAATCTTTATTCAAAATAAAAACATTGTCAGAGAGGAGATCTCACGCGTTTCACCGCAAGGGCTTAATCATAGATATCAAACCCAAGTAAGGTGTCTGTTTTAAAAGGGCAGTAAGGAACCTCCCCACACCTGAATCAATTCTGGTTGGTCAGAGGGTTTACGCCCATTAAAAACAAAAGACAAGTCATTATACAAGATTTAACCCCTTAGTGGTTTGCATAGTATAAGAAAACAGTTTAAACACAAAACAAACATTAAAGATTTCTATAGCTACTTATTTCTCTATGTTGTCCCATTTCTTCTCCCTACACTAGTTCAATCCTTAACTAAATATCTCTTACAACAAGACCATCATGTCCCCCACCATTCTACTAATCTTGTCACCTGGTCAAAGGAAGGGAGAGTAATACAATTAAAATATCAAGACAAAGATTTTTTGGGGTTCCTCAGTGACTGCTCCATCACCCAAAAATGTGCTAAAAGCATAATAACTAAGGTGAATGTGCTGCACAATAATATTTTGTGTGACTAACATCTTATTATTACAGGATACAATGGAATCATCTTTTAACATGTCTTGTTCGTATGTTTTTGTCCTTGTTCGTCTTGTCCTGTCACGCTTCTCCTAAAGGTTAGACAAGCCCTTTCTCGGTGATGGTAACCTGGGTCGTATTCCAGATACCTAGGAAACTCTCCTTAAGAATATCTATAGCTCATATTTGATACCTAAAAGGAGCAAGCAACTTAGCTATAAAGTTGGCATGAAAATAAGACACAAGGAAGTTCCCCAAACAATTCCAAATAACAAATATTGTATAATGGATAAGGACTGAGTGCTCAAAAAAAAACAAAAAAACATCTTATTATTACAGAGGAAGATGTTTTACTTCAGCTGTCTAAAGTAAAGACAAATAAGTCGATAGGACCTGATGGGATACATCCAAAGTTATTAAAAGAACTTAGTGGTGTACTAGCAAAACCGTTAACAGATTTATTTAACCAATCATTGTTAACGGGAGTAGTTCCAGAAGATTGGAAATTAGCAAATGTTGTGCTCATTCACAAGAAAGGTAGTAGGGAGGAGGCAGGCAACTATAGACCAGTAAGTCTTACTTCAGTAGTGGGTAAAATAATGCAAACCTTGCTAAAGAATAGGATTGTTGAACATCTAAAGTCGCTTGGATTTCAAGATCAGAGACAACATGGGTTTACTTCAGGGAGATCATGCCAAACTAATCTTATTGATTTTTTTGATTGGGTGACTAAAATAATAGATCAGGGTGGTGCAGTAGACATTGCTTACCTAGATTTCAGTAAGGCTTTTGACACTGTCGCACATAGAAGGCTTATCAATAAACTGAAATCTTTAAGTTTGGATTTCAATATTGTTGAATGGATTAGACAATGAATTAGTGACAGGCAACAGAGGGTTGTAGTCAATGGGTTATATTCGATGCAAGGTCTTGTTACTAGTGGGGTACCTCAGGGATCTGTACTTGGACCCATTCTCTTTAATATTTTTATTAGCTATATTGCAGAAGGTCTTGTTGGCAAAGTATGTCTTTTTGCTGATGATACAAAGATTTGCAGCAGGGTTGATATTCATGGAGGGATAAGCCAAATGGCAAACGATTTAGCTAAACTAGAAAAATGGTCAGAGCAGTGGCAACTGACATTTAATGTGGACAAGTGCAAGATTATGCACCTTGGGCCTAAAAACCCAAAAGCAGGATATAGACTATTTGGTACAGTCCTAACCTCAACATCTGAGGAAGGGATTTAGGAGTAATAATTTCAGACGACTTAAAGGTAGGTAGGCAATGCAATAGAGCAGCAGGAAATGCTAGCAGAATGCTTGGTTGCATAGGGAGAGGTATTAGCAGTAGGAAGAGGGAAGTGCTCATGCCATTGTACAGAGCACTGGTGAGACCTCACTTGGAGTATTGTACGCAGTACTGGAGACCGCATCTCCAGAAGGATATTGATACTTTGGAGAGAGTTCAGAGAAGGGCTACTAAACTGGTTCATGGGTTGAAGGATAAAACTTACCAGGTAAGGTTAAAGCATCTTAACATGGACAGCTTGGAGGAAAGACGTAACAGGGGGGATATGATAGAAACATTTAAATACATAAAGGGAATCAACACAGTAAAGGAAGAAAGTATATTTAAAAGAAGAAAAACTACCACAA
Source organism: Pelodytes ibericus (assembly GCA_036172795.1). Lineage (NCBI taxonomy): Eukaryota > Metazoa > Chordata > Amphibia > Anura > Pelodytidae > Pelodytes > Pelodytes ibericus. The sequence continues at coordinate 159,605,528 of CM069863.1, forward strand.
CTAGAGGGCATAGTCTTAAATTAGAGGGGCAACGATTTAAAAGTAATATCAGGAAGTATTATTTTACTGAGAGGGTAGTGGATGTATGGAATAGCCTCCCAGCAGAAGTGGTAGAGGTAAACACAGTGAAGGAGTTTAAGCATGCGTGGGATAGACACAAGGCTATCCCAGCTATAAGACCTGGAACGGGGGACTAATAAAAGTATTCAAAACAAATTGGGCAGACTAGATGGACCGAATGGTTCTTATCTGCCCACACATTCTATGTTTTTATATATTTCTATTCCATATCATGTAAGTGCTCATTTTACTTTGTAGAGAAAGTGTGTCACGTTTAGTTTTAAAGGGTCCCTGTCCCTGTCTGCATTGCAGAGGTTAAGTACATTACTGGATTTGTATCCAAAAACATCAGTGCGGTGTTGTTACTTCAAACCTCATTCTCACTGCGCTCCCTCTTTGGGAAATGATTTGACCGTGTAAATGCAAATCACACAATAGGACTGTTTTTAATTAGACGTGGGAAAGATTTGTTAGCTTAAGGTGCAAATTATATTTTGCACGAAACACTACTTGTAAATTGCAGCACAAATCTGAAGTGATTGTTTTCACAGTAATTGATATGTTTTGCTTGTACTGAAGGTATTTATTTAAATACAGATTGAAAACCCTCCTGCAGTCACCAAGCCCTGCCTGAAAGGCCTTTCGTGTGATGGAAGAGGTCTGAGCTGGGAAGCCGTCTGAGAGATACTGCGAGATCTCCAGGAATGGCAAATAGTTCACGGAAGCTGTGAGTGTTTAAAAGCGGTGCTAAAAGATCACATCTTCCAGCGGATAACACTAGTCTTGTATTGTTAAGCACCAGGTAGTGCTGCCAAAAATACTGTTTATTATTTACCGCTCCTGGAACAAAATGCCTTTTTTCATAAAGAACATATAAAATTTGTATTTTAAACTATATGGATTGCGATCATAAAAATGGAATGTTATTTCATTGCGTTTACAAGACAAGTTATAAAAAAAAAAGTTATTTGTGTAACTTGCTCTATAATCCGTAACAACAATAAAGAAGGATAGCGAGACTTAGGGTATTGATTTAAAATGCTTGCTTTATGACCGTCATTTTAAAGTTTGTAATTACATTCAATTTAAAAGAAGGAAGCATAAAAATCTGCTTTTAATTCCCTGACAGGTATATTTGTGTAGGACAGATGCTGACCTACAAACACTAATTATACTCTGGGGGATAGACTTAAAGCAGTGCTAAAAGTTCTCCAGCGAGAAAAACGGTTCTCAAATTCCTGTTCTTGTCAAAGTGAAAATGTAGTGTCAAATACATTCATTGCATTAATGTGTATTTATGTAGTGACAACAATTTACACAGAATTTGGTACAACACTTAAAAGGACTGTCTGGTGCCCAAAATGCATCTTCCAAATATTAATGCATATTAATGTGCTTTCAAAGTATTTTAAAATGCATGTCTTACATTTTGCATTGCTTAAAATATAAAATGCTTATAGCGAGGAGAAATTGTGAAATTATAGCAGTTTGCAAGAAACAAGGACTGCCCACACTAGCTGAGTAAAAGTAATTTCTTTTTTAATTGTTTTTGCTGCAGGAAGCAATGATAATAATGCCATTCAAATGAAGGGAATATCATGTCTCTCTAGTGATGTCATCAGACAATGTGTTGCACTGTTAAGAGATCCTACTGTGTACAAGAGCAAGGTCACTCATAGGCCACTCAATAGACTCAATTTGAGGAGGACAGGAAGTGACTATATGAAACAAAGCTTTATATCCTCAGTGTCTATAGAATCAGTGCTGCCGCACCTGCAGTAAACATGCAGAGTAATCACTGGGGAGGGCTTGAGTCAAATATTAAAAATGTGATTTATATAGTATGCCTGCATCAAATCACACAGGGATAAAGCCTGTACATTATACAAGCAGTGATCTTCATCTGGCACCAAAGTGACTTTGGGGACTAGACTGTCCTTTAAAGAAGATTCGGTCACCTGAATATTATTTATAATGTGAATATAGGGAATAAAATTAATGATTTAAAATTCTCTAGGCATTTTGTTAGCAAGATTGCAGGTAAATGTTAAATATAAGATAAACATTTTAAACACAGCAAACAAAGTGACAGTGCGCTAAAGTAATAGGAAAGTGACAGGTGTAACTGGATATGTGTCCAAAATGTATATAGCCTTCTTAGGTATATTTTGAAAGATAGTAGAATATACAGAAGGTGATAGCAATACACAATATGTATGAATGTGGAACTCACATTCTAGTCCATATGTATGGGACAGATAAAATGCTCTTGAATCTCTTTTCTGGGTCTCTAATTTTTTTTGTGACCTCCAAATAATGACAAGATATAAGTATCACAATATACAATATATAATAAAAAACATTCAAATATCTTACACTCAGAGTGTCTGGAAACAAGTGAAATCAGATTGTTCTGGCTGGCAGGAGTACACAGAGGTCTCAATCCCGATGAGTGTTGCCTGTTTAACGCGTTTCACCCGCTCAAAGGCTTCCTCAGAACTTGGTCGCACTCATAGGGTATGAGGCCATATAAATACACTGAAAAATCAAAACAAAAGTGTCTTCTTCTGGTGTAGCATCGCTCCTTGACGCCACTTCCAGCACGACCCTGTAGTCCTAATCATTCTATCCACATGCAAGTCTCTATGGTAGCTCTCTATTTTAGTTCTCTATTTGTCGCATTCGTGCATTCGGCTTTTTGCGTGTCTTTCAGATTTCTTCATTACAGTTTCGGTTTTCATACAGCTGATTCTCAGTATACCTCAATACATTTCGGATTTCTGAAAAAATCCAATGCATGTCTCTCATCCAAAAGGGTATTCTCAGCAATTGCAATATATATGAAAATTTGAAAAAATAGCAAAAGAATAGCTTCAATACAATAAATGCATACAATCTCAATAAGCCATGTGCATGTTTTGAAGGATCCCTAAAAACTTATAAGGATTTCTTTATTATAGAATTTGTTTTTTAAAATATATATATATAAAATATAGATTAAAAATTGGGTTGCAAACATACTAACGACTTCATATAAAATTATACAGATCAAAGTCTGCATTTAAGCCAGTAGGTTGTAAAGTGCTCATTTTAAATACCCATTCCATTTCTACCTGTCCTATCTTTTTTACATTGTCGCCACCTCTCCAATATTTTTTACTCTAGTTATTGGCCACATTTTTAGCCCTTTCGGGTTTTTTGGGTGACAATCCAGGAAATGCTGTGGTACGGAATATTGTATGTTACCTTTTCTGATATTTTTTACATGTTCTTCTAATCTTTTTGTAAGTGGTCTTATTGTCCTACCTATATACTGGAACCCACAGGGGCATCCTACTAAATAGATCACATTTTTGGTATCACAGGTTAAGAATTCTTTTATTCAAATTGTTGTGATGTGGCAGAAGCTATAAAAGAAAATCTTGGGTTTGTTTAATGTCTGCTACAGTACAGCCTATAAACATTTTACATGGATAGAACCCAGGTTTTTGAACCAGAAAATGCGTTGGTTCTTTTTTATTTTTGCATTCGCAATTGTACCTCGGCATAGGTTTTTGAAATACAAGCTCAACAGCTGAGGACTAGCTTCACAGAACTGGGTTATCCCATGGATGTAATCAATAGAGCCTATATCAAGGCAAAACATAGAGAAAGACTCACATACTTTTAGGTATGAGCAGAAGAGAAAAGTCTAGACAGGGGGAACAGTCTGAGAAAGACAATAACTCCATTGATTTTATTACCAACTATTGCTTGGAGTTTGATAAAATTGAGAACATTGTGAAAAATAACTTTCCTCTGCCCAAAGCAGATAAGAAATTGTGAGAAGTCTTCTCTAAAGGTGTGGATGTGAGTTTTGTCCTCAAAGAGATAACTCATTACAGAATTTAATTTCCCCTAGCTATGTTTCAACTAACTTGTCCAAAAAACAGGCTGGCACATGGTTGCAAGCTACTGGCATGTATCAGTGTGGGTCTAGCAGATGTGCTTGTTGTAAATATGTGAGAAAATCAAAAATGTTTAGTTCCTCATATAATTCAGTATGTTTCACCATGAAGGATTATCTTAATTGTGACTGAAGCAAAGTGATATATCTTGTTATGTGTGGAAGGTGTGGCATGGTATACATTGGTCGCACCAGTGAAAATATTACTGGAGCGTATGAGAAAACACACATTAGATGTAACAATAGAAAATCAACAAACAATTGCTATTTTCAAACATGTCTCAATGGGGATCTCAAGTATTTCTCTTGTATGGGAATTGAACGTTGTAAACTTGGCCCATGAGGGGGAGATCTAAATGTCCTATTGGCCAGAAGGGAGGTTCACTAGAGTTCCTATGGGCTTAAACAAAGTATGGGAATTCAACTGTTATATAGACTGACACAATTATTTGGGTTTAGGCAATAGTACTTGTCGGATATTAATAACCATAAAAATATGAATATGAGTTATTAATTATGAATCATAAAAAATCTGAAAATTGATGATTCATATATATGGGTCCGACTAAAAATACCCATATCAAGAATTCGTTATGTATGTGAGAGTTTGGATGACATTCTTACAAAAGTAAATACAATGCAACAATTATTAATAAAATAATAATGAATTTATTGAATATAGAATAAAGATCAAACGGTAAGCAAAATAGCATACCAACAAAATACAATATCAATAGATGTTAATCAAAATTCACATGTATGACATAACATAAGTAAGTAGGACAAAACATGAATTATGCAGCTCTGTACCTATATCAACATGCATGTAGAATAATTTACTATGCAGTACGTTTCTGACCATAAGATGGCCATGCATTTTATTTAGATATAACCTACATTGATAATGATTAGTATTTAAAAAGGTTAATGATAGTTCACCATAATTACCTACAAATTACCAACATATACTCTGCTTAGGTAAGGTAATATTACTAAATCATATAACTACTCAAGGTGGCTATTTCTTAATCTGCTCGGTAAATGATAATGTATGTATTCTAGCTTAGACTTTAAGAATGAGAATCTTAGATAATCTCTGGAGATTAGATTTGACATATTTGAGTAAATACCTAGACTATAAGAACTTATGTTTCTTTTGTTAATATCTCTAGGATATTCCTCTGGCTTCCTTCTGCAGAAAGGATGACAGATAAACACCAGGCTAAAACATATAGATCCCAGAAATTGTGGGATTTAAGTTAAATTTACCCAAATATATATGCTAATGACATCCATAAAAATGAGATTATGCTAGAAACAAATTACCACATTTATATATTACCGGCAGAGGTTGGTTTGCAGCTGAGACTCCTTCCATTGAAGAATTGAGTGATGGGAGTTACTCTTGGGACTTAGCTCAATACTATGGGTATGGAGATTTCTATTGTTATAGTGAACATGTGCTATTAAAAGCCTCATATTCCTGAGTTCTCCCCAGAAGGAGAGAGACTCAACCCTTTTCTACAACATTCCCATCTCACACCCCACTAGTGGCAGCTCTCCCAAAATCAGTCCCCCCAGGTCTTTTCAGGTATCTCAGGTCTTTTCTACACCTCCAGTATAAAACTTATCAATCAAACCTTATCTCAGATTCACACCCTGTTTCTGTAACTTCTAGCCAGTTGAATGGATGGGTGTGTTTATAGCTACACCTGGATTGTGAGTATAATATAAGACAATATATATGTTTAAATGTCTAAAAGTGTTAATACAATTTCAAATTGGAGTAAATATTCATCATATTCTTATTCTTATCATTGCACATTAAATAAAAATGTATAATAAAATATATACCACACTAATAAAACAATAAAAACAATATTCTAATTAATATGTAGGATTAATTATACTTTAAATATTTATTAGTAAAGGTGTGATATAATTACATATTTTAATGAGAGATTTGAATCAACTAGGTGTGTTTAATAACCCTTATTAGATTCTTCACATCTAAAATCCAAATAATCTCAGTGTTTCTGTGTCTGTCAGTTTCTGCCAGTTTGGGTGGGCTAGCAAGCTGAAGAGAAGCTCCCCTTCACCTCTTGTATGTATATAGACACAGCTGTGTCTTAGAGTCATAAACCATCAACCACTAACAATGGCCACCTTATCTGTTCCGGTGATACTATGAATTTATCAGTAAAATATTTGGTTACAGATAACAGAGTTAGGAATGTGGAAGACTTTCCTTTTAGCATTAAGGACACAGAATGAGATTTTAACACACAGAAGGATGTCCAAAAACTGTCACAAAATGGAGGCTGCTTGCATCCATCTTGTTATCCTTGGCTTCTGCTTTATTCATATGTACCAGTCTCGAGATTACTGTTCAATACCTCTGACATACTGCATGCCACTCCCTCTTTCCTTTCTTAAGCTTTGTTTGCTTATGTATTATCAATGTTTAAGTATCCATTGCAGGCAACCAACTATTTATTTCTTGGATGAATCTTGTTTTTGAGTAATTCTATATATTTATATATACACATAAAAAAGGGATTTGTACCACTGAATTAATGTGATTTTATCCATTGTAACTTAATAATCTGCCTGTTTGACACTTTTTTTCTAAATTGCCACTAAAGGGTTAACGTAATATTATTGCTTACTGCTGTTTTTAGTAGGCGGGAGGCAGGTCTAATACTTGGTTTTTGGGAGGTGCTCCGCTTCCTTTTAAACAGACACCCTGCTTAGGGTTTGTGTCTGTGATTAAGACACGCGTGATGCTGTTACTTTGTGTTGTTTTTACTTACTTTAAATAAACGTCCTTTATTTTATCAACATTTCATCGAATCTTGGATTTTCTTGAAGGGTAAAGAGGTGCGCTATTCTGGCTTGCTGAAATCTGTGTATCGCTATGTTCTTGCGGCTGAGAACGCCGCCTCTACTGCACGTCACCTGGATCTTTCAGGTTAATTACCTTTTCTCCACTCAGCTTGCTAGCCCACCCAAACACAGTAACCATTTTTTTATTCTAATATTAACCCCTTAGTGACAGAGTTTTCTGCTTCATTTGATATGCCTTGAAGACCAGAATTCCATTATTTTTTTAATACGTTTGCTTGACTATGATTTATTTCTTCGTGTTCAGTAAACAAATCATATATAATTTTTTAAAGGACAGACAGTGATTTCTTTTGATATTATTATTTTCATCATACGATAAAATATGATGATAATATGCCAAAAAAAACACTTTTTCTAACTTTGACCTGATTTTTTTTATCCAATTACAAACTGTAAAAAATACCCCATATATATCTAAATTTTGTCCTGAGCTTGTCCTGTTTCCATGTTTTTCTGTGTTTTTTTTCAAGTAGTAGGGCAATAACCAATAGTAGTGTTTTTCTGTCTCCTACAGTGACATATGCCCCCAACCCTAACCTTAATTTTAACCCACCTGTAACCCAAACACTAAAAAAATAATTGTAACCCTAACCCTGGATCTATGGTTAGTAGACCATACCTTTTTCTTTTTTTTCACTGTAATGTTGTTGACTGCCTCTAGAGGCAGTCAAGCAACATTTTCAGAGCGATGGAAGAGTTTTTTTTATCACTTCTCTAGCTCTCTGCTGGGCACAGGGCACACCAATTGGAGGAGCATACTCCTCTTCTATATGGTACCCATGATCACCAGGTGATTGCTGTGCCCAGGGCCGGCCTTAGGGGTGTGCGACCTGTTCGAGCGCACAGGGCGCAACACCCCAGGGGGCGCCCACCCGGCTGCTCCAAAAAAAAAAAAAAAGCCGGTAGAGGCACTGGCTGGGGGAGATCAAAAGATCCCCCCTCTCCAGCCCTCTGCTCGGCATGCTGTGCTAGATCCGGGGAGGGGGCAGAGCTAACCGGCTGAGCGGTGTAGCTCCGCCCCCACCCTGTGAAGCAGAGCAACATCTGCTTCACGGGGAGCTACAGGCAGCAATAGAAAGTGCTGCTCGGCTCTCCATGCCTGCATTAAGCATGGGGAGCCGAGCAGCACTATCTCTTGCTGCCTGTGGCTCCCAGTGAAGCAGACGCTGCTCTACTTCACAGGGTGGGGGCGGAGCTACACCGCTCAGCCGGTTAGCTCCGCCCCCTCCCTGATCCACATTTGCAGGGAAGGGGAGGGGGTGAGAGAGAGAGACAGAAGGGGGGGGAGAGAGACAGAACGGGGGAAGGGGGGAGAGAGAGAGAGACAGAACAGAGGGTGAGAGAGAGAGAGACAGAAGGGGGGGAGAGAGAGACAGAACAGGGGAAGGGGTGAGAGAGAGAGAGACAGAAGGGGGGGAGAGAGAGACAGAACAGGGGAAGGGGGTAGATAAAGAGAGAAAGAACAGGGGGTGAGAGAGAGAGAGACAGAACAGGGGGAGGGGGGGAGAGAGACAGAAGAGGGGGAGTGGGTAGAGAAAGAGAGACAGAACGGAGGGGGAGAGAGACAGAACAGGGGGATTGAGGAGAGAGAGATGGGAGGGGGGAGAGAGACAGAACAGGGGGGGATGGAGACAGAACAGGGGGATGGGGAGAGAGACAGAACACAGGGGTCTGGGGGAGAGAGAAAACAGGTATGGGGGAGTTAGAGAGAGACAGACATGGCAAGGAAGAGGAAAGGGACACATACATAGGGTGGTGAAGGGGGGGGGGGGCGCCACGGGGGAAGCCCGCACAGGGCACCGGGACACTTAAGACCAGCCCTGGCTGTGCCCTGGAAGGAAGAAGCAGGTGTTGCATGATGACTCGTGTCAAGTCATCAATTGCAACAACTTTAAAGCAAAGGCAGTGAAAGCTGATTACTGTCTATGTGTATTTTAATGCATATGATCATGTTCGTGGTGATCATGTGTGTGGGGCGGGGGGTGCTGAAGGCACACTCAAAGGCTGCTTCAGCTCTGAGGAGCGCAATGCTATATTAAAACTCAGGACGTATACAAATATGCCTTCATTGTCCTCAAGGACCATGCTTTGCAGGACGTATATATATGTCCAGGTGGGTTAAGGGGATAATACCAAGTACCATTTTGCTATTAAAATTATTGCCTGAATGATTACAATTTTTAACTGTGTAAAAAAGAAATACAATATATATACATATATATATATATATATATATATATATATATATATATATATATATATATATTACATTACTAGATTCCTTTCCCATACAATCTAGATCCCCCATGCAAATTCTAACTGGAATGTAATATCATGGACTTGAAATTGCCCATTTTGACAGAGAATAGAAAAAAAAATACATATTTGTTTATCCATTGTTGGGGTGAACTGAAAATCTGCCATGAAAAAATGGACTTTCTGTCCATCCTAAGTTCATATAGCAGAAAACAATAATGAGGAAAACCTTGTTACAGGAGAGAGTTACAGTCAAGATACAATGTGTAATCAGAGTTATGGAAATAGCTAACTAAAAATCTTACATTTCATCTGCTACAAATATAACAATATGTATTTTATACCTAATTAACACATTGTTCTTTATATGCAATTCTCTACCTTTAGGCAATATCATTTAGGGGACAAATGTCCTTTAGAGACATCATGTGAAATGAATAACTATAATAACCTTTTTTGTAATAAACAACTTTTTTAAAATATCTTTTTTAAGCATTAAAAGAAAGCCCATAAAGCGCTTTTGAAACTGATGAGTTGGTGAATAGAATATAAATTTCAAGTTTTTTTTCCCCATTATTTAAATCAGCGTTTTGTAGTGATAACACTAGCACTCTTTTGCCATATTCCCAATTTCACATTGTTAACAATGTTGCATGTGAATAATGATGATGTCCTTCTTCGGTAAGGTCACGGATAGAAAGAAATACTCATTAGTCTTAAGGTAGGTGAAGGTCTGGCTTATAAATGGAGAATTTCATACCTGGCTGTGAAAATAACAATTACTAGTCCCTCTGGATCAATGTTCACCTTAGGTTTAAATGATTTAGCAAATCTATATATTTAGAATCTAAGGAATGTCACATAATACAGACACTTGGGTATTAAGTTCATACCAATAATACTGTATGTATATATATATACATATATATATATATATATATATATATATATATATATATATATATATATATATATATATATATTTATATATATATATATATATATATATATATATATATATATATATATTTATATATATATATATATATTTATATATATATATATATATATATATATGTGTGTGTGTGTGTGTGTGTTTATTGTGATCCTGTATTGCAAATATCACGGCCCTCTAGGGTATAAACATGAACAGTCTTATAGGAAAAACATAAATGCAGGTAGTTTATTCTGAAATCCACTCAGGAGGCAGCATCAGAAACAATATCAAAGAAATATACAAACAAAATACTAGCTCATCTGAGCTCTTAATAAAATTCAGGTCCCTATCTATCAAGGGTTAAACTTAAACAAAACACAGGTTTCACCAACTTTGTTTTACTGTCTCTTTTCTGCACTCCAGTGCTCAGTCACCTACCAGCATGCTGCTTCCAGCCCTCAAAATAGAAAACAAAAGTCTCCCTATCTGCATAGCAGGGAGGGGTTTATTTCCCTTTTTGCAGCTGATTACTTGCAGCTGAGCAATGGGTTGGAGACAGTCTAAATTCCTGGCCTGGACCTTATTTCTCCCAGTTACCTGGAAACTGAGAAGTGAAGCACCGGCCCACCCTACTCTCCGAATGCTCCACCCGGGGCCAAAATCTAAACATTAATTTATATTGCATAAAACACATACTCCCCCTGTACTTAAACATCATATTCCTCTGAAAAATGTAGCAGAAATATAAACTCCCTCACAAACAACACCATTCACTTTCTCACAATATCTATCTATCTATCTATCTATCTATCTATCTATCTATCTATCTATCTATCTATCTATCTATATGTGTATATATATTTATTTTTTATTTATTTTTTACTCTATGGTATCCACAATTTGGAGAGAAATGCCATGTCCTCTTTCATGGAAACAATTTGATCACAAATATTACTTGGGAGTGAACAATTTGTTTTTCATTGTCCCATAAAATATAATTAGTTTAAATAATTGTTATATTTGTCAAAACTAAACAAACAACAACAAAAAATGAAAAACAGCAGGATTTTTGTCAGGAAAGGAAGCAAAACAAAATGAAACAATCTGACAGGAACTTGCATTTTCATAAAATCAAAGCTATTTTTGGAGACTGAGTTTGACTTTGTCTCAAAAATAGTTTTGATCATTTTCCTATTACTTTCAATGGTGAAGAGTCTGTAGTACACGGACCAAGGTTCATATATGTAGAATGAATGACACACCTGAGTGCAGCCTTGACCAAATAGACTAATACTAAAAAAAAGAGATGAGGCACTCAAGTCTTTTCTTCAAAATGCAAAAACGACTTTATTTTAGACAAAATCAATATTTCGGTCTCTGAAGGGGAGCCTTTATAAGTAGTTTAAGTCCTGTGAGTGATACGAAAGAATCAGGTCTCCATTGTACCACTGCCCATCAATTTTCATTCTGTGAATTTGCTGTGAATGACAGCTTGCACCAGATGGATGAAACGTCACACCCTTCCTCTCTCCATGCCTCCATGTCTTGGGGACTGGAAGGGAGTGGTAGACAATAGACTTGAAACTAAGGACAGTGTCGGACTGGAAATAAAAACCAGCCTGGAAATAATTGTATACCAATCCCAATGGATAACATCATTAAACCACTTAACATTATTTTTTTTGTTAACAAATGTGAGGAACATGCATTTTAACCCCTTAGTGACATGACTTTTTTGGCTTGTCCGACGCTTGGTGACATGGGCTGTTTTAACATTTCTGAGGTGTTTGTGTTTTGCTGTAATTTATTTCGGTCTCATTTAGTGTACCCGCACAAAATATATATCGTTTTTATCGTTATAAGAAGGGCTTTCTTTTGATACCATTATTTTGATAAAAGCATATAATTTGATGTAAAAAAGATAATAAAATATGGCAAAAAAATTGAAAAAGTAATTTTTTAATGACTTTTATTTGAAAAATCGTATACTCATGTACAAGAGACAACAAAAAAAAACACTGCTAAAAAGTTTCTAATATATGTCCTGAGTTCAGAAATAGCCCATGTTTTTATGTTTTTGTGCTTTTTTATTCATGTTACAGGGCCAGAACTATAAGTGGTGCAAAGCTATTTTAAAATCCTTTCTTTCAAAATTAGCGATAGTGACATTGTAACACTGAATTCTGTACTAAATCCACGAATGACCCCCAACATGTACATATTTTTGAAAACTAGACAACTCAGGGCATTTAACTTGGGGTATTTTGACACATTTCATGTAGCCATTTTACCACCAATCTATGCCAAAGTTTGCAGCAAAAAATCTTTTTTTAAAATTTTTCACATATATTGCAATTTAGGTAAACATTACCTTAAAATGTGAAGGGGTATTTCCAAATAACACCTCAATATGTGTTCAGCAACATCTCCTGAGTACAGGGATACCACCCATGCATAGGTTAGTTGGTTTGTTTTGGGGCTAAAAGGCCACATTTAGGGGGTGCGCATTTTGGTTTTCCAACTTGGAATTCTGACATGCAGAAAACTTGTGCCCATGTCCCATTTGGGACATTTTTGAAGCCAGAAAGTGTATTCTACCCCACAAAACCATATATTTTTTTTAAACTAGACACCCTAGGGTATTTCAAATGGTAGTATTTTAACACTTTCCATGCACTAATTATACTACCAGCCTATGTCACTGTTTTGGGTAGTAATTTTCTTTCACATACATTGTACTTTGGGCATGAATTCACAGATCCTGTTATATGTCAGTGCCAAACAACACCTCAATATGTGTTCAGCAACATCTCCTGAGTACAGGGATACCCCCCATGTATAGGTTGGTTAGGTTATTTGGGGGTTAAAAGGCCACATTTGAGAGGTGCGCTTTTTGGTTTTCCAACTTGGAATTCTGACGTGCAGAAAACCTGCGCCCATGTCCCATTTGGGACATTTTTGAAGCCAAAAAGTGTATTCTATCCCACAAAACCATATATTTTTTTTAAACTAGACACCCTAGGGTATTTCAAATGGTAGTATTTTAACACTTTCCATGCACTAATTATACTACCAGCCTATGTCACTGTTTTGGGTAGTAATTTTCTTTCACATACATTGTACTTTGGGCATGAATTCACAGATCCTGTTATATGTCAGTGCCAAACAACACCTCAATATGTGTTCAGCAACATCTCCTGAGTACAGGGATACCCCCCATGTATAGGTTGGTTAGGTTATTTGGGGATTAAAAGGCCACATTTGAGAGGTGCGCTTTTTGTTTTCCAACTTGGAATTCTGACGTGCAGAAAACCTGCGCCCATGTCCCATTTGGGACATTTTTGAAGCCAAAAAGTGTATTCTATCCCACAGAACCATATATTTTTGAAAACTAGACACCCTTGGGTATTTCAAATGGTAGTATTTTAACACTTTCCATGCACTGATTCTACCACCAGCCTATGTCAATGTTTTGGGTAGCAATTTTTTTTCACATACATAGTACTTTGGGCATGAATTCACAGATCCTGTTATATGTCAGTGCCAAACAACACCTCAATATGTGTTCAGCAACATCTCCTGAGTACAGGGATACCACCCATGTATAGGTTGGTTAGGTTATTTGGGGGTTAAAAGGCCACATTTGAGAGGTGCGCTTTTTGGTTTTCCAACTTGGAATTCTGACGTGCAGAAAACCTGCGCCCATGTCCCATTTGGGACATTTTTGAAGCCAAAAAGTGTATTCTACCCCACAAAACCATATATTTTTGAAAACTAGACACCCTAGGGTATTTCAAATGGTAGTATTTTAACACTTTTCATGCACTAATTCTACCACCAGCCTATGTCAATGTTATGGATAGTAATTTTTTTTCACATACATTGTACATCGGGCATGAATTCACAGATCCTATTATGTGTCAGTGCCAAACAACACCTTAATATGTGCTGTGAATGACAGTTTGCACCCTTATAAGAAGGGCTTTCTTTTGATACCATTATTTTGATAATAGCATATAATTTGATGTAAAAAAGATAATAAAATATGGCAAAAAAATTGAAAAAGTAATTTTTTAATGACTTTTATTTGAAAAATCATATACTCATGTACAAGAGACAACAAAAAAACACTGCTAAAAAGTTTCTAATATATGTCCTGAGTTCAGAAATAGCCCATGTTTTTATGTTTTTGTGCTTTTTTATTCATGTTACAGGGCCAGAACTATAAGTGGTGCAAAGCTATTTTAAAATCCTTTCTTTCAAAATTAGCGATAGTGACATTGTAACACTGATTTCTGTACTAAATCCACGAATGACCCCCAACATGTACATATTTTTGAAAACTAGACAACTCAGGGCATTTAACTTGGGGTATTTTGACACATTTCATGTAGCCATTTTACCACCAATCTATGCCAAAGTTTGCAGCAAAAAATCTTTTTTTTAAATTTTTCACATATATTGCAATTTAGGTAAACATTACCTTAAAATGTGAAGGGGTATTTCCAAATAACACCTCAATATGTGTTCAGCAACATCTCCTGAGTACAGGGATACCACCCATGCATAGGTTAGTTTGTTTGTTTTGGGGCTAAAAGGCCACATTTAGGGGGTGCGCATTTTGGTTTTCCAACTTGGAATTCTGACATGCAGAAAACTTGTGGCCATGTCCCATTTGGGACATTTTTGAAGCCAGAAAGTGTATTCTACCCCACAAAACCATATATTTTTTTTAAACTAGACACCCTAGGTTATTTCAAATGGTAGTATTTTAACACTTTCCATGCACTAATTATACTACCAGCCTATGTCACTGTTTTGGGTAGTAATTTTCTTTCACATACATTGTACTTTGGGCATGAATTCACAGATCCTGTTATATGTCAGTGCCAAACAACACCTCAATATGTGTTCAGCAACATCTCCTGAGTACAGGGATACCCCCCATGTATAGGTTGGTTAGGTTATTTGGGGGTTAAAAGGCCACATTTGAGAGGTGCGCTTTTTGGTTTTCCAACTTGGAATTCTGACGTGCAGAAAACCTGCGCCCATGTCCCATTTGGGACATTTTTGAAGCCAAAAAGTGTATTCTATCCCACAGAACCATATATTTTTGAAAACTAGACACCCTAGGGTATTTCAAATGGTAGTATTTTAACACTTTCCATGCACTGATTCTACCACCAGCCTATGTCAATGTTTTGGGTAGCAATTTTTTTTCACATACATAGTACTTTGGGCATGAATTCACAGATCCTGTTATATGTCAGTGCCAAACAACACCTCAATATGTGTTCAGCAACATCTCCTGAGTACAGGGATACCACCCATGTATAGGTTGGTTAGGTTATTTGGGGGTTAAAAGGTCACATTTGAGAGGTGCCCTTTTTGGTTTTCCAACTTGGAATTCTGACGTGCAGAAAACCTGCGCCCATGTCCCATTTGGGACATTTTTGAAGCCAAAAAGTGTATTCTATCCCACAGAACCATATATTTTTGAAAACTAGACACCCTAGGGTATTTCAAATGGTAGTATTTTAACACTTTTCATGCACTAATTCTACCACCAGCCTATGTCAATGTTATGGATAGTCATTTTTTTTCACATACATTGTACATCGGGCATGAATTCACAGATCCTATTATGTGTCAGTGCCAAACAACACCTTAATATGTGTTCAGAAACATCTCCTGAGTACAGGGATACCACCCATGTGTAGGTTAGTTAGATTATTTGGGGGCTAAAAGGCCACGTTTAAGGGGGGGTGCATTTCCAACTTGGAATTTTGACATGTAGTCAGCCTGCGCCCATGTTCCATTTGGGACACTTTTGAAGCCTGTCAAAGTATTTTACCCCATAAAACCATATATTTTGGAAAACTAGACATCCTAGGGTATTTAAAATTGTGGTATTTTAACACTTTCCAAGTGCTAATTCTACCACCAACCTATGTCAAAAGATTGGGATGTCATTTTTTCCCCACACACATAGTTCAGGCAGGAATTTTCAGATTCTGGTATTTGCCACTGCCAACCAACACCTCAATATGTGTTCAGCAACATCTCCTGAGTACAGGGATACCCCCCATGCATAGGTTTGTTGGTTTGTATTGGGTCTAAAATTCCACATTTAGGGGGTGCGCAATTCCAACCTGGAATTTTGACATGTAGTCAGCCTGCGCCCATGTTCCATTTGGAACATTTTTGATACCGTCCAATGAATTTTACCCCATCAAACCATATATTTTTGGAAAATAGACATCCTAAGGTATTTCAAATGGTGGTATTTTAATACTGTATAGGTACTAATTCTACCACCAGCCTTTGTAAAAGTTTGTAGTAGTACTTTTTTGGGAGTTTTTTTTCCACATGCATTGTACTTCAGGCATGAATTCATAGATTCTGGTATATGTCACTGCCAAACAACAACCCAATATGTGTTCAGCAATATCTCCCGAGTACAGGGAAAGCACCCATGCATAGGTTTGTTGGTTTGTTTTTGGCTAGAAGGCAACATTTGTGAGATGCGCATCTCAAAATTCCAACTTGGAATTTTGACATGTAGTCAACCTGCGTCTGTGTCCTTTATGGGATATATCTTTGAAGCCAGCCAATGTAATTTACCCCCACCAAACCATATATTTTTTTATCGGTAGACCCCCGTCACTACTTGTGGCAAGGGCTCAGCAGCCACCGATACATCGCTAGATGATGTATCAGAAAGCTGAATAGGGTCAAAATCGAACCTTGAGTCCGCGGCCTCAGAATCAGTTCGTAAGCAGTGATCTCGAGCAAAGAAGGGGTTAATAGCTCTTAGAAGAGCCTATGTAGTACTGTAATACATTACAGTACAAAGAAATTAATCCATAAAACAGTGCAGACAGCAAAACATACTGTTGCTGTGCAAGATTACTGCTTACACAGTGATGAATGGCAGGGAAGGGGTTAATACACAGTGAAAGACTTTCATAAAACCTGCCAATTTTATAAAATGTTATTTTATATCACTAATACTGATCTGTCTCTTTCCGTCACAAAAATGTAAGTGAGGAGAGGGAGGCAGATCAATGTTTGTGAATACTGATCTGACCAATTTTGATCTGACCAGGGCGAATGGTGAACTTAATTTAGAAATCACCAAACTGCCTTTGCCACTAATTCGCTGTTACTGATCGCTATGCGCTCAGACAGCTTAAAAAAAAAAATCTCAAATACTTTTACTTTACATGTAATCCGCTAGCGGGTATGTGTAAAAAAAATAAAATAAAAAAAAATATGCAGACAGATAAAAATTGCTTTGGCGTCAATATCATTGCGTAAGCAGTGATCGACAGCAAAGAAGGGGTTAATAACTCTTAGAAGAGCCTTTGTAGTACTATAATAAATCACAGTACAAAAAAAATAAACCCCTAAAAAATGCACAAACAGCAAAAATAAATGCGCTGATGTGCATGATCGCTGCTTACGCAAGATCAGTGGCAGGGAAGGGGTTAAACGCAGGGAATTGCTTTAATAAATTTTTTTTTATTGTTTTATTATTTGTGTGTTGTGTATTTATTGTTTTTTTTTTACTTTTACTTACTTTTAGAACTTTGATCTGTCTCTCTCCCTCACTAAAAAAAATGTGAAGAGAGGGAGGCAGATCATAACTGGTCAGATCAATATAGGGTTAATATTGATCTGACCAGTCAGTGGGGATGTTCAGCAGAACATCCCCACTGCCTGTCAGTGTGCCTGGCAGTCACAGATTGCCTCTGTGAAGAGGCAATCGTGTGACAGCCAGAGAGCACAGGAAGCAGGTACTTCCTGCCTCCTGTGCTCCAGCCCTTAGAAGGGCAGCGCCATCTTGGTCACTCAGTGACCAAGATCGTGCATTTTTTTTTTGTGTTCCTAATTGCCTCGACTTGCGAGGCAATCAGGAACACTTTCTGAGCATAGGAAGCGAAAATTTCGCTTCCTATGCTCGTTTTTTAATGCCGTCGTTTTAAAGGCGCCGTGCCTTTAAAACCGAATTTTTTTTTAGCATTGTACGATGCTTCCACACGGAAGCATCGTTACAATGCGGCTTGAGCACTGAAAGCGGAAAAACTCCGCTTTCAGTGCTCGTTTTGACACAGGACGGACTAGGTCCGTCCTGTGTCACTAACGCCTCGGCACACAGGACGGACCTAGTCCGTCCTGTGTCACCAAGGGGTTAAAAGCACATTTGAAGAGTGTATTATTATTGATAAGACTAATATATACTGCAAAGGGCAATATCTACCCCCAGTATTCTATCTCACACACTGCCCTGATATATACCCCATGTATAGGGTAAGACATAGGCATCATTATGTACACAATTATATATGAATTTCCCTATGTATATATCTGTATATATCCGGGAAGTGTGTGATACTTAACCATGTGCATATACTGGGGATATATATTGCCCTGTGAGATATAACTTTGTGTACATACCGGGTGGATATATTAACTTACCCCAGCACCCAGATTGCACTCACAGGAGGAACCCCAGCACCCAGGTCTTACCGCAGCACCCAGATTGCACTCAGACGTACCCCATCACACAGATTGCACATACAGGACTTACCCAGCACATAGTTTGTACTCACAGGACTTAGCCAGCCAACCAGATTGCACTCACTGTATTTGCACTAGCACATAACCCAGCATGTAGATTGCACTCACAGGACTTACCCCGGTATTCATATTGCCCTCACAGGACTTGCCCCAGCACCCAGATTGCATTCGCATGACTTTCCCCAGCACTTATACAATCATGTAGATTGCACATACAGTACTTCCTCCGCACCCAGGACTTACTCAAGCACACAGATTGCACTTGCAAGACTAACCTCAACACCCATGACTTACCCAAGCATGCAGTTTGTACTAACTTTACCACAGCACCCAGGAGCACTCACAAGACCTACTCCAGAACCTAGGACTTACCCCATCACTGAGATTGCACAGGACAGAACTTGCCCCAGCAGCTAACCCAGCACTGAGATTGCACCATAGATCATGACCCAGCACTGAGATTGCATTCACAAGAATTGACCCAGCACAAAACCTGGCACTATGATTGCACCACAAGAATTGCCCCACAGGGGTGGATCCAGAGTTTGATCTCAGGAGGGACATTGCCCATATCCGTATATCTTGTTCTCTGCCACATCTGTCTGTCTTTTCATCTTCCCCATGTCTATCTGTATTTACTTCTTCCCTGATGTCTGTCTGTCTTTCCCGCTCCCCCCGTGTCTTTTCCTCTTCAAGACTGTACTGTTCAAGGTTTGTACCAAATATTGAAGACAAGGACTTCATATAAACTATCTAATTTGTTAAGTTTCAAAAGCTAGTTCAGACAAGAAAAAGACCTCCCCTACTTTCGGAAATGCACGCCTTATGGATTTCGAACCTCTCTCTGTCGCTTAGTCAATGGCATGAATGTTATGGCTGACTTCCACCTTGAATACCTTCACGCAAAATGCATCATTATGTTAAAGTGATAACAACATACAAATATATAAGTACACCAACACATATTAAAATTAAACAAAACTATTTCCTATCTACACTATAATTTAGAGGAATGTTTTTTTTAAAGTATAAATTCATAACCTTGTCCTCAACATATATTTATTAAAAATTCAATCAAACTGGCAAAAAAACAAAACACATTCATGGCATTTTCTAATGATTTATTACAGCTCATATTTTGTTATGTAATACCCCCAAATCCATTCTAGCGTAAACCCAGAAATCTAAATGGTGCACCTGGATTAAATGGAAAGGATATTATTTACAAAATATACAAATTTCATTGGTATAAATATACTCATCCATAATTTTAGCCACAAGAAAATCACATTGATTGGTGATCCCTTGTGTTTTGTTTCCTTAATTTAAGATTAATTATTATGTATTTGACGTATTCTCTATAATTACCACTCATGTTCACCAGTATATGTCTACTTCACCCATGGGTACTACATATATTACAATTTGGTTATGAAATGCCTTATATGAGATGTAAAGGGTATTCATATGGCATAGACCTCATTTCAATTATAAATGCTGCATATCTGTTCACTGCCAACATGCTTGGTAGATGTCATATAAAATATATATACATATGTATATTTATAAAGAAATAACCTTGTATATAATTGTTGTCAGATTGGATAGTCATTTATTAAAGGGGCAATCCCATCTGGCAATTAATGACATGATTCAATATGAGCATCCTATTTAAAAGAAAAGAAACTACATTAAAGTAACTCAGGTGTAGGACATGCTTGGCTAGGAGATAATCCTAGCCAAGTTGTGGGTTGGTCACTTCTACTTCATGAAACTTCATGAAGTAGCTGGGATTCCCCATTCAGGAAAGCTCTGCTCAGTTCAGGTGGCACAATCCCAGAACAATAGAACTAACAAAGCAGACAATGTATCATGGACAACTATATTATGGCATCTCATAAAACACAGGGAAACACAGCCCCCTCACCTAATGAGACATAATAACTCACTTATTCTAGCCAAACAAATAGTGAAGGAAAATTAAGAACAAGCACTAGATATGCTTCAATATTTTCAGCATGTCAAAACATAGATTGTAAAAATGGTTTGGTTGCCAGGAGATGAAGTGACATCACTTTCCCTGTTAGGAGGAAGTGCTTGAAGCTATTTACCAGTTTGTGTGCACTACTCTGCAACACATTGGGAGGGGTTGTTTTCAAAATTAGCATATCATGCCACACTTTCCTACTGGTGGGCACAATTATGCACATTTTTGAAATTATCTCATTAAAATTTTTGCCTGTAATTAGCAACAGCATCAGAGCAACCAAAGTGATTTTTTTCTACTTTTGATGCACTACCCACAAAAGGGCAGCAACCATATTGGAGGAGCATGCTGCACTCCAATATGGTGGACATGATCGCTCCATGGAGGGATCGTGGGTGCCCCAGAACCATAATTTTGGTGATGCCTAGTGCTTCGACATCAAGGCAATAGAGCAGCACCGTCAGAGTGTTTTTGCGATTGTTGATCGAAAACCTCCTGTTCCACCACAGGACATGCCAGGCATGTCCATTGTCAGCAAGTGAGTTAATGGCTGGACGTGCCTGACACGTCCATTGTCACGAAGGGGTTAAGTAAAAATATTTCACCTGTTGTTGTAGAAGAAACGTATTTGCCCTATTTTACATGTTTGCAACAAAGGCATCTGCTACCACACTTGTACATGCCTTCAAGTGCAAGTCAGTTTTTGATCTCAGATCTGAATTCTTAAGGTGGCAGCATTAGGTAAAATGCTTGAAGCGGGTGTGGCTGTTGAAGCAGCTGCATCCCACAGCAGCCCCGGGGCAGGCAACCTACCAGGATGTTTTCCTTTTATCACAGCAGGCTGGTCTGGACCTGTTATTGATCCCAGATCATTACTCCCTCATGATGGTTTTAGATAGGAAGTAAATCTATTCAATTACACACGATTAGCCTTGATAAGGATGTACTGTTCACCTTAGCAATGCTATCTCTCCATAGATGTCCATAGTTATGGCAGGTAAAGCAAGCACTCCAGTAAACTCTCCAGTTAACCACAAAGTAGAAACACCATTTTTTGCTCAGCTATAAAAACAAGAACTATTAACCCTGTTCTAGTACAGGATGATGAGCACTTAATCAATTTGTTTCATAGCGGCGAGAACTTTCAGAAAAATAAGTGAATATACAAGAATGTTGATTATTAATTGATTGAAGAAAATCAGAATCATATGCCTGCAACATATTAATGCCCATAATCATACATGCATTTGATATTAATGACCTTATTTTTTGTGGTTAACCTCCATAATTTGTTAGTATAATTACAAAAGAAACAAAATCCATTAACCTAAGTTAATAGAGTATTTAATAAACTTTATTTAACATGCTACTTTTTCAGGACATATTTTCTAGATGCACAATAGACAGAGCAGATATTTTTGCTTTTAATAATTAGAAATTCGAAACACGTTGGACACTTGCCATCTCTCATTAAATGTATAAACATTTGTACTATTGGTCAATGTTGACTTTGTTTTCTATCTTGGTAACTTAATGTGTAGATAGAAAAAATAGATTTAACACTGCAGATATTATATTATTTTATATTAACAGAGTTTAAACTCCAAAAAATCCAAGAAATCCAATGAAATTTCCAGTTTTAAAAATTCTTAAAAAAAATCTTCTTAAAAGAAACATAATCTTCTTAAAAGAAAAACCTTCTTAAAAAAAAGATAATAAAAATATGATATCTAATTATTACAACACTTTTTGAATTAAATAAACTCCAAGTAAACCTTTTTTCCAAGTTTTTGTTATATGTGCTGAAAACTGCCATTCCTCTCAATCACACCTTTGTTATTGGTGCCATTTATTGGTATTAACCTGAATAGATTTTGCCTTAATTTCACCCACTGTTTGTGAAAAATACCAAGCATATAGCTGACATATGGTGAAGAAATAAGACGGTGGATGCATGCTCTGTACAGACTCCAGTGTGATGTTTATACACAAAGCAAGAATAGTTATTAATTGCATCTAGTGTTGAGCGAACCCGAACCACACTGTTCAGGTTCGTACTGAACATTACGGTTTTTGGACCCTGGACCCGAACATGGACATTTCACTGTATGTTCGGGTTGGAGTTCGGGGTTCGGCGATTACATCATTCATCACACTATAGAAAGTATGTATTCCATAAACCGAAAGTCTATAAACCGAAAGAGATTCGGTTTATAGACTTACATTTTATGCAATACATGTAATGCTATTGCTATTCTATAAACCGAAATAGAGTCCCCATTCATAAGAATAGGTCAATTGACCTATTCGTATGAATGGGCACTCTATTTCGGTTTATAGAAAGCCAATAGCATTACATGGCAATTGGCTTTCTATAAACCGAAATAGAGTGCCCATTCATCCGAATAGGTCAGTTGACCTATTCGTATGAATGGGGAAACTCTTACCCACATTTTACTTCATTTTGCAGCCCTCTAGCCCTTTCCAGGACTTTTTTAGAGGCATTTTAGTGGCCAAAAGTTTGTGTCCTCATTGACTTCAATGGGGTTCGGGGTCAAGTTCGGGGTCAAGTTCGAGCACGGACCCGGACATTTTTTCGAAGTTCAGCCGAACCTGCCGAACCCGAACATCCAGGTGTCCGCGCAACTCTAATTGCATACCTTTGATTGATTTTTTTCCTCTCCACTGGCTAAAACTAAACACCTGAGCGCGTGAGAGTTTGAGGATCAGTAGAAGCTGCAAATCTGATATGTGAGTAAATTAAGCATATTTAATATACAGATATTTACATTTTAATAAATGCAAGCTAAACTAAGATACATAGATAAAGAAAATGCCATTTTGAAGTGTTCCTTTAAATATAATTTACCATTAGAAGCTCAAATAATATTATATATAGAAGGATTTAAATGTTTAAATGATTTATATTTTATTGCACATTTTCCCAATATATACTTCCTAGTAAATCTTTTATAACAAAATAATGAAATACTCAAAAATGCATGTAAAATATAATGGAGAACAGTATCCGTCCAGTATAGGTGAACAGGTAATGCCTACAAATGTCCATATGATGTCCTCACCTGAAAAACTGAAATAATTAATACTGTATAGCCTTAATGCAACACAAAGTTGCAACTGCTGAAAAAGTTTACAATGTGAAGATCAAAGTGCATAATACGTTTGACTTCTTTTGCAAACAGGGCACATAAAATAACCCAATAACTTATAAATAGGACAGTTCTGACTTATGGAAACTTTTGAATGCAATCTACTAGCTAAAAACTTGTATTTGCCTTAGCCATACAAGACTTTGTGATATGCTGCACAGTATATATTTTCATGCAGCTAAATATGTTTTGCTTTGGCAATTCATGAGTACACTCAAATGACCGGGGTTCGAATCCCGGATGGAAGAATAAAAATCCAGTATGGGTCCTTGGGCAAGACTCTAACACTATATATGCCTACCTTAGTAAATTAGAGAGTGACACCAACCTAGAGAGTCATGCTTTGAGGAACCAGGACAATCTGATGTTAAGTGGGCTACTGGAATAAACCATACATGGACAAGACAAGAAAGCCTGGTGTTGATGGAATGCTAATCCAATAGCAGACCAAATGAGAGAGGATATATGAAACCTACATTGTGAGCTGCTCTTACAACTTGAGATGGACCAGCTACTCATTCAACCCCCTATGCACCTGGATCTGTAGCAGACACCACACGCTGGACCCTCATTGCCACCTCCACCATTACAGGGCTGTAAGATCATGAATAAACTAGCTAACGTCATCTGCCAAAACTGATTACCAATGAGCTGGTATATGCTGCAACTGCTATAATCTTGGAAATGCTTGGCTACACATTCAACTATTACAAGGAAGGACAGTGCTGATCATGAAAGACCCCCACAAGGGCACAACACCATCCAACTACTGGCAGATAACCTGCCTCCCTACAACATGGAAAGTCCTATCAGGCATCATAATTGCCAAGCTACAGGATGAAATGGGCCAGTACACGAGCATTGCTTAGAAGGTCATTGGGAGCAGCCACCCCAAGACTCCAGGTCCAGACAGACCACAATAATAATAAATAACCCAGTAATTTGCCAGTCTCATTGCCCGGTAATATGGCAGTAACATTGCCCAGTAATTTGCCAGTAACATTGCCCAGTAATTTGCAAGTCTCATTGCCCAGTAATATGCCAGTAACATTGCCCAGTAATATGCCAGTCTCATTGCCCAGTAATTTGCCAGTAACATTGCCCAGTAATTTGCAAGTCTCATTGCCCAGTAATATGCCAGTAACATTGCCCAGTAATATGCCAGTCTCATTGCCCAGTAATATGCCAGTCTCATTGCACAGTAATTTGCCCAGTAATATGCCAGTAACATTGCCCAGTAATTTTCCAGTCTCATTGCCCAGTAATATGCCAGTCTCATTGCCCAGTAATTTGCCAGTCTCAAAGCCCAGTAATATGCCACCACCACCCTCCTCCCCCTTCCTCCCTGCCCCAGTACTCACCTGCTCTATGTCTCATTCGTGCACCAGCTTTGTTTGTTTTGATTAAAGTTTTTTTAAAGAAAAAAAAAACCTCCCCCGCTCTGTTCAGCCTGTTATCAGCCCTGTCACACATGTCCTGCCTGCTTCCAGCAGTCGCGTGTGGCAGGGATGGCTACAGCAGGCTGATGTGAGCTCAGCTCACAGACTGAACTGCGCGGGTCACGTGACGTCGCGCTATGACAGCGCAAATTGCCGGGATTGTCCAGGGGTGAGAATTCCCCCGGGACAATCTCGGTTTTCACGGGACTGTCCCGGCAAATCCGGGACAGTTGGCAAGTATGCACCCCTGCTGATCACATGTAAACACAAGGGGGATGGGACACTTCATCGCGGCTGCTTCCGCGCAGCCTCTTCACCGCCGAGTCTACAGCACAAGACAGATCGTCGCTGGAGATTTCATCGCGGGACATTTCATCGCTAAAGGTAAGTATTTTACCGATTTTAGTTGGTTTAGAATTAGGGTTTAGGGGGTTAGAATTAGGTTTAGTGTTTAGTGTTAGGGGTTAATTTTACTATTAGGGGTCGGGGTTAGTATTAGGGTTTAGGGGGTTAACTTTAGTATTAGGGGTCGGAGGTTAGTATTAGGGTTAGTATTGGGGTTTAGGGGGTTAACTTTAGTATTAGGGGTCGGGGGTTAGTATTAGGGTTAGTATTAGGGTTAGTATTAGGGTTTAGGGGGTTAACTTTAGTATTAGGGGTCGGGGGTTAGTATTAGGGTTAGTATTAGGGTTAGTATTAGGGTTTAGGGGGTTAACTTTAGTATTAGGGGTCGGGGGTTAGTATTAGGGTTAGTATTGGGGTTTAGGGGGTTAACTTTAGTATTAGGGGTCGGGGGTTAGTGTTAGGGTTAGTATTAGGGTTTAGGGGGTTAACTTTAGTATTAGGGGTCGGGGTTAGTATTAGGGTTAGTATTAGGGGTCGGGGGTTAGTATTAGGGTTTAGGGGGTTCATTTTAGTATTGGGGTTAATTTTAGTGTCAGTATTGGGGTTTAGTGTTACTATTGGGGTTTGGGAATCATTTATTAGGGGGGTTATTTTCGTTTTACTTTTAGATTTGTAAGAGCTGACAGTTCAGCGCTGAACTGTCAGCTCTTACATAGCTGCAGCCGCGGTGAAACGGCCGCGTTATACTTCATTGCTGACAGTTCAGCGTTCTAACTGCCGTGCTGAACTGCCAGCGATGAAGATGCGGCGAAGAAGTGTCCTAGACCCAACACAAGGGCCTCTCTCCTCACTAACAGAGAAAGACAGGTGCTGACCTAACTGGACTGCCTGCTTCCCATGGAAGCATGGTGACTGCCTGTCAGTGGCTAAACTGGCATGTTCAAAAGTACCAGTTTATTCTCATTCTATAGACAACTAATTTTTCACAAGTGAAAAAAAAGTTTAGTTGTTCTTTATAAATGTGTTTCATTAAGCACAAAAAATAATGTAGCCCAGACTACCTCACATCATAAAGTACATGATTTTTATCTGATATCCTAATTTTTCTTTCTTTTATGGTTGTGTTTAGGATTATCTGTCTGTCTGTATCCCACACTATACATGGCAAGAAGCAGCAAGAGAAAAGTAGTTTGGCTGCATGATTTCTGTTCAGACTGAGGGATTTAGTACCACACTGTGCAGAGGGTCACATGATCTCTGTATTATTTTATGCAATCTGAGGAATAAAAGAAATGATTGCTTAGACCAGTAGAGGAGCCAACATCCATTTTTACAGGTGACGGCTCACAGAGCTTCGCAAAACCAACTATAAAATCAATCCGGGACTCTGCATTTAATCTTAAAATGTCCGCCAACTGTCACCCCCTTGAACAAGCCACCTTTGGCTACCCTGCCTAGGCAGTAATACACACCTGACAACTAAAGACGTGTCCAATGAATGAACTGTGCTTATCAGCTTGAGTTAAATATACTTATAGTCCCTCATGGCACAGGTATCTCACAGTATAAAGCTATGCAGAATCATTCTATTGTGACTTTGGAGACCTTCAACTTTTTCCTAATCATTTTTTGTTTAGTTTCAATCTTAATTACCATGGGGAATTTGTGTTTTTTCTCTAACATTTATTTTATAGAGATAAAAAACGAGACACACACGTGAAGAAATTTTTCATGAGATCAGATGACATTATCATGTTCTAGATATCTTTAGAAGAACACTGATATAATGGATTACCGCTCTAAAATCTTACCTGATGCGAGGTGGATGTACCTTTTCCACACGCTCCCATTGAATACTCAGAAGAGCTGGTTTGATATGATACATAACAGATTTTGAAATTTTGTAAGGAGTGGGAGTAAGCTACAAACAAATTAAAGTTAGGTGAAAGAATGAAGCAGAGAGGAACAGGTTTTCAGTTAATAAAACAAATACATGAGGCTCATATTTTATTTCATATAACGAGAACTCAGATGGCTGAAGCTAGTTTCGAACATTCATGCTTCCCACTAGAGAAACATTAATGTTTTCTCCAAACTCTAATAAATGTTGGAGATGTGAACAAGCTGAAGGGTCATACATACATACATGGTGGGGGCAGGGCTCCCATTAGGGGGGGACTGGTGATACATCAGGGCACAGGACCGAGCCGCTTAAAAAAAGGAAAAAAAAGCACTTGCTGGCAGTGGCGTTAGCTGGGGAGATCAAAAGATATCCCCTCACCCGTCTCTCTGTGGGGTGCAGCAGCAGCACAGACATTCCTAGCCTTCTCTCTCATTCCCCATGCTGTTCTGATGTAAGAGTTTCAGGAGTCATGTGACCTGCCGCCGTTCAGACTTTAGAAGAGCGCGGGCAGTGTGAGAGGCAGCATGGGAGTGTCTGTGCTGATGCAACTTCCCCCACTGGACACCAGGGAGTCTATCCTGTGGTGCAGGGGTAAGTCCTGGATGTGCAAAATGGGCAAAGGGTCATGTGATTCACTTAAATGAACTGATGGAATGGTGGTTGTTTCTGTGAATGCAGGGACCATACTGGCTGGTATGATAACCCAGGGTAAGACTCCCAAATGGTAGGTGTCGTGGTTAATCCTAGGTGACGTAAAAAGAGGAGTGAAACAAGATCAGTGCATAATCCCTGGTTGAGGATGGAAACAGAGATTTGGAAGCAGTAAGACTGGTTAAGATATCAGTTAACACAACAGAGGAACGCAAGATGGAACACACATTGAAAAAGGTCCCAAAAATAGAACATAAAAAGAAATAGAACAGAGAAGAAGGAGGAACTTGAGTAAAAGTCAGGAATATGACTCAGAAAGAGCAGACATTGACTAGAGTCTGTTCAGTAGTGAAATCATGATAATGATAATAGAATAACACACAATCAAACATTAACCCTTTAGAACATTTTGGTAATTCTGGAAATGGCTATTTTAACATTCCTGCGCTGTAATTTTCTTCTTTGCCACTTGCTGTACCAACATAAATTATATATTGATTTTATCAGGACAAGAAGGGATTTCTTTAGATGCCATTATTTTGATCATATCCTATAATATACTATAATAAAATATGGTGGAAATTTAAAAAAAAAAAATCTTTTATTTACCTTCAAGAGCTAATGAGAAATCTTGCTAAATAGATTATTCTACTTCTCCTGAGTTCAATGATACTATTCATGCATAGGTTTGTTCGGCTGTTTGGAGGCTAAAAGGCCACATCTGGGAGAGGCACTTTTTGGTTTTTCAACTTGGAATTTTGACATGCAGACAACCTGGGCCCATGTCCTATTTTGGGACATTTTTGAAGCCAGCAAGTGTATTTTACACCATCAAACCATATGTTTTTTAAAAGTAGACACCCTATGCTATTTCAAATTGTGTTATTTTAACACTTTTTCGTGCACTAATTCTACCACCACTATTTGTCAAATTTTGCGGTACTCACTTTTTTGTGTTTTTTTCACATACATTGTACTTCAGACATGAATTCACAGATTTTGGTATGTGTCACTGCCAAATAACACCCCAATATGTGTTCATCAACATCTCCTGAGTACAAGGATACCACCCATGCATGTAGACAACCTGCACCTACGTCCCATTTAGAACATTTTTTAATCCGGTAAGTGCATTTTACCCCATCTGCTGATGCAGTGATTTACAGCAAGCAAGGGGTTAATAGTTCTTAAAAGAGCCTTTGATATACTGTAATAAGTCACAGTAAAAAATGATCCATAAAAAATACCCAGACAGAAAAAAATGCCTCTGTGCAAGATCACTGCCTATGCAGTGATAAATGGCAGGGAATTATTTAATTTATTACAATTAAAAACTTACATTATCTATATCTGTCTCAATCCCTCCCTAAAACTCAAGTGAGGGGAGTGAGGCGGATCTACAATTGTCAAAGGCAATATTACTAAATATTGCCTTTGTGTCAGGTGCGTACCGCAGTCTCTCGTCGCCCACTCCGGAGCTCAGTGGCTGGCACTACCAGTCCCATCCCACGGGCTGAATCAAAGAAACCTTGTGTCCCTCGCATTCGGGTCCCCCTTTCAGCACGCGCCCGGCAATGGTAACTAGCACGCACTCGCTACAACTCTCTGGCTTTTCTATCCCCATCGCCGATACGGTGATGGGCAGCATGGCCGCGTCCCACACGTCACAGGGGGGGGAGCTACAGGCCTTTAAATAGCCAGCGTGCCTAATTCAAATTGCTTGAGTATTTTACAAGCTAGTATTTTGTGTCTCGTGTTTGGCTATCTCATTATTTGACCCCATTTGCTCTCTGGACCTTCCCACCTTCTGTGTTCCTGACCCACCTTCTCTGGACTTGGATTGTTCCTCTACCATTTTTCTACCATTCTAGTGCTGGCACCAGTGTCCGTCCTACATCATGATGCTCGTGCCTGCCATATCCTTTGGTCCTTCATTGTTTTGGGTATCTGGCAATGGTTGTCCACTTCTGCAATTGGGGCTCCTCCGCTGCATCATGGTACATTCCCCTTCCAAATTGTTACAAAATACTCAAGCCATTACCATAGACCACGCAGAAGTTATGGAAGTTGTCAGTGCCCTATCCCGGCAACTGTCCACCCTGACACAATCAGTACAGGATCTGCAAGCAGGGCAGTCACACTTTCAACAGCAGCTTAATGATCTACAGACAACTCGCCACTTCCCCCCAGCCGATATGATGCCACCGGTCTTGCAAAACATTGACATCCCTCCTAGCACCGCACCTGAACCCAAGATACCACTGCCCGAATGGTTCTACGGTGACAGAAGGAAATATCGTGCCTTTATGACATTGTGTCAACTCTTGTTTGCCCTGCAGCCCAGGATATATGCTTCGGCGCCAGTGTCCATCCTACATCCTGACGCTCGTGCCCCCTAGCAATACTGAAGCCTGCCATATCCTTTTGTCCTTCAGTGTTTGGGGTATCTGGCAGGGGTTGTCCACTTCTGCAATTGGGGCACCTCCACTGAATCACTGTACGTTCCCCTTCCGAATTGTTACACTTTGACTATATAAGTGCTCATCTGAGCACTTATCATACTTTCAGGCACATAGATCACACTGATCTGATGTGCCAACATCCAGCAGCATCTCTCCAGAGCAATGGAAGTTAAAAAAATATCACTTCCGTTGCTCTTGCCAGTAGAAAGGATGCACCATCTCTACCTTCTACCTAGCTGATGTGGTCCTAGCTGATGTGGTCGCCCAGTAGAGCAACCGTCAATGAAAATGTAAATTATTTTGTTGGTGTTTCTAAGCTAGCAAGATAGTTTAGCAACATCATCAGTGCTTATGAAGATAATTTTTCTTCCTAAACACGTCTGCAGCCGGCGCTGACATTTTAAAATGGCTCCACTGCACTTTTTTAGTGTGGGCCACTGCACTTTTTTTAGTGTTGCTCAAGCCTCTCCTTTGGTCACTTTCTTTGCTCATTTTTAGCCAAAATGGCTCCCAGCCTCCAAATTATACACAGTGGGGAGATAAGGGCAGCTCCCTGTATAATATCACAAAACCCATGGATAGGTAAGGAAGAGCATGATTTACCTGTAAAACAGCCATTCTTTTGGTGCCATGGGGGTTGGCAATGAGAATATAGATGAAGCCCTCCTGACATGAGTCTCTATCCTCCCTTTAGAAATCTATGAGTAGAATAGAAGCTAACAGGACCCTTCCCAGGTGGGTGCACTGGGAGCACCGTGCCCAGGTGTTAAGTAAGAGGGGGTGCAGTGCCAAGCAGGTGCTGGAACCTGCAATGCTGGTTTGCTCTTTAATTTTTTAAAGCAGTAGTGCCTGATAAATGAGTGCAGCGGCACAAACAGCTTCCGCTGTGTGTTAAAGACACAGAGCTCAGTCAGTGCTGCTCACTCCCCGTGTATAGTTATTACTCAGAGCATCGGTAACACAGTGCTCTAAGTCAATGCTATGTGCATGAACAGCACTGACTGAGCTCTGTGTGTTTAACACACAGAGCAAAAGCTGCTCCCACCTCCTTAAGGCAAAAAAAGTGGGAGGGACCAGAGAGAGCAGCAGACACAAAGAGTGTTGGCGAGAGAGAGAGCCAACAAATAAGAGGGGCTGGTGAGAGATCCAGCAGATAAGGCGGGGTGGGGGTGAAAGAGACAGAGGATCGGGGGGTTAAAGAGACAGCAGACAGCAGTGGGTGAAAGATAGCAAATTAGGGGGGGTGAAAAGATAGCAAATAAAGGGGGTAAGAGAGACAGCAGACAAGGAGGATGAGAGAGACAGCAGTTAAGGCAGGGTGAGAGAGACAGCAGACAATGGTGGTGAAGCAGAACGCAGATAAGGGGAGTGAGAGAGACAGCAGAAAAGGGGGATGCGAGAGACAGTAGACATGGGGGGGAGGGAAGAGATGGCAGACAGGGGGGGACAAGGGGGAGGAGAGGGACAGCAGATGTGGGAGGATGAGAGATACAGTAGATGTGGGGAGAAGGAGAGAGACAGCAGACATGTGGGGGAGGAGAGAGACACCAGACAGGTGGATAAGGAGAGGGACAACAGTCATTGGTGGGAAGAGAAAGCAGAAAGAGGGGAGGAAAGAGATGCCACACATGGAGGGTGATGAGAGAGAAAGCAGAAAGGGAGGGGAGAAAGCAGAAAGGGAGGGGAAATAGATAGCAGATGGGGAGGGGAAAGAGACAGCAGATGTGGGAGGGGAAAGAGACAGCAGACGGGGGAGTAAAGACACAGCTTACATGGGGAGAGATGATAGAGACATAGAGGGAAAGGAGAGAGGCATAAATGCGGATTGAGGAGAGAGACACATGGGGAAGAGGTGAAAGTTTAAGGATTGCACAAAAGTGTGAGTGGCAGAATGTACACGTAAGGTGACAGGTTTAAATGTGTGTGTCTGGGTGAATGGCAGATTGAACGTATGAGAGAGGCAGGTTTACCCATATGTTTCTGTGAGAGTGGAAGGGTTGCATGCATGTGTCTGAGTGAGTGGCAGAATGTGCATGTAAGAGTTGCAGGATTACACAGTACACGAAAGAGTGGGAGGTTTACATGTGTATATCTTAGTGAGTGGCAGATTGTGCATATGAGAGAGGCAGGTGTACCCATGTGTTTCTGAACAAGTGGCAGATTGTGCAAGTGAGAGGGACAGGTTTACTTGTGTGTTTATGAGCTTATAAATGAGAGGCAGGGTTGTTTCCATTAAAACATGCATGTCTAGAATTGACATTTGTGAAGGGGAGTTAAATATAACCAGAGGGGCACCCAAAACAAACCTGCACCCAGGCGTCTGTGACCCTATGCTCGGCCCTGAAGGCTACCACTTTAGGTTAGTGCATTTCAGGCATGTTTCGGCTGCTTTCGTTTCAGCAGGTCTCGGCACTAAACGGGCTATGATGTTTGACTTGGAGACATATTTGGATGCACATCCGGGGTCTGGGGGTACTGGGTATCGTGAAATCTGTGTTCTGATGTGCCCGGAAGCCATCCAATCCACAGGCACCATTTCAGCTCTGATTATTGGGGCATATTGGGTCATAGAAACATAGAAACATAGAATGTGTCGGCAGATAAGAACCATTCGGTCCATCTAGTCTGCCCAATTTAAGGGGTCGACCCTTAGTGTTTGCTTTCATTTGTATTATCAAACATGACTTCTCTATATTTAAAAATACTTGAAAACAGCATCTATTTTGTGGAAATAGACGATACACAGATGTATATTTTTATAGAAATAGTGCAACCAACAGCAGGAGAACTTTGCATGCTCTATCTGCAGCATTTGGAACAAATACGTGTCCCTGGAAACATAGCCAATGTTGACAACTATGCTACTATGGGAGAACAATAATAATTGTATCACTTGTTAAGGTTAAGCTGCTTTACTGCAAGAAAGGAAATTGGTAGTAAGACACCGATCAGCCATAACATTATGACCAATGACAGGTGGAAAGTGGATGGAGGAAGTGTGATGCTTTGGCCAACATTCTGCTTGGAAACCTTGTATCATGCCATTCATGTGGCTGTCACTTTGACACATACCACCTACCTACGCATTGTTACAGACCATGTACAGCATGTACATCTTTTTCAAATGATATCTGATGCAGCATAATGCACCCTTCCACAAAGCAAAAATGATTAATTAATGGTTTGAGGGACACAATGAGTTCAAGGTGTTGACTTGGCCTCCAAATTCCCCAGATCGCAATCCAAACATGCATCTGTAGTGTGTGCTAGATAAACAAGTTCGATCAATGGAGACCTCACCTCACATCTTACAGGACATAAAGGATCTGCTGCTAATGTCTTTGTGCCAGATACCACAGCACACCTTCAGAGATCTAGTGGAGTCCATGACTCAATGAGTCAGGGCTGTTTTGGAGTCAAAAGGCAACCTACAAATTATCAGTCAGGTGGTCGTAACGTTATGGCTGATCGTTGTATAGTATACATAATAATAACTAAGTACTGAACCAGGAAGCACACAAAGAAATATTCTCTTGTTTTCAGCATGTCCTAGAGATGAGTCTATTACCCTGTTTAATGCTACTCATTTTACTGACTTCAAAGGGATTAAGGAAATCAAACCTGCAGAATACACAGAGCCTTTTTCTATAGAATCACATTATTGGCTATGAATACTTTTATCCTTGACCAAGATGGCAGAATACTTACGTGTTATCTTGTTAAATGAGACCTCACCAAAAATTTGGTAACATTTGTCAAATGCCTATTTAAGGCCAGTATTCACTCCTCACAACATCCTTGTTTGGTCTCTTGGAATGGGTAAAAAGCCAAAAAAGATATTCTCTCTACTACCCTTGAAGGGCATATACTTAGCATCCTTACCATATCGGTTCTGGCAGTTCATATTTAAGTCTTTCATGGTTTATTATATTCCACCTGTAATATTGTTTTCTACTTCTAGATATGTCAGTATTTATTCCTTCCATTTTGATTTATACAAAAAAGAGCAGCTTCTAGAATTAAGCTTGATGTGAATACTTTGCTGGTTTGATGTGTAAAAAATGCCTGCAGGCCTGCACATTTGTAATTTTATTATTTATAAACAGAAACGATGTTACCCACCTAAAAATCCTCACCTAAACCATTTAAGTTCCTGTCACTATGTTAATGTCTTTTATAAATAATGTTAAACAACCTTTCCAATGCCAGAGTTCTTTTACTGCTTGATAAATTATGAGAATCTTCTTTAAAATCTTGGATGGAAAGTAATGAACAATTAAAATGACATGTGAAAATACACTGTGGAAAAATATAACCCATAATCTGCTTGAGTTTCATGTCACTCAAACCCAAGTCAAAACTACCCAGGAGAGAAAATATTCCTAATCACTTCAATGAGACAGTGAAATGGTCCTATTCTTCCATTATAGTTTATTTTATTACTCATAGTCAACCTATCAGCCTATCAGCTCTTAATTTTCTCAAAGTATGCTAATTTAGCTATTATGTAGAAGTATCTTGGGGTGTGTTTCAGGACTGCATAGGTGCAAACACTCTGGTGGCTATTCACTATGAGGTGAGTTGCAGGTGAGTTGAAAGAAATCATTAAAAATGGACAGCGCTAAATCAGTCTAAATAAAATTAAAAAATTAAAAATAAATAGCCTATACCAATAACATTTATGGGCAACGCATAATCTTTAATACATATAAGTAATAGAAAAATACATATATTTAAATATACATAAAACAAAATTACACATTAAAAAACCCACAAAACAAAGCAAAATAATGCCCCAAATGGTCTGCTGATCAAAAATATACCAATTTTCAAGTTTAAAAAAAATCACTTAACATAAAGTGCTAATTCACCATAAAATATAGAGGACTTAAATTTGACCTGGCTGGGAACACCTAAAAAAAACGCCTAAAGCCGGTCACACAAACACCCCTGATGCAACATGTATATTGTTTTTATCGCCATAAGAAGGGCTTTCATTAGATACCAATATGTGCATCATAACTTATAATTTACTACAAACATTCATAAAATATGATGAACATTTTTAAAAAATCACTTTTTATAACTTTGACCTAAAAATAATCAACAAAAATACAATCACTAAATAGTTTCTTATAATTTTGTCCTGAGTTTAGAAATATGCTTGTTTCCATTTTTTTCTGCAAATTTTTTTGCAAGTTATATTACAAAAACTAAAATTTGTGTTTTTTTCACCTACAGTGACCCCGAACTGAACCCTAAATTTAACCCCAACCATAAATTTAACCATAACTCTAAATTTAACCACAACTCTAGCCCTTAATTTATTTCATTTTTAATTTAATTTTAACCCTGACCCTTATGCTAACCCTAATCCTTATGCTAACGTCTTGAAATGTTCCAATCAGTCATGGCCAGAAACATAACATTTTGGAGCTTGTATCCTTAAAGGCAAAATCATTGTACAAAAAAGTCAGAATATTAGCTCCTGCACAAAAGCAACCAAATATTGCTAAATGAAGCACATATTGTAAAACTGCAATAAACTGCAGTAGAAGGAGTAAAAAAATTGAGTTTATGGTATAGATGGTATAAACAAACAGTATAGTGGAAGAATTGGTACTCACAAGTGTGGCTCCACGATAATGGAGCAACATGATCAGACCAAGTAGTATTAATCCTGTTGCAGTATGGAGACGGGAATGATGAGAGGACCAGTTTTCTTTAAGAAGATAAAAAGCTACTTTAATATAAATAGGTTGAAAAAAATGAAGTCCACGGTGACTTAAATGTTCAGAGTCCAAAGAAATTTCTTGCAGCCTCCTCAGACTCAGAGTGACTTCCATTCAAACAAATTAAATTGCCCCAATGTTATATTCAGAGTAAGTAAAACACAGTTAAATTAAGGTTAGGGAATTCAAAATTTGTACGAAAGAGATGAATTTCATCATAAAAGGAACACCCAAGTCTAGTTAGGGGTTAGGTGCATTAGAGAGTGTTATGTCTGAGAGTGTGTTTGCGGGTATTAGTGTGAGTGTGTATTAGTGAGTATGTTTGTGTGAAAGTGTGTTTTGTGTATTAGTGAGTGTGTTTGAAAGTGTGTTTGTTTGTATAAGTGAGTGTGCTTGTGTGTATTAGTGTGAGCTTGTATTAGTGAGTGTGTTTGTGTGTATTAGAATAAGTGTGCATTAGTGTGAACTTGTATTAGTGAGTGTATTTGTTTGTGTTTGTGTGGATTAGTGAGTGTATTAGTGAATGCACTTGTGTGTATTCGTGTGAGCTTGTATCAGAGAGTGTGGTTGTGTGAGAGTCTGTTTGTGTGTATTAGTGTGAGCATGGATTAGTGAGTGTTATTTGTGATGCAAACATGTTATGCAAATTGCATCCAAATTAATTACCATTTGTTCTTTCTGACAAATGGATGGAAGATACAATTTTCGTCTGAAAATGAATGGCCAAGTCCAGTAAATAATATAAAATAACAAGTTCAAAATAGTGCCATAAGAAATTAACATAATACATACATTATTTTACACTACAGCAGTTACATTATTTGAAAATGCTAAATGAAGTACTATACAGACCATTACATCTATTTTTGTAACAAATGGCAACTTCCAGTTACAAAACATATATTCCTTCCACATTGAAATATGATCATCATTATTCTCATCACATATTTTTATTTCTTCAATTGATTTTATGATTACGAATGCTACATTATTTTTGATTTGTATGCTCATATTTTAT
This sequence comes from Pelodytes ibericus, assembly GCA_036172795.1. NCBI lineage: Eukaryota > Metazoa > Chordata > Amphibia > Anura > Pelodytidae > Pelodytes > Pelodytes ibericus. Next base: position 159,642,924 of record CM069863.1, read on the forward strand.
TCACATTTTAAAGATTTCAGTGTGTCAACAATTTTAGACTCTTATGCTGTTTTTGCTGCATAGTCACAAGCTAAATACATAATTCCCTTGTTAAATATTAACAGTTCTTCCTTTCATACCCTACAGCCATTCCTAAGGGAATGACAGTGAGATATTATCAGCAATTTTTACTGCTGGTGTTGTATGTAGGGTTGTTTATACATATAGGTTAAGACATGAAATAACACACGTGAACTACACAGGACGCTCATTGACATCCTCCTAGAGAGGCGTGCTATCAATATTTGGATCTGTTAATTATTTACAAGTATCCTTTTATTCTATTGCAAATTACATTTTGAGTAAATAATATTCATGTATAAATAAACATATTCACAATTCACCTTAGGCAAACTGCACCCCAAAAAGGATGTACATTAAAAGGACTAAATCATCTTGAAAGGGCTACTGAGCATTATGTCATGCACTTATTGCAAGTATAGCTATCAGGTGGTATACTATAATTAGAGTTTTACTTCTAGACTCAATCCTACTGCTGGATTGCTGAGTGGGAGGGTCAATAGACGCTACCAATCAAAATATTGTAAGTAATTAAAACGTATTTATAATACAGTTATTAAAAGTTTTATATATACATACATTTTGAATTGATTGAACAGCATGCATTAAATAAGGTTGATTATTTTTAAGTCAGTGTGATTCTTTAAGGGGTTCATGTTATGTCTATATGCTTGGCTATCATTTTTAATGGTGTAATCATGTGGGTCACTATTAAGCCTACTATTTTGGTAATAGCAGAACATACAATACAGAAAATGTGGACCTTTGGAGAAAATATAATTCTCAATGCAGTGATTAGGTCAGAGGTAATCAGAGTTGCCATTCAGAACCAGAAGAAAAGGACATATTTACAGAGCAATAAATAAATTGCTTGTGCAACTAAACAATGCAGAATGACTCCAAGGCAGCAGGGTCACAGATGTCGGACGGACGCCAAGTTCTCTTGTTTCCTTGATCCCTTTAAGATAGGCTTTTTGATGAGCTGCAATTTTTTTGGAGTTATGGTAGAGTCAAAGTTCAACAAATCTATAGCTAGACCTTGCAAACCTTACATGTCCAGATGTATATGTTTTACACAGCTCATCATATGGGGATAGATACTATCAAACGCCCAACAATAACAACTATTGGCACAATTGCAACATTAAAAGTACCTTTTATACAAACCTTAATCTTTTAACTCTATGATGGTTTAGGCACACAGCTGCACATACAGAGATTTCTAATATCTTTATGTTTGTGTACTAATCAACATGTCATAAGTAAAACTGTTGCTGAATGTTTATTAAATGAAGCCATAGAACATGTTACACATGTGTTTTTATATATATATATATATATACTGTATATATATATATAATAGATCAAGTAAATTGGCAAGAGCCACCAAAATTTGTTACACACAATAAAACAAAAAAACACAACTACAGGTTGAGTATCCCTTATCCAGATATCTGTTATCCAAAATGATCCTTTATCCACAAAGTGTAATACAATTCCACATGTGCACGCCTGACATGCCAAAGGTAGGTTCCCAACAATGCCTCACATCACAGTTACATTACAGTAAAAGAGATACTACACCACATAAGAATTATAAAAAGAATTACCAGTCTTGATGGAATTCCATTTGCCTCTAGCATATTGATATTGCTTTTGTTTACTCATCACTCATACAAATGTCATACAGTAATTCATTAAAAGTTAACCTACTCCTGGGTAAAAGAATTGCTTTTGGGAGTATTTTAACATATGCAGTGTTAATTAATTTTGTTGTAGTGCAACACTGGTTTTTGGATGTTTTAATGGACATGATAAAGTGTTTTTCTGGAGACCATGATTTATAATTTTTGGAGAGCGTGGCTTTTACCACTCTCCCTCTACTGAAAAGGATGATTTTAGTGATGGACGAGTATATCTGTAGTCAGTGAATTTTCACCATCCCTAGTGGAACTACAATACAGCAAAGTACCTAATAGCAAATGCCTATCATCATTGTCACAGTCACAACATTTTTATTGAGAGATAAAGACAGATACAGAATTAATTGACTAAATATTTTAAAATACTCTCTGCTACAACTCACTTACTCTGGAGTAGGTGAAATTTTTATGCTGCTATTCAATACCATAATGGTTGGTTTAGAGTTGAAACTGTTTGGTGACAATATTCATTTGTATGAGAATCTAAATTCAGAGGAGCTATTGCCAAAGTGTTTTGTATAGTAATTCATAGCCATCAGAAAGCTATAGTTGCTTCTTCAGTAAGGGTGCAAGGAGAATGGGAGATTTTTTTTTTCCAACTCAGCTATTTTGGCCTTAAGTTTGAAATTCCCATCTCAATCCCCTGCAATTTTATCTTTCACGAATAAAGCCCTTAGCTTTTGTACGATTGACTTACTGTAGTCCCCTTTCCACAACAAACTTTAGCGTGATTCCCATAATGTTGTGTAGTCTAACTCTGTGATGCACAGCAAGCATTTTAAGGTATTACAAACAGGATAGTTAGAGAGTAGTAAAAGAGGACATGGAATGGTCTGGATGCAAAAATGGACACTTGGCAGTGATCGTTGGTGGATAACCTTTTGGCACTCCAGGTGCTATTATTCACTTCTCATGATGTTCAGCCAGTCAAAATGGATGGCCGAGAATCATGAGATGTGAATTCCACAGCAGCTGCAGTACCAATTGATAATGATTTAATAACTACTCTTCGGTACTTTGACTGGCCGTGAGGTTACAGCTGGAGTATTAACTCACCCTAACATGTACCACAGCATGCAAGCTGTATTCCTGACCAGGTGTGGAATTTGTATCAGGGTTGCCAGTGTGATTTTCTAAAAAAAAAAAAAAAAACACCTGAACCACAAGATCCTGTGCTCAAAAAACACACAGATTACACAAAACACCCAGATAACCAAAAACATAACAAAACAGTTTTAAATGACATTATTAGAAACTATTTATTGACAGATGCTATGTCTATGTACTCAGTGGTAAATTTAGGTTTTGTGCTTACCTAGGCTTGACTAAACTCTCTAATCCTTATTTTCCCCAGCTCCTACTGTCCAGGTCTACCATCTTAGTAGAACTTTCTCAGTGACATCTTTGTCTCCCAATATCTTCCCAGTGCAATCTTTGTGCCCAGAAATTTCCCAGTGCTCAGTTTGTCTCCAGCACCTTTCCAGTTCTATCTTTGACCCTCAAAACTTCCCCAGTGCCATCTTTGTGCCCAAACACCATTCCAGTGCCAATATTGTGCCCAAACAGCTCATCAGTGCCTAATTTGTACCCAAAAATAGCTTGCCAGTGCCAAAATTCAGCTTACTGGGCTGGACATCTCTGTTACTCCATCAGTGCCTTGTTCGAGCTCACTTGTGTGGCAAAAAATGGAGCAGGTGGGACTTTCAGAGGTAGTATTTGGAGAAAAATATAGGTGCGTAGAAAGAGTGCTGGTAATCGTGCTATGCATGTCTAGTAACAGAAACTAGACTGAATGGGGCAGAAGACTAGCTACATGGAGAGTAAGAGAGCAGAGAACAGTGTATAGAATTAAATAAAAGCTTTTTTTTTGCATTCACCTGATTACCCGTTGTTTTTTATGCTCACTATGTCTGTGCCCGCATGCACCCAGCATTACAACTCTCCCTTCCCATTAGACAAGAGGGATGTACAATCCAAGGCAATCTAGTGTTCAGGCCAGGAGTCTACTCAATCTCCAGTTAGCAAAGATTTTTCATACTGCTGCTTCCATGAACCTACTCTAACATGCCTCTTTTCTGTTCCCAAGCAGTGCTAGTGTGTGGTTGGTTATCTGCCGAGAGCCATATCTACACACATGAGCATTCAAAAGAAAAAAATTGCTAAAATGTCCCAAAAACAGTAGAGAAGAAAAAAAGGCAACAAAGTCAAACAAAGTAAAATATATCTTCTCAATTAAATAACATGCCTGAAACTTGGTTCAATTTATTCTTGTATGCACGTGTGTTCAGGGAGCTCCTGAATCGTGTTTGTGTTTTCAAGGGATGTTAACGTTCCCAGGTCTCTTCTGAGGTTGATGTTTTAGGTGGCTCTTAGTGACTAATCTGAAATATAAAACTGCTACAGAAACAAATCTTATGGGAAGCCTGCTGATTTCTTGGAAGTCTTGGAAGATAATAGAAATTGTTCTAAGGCCAAAAGTAATACTATTATCTAGCACAAATGAACATTACGATTTCTTATTTCTTTCTCTTTTTTTTAATCATTTTTACTGAAGGTTTAACAAAAGAGAACTACATACATACATAAAAAATGGTTCTGTTACAATAAAATTAAGATGTTATAATTACAGCTAATATAGAAAAATAAATGTGTCCAATTTACTTATTCATATATTCATATATATATATAGATCTATATATATATATATATATATATATATATATATATATATATATATATATATATATATATATGTACTAAATTGTTATATTAATTTGAAAATAAATAGATTACATCCTAAATAGAAAAGAATGGATAGGTAAGATGGGAAAACAGTAGTAGGTTGTGAGTATCGTTTATTACCTCGTTCCTCATGCATAGAAGGGGATTTTGAGATGTATTATGGTTCAATTTTGCAATTTTTTAGGGAACTAGGTAACATCGGTAGATTAATTTTTTTGACAAACCTTTTAGTCTGGAAAGCACTTTCATCCAAATTGACTGCTGCATTATTTTCCCCATTATGTCATATATTTGTTTTGTTTTTTAAGTGGGATTTCATCTAATAGTAAATTATAACATTGTGTAGTAGTTTTCTTAACATCAGGAGCATGAGCTCATTTATGTAAGACATTTTCTAAGTAAGACAAAAAGTATGTTAATTGTAGATAAGCAAAATGATCATTCTTTTGCAAATTATTATTATTATTTGTATAATTGTTCTACGATAATGGAAAAGGTATTCATTTTTCATTTCTGGTTATATCACCAAACATTTTAACATCACTTTTTTTATCAGATGCAAAGGAATTGTCCAAAGTAATCATTTTCCAAGTCAGCCCAAGAGATTTTATAGGGGAAGCATGGGCTAACATTGTTTGATCAATGTTTGTATCTTTGCAGTATAATTTGATGTTCGGTATGCCCAAACCTCCTAAAGTTATGGGCCTTTATTTTGGATGATATTCTAACTGTTTTATTATATTAGACCGGGAACTGGGGACTTAGACCAGAAACTGGGGACTAGTAAAAGTATTTAGAAAAATTGGGCAGACTAGATGGAGCGAACGGTTCATATCTGCCGACACATTCTATGTTTCTATGTTTCTATATCTGTTTTCAAGAGGTTTCTAAAATTTTTCATGGGATTAAGATTGGAGTTGTGCAAAAATGATATAACGTTTTTGCAAGATTTAGTATTTCTTTGTTGTTTTCCAGCCAACCTCAAGTCATGTAACTGGTTGTACGATGTAGCTTTAACCTGGACTATCCAACTCAACAACCCTGTACTATTAACATGTTGGCTAAAATTAATGTCTTCTAATAGTGGGGAAACTATTTGAAGGATTGCTAAAGGTATACACTCAAGAATACATCTTGAACCAGAATATAATTAGTAAAAGTCAACATGGTTTTGTGAAAGACAGGTCTTGTCAAACAAACTTAATAACATTCTATGAAGAAGTCAGTAAAAATATAGATCTAGGCGTGGCAGTTGATGTGATCTATTTGGATTTTGCGAAAGCATTTGATACAGTTCCACACAAAAGGTTACTCTACAAATTGAGAGAAATAGGTTTGGGGGCAAATGTGTGTATGTGGATTGAAAATTGGCTAAAAGATAGAACACAAAGGGTTGTTGTAAATGGAAAATTCTCAAATTGGACAAGGGTATTAAGCGGAGTACCTCAGGGGTCTGTTTTGGGCCCTCTTCTTTTTAATTTGTTTATTAATGATCTGCCACATTGTGCTGAGAGCCATGTCTCCGTGTTTGCGGACGACACTAAATTAGGTAAGGCAATAAAGACTAATCTTGATGTTTTTTCTTTACAGGAAGATTTGGACAGAGTGGGGGACTGGGCAGTAAAGTGGCAAATGAGGTTCAATATAGACAAATGTAAAGTTATGCATTATGGGAAAAATAATAACAAAGCAACATATACGTTAAATGGTTTTTCCCTGGGAAAAACTACTAATGAAAAGGATTTAGGAATAATTATAGACAACAAACTTGGCAACAGTGCCCAATGCCAGTCAGCAGCTGCAAGGGCCAATAAGATATTGGCATGTATAAAACGAGGTATAGATTCACGGGAGGAGGATATCATCTTGCCTCTTTACAAATCAATGGTAAGACCTCACCTTGAATATGCAGTACAGTTCTGGGCACCAGTCCTTAAAAAGGATATTAAGGAACTAGAAAAAGTGCAAAGGAGAGCTACAAAATTAATAAGGGGTTTGGAGGATCTTAGTTATGAAGAGAGACTTAAAAAATTGAATTTATATACGTTAGAAAAAAGGCGTCTCAGAGGGGATATGATAACATTATATAAATATTTGCAGGGCCAATATAAAGAGCTCTCCAGTGACCTGTTCATTAACAGAAAGGTACAAAGAACAAGAGGTCACCCCCTCAGACTGGAAGAGCAAAGATTTCATAGACAGCAAAGGAAGGGATTCTTTACGGTTAGGACAATAAAGTTATGGAACTCACTGCCAAGAGAGGTAGTGCTAGCAACCACAATAGATGCATTTAAAAATGGTTTGGATGTTTTTTTAGGAAAGCAGAACATACAGGGCTATTAATAATAGAATAAGCATTAATAAAAGAGCTTATTGATCCAAGGAGAAATCTGATTGCCTCTTGGAGTCAAGAAGGAATTTTTTCCCCCAGGAGGCAAAATTCGAAATAGCTTCCTTAGGGGTTTTTTGCCTTCTTTTGGATCAAAAGCTGTAATGATAGGTAGAAGGGTTGAACTTGATGGACTTGTGTCTTTTTTCAACCTAAATTACTATGTAACTATGTAACTATGTAATAAACAACCTACTATACACTTTTACTGCTGTACCATTCTTGGAAAATACATCCAAGACAACCAAGTTCAATTTAGTATGTAATCAGCAGACGCAATTTAGCAGTGGAGTTAGCTATCAAAATCACCTGACTGTGGTTAAACTTTTCAGTCACCAATCCCTGCTTGTTAAATTATTTGATCAATAATATCAACCACATTTGCCAGGGACCTGTTAATTCAGTCATACTGATTTTTTTTTAAGAAGACAGGTCTATAAAATTTGACTGCAAGTTGATTTTAACTAACTGATTCATCTTCCAATTAGTTTATGGAATTATATAGAATCCTAGCCAAGACACAGCCATACTTCAACTGAGGATAGACAGAGCTAAAATCACCTGATCTATGAAATAGTTTCCCCTTGGGAGTGACTCACAAGTTTTTTGTCCATTTACATGATTACAGGGGGCACCTCGCCAATCACATATCAGACTGGTTCAACCCATGGAGGTGGTTGAGATCGAAATTGCATGGCAATTCTCCTATGCACAAAGAACAGATTAAAGTTTTCACATTTATTAGCCTTGTTTTAATGTTTTATATTTAAGGCTCTACAACTAGTTTACTTTATAATTATTTCTGTGTATTACATTATTACACTTATAATATTACATTTCATATTGCATTTTTAGATGGACTGATAAAGTGTGAGACATTGTTATATGCATATACACATAAAGCTATGAATATCTTTATATTCTTATATTTATTAGTACTATGAAAACAGTTAACTGTTTTTTTAAGGGTCACTACCACTTACATGAGTTGTAACTAGATTACCTGTGCATTTAAAACAAACACATTTATAAGACATATGCCACTGTTTTTTTCCTCTATGTTTGAATTAATTGCATATTAAAGTAAAAATAAAATTAAGTGTCTGTCTCCAGCATCCATTTTGAGAATTTTACACATGGTACGACATTCTCCAAAATCTTCCAGCAAGTGTCACTTTTCAACTGTGGCCAGAGCCTGCATGATGATGTCATAAGATACACCTCTGCTCTCTTACTGGCTCCTGGTTAACAATAGTAGGCTGGACTAGGTGCCTGTGTATAACTTTTTTTTACCTGCCTTCCAACACAAAAAGATAAGATTGACATGATCAAACATTCTACCCCCTTGTGATGTAATAGTTACATTCTATGATCAGAATTATGACTTATAGACTGTGTTCTATGTCCCCAGCCCCAAAGTGAGTTCTAGTGCTGTAAATTTGCTGGGGGGTGGCACCCAAAAACACTATATTTCACAAAATGACGGAGCCCAGTCACACTTAAAATATTTCATAAAATAAACATAACAAAAACAAAAGACATATCTGAAATAAACAAAGCAAAAAAAAAATTAAACCCTTTTCATTTTTTGGTGGCAGTGTCCCTTAAAGATTTGACAATTTTTATGAAAAGTTATGTCTATAAAGGGTACATGATAAAAATGTGAATAAAAAATAAGGGGTAACAGGTATTATTCCTTTGTATTTTGCCCAACGTAGCCCAAATCAAAATAGATGGATAACAGTCAAACATTGGATGAAAAGGAGAAGCAGGAAAAGAAGACATGGCCAAGGAAGCTGATGGAGTGAAGATGGGGGAGGTAATTGAATCACTGTTATGTTATTTGTGTTGGTTGTATTCAAATTTAATTGGTGTTGAAGCTTGTCTTAGATCCTTTGTTCCTTTCCATTGTGTTTGAAATGTAGGTTTCACAGCAGCCATATCTTTTCAAATTTGACTAAAGTGTTTGTGCATGCTTTCCATTTGTTTGTTATCATATATTATCTGTATAAGAGCTTTCATAAATGGGAGATGAATCTATACAGAAATACATTGAAGAGAGCTACTTTAGGGTTGAATGGTAGGCTTAAAGCTAGAATGGTATTTAAGTAAATTGGATGCATCTTTCCATAAATTATTTAAAACTTGTCATTCCCACCAGAAATGTAGCATGTTTCCATTATGAGAACAGTTGTACCGATATTTAGGTGATGAAGAAGGATATATTTTTTCCTCTCTGGTTGTTACTATGTACCATCTATATATTAGTTTCTTTTGTAGTTCTTCATTATTTGTGCAGTGTGAAAAGCATCTTACTCTTGTAAATGATCTCTCCCAGTCTAGTGCTTTTAATCTCTTTCTTCCAGGTGATTATAAAGGGTAGTTTTTCAGGTTATGTCCCTTATCTTGAGGTTATTAAATCTGGAGCAATCCTGCAGATCCACAATTTTCTCTATCAAGGAGATAACGTCTGCTTTTAGTGCAAGATGGTGATCAGTTACCTCATTGTGTGCATCTATCACTTCATCTAATTTATTCTCCATAATGTTGTTATATCCTGTTTCATTTCCTATCTAAGCTCTAAGAGTTTAATGCCATTGGTGTTCATTTTTGTAGGTCCCATCGTCTGATCCTCCACCTCTGAAAAACCATATGAGGCATGTTGTCTCATGTTGATCTCGCAGAGGTCCTCCAAGCCAGTCAGTTTTCTATGTTTGGCTTGCAAAATATTGAGCCATCTTGTTTTGGGAGTTCTTCTCAGTGCCTATCTAGTTTACCATATGGCCATACCTTTGAAAAATAAGTTTGAAGATCCATCACTGCAATTAGTAAATATTAGTTATTTTGTCTTTTTTTAAACAAATATTCATAATTATAACAATAATAATACATTTATTAAACATATTCCACATATTTATTTTTTGAACTGCTTAAAGCCAATTATAAGCGTTTTATTTTTTAATATATAAATCAAAAGTCTATTGAAATAGCATCTAAAATTATTACCATGGGATTCTTTTCCTTCACATTGATTAGACTCATGCAAGGCTATTTTTTACAGTGATTTATAGATTTCAGTACGATATATATTTCATATATACATGCTCTGCCATAGAGCATTACTGTGTAGTATATAATAAAAACATAAATTCAGCCTTGGTTTGAAGGAAAATAATTCATCTCATAGGATATTTTTTTTTTACACGCTTGGTCAACAGTTTGTATAGCAAAACGTATTATGCATGAATAAAATAGCATGCAGGAATAGAAAAAGACAAATATACTGACCTCTACGTGCTTTGATCTGCAAGCTAGTTTGGTGTATATATACCCTTCTTTGGCTATTTAATAATGTCACATGGGAAATCACTGCTAATAGTGCATCTTTAAGTCATTTACTGCCACACATCACATATTGATTGCTTTTCTAGGAAGAAAAAAAACAAAACAAACAAATTGAACACGGTTAGAAAACAAAATATTCCTCACCTCCAATATGCATCCCTGGCAAACGGCATGACCCTGAAGCTATCTGCTTACTTCCAAAGAAATAAATTGTTGACAATAAAAAATAGGCACTGACAACTTGTGGATTCCTGAATAAGTGAGTTGGCTAAGCTAGCAGTAAACAATCATGCATATTTTTCATGAAGAAACTGTCTGCTTCAAAAGAGGTTAGATTTATTGTAATGCAAAAAAATAAAATAATAAAAAATAATACATTGTTTTACTTGAATTCACCTTAACCATGTCTCATTTTTCGGAAATGTCTGTACTATCTTGAGGGCAAAAGATTATTCCTTTATGCTCTATCACTTTTTTCCTATCACGTTATTTTGCTTTTCCTCTCCATTCTTTCTTTTTAATAAATAAACTGTGAACATAATCTAAAGATTACAATATACTGACCAGACTTTTAATAACACAGTTAGCCATATTAGAAGTTCACAATGTCACATGTGTGATTGTGAGCAAATAATGAAATACTGTATATTAAAATAATAAAATGTTTTGCTTCATTGCAAACAATAATATACTAATGCAGCTAAACCGAAGGATCACTACACTTCCAATAAAATAAATGTAAATGGAATGCATATGTGTTGAATTATGTAATTAATCACGTACATTTGTTGAAATGGTATAAACACAGTTTGTATAAACACAATTTCTGCTGCTTGCTAACAAACGTTTGGATACCAGATTCTCCTTTATATTCGTAAAATTCAAAATACTTAAAAGGCACTGATGAAAACGATAAAATCCAAACTCTAGCTTATGGGACATAATCAGCCAGATCATTTTTTAAAACTCAATTTTATTTGCCAGTAATAAATTAATATTGTCTTTAGCCAGTAAATCCTATTGAGGAATAAATACATGGGGGGGGGGCGTGTATAAACACTGCACACACGCAGATTGTGCTAAATACTGGTGTAATCGGCATGTGCGCCAATGTATAAAGCAGACTCACAGGAATCTGCATTATCTGCGCTGAATGCGTAGATTTAGGTTGTGTCAGCACTCATTGCTCCGGCACAGACTATGTAAAAAAAATCAGGCGCCTAATTTGTGTTGGGGAGCCTCCACTAAACACAGTTTGATGGGGGTCCCTCTCTCCCTCACTGCAAGGTATCGTAAGTTATAAAATAGCAGAATCACAGTTATACATAACAAACAGCGATTCTGCTTTTTTAAATAAAATAATATATAATTCCAAATACCCATATGTGAATTTTTTGTAGTTTAGTTCAGCACACTCATTTGCGTATGGGGTTAATGAAAATTTCTCATTCAGCCATTAAGATGTTGAGCTCATTCCCTTTATCACAAATTGTAAATTCCCTCTGGCTAACTGTCACATGTTCGATCCCTCTAAATTTTAGGCAGTTCTTATCACCATTGTGATTTTGCTCGCTTACTGGCCCCTGTGTATCACTAGTGGGCAGGACTGGGTGGCTGTGTACACCTTTTTTGTACCTGCTTTCCAACACAAAGAGAGGAGATTGACCTGATCAAACGGGATCCTAACCCCGCCCCCTTTTGATGTAATAGTTACATTACCATCCCATTCAATGCATGCCTATGATCAGAATTCTGACTTATAGATCACATTCTGTGTTCCCAGCCTCAAAATGACATACTAGTGCTGTAAAGTGACTTTGGGTTGCACCCAAAAACACTATATTTCTATATTTCACAAAATGGAGGTGCCCAGTCCCACATGTTTAGTAAAATATTTCATAAAATTAACTCACATAACAAAAACAAAAGACATATCTGAAACAATGCAAAATAAAAAACTCTTTTCATATTTTTGGTGGGAGCAGGGCCGTCTTTAATAGTGATTGGACCCTGGGCAAGCATTTGCTTGGGCCCCCTGGACCCTGCCCCCTCCCCTGCATGCATTCCCGCCATCCATCGCAATATTACCCCCTCACACACACACACACACACACACACATGCCATAATTGTTGTGCTATTCAGATACCAGTAATATTGTGCCTTTCAGATGCCAGTAATATTGTGCCATTCAGAGCACAGTATTATTGTGCTAGTCAGAGCCCAGTAATATTGTGCCAGTCAGAGCCCAGTAATATTGTGCCATTCAGAGCCCAGGAATATTGTGCCAGTCAGAGCCCAGGAATATTGTGCCAGTCAGAGCCCAGGAATATTGTGCCAGTCAGAGCCTAGGAATATTGTGCCAGTCAGATACCAGGAATATTGTGAAATTCAGACCCCAGTAATATTGTGCCAGTCAGATGCCTGTAATATTGTGCCAGTCAGATGCCTGTAATATTGTGCCAGTCAGATACCAGGAATATTGTGCCAGTCAGATACCTGTAATATTGTGCCAGTCAGATACCTGTAATATTGTGCCAGTCAGATACCAGGAATATTGTGCTTGTCAGATACCAGGAATATTGTGCCTGTCAGATACCAAAGAATATTGTGCCTGTCAGATGCCAGGAATATTGTGCCTGTCAGATGCCTGTAATATTATGCCAGTCAGATGCCTGTAATATTATGCCAGTCAGATGCCTGTAATAGTGTGCCAGTCAGAGGCCAGGAATATTGTGCCAGTCAGATGCCTGTAATATTGTGCCAGTCAGATGCCTGTAATATTGTGCCAGTCAGATACCTTTAATATTATGCCAGTCAGATGCCTGTAATATTATGCCAGTCAGATGCCTGTAATATTATGCCAGTCAGATGCCTGTAATAGTGTGCCAGTCAGAGGCCAGGAATATTGTGCCAGCCAGATGCCCAGTAATATTGTGCCAGCCAGATGCCCAGTAATATTGTGCCAGCCAGAGCCCAGTAATATTCTGCCAGCCAGATGCCCAGTAATATTGTGCCAGCCAGAGCCCAGTAATATTCTGCCATTCAGATGCCCAGTAATATAGTGCCAGTCAGAGCCCAGTAATATAGTGCCAGTCAGAGCCCAGTAATATAGTGCCAGCCAGATGCCCAGGAATATAGTGCCAGTCAAAGCCCAGTAATATAGTGCCAGCCAGAACCCAGTAATATAGTGCCAGCCAGATGCCTGTAATATTCTGCCACTCAGATGCCCAGTAATATAGTGCCAGTCAGAGCCCAGTAATATAGTGCCAGCCAGATGCCCAGGAATATAGTGCCAGTCAGCCCCCCGCCCCCCCGTCCCCAAGTACTTACATAACCCTGCTCCGTGTCCCCCGCCGGATGTCTCCTCCGTGCAGTCTTCTCTCTTGCACAGAGGAGGGAAACAGTCACCGGATGTGACGCGACGTCACATCCGGCGTCAGGTTTTTTTATTTTATTTTTTTCCGGCCGTCGCATCCAGCGGATGCGGCTTGCCGGAAAAAAGCGTTCACAAGCGCAATGCGCTGTGAACGCGGCAAGCAGGGCTGGGGGCCCACGGGACAGCTGCCTTGGGGCCCCCCAGGAGTAAATGGGCCCAGGGCAGCTGCCCCGTTATCCCCGCGTTAAAGACGGCCCTGGGTGGGAGTGTGCCTTTAATATACACAGACAGTGTTTTGGTGCATCCAAACTGGAAGCTGCACTGCAATAATCTTTTACTGTGTGCTGAAGCATATTCTATAGGCATGTATTATCTGACACTTGCGAATGATGCGACAGTGAGAAATAACATCAAAACATTTAAGCATTTAAGGTGGGTGATCATTTGTTAGTTGAAGAATTTGATTTTGAATTTGATTGCTTACAGGAGGATTCCTCATAAATCCAGTGTGTTTTGAATAAAAACTGTTATTCCTCTTGCAGGAGGATTCCTCATAAAAGCCAGTTGTTTTTTGAATAAAAACCGTTATTCCTGTTTCACCCTTCATGAAGTCTGGGCTCATGTTTGGGGGATATTCGATTTGCTGGGGAGAAAAGTCTTGGAAACTGCGTTCATCTACAGTATTCCTCTACTCCTGGCTGCAGCTATAATCACTCATGCTTGGCTAGTGGGAAAGGAATATAAGACAGCAGTACCATAGTCACTGCAGGTCTTAACAACTGGTGGCAAGTGACAGGATCGAATGGGACGCATAAAGACAACTGGTGAATGGCCCAGAAGTATGAGAAACTAAAAAGGACTACGCTAAAGGATCTGCTGGAAGCCCGAGGTCAGGTGACAAGCAACAAAAAGAAAGCTACCCTCATAGCAGAACTAACGGAGGGCGACCAAACCAGCAGCATGGCGAATGTCAGCCAGGAGGAAGCAGAATTTCAACAGAAGGTGATGTGGAGGCTAAACCTATATGGGCCAAATCCCACACCTGAGATAGTGATGCAAGTCCTGGCACAAGTGAACGCAGAACGCAGAGCACAACAGGCAAGCTTAAACCAAGGAGACACTGCTTCCTTAGCTGGATCTTTAAATGTAGTGCAGCGGAGAAAGATTAATTATGCTGCTTTTAAAAGTTTTTCGGATGAAGAGATGGAAATTGACGCATATTTACAGGATTTCGAGCTTCAATGCGCTTTGGAGGGTCTGGAATCAGAGCAATGGGCCGCGATTTTAAGCAGCAAACTCACAGGCCGAGCAGCTGAGGTGTACCGAGCAGTTCCTGACACCGCCATACACAACTACGCCAGGGTAAAGGACATTCTGCTAGCCAGGTATGCCGTGACCCCAGAGACTTACAGGAAAAAGTTTGGGGCATTACGGAAATGGGGCCGAGACTCCTACACCAAATGGGCCTTTTAGATGTTTCGGGCAGCCCAAAACTGGATACAAGGCTGCCAGGCCACAGCGCTAGAGCAGGTGCTGCAACTCCTCTTGCTAGAACAATTTTATGACCACACACCAGCATACACCAGAGACTGGGTCAGAGACAGAAAGCCGGCCACAGTCGAGGAAACGGCCAAGCTGGCAGACGAGCATCACGAGGGAAGAAAAGGAGAGGCTAGTGGAAACCGTCCCCTGGTAAGGTACAGCGGCCAACCCCAGACCAAGCGCGGTACCACCCACGACTCAACCTAATTTTAACAGGAGACCACCATTGGTATGTCACCAGTGCAATCAGCCAGGGCACTACAAAATACATTGCCCTCAGCGGAGCAGAGGCAACTGGGAGCGGCCACCACCACCGAGGGCCACCGCTCACCACTATCAACATGAGCCGCTGGAAGATCACAGCCGGGATTCGGAGCAATGGGCCGTACTACATGAGGTGAACCTAGCCCAAGCCAAGGGGGACAACCGGGTGCACCACAGACAATGGGTCACCATAGATGGAAAAGAGGCTGAGGCCTTACGAGACTCTGGGACCACCCTTACTTTGGTGCAGCCTCACACCGTATCTGCAAAGGCACGCTCCAAGAGGACGGTTGCAGTTAGAGTGGCAGGAGGCGCACTCCACAAGTTACCCACAGCTGGAGTACAGTTAAATTGGGGCACCAGAGCCAAGCAGATGGAAGTAGGCATTATGTCTGGCCTACCTGCAGAAGTATTGTTGGGGAACGACTTGAGGTGCCTAACTTCGCAGCTGCTCCACCCAGATCCCGCGGGCACCTGCCCCGTGACTACCAGGGCCCAAGCCCGCTGAGCTGTACCGACACACTCCGAGGAACCTCAGGTAGGGACCGAAATCCCAGTAGTATGCCCTATCCCCGTCCCCTTCTGGGGCACCCCCCGAGACTTTGGCCAAGCCCAGCAGTCAGATCCCACCTTAGCAGGTTACAGGAAGGCAGTAGGTACCCCTAAGGAAGGTAATGCCCAAGAGAATTATATAGGGTCACCGGGGGAGTGGGACAGGGGGAAGCCCAAGTTATAAAAAGACAGCTGGTCGTACCCCGCAAATACAGAGCAGAACTCTTAAAGCTCAGCCATGATATCCCTTTAGCCGGACATCTGGGTATCAAGGAAACCAAGGACCACCTTACCGAGACGTTCTTCGGGCCAGGGATATCAAAAGATTTGCAGACGTACTGCAGGACATGTGACACATGTCAAAGGATAGGGAAACGGGGGGATAACCCTAACGCCAGGTTACGGTCCCTACCCATAATCGAAGAGCCATTCTATCGAGTGGTGGTAGACCTGATAGGGCCCCTCAGCAAACCCAGCTCCTCTGGTAAACGGTACATCCTCACAGTGGTGGATTATGCCACCAGATACCCTGGGCGCTGTGGCGCTCTCCAACATTGAGGCGAAGATGGTAGCGGAGGCGCTAGTCAGGAACGTTTCCCGAGTAGGGTTTCCCCGGGGAATACTTTCCGATCAGGGAACTCAGTTCACGGCAACTGTAACGCAACAGTTATGGCATAGCTGTGGGGTGAAACCGTTATTCAGCTCCCCCTACCATCCCCAAACCAACGGCCTCTGTGAGCGATTCAACGGCACGCTTAAGCAGATGCTCACAGCGTTCACAGAGTCCTATGGTCAATGGGAGAGATTTCTACCTCATCTCCTGTTTGCCTACCGGGAAGTACCCCAGTCGTCCACAGGGTTCTCCCCCTTCAAACTCCTATACGGGAGAAAAGTCCGGGGACCCCTGGACCTCTTACGGGAGCACTGGGAGGGCAACCCAGGAGAGGAAGGGATCCCAGTCTTGCCATACGTGCTGGAGTTCCAGGACAGCTTGCAAGCCCTGACCGGATCTGTTCGGGAGAACATGCGGGTGGCTCAGAAACGACAGAAACAATGGTATGACCGGGGAGCACGAGATAGGAACCTAGAAGTAGGGCAAAAGGTACTAGCCCTCTGACCTCCAGGCAGCTATCTGTGCCCCGTCCACTGATGACAGTGAAGGGCTCCCCTTACCCGATCTGCTGGCCGCTAACCAAGGTACCTTAGAGCGGGTCGGGCTGGGGGAGAAACTAGACCCCACACAGCAGGCAGACGCAAAACATCTGCTGCGGGAATACGATGGGCTGTTTTTGGTCCTACCCGGGTACACATCCGGCGCAGTGCACCGGGTGGAAACGCAGGGGGAGACCCCATTACGGCAGCAGCCATACCGTATCCCGGCAGCAGTGCAGTCCAGCATGTGGAAAGAAATCCAGGAAATGTTAGAGTTAGGGGTTATTGAGGCTTCCCAAAGTCCTTGGGCGTCCCCGGTAGTTTTAGTACCAAAACGAGACGGTAAGACTCGTTTCTGTATTGACTACCGGAAACTGAACGACCGGACTATCACTGACGCATACCCCATGCCACGGATCAATGAATTGCTCGATCGCATGGCCAGAAGGCACTTTCTAACTACTCTAGACCTGTGCAAAGGATATTGGCAAATTCCGCTAGACCCAGCCGCTATCCCTAAGTAGGCGTTTGTCACCCCATTCGGGCTATACCATTTTGGGTTATGCCGTTTGGGATGAGGAATGCCCCAGCTACATTTCAAAGGATGGCGGACCGACTTCTGGAGGGAATGCAGGACTTCACATGTGCCTACCTAGATGACATTGCCATCTATAGCGGCACATTGGAGGCCCACCTGACGCACTTGGCTACGGTCTTTGGGAAGTTACAAGAAGCCGGCCTCACCCTGAAACCCGAGAAGTGCCATGTGGGCATGGCACAGGTTCAATACCTAGGGCATAGAGTGTGGTCTGGGAAACAGCCCAGCCCCGCACCAAGACGCAGGTATTGGCTTTCCTAGGCACAGCAGGGTACTATAGAAAGTTCGTCCCTGAGTATAGCACCCTAGCAAAACCCCTCACCGACCTGACCAAAAAGGCCCTACCCAAGCAGGTAGCATGGTCCCCGGAGTGTGCAACAGCGTTCCAGAGACTTAAAATGGCTTTGAGCGAAGCTCCAGTATTGGCGGCCCCAGACGCTAATAAAACATTTCTCGTCCATACAGATGCCTCCATTTTTGGGCTGGGAGCCATGCTAAGTCAAGTGGGGGAAGATGGCATGGATCACCCGGTGGCATATCTCCCACATAGAGCCATAAGTTGTTACCTCGAGAGGTCAGCTATGCCACCATGGAAAAAGAATGCCTGGCTCTAGTATGGGCCTTAAAGAAACTCCAACCGTACCTTTATGGCTGTGCTTTTACCCTACTCACTGACCACAATCCCCTCATTTGGCTAAACCGAGTTTCTGGAGACAATCCCCGGTTGCTGCGCTGGAGTTTAGCGTTGCAGCCCTATAATTTACACTGCAATACCGCCCGGGCAAGCAGAATGGCAATGCGGATGGGTTTTCCCGCCAAACCGACTTGGATATATAACTATGCCACCCGGACACCCCCTAGCCAACCCGGCAGTGCTGTAAAGTGACTTTGGGTTGCACCCACAAACACTATATTTCACAAAATGGCGGTGCCCAGTCCCACATGTTTAGTAAAATATTTCATAAAATTAACTCACATAACAAAAACAAAAGACAAATCTGAAACAATGCAAAAAAAAACACAACCCTTTTCATATTTTTGGTGGGTGTGTGCCTTTAATATACATAGACAGTGTTTTGGTGCATCCATATTGGAAGCTGCACTGTAATAATCTTTTACTGTGTGCTGAAGCATATTCTATAGGCATTTATTATCTGACACTTGCGAATGATGCGACAGTGAGAAATAACATCAAAACATAATACGCAGCATCATACAGGGAATGTAAGGAAATTAGATGAATATTAACAAAGTAATGTTGATAATGGAAGACTTAAGGGCACAGTAGGGTATTATGTATTAAGTTAAATTTTAATATTTGGGACATTAAATTCAATTTTCTGTTTCTGCATCTCTAACACATGTTGTGCTTTAAAAATGTAATTCATCAAGAAGGATTATTGTATGCAAAATAATTTGTATAGAGTTGATTGCAGCAACAACAACAACAGATAATAAAACTGATCATTAACTGCATTACTGTAGGTAGTGTGAGCTGCTGTCTTCCAACTGAATAGAGACAAATGTGAAGAAGGATGAACAGAAGAGAATGTAGCTAACTGGCAAATGAATGGATAGATAAGTGAATGAACACAAGAGAGTGTACTCAATAAAGAGAGAATTGCAGAGAAATGAGACAGGAATTTCAAATTTTAGGGTAATATAGCTGAGTTGGAAAAATTATTGTGGTCTTCAGTTTGAAAATTCCCTTCAATTCTCTATTTATGGAGTAGACCCTTTGGTGCAGTCTAATAAAGAAATTTGCTGGCAAAGTATGCATGCTACCCCAACCCTCCCAACACCTTCTTTATTCTTTAACTATTACCCCCTATCTGCATGGCTGTTAGAAAGAGAAGGGTGAAGTTACCCTTTATCATAATCAACTGCACATAGGTTGGGGTAAAAGGGAACAACAACCTTCATCCTCCATAATACATGTTTGTATTGTGTAAGGAAATGTTATTTTGTAAGAAGTCTAAAATATATTTGTGTTGGCTCCATAGTCTTGCAATGTATGTTCATGTACAAATAGTAATACATATAGGGAACCTAATTAGACTACAGATTTACTTCCCTTACCTACTAAGGCCACATTTATGACCATTGTGCTTAATGGAAGGATGCAGTTCTGTCAGGGATAGGTACCAACATGGTTAATGATGTTCTATGGTTGAGCAGCAGGCATCTGCCACTGATAACTGAAGGTTATGAAGAAACACGAAACACAGAATCAAGAAAAGCTGGCTTGACAATTGTTAAATATAATTCTGTAAGTATGCTCACCCTGTTCTTATTAAAAACACATAGATTGCATATTATAAATAATGACATGTTATATTACCTTATAAATGATTCTTTACATGCATCCAAGTAAAAGTAAGGCCTGATCCTATTAACTTTGTTGAAAGACCATTTTATTTTCTATTATTTACATTTTTCTATCTCACTGTTACTACATAATGTCAAACATGACATAAGAAATATAACAACCAACAATTCAAAACCTGATTTAATGAAACAAACATACTGTATATCTCTTGCATGGTTGGCTAGGTATAAGTAATTATCGATCACATCTGCTGCTGGTGAATATTTTAAAGAAATGCATATACTTTTGAATATAAGAGATATAAGCGAAGCATCTCTAGCCCAAAAAAGATAGAAAAATAAATCTGCGTGAACCAGGTACAAAGTGAACCTGGTTTAGTAAATTAATACTGGATGACAATGTTGAATGAATATATATATATATATATATATATATATATATATATATATATATATATATATATATATATATATATATTCCACCATATGTAATTTACAAGACACTGGCAAATGTATATTTACTGGTTAATGGTAGTCTATACACAGGGCTGGTGCAAGGTGTTTTTACCACCTTAGCCAAAACCTTATTTTACTGCCCCCTGGTGTAATGCCCATTTACACCCCACCTCGTTTAATGATTATTACCTTAGCACAAACTTTATATTGAGGATAAAGGGACAGAATAAACTTTATTCTGAGGTTAGGAGAAAGCTAGTGCATCCAGTATTTTACCAGCAGGTCGGTAAAATGTTAGCTTGACACCAGTGCTAAGTATATGGAGGCAATAGCATGACTGCCATCATGCAATGTCACACAGTCACATACACACACAATCACATAGTGATTTTATAGAGTGTTTAACACCTGATGTTTAAAGCAATGTGTAAAGAAGGTAAGTACAGAACTGATGGTTTAAATAATCATCCATACAATCCCTCCTTATCCAGGGGGCTGGATAATAGTCAAATAAACTTCTATAGTTATGCTCAGATTGTCCTTATTAATCACATATATAGTGCATATTATAAATAACAACATGTTATATTACTTCACAAACAATTTTTTACATGCATCAAAATAAAAGCAAGACCTGTTCGTATTAACTTTGTTGAAAGGCCATTTTATTTTCAATTCTTTTATTTTTATTTTCTGCATCACTGGTACAATATAATGTTAAACATGACACAAGAAATACAACAGCCTACAATTCAAAACATGATATAATGAAGCAGACATACTGTATATCTGTTGCTTGGGTGGCTAGGTGTAAATAATTATTGATCACCTCTGCTGCTGGTGCATATTGTAAAAAATGCCTATAATTTTGAATATACGAGACATAAGGGATCCATCTCTAGCCCAAATAGGATAGAAAAAACAAAAAAATCTGTGTTACAAAGTGAACCTGGTTTAGTAAATTAATACTGGCTGACAATGTTGAAATTGGACAAGGTTGTAATAAGTTTTTAACTTCTTAAGCGGTGTTAGAAACATTTTCAAGATGCATAGTTAAATAGCTTTTCATTACCTTAATTCAACGGTAATATAATTATTTTATTCACTATAAAAAATAGTTGATGTTTAAATGCTCCAGGTGGCCGTTACCATGCTCCATTGATTGTATTTTTATTAGGGATCACTTCTGTTAGCCTTGACAGGTGTAACAATATTTTATGTAGTTATATTAAACAATGTAAATTGTTACATTGTATACCTGCCCTGCTCTGGGTGAAGTATTTTGAAGAATTAGGTTTTCACTTGGTGTGCTCATTAGCGTTTTTTAAAAAGTTTTTAAACTTTGCTTATTGGCTATAAGCCCTATTGTATGCCTCTTATTCACTTGATCATAGTAAATGAAGACAGTAGAATTAAATTGGTAAAATAAGTAAATACAAAGTTGATATGTTTCTTCAGAACGTGTGTGTAACATAGCCAATACTGGATCAAGAAACCATGTTTCCCAACTGTCCCACTTTGCACATCATAGTCCCAGTTTGGAGACTCTGTCTCACTTTCCCATTTTTTGGGACAGAGATAGAGCTCAATTGAAAAGGGATTCGGGATCACATTTCAGCAGTCCCATTCTAATTCTCTGTTGTCTGAGACAGCAAAGAATGCCTACTGTGCAAATGCAGTAGAGCTGTCAACTCAGTCCCCCAATGTCCCGATTCACTAGAGGCCAAAGTTTGGATGTATGAGAGACCGAGCTATTGAGGACGCCTTTAAAGGTACGCTTTAGCCTAAGTATTGTTGTAATCTAACTGTAAAGAGAATACATTGTATGCATTTTGAATAGAATAAAAAATAGGTTTTAAATGTGTCAGTGGTGTCTACTCTCTGTGACATTATCTTGTGGAGGATGTACAGATTCCCCCGGCACAGAAGTTAGGATGTATGATAGACCCAGCTAGTGAGGACACCTTTAAAAGGTACTCTGTAGCCAAAGTATTGATGGTACTGTAAATGTACAGAAAATGCAGTGTTTGTGTTATGAATAGAATGAAGAAGAAAAATGTAATGTGTCAGTGGTGTTTCATGTTCATGACATCATCTTGTGACTTAACATGCACATCTACTAGTTTCAATGGTAAAAGTGGGATTTACATATCAACAACAATGTGACTTCCGAAATAATGATTGTGTATTTTTTTTTCCACACAGAAACACAGCATGTATTCATATACATCATTTGTGTACATTTCCCTGTGCATTTCCCATTTGCCTCCAGTTGCCTTGACTTTCCTCCACTATTTTAAGGTATGCATCTGAAGGGCTCAAATAGGGAATAACACAAGTGAATGAACATACGTTTGACATTCGCTGTGTGCTCTGACCTTATTGAGTGAAGCTGTATTCTCAAACTTTATTGTATTCAATCTATAAACAGATTAATCTTTAAAGGAACATTTGAATTCTTCAGATGATGTTGAAGTCAATAAGCAATCACTGAGTAGAGCACACGTGTTACTTTGAAGGGAGAATACCATATTGATTATTTTATGAAAATCTAGCAACATTTGCTGCTACTGTTAGCACTATAATTGTACCCCCAAAATGTTATTTCCCTGATTACTTGTGTATGTGTGAAATATGTTTTGATTTCTTATTAACACAAGAAGCTCGTGACACCTGTAATACTTTATAAAAGGTCAACAGAATATATAGGTGTTTAGTAAGTAAATTATAATACTATCAAACTAGGTAATTTTTGTTTGCAGTTAAAGTAACATTAATCACTACAATATTTTCAAGACGATAAGTGAGTATAAATAAACAATAAACATAAACATAAAAATAATAATTGAACATTAGAAATGAAGATACTATGTTAAACATAGTGGGCAATATTCATTGACCTGACTTATCACTGTTTTATAACCCAGACTTTAAATCAAATTATTCAAGCCTCTGAAAACAGGCCAGTAAGTTTATTATTCAGGCTCATAGCTTTAGGCTTTAAATGCCATTGATTTATTACATGTTTGTAGTAGCAAAGTATCTAATCCATACTATAGGAAAACATGGGGGTCTATTCACTAATTGGTGAGATTAACATTTTTATCTCAATGACTCAGTTTTCAGTGAATTGACTTTTGAAAGTCTTCATGGGGATGATTCAAAGGATGGATTCCAACAAATATGATGACAGGTGAATTTGTCACTCTCCAAATCAATTAAGTGCAATAAGCTGTTCAGTGCCCTACTTTAGGAGATAATCAAATCGCCTTCATTTCAATCTATGTCTGCTTTAGCGAGAGGGTAAATCTAACCTCACATTATAATAATGTGGTTAACTCTAGTTCAGTGTTTCCCAATTACATTTAGTTATGGAACCCTTTCAACACCCAAACCAGGGCGTGCAGAATTACCATGAACCCTCCACGGGCAAATTAAAGCCCAGTTCTGCAAACTAGCACATCACTGCCAGGAAGTAGCTACTTTTACAGCAGAACCCTTACTTTTAGCTCACAGAACCCTATGATTCCACAGAATATACATTTACAACATCCAGGTAATTATTTTAATATTACCCAATTTACTAGCACTTATTTTATCTTCCTCAGTAGGTTGAAAGGCTGATTGAGCTCACCAGGAACCTGCATCCATGATAGTTGAACATAAACCTGCGAGCAGTTGCCCTCTACCTGACAATGTTTGCATAATTTTGTTTGTTACTCCCTTCTTATGGTCTGTACCTAAGAGCTGTGTAAATTGTTGGTGCTAAATAAATAAATGGTAATGTAATGTTAAACAGATTCTACATATGGTGCACTAGCCTACTGAGCTAACACACAACACAATACAAGTAGATGTGGACAACATTAAGCTATTAGTGGCAACGACGCCACATTATCCATAAAGATCTATTCACTAGCTGAAGGGCACCCAAATCTATGTTTTAGCAGTCACACACACATTATCTATCTATCTATCTATCTATCTATCTATCTATCTATCTATCTATCTATCTATATATACATCCAAAGAAAAAGAAGTACACGCACTCACAGGATTTTTCAAAGGTATAAAAAAAACTGTATTCTTAGTTGTTCATCAAAGACATCAACGTTTCAGCTCCCTCTGGAGCCGTTATCAAGATCCATATATATATGTGTGTGTGTGGGTGTTGGTGTGTGTATAACACTAATGTTTATTTATCTATAGTATGATGCCCTAGTCTTCTGCTATTGTTGTTTTCAGGGTTCAGAATGAGAGATGCTGCAGGAGATTAAACCCAGGACAAGTCTCCATGCTTTATTAAATACCACTAAAGTTATTTTCATCTCTTAACCCCTTCGCGACCGATGACGGTCCTGGACCGTCATAGGGAAATGTCCCTTCGTGACTGCTGACGGTCCAGGACGACATGCAGGTCCGATCGCGGTATGCACTCTGGCTCGATACCGAGACACTTCAGCCATATCGGTTGAGGACCCCCCGGAAACAGCCAATAACAGCGCCCGGATGTTAATAGCTGTCAAAGCAGGTGCCTGCTTTGACAGCTATAGTCTCTCCCTGCTCCACGGTGATCGTGGGGCAGGGAGAGACTAAATATAGTGTGTCAAGTCTCCCCCTGGTCCCCCCCAGTAACAACCAGCCCCCCCAAAGGATTTTTCCTTTTGTGCTAATCCTAACTCTTGGGTTAGGGTTAGAGTTCATTAAAACCCTAATCCTAGAGTTAGAATTAGGATTTGTACTAACCCTAACCATTGGGTTAAGGTTAGAGTTAAATAAAAAATAAAAAAATGTAAAAAAATTAAAAATGACCAATTTATCGGCATATAACACGCACTTTTTCTCCCTGAAAATAGGGGGCAAATGATGTGTGCGTGTTATACGCCAATCAGTGGCTGAAAAAATAAAAAAAATCTAAAACTTACCTCGTTCCTGCTCTGTCCCCCGGTTCTCTGAAGGTGCGTGGCTGTGAGGGAAGCGTTGTGCGCTCCCCTCCAGCCGCGCGGTCAACAAAGTGTGTTTTTTTTAAACACATTTTATTGTTCCGCGCGGCTGGAGGGAAGCTCACAACGCTTCCCTCACAGCCACGGACCTTCAGAGCACCGGGAGACGGAGCAGGAACGAGGTAAGTACTGGGGTCTGGAGAAGGGGGGGAGGAGGGTGGCATAATGAGCATACTAAGGGGCAATATCCTGGCATATTAAATGGCATATTGGGGGCAATATCCTGGCATATTAAAATGGCATATTGGGGGCAATATCCTGGCATATTAAATGGCATATTGGGGGCAATATCCTGGCATATTAAAATGGCATATTGGGGGCAATATCCTGGAATATTAAATGGCATATTGGGGCAATATCCTGGCATATTAAATGGCATATTGGGGGCAAAATCATGGAATATTAAATGACATATTGGGGGCAAAATCCTGGCATATTAAATGGCATATTGGGGGCAAAATCATGGCATATTAAATGGCATATTGGGGGCAAAATCCTGGCATATTAAATGGGATATTGGGGGCAATATCCTGGCATATTAAATGGCATATTGGGGGCAATATCCTGGCATATTAAAATGGCATATTGGGCTTCAAAGTTCTTTATTTGAAATTTAATTTTTTTTCCCTGAAATTTCCTTCTTAAAATGAGGTGCGTGTTATACGCCGGCGAGTGTTATACGCCGATAAATACGGTAAATAAATACAAAAATTAAAAATAATAATAATAAATTGTATAAAAATAAGAAGTTATTCCGTAGAGGACCAATGACATGTTATGTCTGCTTTGCATTGGCCCCCAGAAGTACATAGGGGCCCGCAGCAGCTGGATATATGATCCATGCAGCCGCAGGATAGCAAGGATAGCAAAAATCGGTGCTTCCTACTATAGACTACATTTCCTATTCTGCTACGGTAGCTTTTGGCTGTCTGAGCATGATAGGAAATGTAGTCACAAGCATTACATAATAAATACATGTTTTAAAGCTCCAATAACCGTATCCTTATGTGGCCCTGTACCTGCCACATAAACCTAGCAAACCTATACATGTGGGGTACCGCTATACTCAGGGGAAGTTGCTGAACATATACTGGGGTTTTGTTTGGCAATAAAATAGAACAGCCCCTTTAAATTCATACCTAAGTTTCAAAGTGTGTGGAAATAAAACACACACAAAATTACTGCGCCAAAAGTTGTCAAAGATTGGTGGTAAAATGACAGAGTGAAAAGTGTCAAATTACCCCAAGTTGAATGGCCTGGGATGTCTACTTTATAAAAAATGTGTACATGTGGGGGGTTATTCAGCGACTCATATCCGATATCGGTGTTAGTGTCACTAACGCTAATTTAAAAAAAAAAATGATTTTGAAACAGCTATATGCTACTTGTATATATTAACCTAAAACATGCAAAAAAAAAAGCAAAAAAACGTAGAAACATTGGGTATTTCTGAACTCAGGACCTATAGTCGAATCTATTTAGCAGGTTTTTTCATTAGCTTTTGGAGCTTAGTAAAATAATTTACAAAGAAAAGTCAGGAAAAGTGTTTATTTTTTTTTAAAATTTTAACCATATTTTACTATTTTTTTCACAATACAATAAATGATATGAACAAAATAATGTCATGAAAAGAAAGCCATTCTTTCCTGAAAAAAACAATATATAATATGTGTGGGTACAGCAACCGACAAAGAAGAAAATTAAAGCTAAACACAAACACCTCAGAAGTGTTAAAACAGCCTCAGTCACTAACGCACAACATTCCAAAAACAGTCTGGTCATGAAGGGGTTAATATGAACAGACTATGAATGAGAAAGTATTTCATTTTCTACTTCACAATTTATAGTGTGTAAATAACTTCTTATATTATCCTATTAACTATTGCTTTATATCAAGTCCAGTGTATGGTGGAATACAGAGCTTATGTGCAAACACGGATGGACAATTTATGGAATGCCCAGTAGGTAGCAAGTAACATAACATTAAAGGGTCTACTCAATAAAGAGAGAATTGAGTTGAGATGGGAATTTTTAAACTTGAGGCCATGATAGCAGAGTTGGAAAAAGGGTGCAATGCAACTGAATGGAAGAGTTTTTCCAGCTCTTTGGCGTTAAGTATGATATTCTTGTCTGAAAACCCCTACAATTCTCTCTTTATTGAGTAGACCCTTTAACATTAGTATTATTTTAACTTTAAAAAATGATTGAACTAAAGATTTAAAAATATGTGCAAATATAAAAGCCAAGGAGAATAGATTTTTATAAAGGTAGAAAACATTACGAGGTATCCTATTGCCCAAGGAAAAGTCAGAAAAGTTGAAATTCTTTTCATTGGAGTTATGTGTAAATGCTCCCTGGGGAAGGGCTGACATATACTGCGCATACAATTAAAATGTGTTAATTTATTTCAACTAAGTACATAGCAGAATCCTACCCGTTAACTAATATAACACAGAAACACTTGGTTGCAATATGGATTTTTTTTTTCTGAGTCTTTCATTTTTAAACAATACTTTGCCTGAAGTCTTCAAAATGACAAAGAATAACAAAACTTAAACATAACCTAGAAAATTCTTGAAATGCCTCCAAAGGTTACAAAAATGCTTTCCAGCACAATTTCCTATGGGTTTCTTGACTGGATTGACTGCCAGCAACCTTATTTGATGATCCTTCAGTTACAGACATGCTCAGCGAAGTGATGAACGGTTGAAATCACTGGAGTGAGTTTAGCAGCAATTGACATCTCTTGTGGGCATCATTCAAAGTTTTCTGTTGTAAGAAAACGCTAAAGAGAAAAACATAGGGATATCATGAAAGGTTGCAAGAATTTCGAAGCATGTAAACCAAACATTATCCTAATCTGATCACGGATTCTTCCTGTAAATGGTATAGTTGCTGCTAACGATAGATGTGGATATTGCAGCAGATTAATGCACTAGTTGAGAAATAATTGGGAAAAATGTAACCTATGTCACCCAATGTGGTTGTTTTTTTTTTATTATTATTTGATCTTTGTTTAGAAGCTTTCATACTTGAAAGGCTGCTGTATAATCATATTTTTACAGAAGCATTTTTGTTCACATCTTGCTAGTTTTCAAAGGTGACATAGAGAAATCAAATTCATTGTCAGCTTATCTGACATAACCAGAGTCCTGCATGACCTTGTAAAATCAGGGGAAAGAGCTAAGAATAACCAAATGGCCTTTGGTTATTATCAGGTAAATGATTCGAGGCCAAGTCCTTAGGTTAGATCAAAGGTGTCTAATGGCAGCCTCCAGTTGTTGGTGGTCTACATTTCTCAAACAGCCTTGACAGACACTTAACTGCCTGACTATTATGGAGATATAGGCCATCAGAGGCTGGAGGGCTTCAGTTTGACATCCCTGGATTAGATGTATAGGAGTGTCCTTGCACCAAAAACTCAAATTGTGTGGCTAAAGGAGGCATATCATATAAGGTGTGCCTTTGGTTAATGTATCCTGGAAGAAGGAAAATATGTACCTGTGGCCCACTTAGACTCTTCACGTTTTGTAATCACACATGGGACACCATCCTTTTTGGCCATGTGGAGGCTATTCACTAAATGTGAGACACAGGTGATTTGTGTGTGAGTTCAACTTAACTTTGTATTGTGCAGGGATAAATTGGGTGAATTTCTTCTGCTAGAAGAGTTAAATTATAAGCTTGTGAGCAGGGCTCTGTGTCTTATTTATGTCATGTACCAAATTCTGCATAAATTGTTGGCGCTATATAAATAAATGTTAATGTAACATGACATGATGGTGAAACAGATCACATTATATAAGACAGCAGGAGTTACAAGTCAGAGAAAAATGATATTATGTGGGGAAAGCAGTATAGCTCAGTGGATCGCATATCCTGACTACAATTAAACCAAACTACCATTTTTATGTGCTCTTTAAGAATTTAAGAAAAAAAAAGCAATGAGTAGTCAATGCTAGCAAAATGCTGGATTTATGCTCAGGGCTAATTTCCATTTTTCATGATGCAGAAAGTGTAGATAACTAATGAAAGCCTATACATATCAGGTTACACATTCACATATGCTTGTCACAGATATTATCATGTGATCTTACTATAAGGTAGTTAAAGCATTACATTTTAATTTTTTCTTTTGCTTCTTTAACAAAAACACAATTGAAAAACTGCCCCCACATTCTAACTGTTAACCTGTGTGTGTATTTTTATCGATACACCTGGGTTTACACTCAGCTCTGTATATTGATGTAAAAAAAACCTAAACTGTAGACATGAGCACTGGTTTTGGGTGTATGTGTCTTTGGACGAAAATCTGCCCTTTTATTCATTCAAAAACGTTTGTAAAGATGAATGGAAAAAAAAAAAGTTCATTTGGAGGTTCACTCAGGAAGTTTTGATTTAGTGTTGAGCTCGGCTGTCGAAATGGTAGTCTGGGTCCTACCCATAGACGTCTGTGGACAGAAATTCGGCTATTGCAAAAATAGTCAAAGTACTACCCCAATAGCCCGTAGTGGAATAAAATTAAAATTAAATAAAAAATATATTCATAATAAAAAAATTGTATAAATATAATGCAATATATTTACATAAAATATAATAAATAAATAATATATATAAAAAAACATTTAAAGAAATGAATAATGTTAAATGTTATATGTAATGTAGAATTTTTTTTTTTCATTGCCATGATAATAGATTTAACATGTCAAAATAGCATAGTTATTACTAAAAAAATAATGAATAATATATTCTGTTAGGTATTAACTGATGCAATTAACACATCATGTAATATAAAATACACATATCACATACATATACATTATCATATGTAATTTTATACACCACCATAACAGCTCTTGTGGTATAGCAAAGATGGTGATGTCATGCCAGCTATAGGATGACATCACATCACAAGTTCTTGTTCACCAGAAACAGCTGTTAGGTTATATGTACACTCCAGCCATCATGACATCATTTCATGTCCACAGTGTGGTTGGCCACATTGCTTAGCAATACACCATTGTCCACTGTGGACATTAAATAATATGGATGGTACGATGGCGGGAGAGTACATATGACCTAAAAGTATGTTGGTGGAGAACAAATATTAATATTATTCCACAAGAGATATTTTATTTTTTATGTTTTTTAATTTATTTTAATTTTATTATTTGAAGGACTTTCCAAGATCCTCCCGAAATGGCCCCAAACAAAGCAAAAAGTCCTCCTTATAGTCTATGGGGAGGAATACAATTCGACACAATTCCATAGGTCTGAATGGTGTTCCTGAAAAGAAATTAGTGGATGAAATTCGCCAAAAACAAATACATCAATGGACAAAATTCGGTTCAGACAAAAACCAAACATTTTGGCAGTGCCCATGTCTATGAAACCATGTGAATAATATTTAAAGGCTAAAAATGAAAAGGTGCATCATGAAAAACACTATCATCCACAGCCCTATAAAAGTGTTCAATAAATTAAAAGCTAAAGGCTCAGTAAATATACATATATTTATGTAATATGTTATCGTGTTAGGGATATACTGTTTGCAAATCTCACTCTTAACAGTAACAAATGAGCATTGCACTTTTGTCTTTTTAAGGTATGAATTGTGTTCCAATACTATATACATAAATAATATATTATATCTATCTAATATCCAGAACAGTGAACACTGGTGACAAAGTTTGTTTTGGTGACATTCCTTTTTCCTGCTTTGCAGTAAGTGTATGTGCTGAGTATTTAATGAGGTTATTTAGATTTCCTGTGCATTCATTAATGGTTGTATAAGTTAAATCTGTCTTCTGTGAATAACCTTAAGACATCAAGGAGAGAACAAATCCTAGAACATGAAACTTTTCATACTGATTTCTAGGACTCACACATTTGGTTATCAGTGCAGCAGTCTGAATTTTATCTTGTCTTTTTTTTTATCCTTGCCTCAGAGAAACTCTTAACGACAGTCGCCTAAGGTCAGTGTCAATATCTTTGTAGGCCGTTATTTGAAAACTCCTCAGGTATGTTATTTAGGTCCTGATGACTTAATGAATTTCCTTGCTGGGAACCCAGGGACAACGAAATCTCTCCTGTCACTGATTTAGCATTTTAAAGCATGCCTTCTTGGAAAAAATGGCTCATTGTAGTGTTTTGGAATGCTTACAAGGGATGATTGTTAACCACACATTGAACAAATCAGGGAGAATATAAGCATTCCAGATAAGGTCTTGGATCCCTAACACAAATAGGGTTCCAGGGCACATGCCGGGATGATGCCAAATTTTGCCAGCACCTATCATATATACCCCAACACTCCAATAGTTTCATCATTTTCATTTTCAACTCCTAAAATACTGGTTTTATTTGACTGGAAATGTCACAATTTACTCGATTTACATCGATTACTAAAATCACAGCAGTATATAACACGACCTGTAATATTGAGCAAAGACTCAGATTGGAATTCGAATACCCTTCAAACTTGTACCTGCATCATTCTTTCTGCAGGAGCTCTTCTTTGCACATTAGTTTTTTTTTTTGTGGGAGAGTTGTGTTTTTCATGGGTTCTGCAAATATGTATTTTTGTATTTTTTTTTTTAATTGTGTTAATTATGTACTCATTGTCATTATAGAGCAGATTGTATATATTCTAAATATGGAGTCTAATTTAACAGCATAGCACAATAAGTTCAAATGTCTGAATAAACTAGGAGTGGCCTGTTCAGGTGTTCAGACCCTACATGGCACTAGCAATTGAATAAGTTGCCAATTATTATTTCTCTATTTTCAATGCCATTTTTAAGTATTAATTTGTTTCTGTTGAAAGCACAGACTTATTCAAGGGAACACAAGTTTTGTGTGGGATGTAAATCCCTTTCCTTTCCTTTCCTTTCATGTTTTAAACAAGGGTGAGGTAAAAGAAAAATACCGTTAACCACTAACCACTAACTCCATGGTAAATAAAACTTTGTGCACAAGTTTGTAAAGTAGGCTTTTCGATATCTGATGCAATGCATTTGTAATAATGTAAACACAATATTAAAAACTTTGCATCGGTGAAGATGCTTGGTCCAACTGAGTTGACTTTGGAAGGTGCAATCAACTTCCTGTTGCTATGTTGCTCAAAATCACCAACCTTAGCCAAGATGAAATTTAACCTATTTTTACATACAGACATTCTATGCCTTCCTAACACACATTGTTTATTCGACCATGAGGACCACATAGAACAAGATCCCCTGTGTCAGATGATGCTCCTCAGTTGGAAAGGCTAAACGTAACTGAGGCTGAAAGTAAGCACCAAATGACTAGATAACCTAGTTGCAAAAAAGGAACTCCTTAGGAAACTGAAGACTGGATTCAGACTTGTCATAAATAAATGCAGATACTTTATTGTTCAGTTGCAGACATTGCAATCAGTAAGGCATTGTATGTAGGAGACATTCCCCACCTTCTCAGCCTTACTCATTTCGTCCTCACCGTACTTAATCGTAGGTGAAACAGAGCGCCAGTTATATTTAACAAAAGTTCAGACATTCCTCCGCAAAGTCACATAATGTCTTGGCAGGGACTCACTGGGTCTATAATGCCCTAGGATCAGGTCTCTGCCTCTTTGATTCTGGCTCTCGATCACTTTGTGATCAAGGCCAGAATCACAAGATCGCCTTTTAGTGATTTTGGTCCATAAAGACTACTGTGCATTAAGGGGTTAAACTCACAAGTCAACGCATACCCCCAATAAAAAGTATAGGAAAATTGTCATTCACGATATTTAGATTTTTTTCTAACTGAGGTACTGTAAAATGTGAATGTAAACACATCCCAGCATAATCTGAAACTGCATGATCATTGAAAAAGTACATAATGTCACAATTCAATATTAAAGTCACAGTTAACTTTTACCAAATAATTTTCCATCATTGCTTTTACCATTATTTCATGCATAGGCGTCTTTTGTTTTCATATTTTAATAAAATCTTTGCAAATATTTACTTTGGCAGCAACTATATTTTCTTCTTGAATTTTGATGTAATTACACATAACGGCATATACACTAAAAGGTGAGTTGTAGGTGAGTTGAGGTGAGATTAGGTGCGTTCAGGTGAGATGCACTTTTCATCTCACCAGTTTAGCTATACATTGTGCAGGGACAAACTAGATGGGTTTCCCCCGCTAAGCAAATGCATCAGTATTGTCCATGCACAACGTATAGCTAAACTGGTGAGATGAAATGTGCATCACACCTGAACTCACCTACATAAGTCACCTGCAACTCATCTCTTAATGAGTAGAACCATTGAGATCTATTCCTAAACACTGTAATATAAAACATTCCAATGTTGTCAACCTTAACCAGGATCAGTAAATGAATCAGCATGTACAAATAAGTCGTTTTAGTCACCTACTATAACTTTGAGAATGAGACACTACCATAATGTAGAAGAACCTCATCCAAGTGTAAAAAATATAAAACAAACTTACAGAAGTCACCTTTGGCACGCTTAAAAGTAGAGATGACAAACTGAATGAGAAATTGTCTTATTTACTTTATGTAGGCAGGAAGTTATGCATGAGAGTTGGTAACCAAACATTCACCACATTTATCATTCCTCCTCCCAAGTTTTACACTTGCCCATGTTTTACACCCAAAATTTGTGTAAATGGAATAAGTTAAATGTCTTTTTTAAATGTCCCTTTAGCCAGTATTTTAATTAGTTGGTTAGCTATGTTGTACTGCATTGTATGGGATCTCTTAGTTTAAAAAATAAATAAATATATATATATATATATATATATATATATATATATATATATATATTTCACAATACTTTCTGTCTTGCAAAAATATCACTAGCTTTCAACTGATTTATGATGCGTCATCACTATGAATGACACTTGGATTGTTTGGTTATTGAACAGGCAAATTGTTCGTTTTTAAGTCAAGAGTCTCCTGTAAATTCCCCTTGTTGGCGGGACCTAAAAAAATACACATCTAAAATTTGAAAATATTACAATTTTTTTGTTTCTAAAAATACCATATTTAATATAATTGCTGATTACAATTAACAATATTCTAGATTATAAATAATGTTTCTTCCGTATTTATTAAAATATTATGATATAATCACCATGTTCCAGTTCAGTGTTTCCTAAACCCCAAAAGTCAAGGATTTAAGGATTACCCATTATGGTAGAAGTATGGTGGAGGATGTGAGGTTGCTTTAGAAAAGTATATTCCATGATATAGTATCTAAATATTGATGTAGTAACGGAATTGTAAGGTGTTGAGCACCTTTGTTCTATCAGAGAAAAATCATTGCTCTGAAGCTGATGTACCAGAGAAATAAATCCCAGAAGGCTGGCATACCGGAAGGAGTATACCAAAGTCTGAGTTCAATTAGTTGAAGACACTGGTGTGGGCTACTAACTTGAGTACAATAAAATGGGCAAATGTGTTTGAACGAAAATAAGTAACGCTTGACTATTACTAAATATTTCTATGATTTTTTTCAGTGTATGCACAGAACAAAGGTTCTATGGGAACAATAAAAAAGAAAGTTGTGCACTCCGTAACAGCCACTGAGTATAATCCAAAAAGTGCTTTAATAATATAATAACAAACAGTTGGGATGCCACTGACACGGTGTACAGAAAAGGGAAAGACCTTACGCGTTTCACGTGATAAACACGCTTAATCATAGGTGATGAATGAGAGTGGAGCCGGCTTGCATTTATATTTACTGATATCTACTATGGGAACAATATAAAATTAAAATTGTGCTCAATTAAGCTAAGAAACACAGGGATAATAAAATTGCATCAATCCGGTGGAGCTGGTGCATTATAATAACTGTTTTAACCCTCCTACATGCCCATTTTAAGCAATTGTGTATTGCTGTTGAAACCCTGCTGAACACGGGTAAGAAAGGGAAAATCATTGAAGAAGTCGAATTATGGCTACTAAAAGTGCCCTGGAAAAGGGAGACAATCTCTTATTTTCCCCTGTTCATATAAAAGATAACCAAGATCTTTTGCAAGATTTCATAAGACAATACCTTGATTCCCAATTATCTTTTATTAGACAATGAGAGACTGACTATTTTGGAAGTCACATTTGGTAATATGGATACTAAATATACATCCGTAAGTGACTATATGAAATAATAATCTATGAAAATGGAAACAACAGAAACTGTTCTTTCTTCCAAGATGAGGGAAGCTTTATTTAGCATGCTGGCCCCAATTGAGCCACAGAAAAACAAAACAGAAAAACAAAACAAACTCCTACTCCACACTGGAGAGTAACTAACATAGAGTACCATTTCTATGCTACTGGGCAGCTAAGCTGACTCCAGTAGTTTGACAAACAAAAATTAAAGGCTTGCAAAAATACCTTTTCTTCCTCCACAGTTTTAGCAGTCTTTTTGACTCACAATATCGCTGCCTCCACCCAGGTCTTCACAGGTGAGTGATTACCCTATCCAGATGGTTTACATAGCTCCCTAATTGATGTACTAGAGTAACCCGATTTTTAACCCCATCTAGTCAGGGAACACTGAAAGTGCCATTCTGGGGCTAATATAGCAGTGTTCCCTCACACTGCCACATATCCTTCCCCCCAGCGGAACACTATAGGGTGGAGCGGCCATGACTCAGAGACTATGCACTCTAGACAATGCATCTGCATTAGCTGTATGCTTCACTACAAATTTATAGGGCTGAAGAGAAAGGAACCATCGGGTGACCCTTGCATTTTTTTCTGTGTTCCTTTGCATCCATTGTAAAGGAGCATGGTCCGTTACTAGAGTAAAGGAACAACCCAACAAATAATACTTTAAGGACTCCACAGCCCACTTTATAGCCAAGCATTCTTTCTCTACCACAGCATAGTTCCGTTCCCTAGGCAGCAGTTTACGACTAAGGTAGAGCACAGGATGTTCCTCACCCCCAACATACTGTGACAATACTGCCAGGGCAATATTTCAATGGCAGCTATTTTATTGATTTAAGGTTTGACCATGCCTCGTCCTATAGTATATCCCAAGTACTTAACTTCTGGACACGCTAGTATACATTTGGCAGGGTTAACAGTAAGACCTGCATCCCCAGTATGGCTTCGATTTTAGCAAAGGGGATTTCCCAATACTGGCTGTAGATGACGAGATCATTTAAATAAGCAGAGGCGTAACCAGAATGGGACCTTAACAACTTATTCATCAACCTCTGAAAGGTTGCAGGGGCCCCATGTAGGCCAAATGGCAACACTGTATATTGATAAAGACCCTCAGGGGTCACAAAAGCAGTTTTTTCCTTAGCAGATGCAGACAGGGGAATCTGCCAATAACCTTTTGTACGATCAAGACAACTCACATACCTAGCCGGGGTCAATTTCTCGACAAGTTCGTCTACCCTAGGTAAAGGATATGCATCACATTTAGAACACAAATTGAGTTTCCTGAAGTCATTACAAAACCGCAGTGAGCCGTCTGGTTTTGGTACCAGGACAATGGGGCTCGACCACTGACTATTAGACTCTTCAATGACCCCTAATGTCAACATTTTTGCAACTTCAGCTGCTATTGCTTCCCTTTTTTCCTCTGGGACTGAATACGGTTTTGACTTTGCAATTATACCCGGGTCTGTTACAATACCATGGACGCATTGGTCTACCTGGGATGGTAGAGAATATGTCTGCATTCCTTAACAGCAGCTCTCTGACCTCACTTTGCTGCTCAGGAGAAAAGGTCAGTAGAGATTTTTACTTCTGGAACAGGTGTTTGGTCCACTTTAGTGCGTGTCCCAAATAATACATAGGTCTCTCTAGCTTTCCAAGACTTTAGTAGGTTTATATGGTATACCTGCTGTACCTTTCTCCTGCCAGGTTGCCTAACCTTATAGTTCACTGGCCCAACCTGACTAATAATTTCATAGGGGCCTTGCCACTGTGATAGAAGCTTGCTTTCAGCAGTGGGAACAAGGACCATCACATGATCACCTGGCTGGAAGGTTCTTATTGAAGCTTGTCTATTATATAGAATGTGTTGCCTCTGTTGGGCCTCCTCCAAATATTGCTTCACTATGGAAGCAACCCGTTTTATGCGCTCTTGCATTTGTTCCACATAGTTAATAATGTTGTTCCCGGGTACCTTTTGCTCTTCCCACTCTTCTTTAGCTATGTCTAGTAAGCCCCTTGGATGCCTCCCATAAAGAAGTTCAAAGGTTGAAAACCCCACTGAAGCTTGGGGTACCTCACGTACAGCAAATAGTAGATATGGAAAGAGTGTATTCCAATTTTTCCCGTCCCTGCTTACAACCTTGCGTAACATAGTTTTAAGGACCCTCTCCACCAGGCCATCAGTTTGGTGATGGTATACCGATGTTTTAAATTATCTTAAGGAGCAAGCATAGCTCCTTCATAAGACGTGAAACAAAAGGGGTACCCTGATCGGTAAGGATTTCCTTGGGTATACCGACTCTAGAAAATAATTGTAATAGCTCTTTAGCTATTGCTTTTGAAACAGTATTGCGGAGGGGTATGGCCTCTAGATAACGTGGCATAATCCACTACAACCAGAATGTACTGATTGCCTTTGGCTGTTTTCTCTAAAGGCCCCACTAGATCCATGCCAATTCTGTCAAAAGGGGTTTCAATTACTGGTAAGGGAATAAGAGGAGCCTTTAAGTGAGGTTTAGGAGAGGCCAACTGACATTATGGGCACGATACACAGAACCTTTTAACTTCCTCATAAACGCCAGGCCAAAAAACCCTTCTCAAGAGTCTTTCCAAGGTTTTGTCTACCCCTAAATGTCCCCCAAACAGGTGAGAGTGGGCTAAATCCAAGACTTGTCTCCTAAATGGACTGTTCTATTTCATACCCATCCTCTTTAATCACTCTATATAACAGATCATCCGATAAAATGAAAATATGGTGTATATCTTTCGACTTTCCTTCCACAAGTACCCCATTAACCTCTACAACTCTTGTAAAGGCCTGTTGTAGTGTCAGGTCTCTAGTTTGTTCCATTCCAAAATTCAAACAACTGTGCCTGTGATCAGTCTGCTGCCCTACATCTTTCTCTACTGTAGGTGTGGTCTCAGCACTTGTGCCTGGCATCTCATCGTGGTCATTATCAAGCTCATTAATCAAGACCTCACGCAAATGTTTAGTACCCCGGTACTTATCATTTCTCCTTTCTCTCTTAGACTTTCATATTTTACTTTCTTTAACAAAGACGTCAGGGTGAGTAAGTGGAAAAACACTATAGGGGCTGTCACTTGCCAACTCCAATGGCTCGGGGACTACCTGCTTCTGCACCAAGGTTCTAAAGTCAGGAAAACCATGACCCAAGACCAAGGGGTAGAGTAACTTTGGGACAGCTGCAGCTTCAGTCCTTATAGGCCGACCATGCAATGATATTTCAATTATTGTCTTGGAATATTCCACAATAAAACCGTGAACACAACGTACTCCCACTTTTTCCCTGGTTAATAATTGATCATGTTCTATCAGTTCCCTGCAACTAAGGTAATATCACTCCCTGAATCCACAATAGCCTCTACAACCTTTCCATTTAGGATAACCTATACATGAAAACCATTGCTTTCTCCTGAGTTTCCCATTATACACCCAAGCCCACAAAAAGTCTTGTAGGTGGAAGCATTTCCACATTACATCAGTTTTCTGTAGTTGTGGACAGTGAGCCTTTATGTGTCCAGGCTGCCCACACTCAAAGCAGATTATGGGAACAGGGCGATGCTGCAGTTCTTTGTGAGCCTAGGATTCTTTGAAGTTATGTCAGAGTTCATCGGGACCCAAAGTTCAATTTCCAGACTGTAAAGGTTGATCTGACCTCCGTGTCTTTGGGTGTTGGGGTACCTTTAATTTCTGGTTTCTGGCCTGAGGGGGAGCCTTTAGTGCTGTTGAAGCTATATAGTATTCCACAATGGTTACCATCTCTTCATAGGTGGTAGGATGGCCCTGACCCACCCACTGGAGTAATCCCAGTTGTAAAGCTCGCAGAAATTTTGCCCAGGACCAG
This sequence comes from Pelodytes ibericus, assembly GCA_036172795.1. Lineage (NCBI taxonomy): Eukaryota > Metazoa > Chordata > Amphibia > Anura > Pelodytidae > Pelodytes > Pelodytes ibericus. The sequence continues at coordinate 159,682,475 of CM069863.1, forward strand.
AGTCTCAATTATCTGTGCGGATGTAGAGCTTTCTGGGGTAAGCCATTTATTTGCCAAATGTGTTAGGTCAAACAGTTGGCATCTTGGGGCCTTTTGATCGTGATACGTCCAAGTGTGATATCTTTGGGCCCTGACTGCAGGTGTCACAGCAATAGGGGCTAGAATCTCAGCCTTAAGACAGTCACAGTCATCTGCAACATCTTCTCCCAGATCAGTATATGCCTTTTAAGCCTCTCCCAGAAGAAAGGGTGCAAGGATACCAGCCCAGTTTCCCTTGGGCCACCGTTCCCTTTCGGTCCTCTCAAAAGCAAGGAGGTAAGCTTCCTGTGATGAACGTACCGTGGTTCAGAAGTGGAGCCCCGATTGCAGCAGTGACAGCCCTTGCCAGACACCACAGTACTGGAGGATAGTGAGACTGCAGCAGTGACAACTGGCACGAGTGTCAGAAAAAAGGGTAGTCCAGGGGAAATCCAGGTAGTAGAGAAGAGATAGAATAAACGGTAACCAAGCCGGGTCAGGGAGTCCAGAGATCACAAAAAACGAGGAGGAGAGCCAAGGTCAGGGAGCCAGAAAGCGGGAGGTCCAAAGAATCAAGCCGGGTCAGGAGTCCAGAAGAAGCGAAGGTCAGTAAAACAATCCGGGTCAAACAACGATAGCAGGAAAAAATCACTAAACAGGAACAGGCAAGGTGAATACTCAAGCAATTTTGAAAAAGGCGCGCCGGTGTTTTAAAGGGCCATAGCCCCGCCCCCGTGACGTGTGAGACACGCGCCGTGCCGCTCGTTTCCATAGAGACGCTCGGGAGAGAAAAGCCACAGAGGTCTGACGCGCGCGCGCGAGTAACCAATGCCGGGCGCGCGCCGAGCGGGGAATCCGACGGCTGGGGACGCGAGCGATGCCATGTCCCGATCGCGGGACCCGTCGGGCATCAGGTCCTGCAGGTGGGTGACGGGGGGTAGTCCTGCGATCCTTACAGAGCCCCCTCCCCAGGCGCGAACTCCGGACGCGAACCAACGAAGGGCGAGTAGGGTATCTTCGGTGATAGGCGCGCAGGCAAGCCGGAGCGTGGATGTGCGACACCGGTTCCCATGACCGTTCCTCGGGACCGTAACCGCGCCAGTGCACGAGGTATTCGAGGTGCCCCCTGCGCCAACGAGAGTCTAAAATTTGTTGAACCACATACTCCTCGCTGCCATCCACAACCACCGGAGCTGGAGGAACCGGAACACGACCCTTGAAGGGGTTAGCCAGGTAGGGTTTTAGGAGAGAAACATGGAACACGGGGTGGATCCGTAGCGAGGAAGGGAGCTTAAGGCGCACGGCTACGGGACTGAGCACTTTCGTAACCGTATAAGGGCCGAGGAAACGGGGACCCAACTTCTTTGATGGACATGCCAAACGGATGTGTGAGGCCGACAGCCATACCTTGTCTCCAGGAGTATAGATGGGGGGAGGAGTGCGTTTACGGTCAGCATAACGTTTTTGGGTTGCCTGGGCCCTTAGGAGGTTCTGGCGTAGAAGAGTCAGGTGACGGGACATACGAGACAATCTGTCATTAACTTCAGGAACAGAGGAATCTACCATCAACCCAGGAACCGAAGCAGGGTGGTATCCATAAGATGCAAAAAACGGGGACATACGGGTGGAGGATTGGTAATGGTTGTTATAGGCGAATTCAGCCGTTGGGAGCAGAGTGAGCCAATCATCTTGTAAGTGGGTAGTATAGCACCGGATATACTGTTCCAAGATCTGGTTCAGGCGTTCCGTCTGTCCGTTGGTTTGTGGGTGAAATGCGGTGGATAAAGCTGGGTTGATTTGGAGGTTACGGCAAAACGATTTCCAGAAATGAGACGTGAATTGAACTCCTCGATCAGAGGTGATGGTCTGAGGTAATCCATGTAATCGAAACACTGAGGACAGAAACAAAGATGCTGTAGTGGCGGCAGTAGGAATCCCCACGATGGGGATGAAATGGGCCATTTTGGTAAAGCGGTCTACCACCACCATTATGGTATCATGTTTCTGAGGGAGGAAGGTCAACGATGAAATCCATCGAGATAGAAGTCCATGGTTTGGAGGGCACCGGGAGAGGGCACAATAAGCCAGCAGGCTTTGTTCGGTTGACCTTGTTTCTGGCACAGGTGTCGCATGTGCGAACGTAATCCGAGGCATCTTTTCTCAGAGAAGGCCACCAAAAGTGACGGCGGAGGAGTTCTACAGTCTTGGTAATCCCGCCATGCCCAGATAACAGGGAATCATGGTGGGCTTGCAGAGCAGCAACACGGACTGGTTTGGGCACGTATATTCTATTTTGGTAGTAATGGTACCCCCCTCGGGACCTGATAGGAGGTTGGGTGCTGGGAAGCACAATGTTTCTTGAATGACTCCGAATTTCCTTCATCAGATCGGTATGTGTGGTCAGAAAGATAGAAGATGGCAGGATCGTATCAGGCGTGGTGTCTTCTTTAGGGGGTATATCGTAGATGCGTGATAGAGCGTCGGCTTTGATATTGCGTGATCCCGGGGACGGAGGCGTTTAGCCCTCTTCAGATACTCTAGGTTACGGTGATCCGTGTAAATAGTGACGGGGTGTGCTGATCCTTCCAACAGATGTCTCCATTCTTCCAACGCATGTTTGATTGCTAACAGTTCTCTGTCCCCTACATCATAGCGGGATTCAGTAGGAGTAAGGCGATGAGAATAAAAGGCCACAGGGTGTAACAGAGCCTTTTCTCCATGTCTTTGGGACAACACGGCTCCTACGGCAGTTTCGGAGGCGTCTACTTCCACAAAAAAGGGAGTGATGCGTCCGGCTGGATGAGAACAGGGGCAGAGGTGAAGCGTTGTTTCAGGAGGTCGAAGGCTTTTTGTGCGGCTGGAGACCAGAAAAAAGAAACATGCAGTCGAGTTAGTTCCGTGATTGGGGCGACTACCTGAGAGAACCCCCTTATAAATTTGCGGTAGTAATTGGCAAATCCTATAAAACGTTGGACAGCCTTTTTGCTGGTAGGTATTGGCCAATTCAAAACTGCGGAGATTTTTCTTTGGTCCATTTGTATATTTCCTGGAGTGAGGATGTGACCAAGAAATTCAACCTTGGTGCACTCGAAGGAACATTTCTCCAGTTTGGCATATAATTGGTGCGTTCTAAGACGAGAAAGAACTTGGCGGACATGGAGACGATGTTCTTGAAGGTCCTTTGAAAAAATGAGAAGATCATCCAGATATACTACCAAAAAGACATCTAAAAAGTCTCGAAAAACGTCGTTCAGGAAGTGCTGGAAAGTGGCAGGGGCATTACACAGCCCAAAAGGCATTACCAGATATTCGAAGTGCCCATATCGAGTGCGAAAAGCAGTTTTCCATTCGTCCCCCTTGCGAATCCGTACCAAGTTATAGGCCCCACGTAGGTCTATCTTGGTAAAGATGGTAGCTCCCCTCACTCGGTCCAGAAGTTCTGTAATGAGGGGTAGAGGGTAACGTTTTTTTACGGTAATATCGTTAAGTTCCCGATAGTCGATACACGGTCTGAGGCCTCCATCCTTCTTCCCGATAAAGAATATGGCAGCACCTGCCGGGGAGGTAGATGGTCGAATAAAGCCTTTCTTTAAGTTTTCCTCAATATAATTCTTTAGGTGGATTAATTCCGGTTCAGACAACGGGTAAATCCTCCCAAAAGGAATGGATGATCCAGGCAAAAGGTCGATGGGACAATCATAAGGACGCCTTGGTGGTAAAATGTCAGCACCCTTCTTGTCGAACACGTCAGCGTAATCACCGTACGGATCTGGGACTTCAGAAGCGGAGTCAGGAGAGCAGGAGTCTACGGTGGTCAGTAGTGGAGATGGGGTGACCCAACAATGGTGTTGACAAAATTCGGAAGTGAACGTGAGGGAACCTTTTCCCCAATCTATGTGGGGGTTGTGTTGCCGTAGCCAGGGAATCCCCAAGATAACTGGGTAGAGAGGCGAATTCACAACCTGGAAGCGAAGAGACTCTGTATGGGATGAGTCTAAAGTGACTTGTAGTGGCAAGGTCTCCAAAGTAACGGGGCCTGAGTTGAGGGGTGTTCCGTCTACCACCTGTATATGTAACGGTTTGTTTTTCTTGAAGGTAGGGATATGAAGGAGCTTGGCCGTAGAGTGGTCGAGAAAACAGCAACTTGCTCCCGAGTCGATGATAGCTTGAAGTGTAGCAGACTTAGTGGCCCACTGTAGAGACAAGGAAAGGGATAGATGAGGGGACCCAAGCGAAAGCACTGTACTGGGACAATGGTGGAATTGGAGTATCTTACCTCCCGATGGTCTAGGCAGTCGAGGACAGGTACGTATAAGATGATCCGGTTTACCACAGTACAGGCATAGATTATTCACTCGACGACGGGTTCTTTCAGCCTCAGTAAGGGGGCCCCGGGCAAGGCCCACTTGCATAGGCTCTTCCTGAGGGTTGGTGGCTGTGGTACTGGAACTGGGAGTTTCAAAAAATGCAGTTGAACGTCTGGGTGGAGGTGTGAAAGTGGATGTACGCTCCAATCTTCTCTCCCTTAGTCGTCGATCCAGCTGTACCACTAAATGGATAAGGGCATCCAGTGATGATGGTATCCCAATACGTGCGAGTTCATCCTTGAGTGAGTCAGCTAAACCATGGCGGAATTGGTCCAACAGTGCTGGTTCATTCCAGGTGCTGTCGATAGCCAGACTCCGGAATTCCGTTACGTATTCCTCCACGGGTCTTCGGCCTTGTCTCAGGGAGCGGAGTGAGGATTGGGCTGTAGCCATTCTGAGCGGGTCTTCGAATAGGGCGTCCATCTCCTGACAGAAAGTCAACCAAGAGTCCAACGCTGGATGGTGTGAATGCAAGAGGTGATGTGCCCATGTCTGTGGTTCCCCCTGAAGCAGAGAAATAACGGTTCGTATTTTGACGTAGTCGGTGGCATACGTCCGTGGCTGTAAGGAGAACAGTAGTTGGCACGAAGTCATGAAAGTACGGTACTTTTTCCTATCACCCGAGAACCGTTCTGGCAGAGGGATTCGAGGTTCAGGGGCGGATAGTGAAGCCGGCTCGGGAAGAGGTACGTTCAAAGGGGGAGACGGCCCTTCGGTAGAGGGGTAGAGGCGTGACGCTTGCAAGTCATGGAGCTGATGCTGGAAATGCGAATGGCTTGCTTGCAGATCCTGCACCGATTGGGTGAGGGTGGATAATTGTCGGGATATGGCAGAGACGGCTTCCATCACTTCTGCGGGGTCCATATATGACGGCTTGAGTATTTTGTGATGAACGTACCGTGGTTCAGAAGTGGAGCCCCGATTGCAGCAGTGACAGCCCTTGCCAGACACCACAGTACTGGAGGATAGTGAGACTGCAGCAGTGACAACTGGCACGAGTGTCAGAAAAAAGGGTAGTCCAGGGGAAATCCAGGTAGTAGAGAAGAGATAGAATAAACGGTAACCAAGCCGGGTCAGGGAGTCCAGAGATCACAAAAAACGAGGAGGAGAGCCAAGGTCAGGGAGCCAGAAAGCGGGAGGTCCAAAGAATCAAGCCGGGTCAGGAGTCCAGAAGAAGCGAAGGTCAGTAAAACAATCCGGGTCAAACAACGATAGCAGGAAAAAATCACTAAACAGGAACAGGCAAGGTGAATACTCAAGCAATTTTGAAAAAGGCGCGCCGGTGTTTTAAAGGGCCATAGCCCCGCCCCCGTGACGTGTGAGACACGCGCCGTGCCGCTCGTTTCCATAGAGACGCTCGGGAGAGAAAAGCCACAGAGGTCTGACGCGCGCGCGCGAGTAACCAATGCCGGGCGCGCGCCGAGCGGGGAATCCGACGGCTGGGGACGCGAGCGATGCCATGTCCCGATCGCGGGACCCGTCGGGCATCAGGTCCTGCAGGTGGGTGACGGGGGGTAGTCCTGCGATCCTTACACTTCCACATCATCATGTGGGGTCATCTTTTGTATATACTGGTTTGCCTGGAGAGACTTGGAGACTCCACTGGGTTCATGTTTTTCAGGTTTTGAGAGACTGTGTACTATCTATTTAAGTACACAGTGGTCAGCATGTTGTCCCTCTACCACTGCAGTAAGCTGTGCGGTCAGCAAGCGATTGCTTTCTGGCAGTGCTCGATTGGTTTCTTGCTGTACAGCAGTGGCTTGTAATAAGCCCTTTAATACATCCTCCATAGCAACAATAACACTTCCACTTCGATATTGTTTTTATATTTCCTCAGGGTCTGTACTGGTAAGGTTGTTCAGTACACAAACATCCCACTTCTGACACCACTTGTAGCAGGCTGGCCGGGGCTTGGGTTATAAACAACTGAAATGGTTCTTTCTTCCAAAATGAGGAAAGCTTTATTAAGCAAGCCGGCCCCAATTCAGCCACAGCAAAACAAAACAGCAAAACAAAACAAACTCCTACTCTACACTGGAGACTAACTAACATAGAGTACCCTTTCTATGCTACTCTGCAGCTATGCTAACTGCAGCAGTTTAACAAACAAAAATTAAAGGCTTGCAAAAATATCTTTTCTTTCTCCACAGTTTCAGCAGTCTCTTTGACTCATCTCAATCTCGCTGCCTCCACCCATCTCTTCACAGGAGAGTGATTACCCTATCCAGATGGTTTATATAGCTCCCTAACTGATGTACTAGAGTAACCCGATTTTTAACCCCATCTAGTCAGGGAACACTGAATGTGCCATTCTGGGGCTAATATAGCAGTGTTCCCTCACACTGCCACAATATATATATATATATATATATATATATATATATATATATATAATACAGCCGGTGAAAAACTGACCACATCAACATTTTTATTTATTTTCCACAGTTGTTTTAATACATCAAACCTACCACAGATTAAAAATATACGTTTTTGTCAGCCTTTAAGAAGAATTTATAAATGAATAACTATTTAGTATGAAAATATTTTAATGCTGTAAGAGCTAAAAAAAATCTACCTTCTACAATTTGTAGTCAGACTGTTGTCATATAAATTCACTCATGGACCTTTTTCAACCTTGGAAACACAATCGATCTCCTATATTTACATGGTTTAATCCCTATGATGTATATCTGTTGTCACATATAAATCTAGCATCTCTTTGGTTATAACCTTCATATAGATCTTATCAGTTTTCTACATTAATGGTTTCTTTAGAATATTTTTATATATTCTTATAAAGTATTGTGTGTGCAGTTCTGTTATGTCTGTGAAAAGCACTCGGCAGTACTGTACAGGAAATTAAGGTTGTGCCTTCACGATACAGAATGGCTAAAATAGATTAGTCAACTCATTCTTATTTACTCTTTAATCAATGTTTTGTCACCTATATGTTTATTGTTGTCTATCTATCTATCTATCTATCTATCTATCTATCTATCTATATATATATATATATATATATATATATATATGCTACTACTTTTCACTTAACAGGCGATTGTTGTTTTTTCCTGTTGAAAGATATCCCATTGACTCAGCTTGTTCTACACATTATGTAACATATGTAATTTAGTTACCGGTATATACAATTAAGGACTAATGGAGATTAAAGAGTTACATAGTCCTGGAAATTAACTCCAGAATGTGCTTTGTTGCACATGAACCTCCCAGATATCCATAGACAGAACATCCCATATTGCTACATGTGTTGACAGCTTCAAAACTAAATATAGCCAAGAAGTGGAAATCGCCTGAATTTATAGAATGGGGGATGATTAAATTGTAGTTAGTTCATCAATGCTTGATGGAGAGAGGTATATCCTCTTAGTTAACAAAGAATAGACTTAGTACTCAGTACTGGGAGGACTGGATAAAAAGAACTGAGCAGTGAAAAGGATAAAGGTAGATTACTATTTGGTACAAAGGTTGTCTCCCCTCCAAGGCCCAGCCCCAGCCCCATAAGTGTCATGAGTCATTAACTCGCATAAAGTCCACTGTGTGATTTCAAAGCAGATTTACCATGAGAATTATAAATAATGTATGTTGTTATTACCTTTTTCTTACCAGTAAGGTATATTATTATGTAATAATTACTATCTATGGATGTGTTTTTTCTATTTTTGATAATAAAGTAATAAAAAAATAAAATTAAACATAGTAGTTTAGGTTAATAAATGACTTATGTCCATCAAGTTCAACCAATTTCCTAATACCGCTGTTGATCCAAAAGAAGGAAACAAAAACGCATTCCAACAATTCCAATTCTGCATTCAGCGGGAGGGGGGGGGGGGGGGGAAATCCTTCTTGTCTTGAAAAGGCAATCAGATTTTTCCTTGGATCAAAAAGCACTAAATTAATATAACTTTCTATACTAACATGAATATCCCTCTATGTTCTGACTCATTAAAGTATCCAGGACCCTATAAAAAGCATATATTGTATTTTCTAGCACCACCTCTTCAGGCAATGAATTCTATAACTGTATTGTCCTTACCGTAAATCTCCTTTCCTTAGTCTAAGCTGGTGACTTTTTGTCCTTTATACTGTTCTGTTAATGAACAGGTCTTTAGAAAGCTTTATATGAGATTATCATATCCCCTCTAACATGCCGTTTCTCTAGCATGTACAATTTTAACTTTTCTAGCCTTTTTATCATAACTAAAACTTTCCATTCCCCTTACAATTTTTATAGCCCTCCTCTTCACTTTGTCTTGTTCCATAATAACTTATTAAGACAAGGTGCCCAGAATTGAACCACATATTCAAGGTGGGGGTCTTACTATGGACCTGTAAAGAGGTAGAATAATATATTCCTCCCGTGAGTGAATACCCCTTTTAATACATCCCAATATCTTATTAGCCATTGTAGCTGCCAGCTGTCATTGTGCAATACTGCTAAGTCTATTGTTTACAATTACTCACAAATATTTTTCATTAGTAGATTTTCCCAAGGAAACACCATTTAAACATTACATCTGTACAAGTACTCCACTTATCACATCTGTCCAGTTTGACAACTTCCCTTTTACCACAACTCTTTGCTTTCTATCTTTCAGCCAATTGCCAATCCACACACAAAAAAAAAAACGCTTGGCCCTAAGCCTATTACAGTCAATCTGTACAGTAACCTTTTTGTGTGAAGTCTGAATATATCACATCCACTGGAGCACCCATATTCAATATTTTTACAAATTTCCTCATAGTATGCAATTAAATATGTTTGACAGGATCTGTCTTTCACAAAGCCATGTTGGCTTCTGCTAATAAAATGATACCAAGATGATACCTTCAATTTATTCATTTAGCAAACCTTCAAAAATTTTCCCCACCACAGATGTCAGGCTTACAGGTCTGTAATTGCCCAGCTGGAATTTTGATCTTTTTTTAAACATGGGCATCACATCGGCTTTACACAAATCTGTGGGCACCATGCCTGAAGTAAAAGGATCCATGAAAATAACAGTCTTGCTAGGGCCTGGCTTAGCTCTTTAAGAACCTGTGGGTGTATACCATTCGGGTCCGGATTACACTTGGTTACACTTGGTACACAGCGCCTACTAATGTAGAAATAGTGTTTAATTAGGTGATAGTGATAACACCCACCACCCAAGAATAAGAAAGACTACTAAATAAATATAAACTCCTCAAGTATACATATCACCTAAATATGGGGCTAGTTGGCTGGACGTACTCCACAGGTTTTCAATGGGTAATCTTGAGAAATAGTGTCTTAATATCTATAGAAGCTGCTAGTCCTTGTAAATCACAGTGGATCACCACTGGAGAAAGAGAGTACACATAATTATCTAGATGGACAGCGATTTTAATAAAGAGACCATTAAACAGTATTTAACCTTATAAAAAGGAATCAGAACACAATGGCTGTGTAAAAAAAAATATTTACATTTTAATATACAGATATACACATAAACTTAACATATACAGGGTACACATATACAAAAATGACTCCAGGCAGAGGGAATGTAGAGTGCGTATAGGAGTAATGAGAAGTTGGTCTCTCGGCAAAGTGAATGTGCAAAAATGAGAGACACACAAATCAGTATAGCAAAAATCTATCAGGGCAAATAGACAATGAGTTGCCACTGTAAGAAATCCCCTAGGGGACACACATGTACAAATAAATACACATACAGGTAATTAAAAAACAAGTAAAAAATAACATCACAAATTTACCTTGTTTTTAAGCTACAGATTGTGCTGAGAAAGAAATATACAGCATGGCCAGGTATACACAGATATGACACCAAAGAGAGGGACACCAATGCAGCTTGGAATGGAGTTTAAGTAATAGGGGGATTCCAATGCGGACATGGAGGACTGCAAAAATCGGCTTGTGAGGCAAAGCAAAGTCTAAATGCCTCTGTCTATTCAAGAGACAGTTTTCTTTTCTCCAAACACTAAGTGAAGTTATTTCGAAAACAAGGGGAAGGAGAAGGGTGGAGGAAGGGAGGGAGGAGCAAGGGACGGTACCTTCGACTGCCCCAACCATAATGATGAACATAAAAATAAAACTGGCGTTTATTCAAGTAATTAAAGAAATATATTATATCGCAAGTATTGCCACATTGTTAAACTTGTATTCAGAAGGGGAAAAATAATTACTCGCATACATGCAATTTCATAATAGTAATTAGTGCATTATTAACAACAAGTAATTAGCTGGATTATTTCATCAGTGTACAGAAAGGAAGTATAGTAGTTAGCATATTATAGTGTAAATACCAAAAAGCAATTGCAATGGAGATATAGTGCATATCACACAAAATATAATTTTTTTTAAGTATGTTCCTATTTCCAGATGGAGATTTACATACAATTACATAAAAATTAACACATTTTCAAAGGAAATAATCATTAGTACAAATAAGCGGCAGATACACACACAGCGGATAATATAGCTGTGGACACTAATCAAGGAATGGTATAAGGTCAGAATTATCATTGAGTCCTCTTGGGATCAACATGTTCAGATTAAGAATCCAGAAGGTCTCCCTCATGCATAACAATTTATGTCTATCACCCTTCCGTGGACCCAAGACAATTTGTTCAGTTGCTAGGGCTTTCAATTTTTTATCATCCCTGCCATGAACATCTCTAAAATGTTTAGATAAAGTGTGTTTGTCACATCCCCTTATTATGTTATACCTGTGCTCTGAAAGTCGTTTCTTAAAAAATCTACTAGTTCTCCCCACATACTGGAGGCCACATGTGCATTCCAGTAGGTAGATCACAGATTTTGAGTTGCAGGATATATGTCTCTTAATTGAATTGCTAGTTTTAGTGACTCCTTCAATGAGTTTGCATGTCTTTTCTTGGGCATACAGAATAATGTCCACACGCACCACACCTATACCAGCCCATATAGCTCAGAAAAATGTTTTTTTTTATTGGTTTTCAGTTTCCCCTGATTATCGGTCATATCAGTAGATGCCAAGTCGTTTTTAAGGCTTCTATTCTTCCTGTATATTATTCTACCCCTTTCTGGTAGTATGGAACCTAATAGTCGATTTCCTTGCAAGACATGCCAATATCGATTGATAATGGCCCCTATTTCACTTGCTCTCTTAGAAAATGTTGTAATTAAACTCATAGGTCTTAGTACCCTCACCTTCTGTCATCAGTTTTTCACTAGATAAAAAGGCTCCATTAAGAATTGAGATCTTAATTTTTTTACTTTTTACTTTCTTTTTATTACCATCTAAAAAAGACACTCCTTTCTCACATCTTTAAGTACATTATCAAATAACCTGCGATTATAAGCATTATCTAACAGTCTTCTCTTAATCTCCCCTGCTTGGGAATTGAAATCCTGCAAAGTGGAACAGTTTTTCCTTAATCTGGTTAATTCTCCTAGTATATTGTTTAGCCATTTTATGTCGTGGTAACTGGTAGAGTTAAGGTATGTATTTTTATCAACTGCTTTAACAAAGGTTTTTGTTGTAAATTGACCGTTTTCCTCATCAGTCCAGAAATTTAATGTTGGTCTGACTATACTCATAGGAGAACAATAGGCCATAGGGGTTGCATTAAGCTCTTTGAAAAATGTGTGAAGTGATTCCAGTGAGCCATTCCACAGTAAAAACACATCATCTATATAGCGTCTATATAGGAGGAGGATGGCATGGCGATGGGGTCCTAAAATAACCTCCTCCTCCCAGTTACCCAGAAAGAGATTTGCATAACTGGGGGCGAAAGGGGTCCCCATCGTCATGCCACATATCTGTAGATAGAATTCGTCATCAAACAGAAAATAGTTAGATTCTAGAATGAATCACATCCATTGTTTTAAAAATTCTCTATGTCAAATACTCAGATACTCTTTTCATTCAGTTACACTCATTACTCCATTTATACCGTCTCTATTTTGGATTGTGGAATACAGTGCCTGCACATCGGCAGTAACCATGTACATGTCCTGTTGCCATTTGCAGCCATTCAAAAGATTTATCAGAGCCAAACCATCCTTTAAATAAGAAGGCATGGTAGGAACAAAAACCTGCAGAAATAAATCAACATGTGAATGGATGCTAGCAACAATGTTTAGATGAGTTTAACTTGAGTTCATTTTTTTTCTTTCCTCTAAGTATTCATGTTAGGATGGTTTCTATGATATCGCACAAGAGAGAAAGGTCACCAGTGAGCAATACTGTCTAGATATTCACTTTCATATTTTTTATATCTTTTATTTATTTTTGTTTGTTTTTTTCTTTCTTCTTCTTCTTAAATTGTCTTATTACAATATTTGCTCAAATATAAGATGACCCTGATTATAAGACGACCCCCCAAACTTTGGATATTCCTTTAGGAAAAAAACTAAAAGCATGAATATAAGACTACCCTATAGGAAAAAAGTTTAACTTGTATTTATTCACATGTAAATTGCTTTTTAATATTTAATAAAAATGATGATATTAAAAAAATGCATTTCTTGTTTTTATTTCATTTATGTGCCAATGCTGCCTCTCTCTCCCCTTCCCCCAGCTATGTCTCTCTCTCTCTCTCTGCCCCCCAGTGTTGTCCCTCTCTCTCCCCCAGTGTTATTTCTCTCCCCCTCCCTCCCACGTTGTCTCTCCCTCCCCCAAACTTTTCTTTCTCTTTCCACCTCCATCCCTCCTTTTCTCTCTCTCCCCCTCCCTCTCACCTTGTCTCTCTCTGCCCCCCCTCCCTCCCACCTTGTCTCTCTCAGCCTCCCCTCCCTCCCACCTTGTCTATCTCTGCCCCCCTCCCTCCCCTTGTCTCTCTCTGCCCCCCTCCCTCCCCTTGTCTCTCTCTGCCCCCTCCCTCCCCTCGTCTCTCTCTTCCCCCTCTCCCTCCCTCTGACTCTCTCTGCCCCCTCCCTCCCTTTGTCTCTCTCTGCCCAAACCCATGTCTCTCTGCCCCCCCTTGTCTCTCTCTGCCCGCGTCTTTCTCTCCCCCCCCCTCACTCCCTCCCCCTCACCTTGTCTCTCCCTGGTGGATAGTGGGGGCAGCTGGGGGATGTCTGCATGATATGTGCCGAAATCCTCCGCTGCCCAAATCTCCCGGTGGCTAGCGGGGGCAGCCGGACAATGTCTGCACAATACTCACAGACATCCTCCGCTGCTGCCCGGCACTTCCGCCGGGACTTTTATTATGAAGCCGGAAGGCTGTTAGCGAGGGGGATCCAGGCCCCCTGCAGCTCTGCGGGGGACCTGGATACCAGTCTTATAGTCTGACCTCAGTTTGAGGTCAGAATATAAGACGACCTTGAATATAAGACGAGGGGTCTTTTTCAGAGCATTTACTCATCTTATATTCAAGCAACTACGGTAGTATTAGAGTGTTTTACAGGTATGTTTTTGGTAATGTTTACTATTTACTTTGTTAATAAGTATGCTTAATGCTCACCTACAAAGGATTCAAATCAAAAGGAACCAAAATTCATGATTTCACTAATAGCTTGTACAACCTGTGTTATCACGAGGTTTCGGGGTATATATAGATATGACAAATATTGTCTACTATAATGTTACATAAGAACATAACAGCTGTTGACAGTGAACAATAACTGGTAATGTGATGGCAACATATAGCTGGCATGATATCACCAGCATTGTTAAAACTACTGGGGACAGAACTCAAATGTCAACCTAAAGGATTTAGGGTGATAGGATAGGGATCACTAATGATAACACAAGCACTATTGTTCATAAATAACAAGTTCTTGTCTTTGTTCTTCCATGAATTCTTTTAACAGTGTCTTCTTACTGGATTCACTGCAAACCACACATTTTCAGGATAGTTTTCCCCAACAATGCAGCAATTCACCTCTAGGTCTTGGCCTCCACATTTTAATTGCCAAGTCTGCATATCTTTTTCTTTATGGCGGATTGGAGTGGCAACTGCTGTATGACAGACAGAATCAGCTGCTCATCCTCTTTCTCTTTAGCGAGTTCACCTCTTCTGTAACCCATCACTAGGGTGCCAGCTTGCAGAATGACAATTGTCACTGGCAATCATGGCTGATGTTTCTTCTTTGTGTGTATCTTCATTGTACACCACTGCTAATTCTTCTTGCACTGTGGTCAGGTAGGCTGTTTATTTATGGACTGATGTCTGTCTAGGCCTGTCACATGGTTCAGTCAGTGCTGGGAGTATCTCTTTTGTTTCTTTAAAGACACCAGAGTCTTCAGGATACACTGTCTCACAACCCTGCTCACTTGATGCACTACCTGGGTGTATACTATTTCTTCTCCCATGCAAAGTTAGCTTGTCTGTGCAAGAAGAATTAAAGATAAAGCATTCGTTAAGTCAGTCCCAGCTTGCCACGTGTCTCCCTGTTCACCTATCATCTTCATTGATAGCACTACTTCATCCACCTCCTGGTAGTCAGCAGTCAACCTAGAGTCATCTGACTTAAAACAGGCATAACAGACCTGTTAATAGAGTGACAGTGGGTTGAACTCTCTTTTGTCCTTCAGGCTGTCGGTAGTGCACATAGCAAACTGGCATGGATGAGGAAGAAACATTCAAAAGTTTAACATGTTCCCATAAGTGGATTTTGCTAGGGATTAATGAAAACAAACATTTCTCTCTACCAGTTTCTGTACTGTCCAGTTTCAAGTTATTAATCTCTGATATCTGGCTAGCAAATTTGGAAGGCATTAAAACACCTGTTATAACTTCCTCAATGGATGTTGTTGCTCTAACTGGAACCGACAAAGCTCCTCCCACCCATTTCATCTAAAATGGTGGACCCTTCAATTCTCACTCTGGCCATACCAGTGTCCCACACTCATAACAGCCACTTGCCCATTTTCTCATCCCTGCCTCTACATTTGGCCAACTCAGACAATCTTATCTATGTATAGCCTCTCACTCATTTCATTCATCTCATAATGTGCCTTTCACTCATTTTTAGGATACACCATGATACTTTACTCTTATCCCCTACCTCCCATGCCCAGGTATACTGGAGCTGCATAATGCACAAGCTCCTAACCTATGGCTGTCCACTTCCCCAGACACACCAATTCAGGGACCACCGTATACTTTGGCTTCTCCTCTACTAATACATCCTTTTTTAAATACACGCATACTTATACTGGTTGCTAGGGGTCTGTCAATAACACAGCTATCTGAAATCACTCACCCATTGTAATGAAACCACAAACACACTTTACACAGACATACAAGTGAAGTACCTACTGGACAATGGGGTTCCCTCATACGAGCCCTCCCACTCCAGGTCAGTTTAAAAACACAAATACCTACTGGACAGTAGGGTTCCCTCATTAGAGCCCTCCCACCACAGGTTGGTTAACACACACAAATACTTACTTGACAATGGGGTAAACACTCAAAAATAACTTAGGGGGTTTACTGACTAAATGAATAACAAAAAAATTACCAACATTTTTTGAAAATGCGGAATTCAGTTATTACTATATATAATAACGCAGCAATAATCCTACCAACCATGTCAGTTGTATTGGAATGTGAGGATTATTAAATGCACAATATCTAAACTAAAATCAGATATGGCATTAATTGGCATCTGTTTAACACTTTACAGTGTGGCTCCCATGGTTACTCAAACAGATGACAATAGGAGTCAAAAAAGCATGACCGTAATAATAAATTTGTATAAGGGTAAATGTAACAATACAACAATTACACCAAACCTCAAGGTATTATTAGAGAGTTATATCCAGTAATCAAATAACAGAATATCCACACTATTGAATAGGTTAAACCATAACAAAGTTTAATGACAACTCTACAACAATATCTACTATAGGTCATACAAATAAATAATGCTAAAAAGCTTCATCTATGAAATAGAAACTTGAATAGCACCAGGAGAGTTCTGAAATCTCTTTCCTGTATATCTCTTTCGATGGAAGCTCTTGTTGGTATGGCTTTTCTATAGTAACACTGATCAGGTCACCAGACTGTCTTTTCACTGTCAGACTCCATAAGTACAGTCCAGCCTAAAACAATAGCTAGTATGTTAACCTAAAAACCTTCAATGTTATGGCATATACCCCACATCCCTCTCTCCCTCTCTCACACACCGTGTCTCTCTCTCTCTCTCATTAAATGTGGCAGGTAGTGAATTTAAACTAAGGTAAGCCCACAAACTCTTGAAAACAAAACAAAAGATAAAAAGAAGTACACTAAGCCTTAATGTATGTATCTAATTCTGTTTTTACTTTTTGTGTTATTGTTGTCTTTATGCATTTCCTGCTGCACTATTACAGTGTCCTCTTACCTTTTAAGTCCCCTGAAATTATTACCTCTAAAGTTGTATTAGGTTAGTACTGTATCAAATATTCTATATTCTGCCCATGAGTTTTTATGCCTAAGATGCATTATCTTGCACTTACCCGCATTAAATGTTAGTTGCCACAGCTCTGACAATTTTTCTAGTTTAGCTAAATCATATGCCATTTGACTTATCTCTCCAGGAAATATTAGTCAATAATACCCATATCTGGAAGGTTAGCATCTCCTCAATGGCTCTCCCATCATGGAATATCAAGAACTTGGTCAGAAAGCCTCACCTATATTCTTTATATGTATTTGTTAGTTGTATTGTTATAGTTCTAAATTGAGTCCTTCTCAATTCTGGTGTCAAAGGATAAGTTGGGAAAGACAACGACTCCCTCATGTTTCAACACCTTGTCTAGGTTAAGTCTCATTTGCTTTAGTAGTTAGTGCGTCTTTCCGGGAAAATTTTACTATTACATCCCTCAGGGATGAACTATGTGTATTTTTTAATCTCTGAACTCTGTGATACCTTTCAAAGGAAGACTAATCAGTTTGATAATCTTCCAGATAATTAGAAAGGAAATTAACAAGAAACTTTCTCAGTTCATCATTGCATCTGATATCTGATTAATATCAACTCTCACACAAAAAAGCCGCACATTGTAACCTATATTACAAAGTGCAATAGTGCTTATATTGTAGTTCCCACCCTCCCGAGCTCAGTCCTCCAATTTGATGGGGAACTTAAAAGAACACATTCTTAAAGCATTCTTTGCAGTGAACTTTTTTTTTTATTATTATTATATTTATAGAGCTGCACTGTATATATCTTTTCTCTTTCCACAAGTTCAAGTAGAATTTGATATCTGCATCTTGTGGGTGACGGTTGCTACCCATAATTTAATGGGATCATTGCCATGACTCTTGTACATGTATATATTTATAATATCATAATTATATGCATTTGTCATGTGCATATCTGAAGTTATCAGACCCCACCCAATATGAAGACCTATATACCATATTAATTTTATTTGTGTTGTTAACCACTTGACTGTTACTTTACACTTTATGTCAAAGTCTCTCCACAATGGCAGGGGGTGGAGCTAGATGCCACATGACATCATGTAACGCTGCAATGATGGCCTTGCAAGATTGGGAGCCTTCCTCTCTGCTACAGATACAGGATATCTGGAACTCAATCATTCAGTTTTTAGACTGTGTATCTAGAAGAAACATTTTAAATTCAATGCTGCCTGTGTACAGTGGATTACCCTGCACACAGGCCGCTGGCAAGCTGGGACAGACCCAAATTTGATGGGACAGGAGCTCAAAATCCAGGAAAGCCATAGAAATTCAGGACTGTTGCCAACTATGCTGTTGCCCTGTGCCAAGTCTCTCTTATATTATCTTGTGCAGTACTGTATACCTGCTTTTGTCCTACCCTGCTCAGTGTGATTAGTTCACTTTTTAGTCCAGATATCGATTATGTAATTCATTTTCTATGAGTGATTAAGAGAGATCTACTCAGGTAAGTAGCAGACAAGAGCATTAGAAAGTGGTGAAATAAAATGTTAATATGCCCTCAACTCACCTTGTATTGAATATAATCCATTATAACCCATTTATTAATTTAGTAATGATTCCCCAGAAAAGTCACATTCACCAAAATAAAGTTGATGTAAATAAATTAAATCAAAAGTTATGTTGATTTGGCTAAGCTACTACAAATTAATTTACTATGCATCAAAATTACAATTGGGTAACACAATATTAATCAAACCTTATGCAGATCAAGAATATATATTCTAAACGGATGCCTTTAAGATGCATTTTCTAATCTAATGATTTGTGGTTTGTGGTTTTATAGAGATGAATAGAAATAAGAATTTATCTTCAAGCTGGGAATTCGTTCTTCCAAATAATTAGTAGTACAGTTTGAAATGTGGCACTTTGTTCCAGTACACTGCTCGATTAATTACAGCATCCATTGTATTGTTTCTTTATAAAATAAAATACATTTATTTTGTTTTGATATGGTATGTGAACCTGGTTTGTCCACTAAATATAGTCTTGTATTTTGAAACATAGAGATTTTCTTATTCGTTAGTAAAAACACTATTTTTTTAAAAAAAACTGTGTTTTCATATTATAATAATTAGAGATATATTGAATTAAGTGAATTATACCAGATTTACAGTCTGGCTGCTTTAAAAAAAACTAACATTTCACAAGTCACATGGAGTAATAAAATGTAATGACTACATTTGTATATATTCCAAACTGATAAACACCAAGTCTAATGGGTTGGAATATAAACAAATGTATCCAGAGATACTTTAACATTTGGTGCTAAATAGTGAGGCACATTTAGCACATTGTGTGAAACCCATTACGATTGGCATCATCTGGAACATCACCGAAAATGTCCTTTCCTGTTATGCCAAATATTATACTAAATCAGATTACAGACAGTTGAGTCTTCTGGGTCTATTTTTTTAACCAGTTAGATTACACAAAAACAAATATCAAACACTGTTGAACAGTTGTTGCTACCACTGTGACATTTCTAATCCAAATAGAAAATATAACAATATTTACATTTTAACTTAATAACCAGTGCCTTTTTTTTCAGGTGCACACTTTATATTTTTTTTGACTTGAACAAAAAAAAAACACATGATAATTTATTTATATATAAAAGAAGTGAATATTTTGTTTTCTTGAAAGAAATGTCAAGATAGATTTGCACATATTGAGTAAAAAGTGAGACCATTTTAACACATTTTCCGATCAACTTCATCAATAATATCTCTATGTTTACAAATGTGTGGTTTAGAATCACCATGTTTATGACTTTTTATGAATGCTTTATCAATGTTATTAGATATTTTGTTTTATAATAAAAAGTTTGATCACTTTCTAAAATATTGTGCAGAGATAGAGTGAATCTGGGCAATCATCATGGGGTTACAGGTGATACGCCTCTCATAGATCCGGTGGTCCTGGGGGGACCTGCTCAGGACATTTCACCATTCTGCCTCTGGCATTCCCTGCAGGTGTTCTGAGGCCAGAGCATTGGGGGTCACATGACCTGGCAGCATTCAAACTTAAGACCACTCAGGGAGGGCAAGATGCAGCATTGTGAGATATCTGTGTGCTGCCAAACTGCCTACCCGTAGAAACCAGGGAGTTGTAAAAACACTGTGGGTGCTGGTAGGGGTAAGTCCTGGATGTTCAATGTGGATGCTGGGGCAAGTCCTTGGTTTCCAATGTGTGTGCTGGGGTAAAAGACTAGCAATTTATGAATGACAGCACCAGAAATTATATCTTTTTTGCAGCTAAGAACATACATTTTATGTTGAGACTAGGTTACACAGGTATTTATTAAATGCTAGTAATTTTATGAGCCTGTACTTTGGAATAATTTAGCAACTAACATATTAAATGTTGACCTATCCCTATTAATGAGCTTTGACGTATGATTACTGTTGTGGTTTAAATTCAGCGGACAGCAATGTTTTCTCTCAGATATGAAGACAAGGTATGGACACAGCAGAAATACGAGCTCGGAGGGCAGTACTCATTCACACAATTGTATGGCTGAATACTACTCCTAAATTTAATGGAAAGAGACACAGATTTTATATCCAATTCAGTACATATTCACAAAGGGGTTTTCTTCACACAATACATTAGGATTTACATATGTCCAGTGAAATGCATCTTAAAGGAACTTGAAACACACCTGGCGTTAGCTGAATAAAGATGTTAATTGATTAAACAAACACTTTCCTGCAGTCAGAAAGAGAAGGTGTTAACAGGATATAGAGGGCTGGGGGGGGGGGGGGGGGCAGAAGGAAGTATATCAGGATCAAAGGCCAGCTGTTATAATAGAACCAGGGCCGATCCTGGGCGGGTGCACGGGGTGCACCGCGCCCAGGCGCCGTATGGGTGAAAATGAAGAAGGCGCCGGCATGCAGAGCTAGAGCTTGCTCATGCTGGGCGCGTTGTGATCCTCCGACGGGAGCCAGACATGCGGCCAAACACGGTGGTGCGGACCGCGTGTGATTGGCTGCGGTTAACCGCACCTCCGTGGACTGATCCACATGCTCCGCCCCCTCACGCTCAAATATGTCAGAGCGCCCGGATGTCAGCTGACATCCTGGCGCCCAGAAGAACAGAAATACCGCTGCAGGGATTGGAAGCCCAGACAGCATGACAGTCTCCCTCCCTGCAACTAAAAGGTAAATGAGCAGGGAGGGGGACAAACATCATAACAGTTTTGTTTTAGGTAAAAAAGAAAATACATGTGTAAGGGTGTCTTTATGTGTCTTTGTGTATGTGTAAGGGTGTCTGTATGTGTATCTGTATAAGGGTGTCTGCGTGTATGTGTAAGGGTGTCTGTATGTGTATCTGTATAAGGGTGTCTGTGTGTATGTGTAAGGGTGTCTGTATGTGTATCTGTATAAGGGTGTCTGTGTGTATGTGTAAGGGTGTCTGTATGTGTATCTGTATAAGGGTGTCTGTATGTGTATCTGTATAAGGGTGTCTGCGTGTATGTGTAAG
Source organism: Pelodytes ibericus (assembly GCA_036172795.1). Taxonomy (NCBI): domain Eukaryota; kingdom Metazoa; phylum Chordata; class Amphibia; order Anura; family Pelodytidae; genus Pelodytes; species Pelodytes ibericus. The sequence goes on from CM069863.1 coordinate 159,703,741, forward strand.
GGTGTCTGTATGTGTATCTGTATAAGGGTGTCTGCGTGTATGTGTAAGGGTGTCTGTATGTGTATCTGTATAAGGGTGTCTGTGTGTATGTGTAAGGGTGTCTGTATGTGTATCTGTATGAGTGTGTCTGTGTGTATGTGTAAAGGTATTTGTATAAGGGTGTCTGCGTGTATGTGTAAGGGTGTCTGAATGTGTATCTGTATAAGGGTGTCTGTGTGTATGTGTAAGGGTGTCTGTATGTGTATCTGTATAAGGGTGTCTGCGTGTATGTGTAAGGGTGTCTGGATATGTATCTGTAAAAAGGTGGTCTGCGTGTATGTGTAAGGGTGTCTGTATGTGTATCTGTATAAGGGTGTCTGCGTGTATGTGTAAGGGTGTCTGTATGTGTATCTGTATAAGGGTGTCTGTGTGTATGTGTAAAGGTGTCTGTATGTGTATCTGTATAAGGGTGTCTGTGTATGTGTATAAGGGTGTCTGGGTGTGTGTGTGTATGTGTATAAGGGTGTCTGTGGGGATGTATGTGTAAGGATGTCTGTGAATGTGTGTAAGGGTGTCTGTGTGAGTGACTGTATCTGTGACTATGTCTGTGAGTAACTGTGTATCGGTGAGTGTATGTCTGAGTGACTATATCGTGAGTGTGTCTGTGAGTGACTGTGTATGTCTGTGAGTGACTGCGTATATGTCTGTGAGTGACTGTGTATGTCTGTGAGTGACCGTGTATCGGCGAGTGTTTGTCTGATTGACTGTGTATCAGTGAGTGTATGTCTGTGAGTGACTGTGTATCGGTGAATGTATGTCTGTGAGTGACTGTGTATGTGTGTGTTAGTATGTATACACTCACATAACATACATTAATACACACTCACTAATACATATACACTTAACGCTCACCAGAACACCTACATAATACTAATACACAATTACACTAATACACACTTACTCACTCGTGAATACTCACATAACATGCACTAACATATACTCATAAATACATGCTCACTAATACATGCGTACAAACACACACTCACATAACGTTTACTAAAACACTCACTAATACACACTCGTATACAGTGGTGTATTTATCATGGTCGCTACTGGTGTTTGGATGTACAGTATGTGGTAGCTTTACGTTTTGTATTTATGTATTTATAATATGTGTGTGTACCCCTTGATTGCTATTTAGATATAGGCAGTGTTAGAGGGCTTAACCCCTGCAACACTAGACAGATATATGCATAGGGTTGCCACCTTTTCTAAAAAAAAATACCGGCCTTGGTACTGTCTCCATAGACTTAACATTGGCCTGATGCCAATTTTTTACCGGCCAGTTGGCAACCCTTTATATGCAGGGTCATTGGACTTAACCCCTGCAATGCTATACTGATATATGCAGGGTCAGTGGACTTAACCTCTGCAATGCTAGTCAGATATATGCAGGGTCAGTGGACTTAACCTCTGCAATGCTATACTGATATATGCAGGGTCAGTGCACTTAACCTCTGCAATGCTAGTCAGATATATGCAGGGTCAGTGGACTTAACCTCTGCAATGCTATACTGATATAAGCAGGGTCAGTGGACTTAACCTCTGCAATGCTATACTGATATATGCAGGGTCAGTGGACTTAACCCCTGCAATGCTAGACAGATATATGCAGGGTCAGTGGACTTAACCCCTGCAATGCTAGTCAGATATATGCAGGGTCAGTGGACTTAACCCCTGCAATGCTAGACAGATATATGCAGGGTCAGTGGACTTGATCCCTGCAATGCTAGACAGATATAGGAAGTCTGTAACTCACACATACATAGGCAGTTTGTCACTCACACATATAGTCTGTCACTCACACATACATAGTTTGTCACTCACACATACACACATCAGAGTTTTTGCCTTACGTACCCAGTGCTGAAAGGATGCTGCAGCTTTGAGCTTAGGGTTGCCACCTTTTCTTCAGAAAAATACCGGCCTTGGTACTGTCTCCATAGACTTAACATTGGCTTGAAGCTAATTTTTTACCGGCCTGTCGGTAAAATACCGGCCAGGTGGCAACCCTATTTGAGCTCCGTGTGAAGGAGGAACTGAATCAATCAGGAGAGGCCTCTGAACTCTCAGCCAATCCGAAGAGTTAAGAGGTTTCACCTGATTGGCTGAGACCTCCCTCTATCAGTCCCCATTTCGGGACTGTCCCAGACATTCCGAGACACGTGGTCACCCTACCTTTGGCCCCCCACCCCTAATATATTGATGGTGATGCCACTGTCCAGTTGACACAAACTAGCAATCCCAGTCAGACACTGAGCCAACTAGCACAGGTAAATGAATGTTATTATGTTTAAGCTTAGTATTTTTATTTGCCTTTAATTCCAAGGTGGTTGGGTAACCCAAACTTACAGTGGCCTAGACTAACTTAATATTAATGTGATAGGAGGTTGCCATGCGGTGTCTTCTCCATCCATTTAACTGAGCAAAGTTTCTTAGGGGTTTAACTAGTTAACTTGTTAGTTGGCATGTGCTAAATAATACTGTTGCATATATGAGACATGTGTTTAATCACAATTATTCATATTGAATGTGCTAATCAAATGTGAAAATAAATATAATATGAGATAGCATTGTTTTTATTTTCACACTTGATTAGCACATTCTGTATGAATGCTAGTGATTAAACATTTTCTCCACTGATAATCACACTGGGTTTCTACTTTTCTTTTTTTTAATAATCTATAATAAAGTTGTTGTTTTTTATTGTATATTTCCTGAATACATTTGTAAACGGGAGAAGTTAGTATTATAGCCACGCCCAACATGGAGGCGCCCAAAAAAATCCTGCACCCAGGCGCCTGTGACCCTAGGATCGGCCCTGAATAGAACATCCTGACATTACTAAATCACTGTGTGGTGTGACACAGGATATAAGGAAAAAGGGTGCTAATTAATTAACCCATATCAACTACACTTTCTCTTTTTTTATGCAATTTGGCTTATACTTTTGCAGTTTTTGTGACTTATGCACTTGGTCACTCATCGCTTTAGATCTCTGTTAGCCCTTATGTTGCTCCAAATTCTCACATATAAAAATGCTAATAGTCAGATCCCATAACTAAGACAAAGTCTATCTCCATGGTGTAACACCTGCAGCTAGTCTTTTTTGGCTCAATCACTTATAAAGCAATCAAAATTAGAACAAACAAACAAACAAAAAACTGTATAAAAACACCGGAACCAAGTGAGAGCTGCAGCTTATCTTTTTGATACAATTGTATCTTCTTATTCAGTAATACTGACACAATAGGCTCTGTAACAAGGTATATTAAAAAAATGATACATAAAAAAGGCAATAGGTACTTTAAAATAAATTAAATAATACAGTTTCCTTTAACGTTCACAATCTTATGACCATTTTCGGCATCAGTCATTATTATCAAGACACATACAGATTATCTACACATAATGTTTAAAATACCAGACTAACAGTAAAATTACTTTCTTACTCAGTGAAACAACCTCAGGTAAAACTAACTAAAGTAATACATGTGTACTGCTTATAGGCAAAGACACACAAATGACTTATTTTTGCATCTGCATGTGTAATTTAATGACTTCTTATTTTTTTAGTGTAACGTTTCAGTGATTTTGTCCACCCCCAAAATGTTATTTTGATATACAAAAGATGTAACAGAAATGGGAATACATATCTGAATACATGTAGCCAAATATAATCCTTAGCTATAATGGTAAGACAGATCAGATACTTTCCCTGTCAAACGGTAGTATCTAATCAAATTACGATGATACCCATTGATGGTATTCTGAATTTCGTTAAATGCTGGGCTTTAATCAGTGATATATACAAGTGGTGAAGCATAATGATGGTGATCTAAGTACTTTTTTCCTTTAGTGGCCTGATCCTTCTTTAAGTGAGAATCTCAATTTATGAATAGAACTTTATAACAATCACTGTAGTACATCTTGGTTATAGCTCTTGATAAACATAAAAAAAATAGAATGTGTCAGCAGATAAGAACCATTCGGTCCATCTAGTCTGCCTGAGTTTCAGAATACTTTCATTAGTAATATGAGCCTTATCTTATATCTAGGATAGCCTTATAACTATCCCATGCATGCTTGAACTCTACTATTTATGCTTGAAATGGTTATTCCATGCATCCAATACCATCTCAGTAAAGTAATACTGCCTGTTATTTCTTGTAAACCTTTTTCACTCTAATTTAAAACTAAGTCCTCTTGTTGTGGTAGTTTTTTTTTAACATCTTCGCGACAAAGGACGTGCCAGGCACGTCCTGGGAGAAACTCCCTTAACGACAAAGGACGTGCCTGGCACGTCCTGCGGTGAGTCAAGCGGTTTTCGCGATCAACGATCGCGAAAACCGCTTTAACGGTGCTGGTCTATTGCCTCGATGTCGAGGCAATAGCCAGCACTGAAATTTCTATTTTGGGGCACCCACGATCGCCCCACGGAGCGTTCGTGGGGAGCCATATTGGCGGAGAATGCTGCTCCGTCAATATTGCTAAGCCCTCTGCGGTCTGAGCTTCAGAAGTGAAAGTAACTTCACTTCCGTCACTCTGAATATGCTACTTGACTGCCCCTAGTGGTAGTTAAATAGCATTGCAATGGAAAATATTTAAAATACATATTTAATTAATTAAAAACAGGTTATATAGCTATATTAGCCTATAGGGTTAAAATTAAATATTTTTTAGCATAAGGGATAGGGTTAAAATTAAATTAAAATTAAAAAATATTAAGAGATATACTAAGAATTAGAGTTGGGGTTAAATTTAGTGTTAGGGTTAAATTTTGGGTTCGGGTTGGGGTCAAAAGGTCAATATAGGAAAAAACCAAAAAACACTACTTTTGGTTTTTGCCCCATAACTCGCAAAAAAATACCGAAAATATGGAAACATGCATATTTTTGAACTCGGGACAACATTTAGAAACTATTTAGATGGGGTCTTTTTTAATGATTTTATTTGTATTAATTATATTTTAGGTCAAAGATAGAAAAAGTGGGTTTTTTTAAAAATTTTCATCATATTTTATGATTTTTTTTGTAGTAAATTAGATATGATGAACATAATGGTATCTAATGAAAGCCCTTCTTATGACGATAAAAACAACATATAATTTGTGTGGGTACTGTATGTGAGAAAGAAAAAAATTACAGCTAAACACAAACACCATAGAAATGTCAAAACAGCCATTGTCACCATGGGAAAGTCAAGGTGAAAATGTCTTGTCACTAAGGGGTTAAATATACTCTCCTCCTTCACTGTATGTATTTAAATGTGTCTGTTATATCCTCCCTGTTACATCTTTCCTCCAAGCTATATAAGCATGTTAAGATCCTTTAACCTTTGCTGGTAAGTTTCATCCTTCAACCCATGAACCAATTTAGTAGCCCTGTACTGTGTTGATTTCCTTTATGTATTTAACATTGAAACATACACCCTGTTCCAAATTATTATGCAAATGGTATTTTTCTAATTTACCTAAATAATTGATGTAAATAACAGTCAGCATATTTCCCATGTTATCAACTATTAAGAGTACAATTCAGATTTTATTGAACAAACCTCCTAAAGATAACAGAATTTTTTTTTAAACATAAAAAACTTACAATGCACTGTTCCAAATTATTACGCACAGTAAGTTTCAAAACACTTTATAGGTTGTAAAGAACTGAAAATTGTCATTTGTTTAGTTTGCAGCATATTTACTGAAATCAAAAGCTATTTCAATCAAACTTATAACAACATTTTAATAGTGTTGAGCGAACCCGAACCGCACTGTTCGGGTTCGTACCGAACATTATGGTTTTTGGACCCCGGACCTGAACACGGACATTCCACTGTATGTTCGTGTTGGAGTTCGGGGTTTAGGCAGCCGACTATGGCGCAACTTAGCAGGGGGCGCCAGAACCGTGAAAAAAAAAAAATCATCCCCTTCCCCCTTACTTACCTCCTCGCTGCTGCTCTGTCTCCCGGTGCAGGTCCGTGGCTGTGAGGGAAGCATTGTGCGCTCCCCTCCAGTCGATTAAACTTTTTTTTAAAACAAACTTTATTGAATGCGCATTGGCTGGACGGGAACACACAACGCTTCCCTCACAGCCACGGACCTGCAGCACCGGGAGACAGAGCAGCAGCAAGGAGGTAAGTAAGAGGGAAGGGGGGAGAAAGAGGGTGGCTAAATCCTGGCACATTGAGAGGCATAATACTGGTATATTGAGGGGCATAATCCTGGCATATTGTGTGGGAAAATCCTGGCATATTGAGTGGCATAATAATCCTGCCATATTAGGTGGCTAAGTCCTGACATATTGAGAGGCATAATCCTGGCATATTGAGGGGCATAATCCTGGCATATTGAGGGGCATGATCCTGGCATATTGTGTGGGAAAATCCTGGCATATTGAGTGGCATAATCCTGGCATATTGAGGGGCAAAATCTTGGCATATTGTGTGGGAAAATCCTGGCATATTGAGTGGCATAATAATCTTGGCATATTGGGTGGCTAAGTCCTGGCATATTGAGAGTCATAATAATCCTGGGATATTGAGGGGCATAATCCTGACATATTGTGTGGGAAAATCCTGGCATATTGAGTGGCATAATAATCCTGGCATATTGGGTGGGAAAATCCTGGCATATTGAGTGGCATAATAATCCTAGCATATTGGGTGGCTAAGTCCTGGCACATTGAGAGGCATAATCCTGGCATATTGAGGGGCATAATCCTGGCATATTGAGGGGCATAATCCTGGAATATTGTGTCGGAAAATCCTGGCATATTGAGTGGCATAATAATCCTGGCATATTGGGTGGCTAAGTCCTGGCACATTGAGAGGCATAATACTGGCATATTGAGGGGCATAATCCTGGCATATTGAGGGGAATAATCCTACAGCGATTATTCAAATTACAGTGATTATTTTAGTGGATGCTATACAACATATTTGTACCCTGCCCTGAGCCCAGTGCCACAGAGAGTGCAGTGCACTTGCAACTGCATGTGTGCCAGGCACATGACTTTAATCCTGTTCTGTTCAGTGGGCAAAATCTAGGCATTTTTAAATACTGCAATTTGTTGGTGTTAAATATTACATTTGCGTCCTGCACTTCATATCTGAGGAGAGTGAAATAGAACCGTCAAATACTGTGCTTACAGTGCACTTTGAAAAATTCTAATTGTTTTGGGTGCTAAATAGTACATTTGCGTCTTGCGGTGCTCTTCATATCTGAGAGTCAAATAGAACAGTCCAATACTGTGCTTACAGAGCACTTTGAAAAATTCTAATTGTTTTGGGTGCTAAATAGTACATTTGCGTCTTGCGGTGCACTTCATATCTGAGAGTCAAATAGAACAGTCCAATACTGTGCTTACAGCGCACTTTGAAAAATTCTGGCTACCTCCTCCTCCTCCACCTACACCGCCACGGTCACCGCCTCCTCAACCTATTGGTCACTTAGTATATACTGAAAGAGAATACCCTGCACTCCAACCCTCTCTCAAATGGATAATTCTGTTGATCCTCCGGGCAGCCATGCTTTAGATTTAGATTTATGTTATTCCAAAGCTAAAATCAAAGATTCCATCTAGTGCTATTTTATGGCTCAGCTATATTTGTAATTTGTATGTATTTTATGTTATTTTAAGTTATTTCCCTATTGCTTGCAGGGCACTTGTCCTACTCTTACCAACATTTTAACTCATTTTGCAGCCCTCTAGCCCTTTACAGGACTTTTTTAGAGGCATTTTAGTGTCCAAAATATTGTGTCCCCATTGACTTCAATGGGGTTCGGATTTGGGGTCAAGTTCGCACACGGACCCAGACTTTTTTTCGAAGTTCGGCCGAACCTGCCGAACATCCAGGTGTCCGCTCAACTCTACATTTTAACTTTTTAAACATTTGAATAGGTCACCTTACATTTTATCATAGGACCCCTTATTTGATAGCGGCTTCACAAGTCTTGCATCCATTGAACTTGTGAGTTTTTGGACAGTTTCTGCTTGAATTTGTTTGCAAGATGTCAGAATAGCCTCCCAGAGCTGCTGTTTGCCTCCCTCATAGGTTCTCAATAGGATTGAGGTCAGGGGAGGATGGAGGCCACACCACGACTTTCTCTCCTTTTATCCCCATAGCAGCCATTGATGCAGAGGTATTATTTGCAGCATGAGATGGTGTATTGTCATGCATGAAGATGATTTTATTACGGAAAGCATTGTTCTTTTCCTTCTGTACCAGGGAAGAAAGTGGTCAGTCAGAAACTCCACATACTTTGCAGAGGTCATCTTTACACCTTCGGGGACCCTAAAGGAGCTGACCAGCTCTCTTCTCATGATTCTGGACCAAAACATGACACCACCACCGCCTTGCTGACATCGCAGCCTTGTTGGAACAGGTTGGCCATCCACCAACCATCCACTACTCCATCCATCTGGACCATCCAGTGTTGCACGGCACTCATCAGTGAACAGGACTGTTTGAAAATTAATCTTCATGTATTTTTCTGCCCAATGCAGCCGTTTCTGCTTTTGAGCATTGGTTAGTGGTGGCCGAATAGAAGGTTTATGCACAGTTGCAAGACTCTGGAGGACTCTACACCTTGATGTCCGTGGGACTCCAGAGGCACCAGCAGCTTCACATATCTGTAATGGTATTTTAGCAGCTGCTTTCTTGATCTGATGCATGGATCTGGCAGAAATCTTCCTCAATGTGCCTTTATCAGCACGAACCCGTCTGTGCTCTGAATTAGCCACAAATCTCTTAATAGTGCGATGATCATGATTACGTTTTCGCGAAATATGTATTGTTTTCATACCTCGTCCAAAGCATTGAACTATTTCACTCTTTTTGGCAGCAGAGAGATCCTTTTTCTTTCCAATATTGCATGAAAATGGTGCTCTGCTTAATAATGTGGAACACCCTCCTTCAGTAGTTTTTCCTTAAACTGGGCTCACCTGGCAATCTAATTATCACAGGTGTCTAAGATTGTTTTCAGTGATCAAAAGAGCCCTGAGACACAATGCCATCCATGAGTTAAACTGAAAAACAAAATATTTAATCTTTGTGACACTTAAATAATTTGCATAATAATTTGGAACAGGGTGTAGAATGTGTTGGCAGATGTAGTCTGCCCATTTTTTAGAATGTTTTTATCATATCCCCTTCGTATCGTCTTTCTTCCAAGTTGTACATGTTAAGATCTTTTAACATTTCCTGCTATGATTTATCCTGCAATCCATGTATAAGTTCATGGAACCCTCACATATCAGACTGCTGCATCAGTAGGCGTCCTTTAGCTTGGTTATTGAGTACAGTTACTGGAGATTAATTGTATACTGTCTCTAAAACCAGAAGAATATCAAAAATAGGAATCCAAAATGAAAATAGTAGTAACAAAATTAAAACAAATTTCAGTGATATGAGGATGATGACAGGGCTCATAAGAAGTGTTTACAGGGCTCCTTTGTACATGGGTCTGGTGTCAAAAAGGGGTCCGGCAAATGTGAAAGTTAGAATACCACCTGTTATTCTTCAAGGATTAAACACTAGTATTGAGAAAAAGGAATAACATCGGTTAGCATAAAAAAGCAGTTATTCCCTATTTCCCCTTGATTTAACTGTCACTCTCATTAATCCATTTTTTTATAAATACATCTTCTAACACTTGATTATTACATAATGGCCAAAAAAATAATGGATGCCTATGTAAAATGTGATATTTTATTACCATTTAGCATTGCTTGCCTGTCCCGCAAGCACTGTACCTTCACTTGGGTCGGCCAAATGTTAATCCGACCCAAGCCTTTGGAAGTTCTGCCCTCATTTGCCCAATATCAGTATGTCACATGCATCACAGGATCTGATCTGTCTGTCAGAGGTATAGGAGCTCCGTGATGTATGTCATGTAATGCGGGACTGGGTGCAAGTAGGCTGGGCTGGTCAAATTATTATGTTTCATTGGGATTTGTACATTATATGCAGCATAGATTTTCTCTGAGCTGGGATCTATTGGCCTTATTTTATCTATTTTTAACTAGTGCAAAGTCTATTTAGGCATAAATCATCTCTGCTGAATCTACAAATTGCTGGCTAATATTAGTTGAAGAGTATGATCATTTAAAAGCATGAAACTAAATACCAACCAGTATTTTTTTATTCTATTGAATCTTCTGCACATAGAGATGTAGCAATTGTTATATCACCCACTGATTCTAATGTACTGTTAATGCATACTGCACCCACAGGCACACAAAGCATATTGTGTTAACATGTGCTAGTAGGTGCATTAATGACTGCTCTGTCTGCTTCCTGCTGCTGGCATAATTAAAAACTACCATAAATGGTAATATATATGTTTGCAGTGGGAGCCATAAAAATGTCTCCACAGACTCAGTCCTTGATTCAGAGTCAGTCACATCACAGGGCAGCAGTTTTTTTGGGCTATTTTTGTTTCTAAAGATTTAAATAGTAGATCTTATGAAGACACCAAAATGTATGACTGAAAAGTCACACACTTAGTTTTCAATAAAAAAATCTACATGTTCTACAAGAGAAATGGACCTTTCTACACAAAATAATAATGAACTCACAGTAAGGATACAAACAGGATATAAAATATATTACAATAACTATGTAACATAAATCACTATTATAAAATAAATACCCAGCTGCTGCACCCATGCAGTTCAGATCTAGCAGCGGTTGCACAGAAGGGTCTACACAATATATGCAAAAGATTGGGGATAAAGTAATTGTCACGAATTCTGGAAAAATTTGAGGTACATAGGGCTCTTATCGGAAGCCAATTTTTGAGTTACGCAATATACCCCATTCTGACCCCGACTATCCTCGTAATTCAGTCATCGTAGCCGATTACACTCAGATTGTTTTGAAAACCGGACACAGTCTGAAATGAACCGAACCAAAGTGATAGCCTCTAAATCGCCATAATGTCGTATGGGAGAGGTTGGAAATTTGCCTGGAAATACAGAGGGAAGCCGAAACGATACCAGAAAAACAAACAAACAAAACACCCATAAGTAATAGTCACTGATTCATGAAATCAATACAAATGATAGGAGTTTCTCAGTGGAGGAGAACTCAGTGTTGGTACAGCAGCTAAGTATTAGTATTATTACATAGCATAAATCAAAATGAATACTGATTGTCTGATGGCTCTGATCTAATCTGTGGAATTCATCCATTTGGTCAATTTGACTAAATTGTGAATTAAATTCTACTCGGTTTTGTCTCAATTTTGGTTTAAGTTGTTGTGTATATATAATGCTATTAGCAATGCACTACATACAACAATTTAAGCCACAATTGAGACCAAATTGAGATAAACTGCCGAAATTCAACAGGTCAGAATGTTTGCCAGCATCTGAGTAAACGAATTGACACATTAATTTCACATTCGTTCATTCGGCTTTCATTTGTTTTTCATTTTATGCATGAATTATTTGGATGAATGGACAAAAAAGCCATTTCTGTCCGAATATTCATTCGTCCATAAACAATTAACAATACATTCTTCTTCATCTCCAACAGACCTATCTACACCATCCCTGTTCTGTGTTCCTCCCCCTACTCCAGGGATTCACTGCCCAAGGTAGATAAACATGTACGCCCCATCATCCATGTCTGGTGTTAATGAATGCATCTTCCACTTTTCCTGCAGCTACATCTGTGGTGGCAGCAAGAATGCCTCCACGGTGGTGGATTCCATTGTTCAAGATCAGCTGGGTACATCACAAGGCATTCCACAATCTGCTAACCTTGATCTAATGATGGCATTCAAAGCTGCTCTCCATGGTCTGGCTGCTAGAGAAGAGCGTGGTGTTGATAACATCCACCAGCAGCTAACCATGATGGTGGGCAATCAAGAATGACTCCATGCTGAGTTGATAGAGACGCTGAAACAAATGTCTAGTCTGTTAGGAGGGTTAGTTGCAAAGCAGTGGCTGACAAGTTTGATTTACAAAGAGCAGTAAGCGGCTAAAGCTAAACAATGCAGCCGTATTTTGCAATAAAAGAAAGCTAAATTGGGATTACAGTTTGCTTTCTTAGAGCGAACCACTGCTCCTTCAGCAATTGTACCACCCAACATCGCTCAGCAAAGAAGGTTGAAGATTACTCTGGTGGGAGTGACCATAATTCCAACATAAGAAGGTTGTTATTTACAAAATAAAAATTGTTATTTTAAATGAAATTCATTTGAAAATGAAATTCAGTTATTATTTGAAGTTTTCTTCTCGCGTCTTTGTTGTTATTCAGGTGAATCCACATCCCCCACACTTACACAGTTGATGTTCCCCTTTTATTTTTAAAGTATTGTATCATTCTATATGGTTACACCTTCCTTTTTATTTTGGTCAGTCATTGTTGTGTGTTCTGCACATGTATTTATCTGCATGACCTTTTTTGTATGTGTTTTTGCATGTACAAAATACAAAAAAACACATACGAAAATGTTCCAATACGAACTCCTCCAATGCTTTTCTTTACTGACCGGCCTGAATGGCCAATTTGGAGTGAAATTGCTGTATACTGTGTAGCCGGCTTTCCGGCAGTATCTATTAAAAGCAGCTACAGAATTTCTGCAGATAAATAATAATGGAGAAACTTCATCTACAACACTCTGTTGCTCTTTCAATGCATATAGGAGAGGCATTTTTATTAAGATGGGAGCAATAGCTAAAAAATCTCAAGGCAGAATTTTCCAAGACCTGTATATTAACTTGGCAAAACTAGAACAAGAGAATAAGTGACAGATGTCCAATGAGAAACTAATCCTAATTAAAGAACTTCAGAAGGAAATAAATAATAGACTTGAATCTAAAGTAAGTTATTCTATTATAAGACTAAATCAAAGATGGTATCATGGAGATAGCACAACATATAAATATATATCTAATAAGCCTTACCCCAAAAAGCAGTCACTGACAATTAAGAAAATAGTTAATGGGGATAGGTTTGTTCCTCCCCAAAGGACATAGCAGATACATTTAGTTCACATTACAAAACCCTATATAATTTAGATAATGAAGAAGTACCAAGAAAGGAGACAACAGACTATTTGGAGAAATTTAAGTTGCCTACTATAACTGAGGAACTTGGGAATGAATTAAGCCTTCCTTTTACCACAGCTGAAATTGAGGAAGGAATTAATATCCTACAGTTAGGAAAGGCACTGAGTCCAGACAGATTTTCCTTCAGCTTTTTTAAATTATTACAACCTATAATAACTCCAATACTCCTGAAAAGCTTTAACGAAATTCGAGGTGGATCTGCATTTCCACCAGAAATGCTGCAAGTATTGATAGTTCCTATACCCAAACCCGAAAAGTATACACATTTTGTCTCGAACTTTCATCCCATATCATTAATTAATAATTATATTTTAAAAAATTCCAAGATCTTGGCGGATAGATTACAATTGGTGATCCCCCTCCTAGATTTCCATGGACAAGGTGGGATTTATTAAGGGAAGGTCAGGAGGAGACAATGTGAGAAAACTGCTTCACATGATCCATGTGGTCAACAAGGGCAAGGTTCCAGCAGTCTCTGTGGCCCTTGATGCAGAGAAGGCCTTCGACTGGGTTAACTGAAGGTCTATGTTGAAGGTCTTGTCTGTGTTCAGGCTGCGGGGTCATTTCTTGAGATCTATTTTAAGTTCATATACAACACCTTCCACCAGGTTCTTGGGGAAGGGATTTATCTCTGAGCCGTTTAATATCACAAACGGGACTAGGCAGGGATGCCCACTGGCTCCCCTGCTATATATCCTGTCAGCTGAGCCACTTGCAGCATCTATTAGGCAACCAAATGATATTCATGGAATTTTATTTGGCAAACCAAGCACAAAAACAGATGATATCATTTTAACATTAACTGATCCCCTGATATCTATGGACACAGTGTTTCAAGTAATCGAGAGCTTTGGAAGACTCAAGTTAAAGAGTAAACATTAAAAGGACCCAAACTATCCATACTAATTTAAACTTGGTTTAGCTACTATCTCTCAAAACAAGATTTTTTAGTAGTTGGGGTAAGAAAGATCTGACATATCTCGGGATTAAGCTGAGCTTTTTCTGTAATATATTACACATACAATTCATAAATGGAAAAATAATTATAAATCTCTCCCCAGTCACACTGATGGAGTTTCACAGGGTGTTACACTTGTTTGGAACTGAAACAAAATTAGGATAGCTTCCTCAAATCTCTCTTGTAACTTGAGAGAGGGGTGAATGTCATTCCTAGAAATTACTAATACCTAATACTCTATTATGATTTCACATATTATGCCATGGAAATAGGCTATGGAAGATTTTAGCCCATGGGGAAAATATGAACGTAGTTGGATAAGGTACAAAAATATATAAAGCCTATTATGGATAGATCGGGTTACTTATGGAAAACTGAAAATTAATAGGGGTTTCTGTGTAAGTTTAGAAGGAGACATTAAATAGTTAATCCTGAAAATATACTTGGTAGATGCTAATATACTTCTGTTGGAAAGAAGCCGATATAAAAATCGGAGATCTGTTCAATAATAGGTCCTTAAAAAACATTTCAAGATTTACACAGGAGGAACATTTTGAGATACAGTGAATTTTTATCATATTTGAAAGTTAAGAATCTTGTAGAAAGTCTTCCTATAACCATTGACAATAATATTTAAAAGATATGAGAAATAGAGGGTAATCATAAAATTATGGTATAATATGATACCATATAACGCATATCCTGGTATTTCGATGTCCCAGTCATTTTTCTCAGTACACCATGTGTCAGTAACTTCCACTAAATCTACATTCACAGTTGCCATTATAGCTACAAGTCCATGGATCGTTTTCCCTAAATTGTGAGTGTTTGTAGACATGACTCTATACTTTTTTTTAGCACACGTTATAGGTGCCATGTTTGGGGAACAAAAAGAAAACACAGGAGACTCAGCACACCGTTTAAGGGAGTTTAATCCACCAAAAAATAATGATATTTCAGCCCAGCACTGAGCTTTTTTCAAGTCTTGTTTTATCACCATGTTACACCCCCTCCTCCAGTTTAAATGTCTCCTAGCAAAGTCTTTGTACTGCTCACTGTGAACATTTGTTCCCTTATGAGAAAGATGAAAAACCATCTTTTTTTGTACAGTTATTTTCCAAACAGAGCTACCTTGAGAAACAAAGCCAAATCCTTCATCCCGACATCATTCACCAAGCCACAAGTTGAAGCCCCTAATACGCATCCACCTATCACTTTGAATCACAATCTATATCTGCTAAACTCCCCACTGCAAATAAAGAAAATGTTTCTGAGTTAAAAACACACCTGTCAATCAACAAACTAACTTGATTCCTTTTACTGTAGATACTTATTATTTGCATTCATTTATCTTTTTCAGAATCAACAAATATCAGTGTGTGTGTGTGGTAGAATTGAACTTGATTGAACTACATGCCTTTTTTCAACCTATGTAACTGTGCTTTGCTTTGACATCCCAGATGTGGTTTGCCACTGGTTCATCTGCCACTGGTTCATCTACCGCTCCACAAAGCCTAACACATTCACTGCATACAAACAGAATGGGCAAATCCTTCCTTGATGTTATAATTAAATAACAAGTACTATCCACTGTTTAAACCTCCAAACTAATCCACGCTTCCCCGACCATTGTTAACAAATGTGACTCTTGCATTAACAACCTGAAATGGCATAACCACTCCTGAAGAAGTCATTGGGATGAAACCTGGTCCATGCAAGCAACCTTTTAGCTGTTTTATATACATATATCAGTTATCTATGTAGCTTTTATATGCTGTCTATATTATGTTTAATGTCACCATTTCTTTTATATTGATTATCTATATTAAGAGATAGCGCCTACAACAGCAACAACACATACTTGCTACGCTACTACTTGCCTCTCTTATAATTTCTTCGGAACCACGTTCACTGTCAGTTGCTACCAGCAGCTCCTACACTATTCTTCTCCTTTCTTTATCACCTCCTTTCATTTTCCTCCATTAGCTGGTGCTATCTTATACTTTATCATGTTTAACTATGTAACTGTGTAATTATTCATACAATATTTATATATGAGATTTTATTTTGGCTTTGTCTCGCACAATAATGGATCTCTGGACTTGACTGAGAGGGTGAATAAACTTATATTTATGCAAGTTTACTTTGTTCACACTTGCCTCTCAAACACTTTGTTTACATGTAAGATAAGTAAGTTTACAAGTCAGAGATATATATATATATATATATATATATATATATATATATATATATATACTGTATATAAAAAGAAAACAAGATTATATATTCTATAAAGAAAAGTCCATGGCTGTCTATTTTTGTTTCTGTAAAATAATAAATGAGCATTATATGCCTTTTAAGATGACATTAGCTTGATTTGATTTTTATAAAAAAAAAAAAAAACAGTTACACAAAATATCTGGAACAGAAGGTCAGAAAAAAGTCAAAACAAATCTTGCTTACAAGATGAACTTTAGCTAATCAGCTAATTCAAGATTGAGTATTAGTTCACAAAATGACTCATAGAAAATATAGACAGACTTAACATTAATAATTGCAGTCATGATAAATAGGCTTATGATGTTACCCTAGGACTAATACAATCCCATATGTGAAATTGTTTTGGTAAAAACAAATGGTACCTATTTTCTAATGTGAACTAAGAGTTGATAATAATACATATTGTTAGAAGAACATTCGGTTTATAGACTTTCGTTTTATAGAATACATGTAATGCTTTTGCTATTCTATAAAAAAAAAGTCTATAAACCGAATGTCGTTCGGTTTATAGACTTTTGGTTTATAGAATAGCCAATAGCATTACAGGTATTCTATAAACCAAAAGTCTATAAACCGAATATCTTTCGGTTTATAGACTTTCAGCTTATAGAATACATGTGATGCTATTGGCTATTCTATAAACGGAAAGTCTATAAATCGAATGACTTTCGGTTTATAGCCGAACCTCGAACTCCAACACGGACATACAGTGAAATGTCCGAGTTCGGGTTCGTGGCACGGACACCTTAATGTGCAGTACGAACACGAACAGTGCGGTTCGGGTTCGCTCAACACTACTAACCATATTTTTGGCTCATGGGCTCTAACCCTAGCAGTGGGAGATTCCAGTTTTTTTTTCTTCTCATTGTTCCCAGCATCCTTCTACGTAGGTATAGAAACTTTGCCTTTGATTGAAGAAGACTGATAAAATCACATATCAGCATAGTGTCCTCTGTTATAGTACTCAAGGAGATTGCTCGATAAACTGTTGTTTTCATGAAGTTGTTGTACAGCTGTAGTCTCATTAAGGAGTCTATTCTTTTTTCTGTATTCTCCAGGAGTCTTATTTTCATGCAAAAGTACTCACTTAAAGTCCTTGAACTTTTAAGTTGAAGGAATGAATCATCCAGTATAACTAGCAAACTAAATATAACGAGCACATTCATAGATATTCCATAAGAAATTATATCACTAATAAAAAGCAGAAGAATTTGTAAAAATAAAAGCGAAAGCAGCAACTAGACTAATACCAAGTAGTAAGAAAAACATCTTAAAAATCTAGGTTTACATACTTGTTATTTTATTTGTATAGATCAACTTATAATCTATTTTACCATGTACATTCACACAAATAGGGTCCTGCATTTTTTTCAAGGTAATTAGTTAAAAGTCAGCATTCTGTTTCTGTTTTTGGCACAAGACATTGTGTGGAGAGGGAATATATTTTGTATTTATTTTATTTTGTCTATATTTTTAAAATGTTAACTTATGCCTGTGTTAGGAACAAAAGCATGCTTCCATATTTTGAAAAGCTGCATTATGCATGAATTAGTGTCTTCCAAATATCTTACATGCAATATCTTAAGTGTCTTAAGAATGCATATTGGTGCAGCTCAGTGACATACAGTAAGTTAAAGTGACATCTTACTCCAGTGTAATACCAAATTTTGTTTGGGTTCAGCTTATAACTGTAGGTCTCTGTGTGTCAAGCTCAACAACTGAGATCTATCACACTGCTAAAGGGACTATGTCAATCAGAATGTTACTTATACTGTAAATGTAGAGAATAAAAAAATTATGAAAAATTACCGATACAAGGAAATGCATGAAATAAGAATAAAACATCTTTTAAAGGCGTCTATGGCATCTCCTACTATTGAATTCCCCTTGTGACTTGATATTCTACTTACACATTCCCCCCCACAGAGCATGTTGGTGAGATAGCTCAGTGGGTTAATGAACATCAGCAGTATCTGTTTAACCCTTGGACCTCACACGTTTAGTTCCTGCCAGAGGTTGATTCAGCCCTTCATTTTTCTGAGGTAATTAAAATGAGTACCATACATCCCCAGGATGTACTTGGAAACATGAGAATATCTGAATGTACCTTTCCTGGTTAAACACTTTGTTATTATTAGTTTAAAAACATAAATGTATCTTATTTTATGTGTTTGCAAGCAATTTGTCTAACATATATAGATCATTTTTCCTCATTTCACATTATAAGTAATGTTTAGGTCTACAGAGTCCCTGTAAAAAGTAGCTCAGAACTTGTGCCCAAGCTGATAGTTTTTTTTGGACAAATGTGATCTTGACAAAACATTATAATCAGTGTGATAAACAACAAGGTACATACTGCAGAGAAAATGCAGTCACACATGTAAGGGATTTGCACATGAAAAATTAGCCAATAGCTCCCTCATGCAATACAAAGCAGCCAAACTGTTATACAGCTCCCAGAAGGCTATGCAACACTAAATGCCCCTTACATGCAGGACTGTATTACCTCCGGGAAACATTTCGTTTTATGTGTTGATTGTAATAGATTACCATCTGCTGTATGAAACAGAGCAGTGTTATTCCTTTTACTTACAGAATACAATGTATGGTCGTTTTGAATACTCTTAGACTTTACGGGAGGCCTTAATTAAATGGTGAATCACAGTATCTAGAGACAATGTGCTCACACATTGCAATAGACAATTTTTAATGTATGGGGTCATACAAGGGTTACACAATAAATATATTTTTTTAATCTGCAGCTTGTTACAAAGAGCATTGGCTTCACTGATCCCTGCAACACTCTGTTCTGTTCTATTTTGTTTGTACTACCACAGAAAAGGTAACTGAAGTGGAAAGGTGACATTGTACATGTTCGGCATGGAGGTCAGTGAAACACCTTACCTCATGCTTTCCTTGGATAAATGATATGCTATGATTTATTCCTTGCATAGTGCAGGAAATATTATATAAATGATGCATGTCGTTTCAAGATTTGAGCCCACAGACCTCATTCTTACGACAGGGAATCTATTATTAATGGCTTAATTACACTATTGCCTGCTGTCCAACCCTAACACAGCTTTAGTTAAGTATCTAATAATTTGTTGCCATTAAATGGTTCTGGGTAAATCATCTAATGATCGTCAAGTGAAATAATTTCCTTTCTTACCTCAAAAATGAATTACTTAGGAAAATTGCAGATTTGCATAGCTGTCAGCAGAGCAGAGTTATTTTTTTTTTATGTTAAAAAGACCTTTTTTCCTCATTCTTTTATATTATGAGGTAAATCATCTCAGTATCAGCAATTTGATAAATCAAGATTTTTCTTTTATGTATTTAAGAAAATAAATAGTGAATATTTACTGTTGCTAGGGGTTACATAATATGTACCTTCTTCTTTGGAAAACCTATGTTTTCAGTAGAGTTCTGGCTGCTTCAGTAATATGAGCTCAATTACTAGCCATAGGTGGATTTTCTATTTGTGACTGTGTTACTTTAATTGTGCTACTCACTCTACATTTGACTTGTGTTGTTTGTTTGTTTTTGCATCCTGCTTTAAGAATTTAGTTATTTTCAATTAGAGGAGACACAATACCTCATGTGAGCTGTGCAATTTTTTGTATGCCCTTGTTACTGGCACAAAAGTTGTATTTAAAACTATGTTTCAAAACATGCTTTTGATACAATTACAAACTGAGAACAGTGTGTGGATATTAACACCTTACCAGAGCTCTGTGCTTTTGTTTTGTACTAATGTTGCTTTTGATACTATGCTGAAAAGTCTTTTTGATATAGTTACCAATGGAGGACAACTTGTGGATATTATAATCTGTATAATATTATATTATACGATGGTATAACAAGCAAGTGTTATACCATCTGAATTATAATTATACCCCCATATTGCCCATTTAAGGCTACTATTGTTTTATTTGTTCTCTTATATTTATATAATTGTTCCTTTTACAGGTGTTGATTATGTGCCATTTCTATGACTATTCATTGTGATGTTAATCTATATCTTCTCATCTGAGCTGCAGTGTGATGTATATATTATATTCAAACATATTCTGCAATTCTGAAGAGGTTATCTTGGTTCATGTATGCATCTAGCCCTGCATGGTATATTTTTTAGTTTGTGATTATGTTTCTGTGTGTACATGTGTAATAATTTTGGTTGCTATTTGGTTCTTTTTGTGGTGGTGGTAATTTCACAGTACTTTTGAGCCTTATAAAAATAGTTTTCTACTTTTATAACATTATTTAATTCTTCTTTATTTATTGTGTGTGCCAATACATTGACCTACTTTGGTGTGGGATCTATCCCACATCTAATTTGAATATAATTCAGTTCAGCCTAATGAGCATCCTAATCCTTCATGTAACTTTTTTTTTTGACTGTAGATACTTTAGAAGGAGAGTTTTTTTTGTAATTGGGCTTTAGGTAGAAGTGGGAATTTTTTGTGTTATACTTTGCTGAAGCCCTGCTATTGGAAATACACTTTTATATGCTTTATCTTGTCATCCACAGCATACTATTTGAGATATACCCACTGGGAAATTTATAAGGCTACATAGAAATTGCTCTAACTTAGTTACAGCATCATGGCCCTTATGGGACAGATTTTTGGAGAGAGGCTATTAATTTAATAAAGCGAGGAAGACTTTTCTTAAAACATTGCATTGGATAGGGATTCTCTTCTATACAAGTATCGAGCTAGAACTGGTGAACATTATAGTATGGCTCTGGCGCTTTTTATTACATGGTTTAGTCCCCAGTTTGATTATCTTTCTAAGTTCATTAAGTACATACTGTTTATATATAATGATGCCAAATTTAACCCTTTTTTGTACATTGTGTAGCGAGAAAAGCACACACTCAGATATTGTGCTTTAGTCTGTTTTCATCCAAACATAAACTCTCTACTTGGTTGCACTATAAATGGCTTACGCACAGGTCTGCTTTAACACCCTAGTGGGCCCTGGGCAAAGTTTTAGCTGTGGGCCCCCCTCGACCCCATTTTTCTAAATTCGCAATGTAAAAACTGTATGTAAGCTTTTTAATATTATATGCAACTATTTTCATATCACATTCAACTATTTGTATATGTAGTAAATATGTTATTGACATATTGTTTTTGTTCCCTTTTTCTGCACCCACATCACACCTTAACACATCACCATACTGTATCCACAGCACTTGCCATGCAATTATATTGCACTCACAGCACTTGCCATGCACTCATATTGCACCCACATGATTTGGCATGCCAGTGTCAATTTGCCCCACAGAACATGCCACCGTGTCACTTTGCCCCATAGCAAATGTTATTTTGCCCTACAGAAAATGCCATAGAATCACTTTTAAAATGAGCCACAGTCATTTACCAATTAATATGCCACAATCAGTTTGCCATTAACATATGAAACAGACAGTTTGCCCATTAAAAATATGCCACAGTTTGTCCATTACAATATGGCACTGTTTGTCCATTAATATGCCACTGGCAGTTTGCCAATCAATATGCCACAATCCATTTGCCAATTACTATGCCACTGTTCATTTGCCCTCTAATATGCCACTGTTCATTGATGTTTCCTGTTTACTTTTAATATTTATTTGACGGAATCAGTATATTTGAATTTACTATTAGTAATACCAGTATTTAATTATAGTACATAAACTTCAGCTGTATTGTTATTTCATAATTATTTTATTTGTATTCATTTAAGGATAGAACACTGAATAAAATATAGATAGAGCATTCTATATGTATTTTATTTATGTCACTTTGTTTTATTTAATTATCCTAACTTTAGCTTCAGGCCTTTTTATGTGATAAATTTACAGTACTTGACATTTGTGTTTTTTTTTACCTTTATATTGTACCTGACCACTAGTTTATATATTGAATTATGTGTTGTGGGATTATTTCAGCAGCCAACAGCATTTTTTTATGTGCAATGACAATTTTATACATTCTTTATTATTATTTTCATCACTGTTTTTATTTAGTTATTTTTTTCTCTGCAGTTCTTTCTTTACTTGAGTTATAATTTATCATGGTGCATGTCTGTCATTTTTATATAGGTGCTTATTTTTGGGAATAGTAGATGTATAGTTCATTGCAAATTTTAATTCAATTGCAGCTGATTTTACTTGGGCTACATGGATAATAGGGCTTCTTTACTTTTTGCTAACTTTGTCTTTGGACATGAAATGTGTAAAGCTGTTTCCTTGAATGCTGTGATATGCTTTAAAGAAACAATATTGTTTCCAGTGTTTTTTCTTTTAATTCTTTCTGCATGAATAACATTTGTATACTCTACTGAAGTGAACAATGCTTTTTTTGGATATACAATTGATTGGGTGACGACAGTACCTTAGATGAGCTCCTCCTATCTTGCGGATTTGCACAATTAATTCTCCAGGAGTCCTGCCATTTTTTTTTCTACTCACTACAGATATAGGGTGTGCATAACTAATTTCTCCTTGTTTTTGCATTTGGACTGTGTATGTCTGATAGGCATACACAGTTTCAACACAATACTGCAATACACGGTATTACTAGGCAGTGGTAATGATGGGACAGACCTGAATTTGATGGAACATGACCCATCCAAAATGTGATTGTTACAGTAAATTCAAGACTGTTGTCAAATATGTAAATGTATAAATACTATGTGGTATACAATTCTGTGTATTGTTTCTGACATATGACATACTTTGTGTCACCATACAAATTTATTTGTCTGCATTGCATGAGTTAATTAGCAAACGAGGCCCTAAAAAAATATGAGACCACACTGACATGTTCGTTCTATGAATTTCATTCTCCAAACATGTCATCTTTTCTATTCTTAGTATTCACACGGCTAACTAAGAAAAGTTAGTCCAAACTAATATTAGCAGAAATAATATCCAGTCCTTTGGCTTGGTCTTGCAAGAAATAAATACTGCCATCATGTCACAACATTTCACAGATGTTAAAATCTTATTTTTTTCAACAGTGAACATGCAACTCCATCTTATAGGCACAATTCCCTCAATAGTGCTAATATAAAATGATAACATAATGTACAGTGCTACTTCAAAAGGAGTTCAGAGAATATATGCATGCAACAATACCTCTAAAGCAAAATCAACTCAATCATGAGAATGTGAGCAGTGGCGCCATCAGGGGGTGACAGGTGATACAGCTGTCCTAAAGAGACCACTTAGGATACCCTTAGACAAAAAACTTGCCAGCAGATCTCCCCTCACCAACCCCTCTGCAGCGAGCAGGAAGCTGAATGTCTGTGCATTGCCCAGCATCCTTCCATGCTGCCTCGTATGCTCCCCCACATGTGTTCTGAGGTCAGAGGATCAGGATTCCCATGACTTGCTGGCACTCAGATTTCAGCTCACACAGGGAGCATGGGGGGGCAGTATGGTAGGATGTCTGTTCACCTGGGCAATGCACAGACAACATGCTGCATGCCAATAGACAACATGGACTGTGGGTGCTGACTTGGGTAAGTCCTGGGTCCTCATTGTTGATGATGGATCATGTCCTCAGGTAATATGCTAAGTGACAGTCCTTGGTGGCTTCTTCAAGTGACCTCTTTTCTTCTCATAACTTCTCATTTTCCCAACAATTTCTGTTGAATAGCTTGTAGACAGATCAGTTAACATATTACATATTGGTCTGTTTAATTACATGAAAAAATACACCATGTTGTGTTGGTGTTTTGGAGAAAAATCTATGAATTATTCTTTGCGCTAAGAAATCATGCAAAGAGATTCACATAAGTTTTTGCCACTTACACAAAGTAATGCGTTTAATGAGACCAAATCCACAAGCACAATTCGTTTTTTAAAGACAATGTCTGGCATCATCTATAAGTTAATTGTTTGGTACTAACCACACGGAGAAGAGTGATTCCAACTAGAAAACAAGCACGGGAAATGTATCCAAAAGATATTGGTAAATAAAAATACATAGGAGTTGCCTAAAAGGCAGGAACATGGTGTGCTTTCATTTAAAATGCATGACTAATATTAAAATGGTAAAACATTTACACAAGCACAAAATTACCTAATTTACATAAAATGCTATTTAAATAAAATAATTTTCAGAAAAATGCAAACGAGTTTAAAAAATCTTCTTTGACTTTCCATTACATGATGGATGTGTCACTTCCAGTTTGAAACGAACCTGTTTCATTTTATTAATGTCTTCTTTGGGGGTATTCATTACATTACACTACCATTTATGTATATAGTGCCAACAATTTACGTAGCGCATGATACAGAGCATAGAAGGGAACTACATACTAAATTAGACAAACTAGAACAAACTGGTACGTGAGGTAGATAACCCTGCTTGCAAGCTTACAATCGAGAGGAATGGGGTACATGAAACACATAAGGGAGTGAAGAGGTCAGAGGGAATGTAGTTGTGGTAACAGTTATGTGGAAGGTTGGAACTAGATGGGTTTGGCTAAAGATTATTTGTGTGCATTCTAGCTGGATCAGTTGTAAGCTGCCTGATACTAAGAGTGATTGAGGACAGAGAGAGCTAGGTGGGATTAGCTAGAGGTAAACCAACTGGTATGCTAGTGGGTTGGGTAGTAAGCTTCATTAAAGAGATGAGTTTTGAGGGAGTTTATAAAGTTTGAAAAGGAAGGAGAGAGCTGGATGTTCTGCAGAAGGGAGTTCCAGAAGGGGCAGCACGGGCAAAATATTGGAGGCGGGAGTGGGAAGAGGTAATGAGGTAGGAAGAGAGCTGTAGACTCATTGAGGAGCACAGAGGTTATGCTGCGAATTATCGGTTCAACTGTCCATTTTAATTTATGCTCTGAATTTTATGTGATGGATCAGAACACAATAGTCTAAGTTGGTGAAGTGAAATGAGAAGAATATATACATAAAATAATTTTTTAGAAATAGAAAACAGAAAATTGTCATGTGCGTATGTATTCACCCCCTTTGTTATGAAGCCCATAACAATCTCTGGTGTAACCAATTACCTTCGGAAGTCACATAATTAGTGAAATGATGTCCACCTGTGTGCAATCTGTCTGTGTCACATGATCTGTCATTACATATACACACCTTTTTTGAAAGGCCCCAGAGGCTGCAATACCTAAGCAAGAGGCACCATTAACCAATCACTGCCATGAAGACAAGGAACTCTCCAAACAAGTAAGGGACAATGTTGTTGAGAAGTCAGGGTTAGGTTATAAAAAATATCCAAATCTTTGATGATCTCCAGGAGCACCATCAAATCTATCATAACCAAATGGAAAGAACATGGCACAACAGCAAACCTGTCAAGGGACGGCCGCCCACCAAAACTCACGGACCGGGCAAGGAGGGCATTAATCAGAGAGGCAGCACAGAGACCTAAGGTAACCCTGGAGGAGCTGCAGAGTTCCACAGCAGAGACTGGCGTATCTGTACATAGGAAGACAATTAGCCATAAGCTCCATTGAGTTGGGCTTTATGGCCAGAGTGGCCAGAAGAAAGCCATAACTTTCAGCAAAAAATAAAATGGCACATTTTGAGTTTGCGAAAAGGCATGTGGGAGACTCCCAAAATGTATGGAGGAAGGTGCTCTTTTCGCCCATCAAAGAAAACGCTATGTCTGGCGCAAACCCAACACATCACATCACCCAAAAAACACCATCCCCACAGTGAAACATGGTGGTGGCAGCATCATGCTGTGGGGGTGTTTTTCAACAGCCGGGACTGGGAAACTGGTCAGAATTAAGGGAAAGATGGATGGTGCTAAATACAGGGATATTCTTGAGCAAAACCTGTACCACTCTGTGCGTGATTTGAGGCTAAGACAGAGGTTCACCTTCCAGCAGGGCAATGACCCCAAATACACTGCTAAAGCAACACTTTAGTGATTTAAGGGAAAACATGTAAATGTGTTGGAATGGCCTAGTCAAAGCCCAGACCTCAATCCAATAGAAAATCTGTGGTCAGACTTAAAGATTGCTGTTCACAAGCGCAAACCATCCAACTTGAAGGAGCTGGAGCAGTTTTGCAAGGAGGAATGGGCAAAAATCCCAGTGGTAAGATATGGCAAGCTCATAGAGACTTATCCATTGTGACTTGGAGCTGCGATTGCTGCAAAAGGTGGCTATACAAAGTATTGACTTTAGGGGGTGAATAGTTATGCACATTGACTTTTTCTGTTATTTTGTCCTATTTGTTGTTTGCTTCACAATAATGAAAAAAAACATCTTCAAAGTTGTGAGCATGTTCTGTAAATTAAATGATGCAAATCCTCAAACAGTCCATGTTAATTCCAGGTTGTGAGGCAACAAAACACGAAAAATGCCAAGGGGGGGGAATACTTTTGCAAGGCACTGTAAGTGCATAATGATGCAAGGAATGTTTCAGAAGAAGTGCACTTTGAATGCACTTTTTGTGTGTGTGTTAATGTGCAGTGCTATCTCTGTTTAAAAAGCTATAGCACATTTAATTAATAATATCAATACTTACAAATTATGTTAATAACATTTTACATTCTTTGGATGATTTTAGATATCATAGTTGTGCATACTTTTCTTACAAGTCTGTCTATTTAATACAAATGCTACATAGTGGAAAAGATTATATATTTTGCACAAAAGATTTGAGTGAAAAATATTTTTACTGCAATATCTTGGCTCTCGGTGTATTACGACAATAATCCTTCCTATCTCTCCGTATTTGAGGGAATGGATTACCCTTAGGTCAAAAAATAATGTAGGCAGAACAGAATGACATTGTATGATAATAGTAAAATCCAAAATTTGCCCTCATGCATTGCAAATGATAAAGGAAAAATACACTACATTACTAGTTTTCATCTTAACAAGAAAAAATGACGAAGAATTTAAATTATCAAAGGTTACAGCATCCATTTTCAGTTTTAATTATTTTTATCCAACAAATATTTTTCATTAAAAACATTGTAATAATTGGAATTATTACAATATTTTTCAAACAATGAGTGCGAAATGTGTTATTCTGTACTCATCAGCTGCGTAAACATACAGGCATACACCTAAGCTCCACTATAGCTTGCGGCTCAAGGTCCATGGAATCAAACCATGATACAAACAGGGTAGCAATGATATTCACAAGATTTTGCAAAATTTTCACCTTAAATTGAAAGTCAAATCAGGTGTCCAGCATTATCACGGGATTTGTCTGTATCAATTGACAGTATTTTTATTTCACTAGCTGTAAACTTACAAATAAACTCAAACATTACTTGTATCCCTTGTGCCTGAATCTCCCTTTGACTTCACACTTTTATTCAAGTAAGAGGACCATGAATGTGGGCTCAGTCTTATGTATTTTACCAAAAAATAGTGTCAATGCTAGACTATGGAAGCATACAACTGTACTGACAGGTGAACTGAAAAGATCAAGTATTAATAGAAGAGTTGGAAAGATACCAACTTGGAGAATTTTGTGTCTATTTGGCTATTGGTTTTCACTGGTCCGTCCGACTGTTGTGTGCACTAGTTGCTAGAAAGAGGACAAAAGGAGGGTTCAACAAATGTAGAATTGTTATATATATATATATATATATATATATATATATATATATATATATATATATATATAATTAAATATATAGCATAAAACATTTAAACTGTTTTATACACAAATAGCAACATACATATAAAACATTTGGTAAAGACAATAAAGTCGCTGTATAGATAAAAATATACAGTGAGAAAACACCTGACACTTTTCGCCCACTTGGGACTTCTTCAAATGTGTGTAGTTTGTTTTATAGCAGAGATTGTTGTGGGGATTAGTCTACACAGAAAAAAGGGAAGGCATAGGGAAAATAGATGTTAAGAGAAAAAGAAAGTAAAGAGCCAAACTTAATATATAGATTTAGTTCTATAACCTTGTTGGTCAGGCGTTACTTGCTTAAGCTTTATTTGGGTTGTTCATTCATGGTTTTGTAGATGCTGCTTGTCTAGTGCAACTGGACTTGAAAAGAAAATGCATCTTATGTTTGGATTACTTATTGGTAGTTATATAGCTATATATATTAATAATGTAAGTCTTATGATGCACATAGAATTCTGGCTTACCTTGCTATTGTTTGTTTTGTAGTATGCTTGTTATGGGGTGCTTCTTGGGTGTGCTCTCAGGAATAGGTCCTCATAGTGTCTAAAAGTAGAACAATCTAACATCAGATTCCTATTTTTATTTTACACTGTGTGTTAGAGTGAATATTATTGTTTCTTTGTTTTTTGGGGGGATTACTTACTTTTTGCCCTTACATGCCGATAATGGAAATGGCAACAAAATTAATTTAACTCGTTTCTGATCTTAGAGCCTGCAATTGAAGGGCAAACTCTCTAAGCATAAGCACTCAGTTTTAGTGAATAGCTCACTATCTTAATGCAATTGGACTCTAAATTAAAACAGAAAAATGGGTTCTATAAATATTTAATATCATTGGAGATTTCCTTTGATAGACATCTTTTTATTGATTTGCTAAAGGGGAACTTTACTGTATAGACATGGTTCTTGCATCACAGCATTGAAGGTAGCAGAAAAGTATTAAGGATCTTTCGAAAGGTTTTAGAAATAGTAGCTTAAAAATCTACACTGGGATGCAGGTGGTGGATTATGAAGTGTTTTTCAGAAATTCTCCTGGATGGGTAAGCAGGTCAAGTGTCCAGGGGTAAGATAATCCAAGATAGCACCCAACCACCGTGAATACTGGAAATTATATTTGGTTCCATTATTGATGTAGACAAAAAATTGAATTTTTTTTTTTTATTAATACAAACTAATGTTGGAACTTTAATTAGTAGTAACTCAGCAAGCGGACATATTAGAGGGCCAAAGGTTTAAAAGTAATATCAGGAAGTATTACTTTACTGAGAGGGTAGTGGATGCATAGAATTGCCCTCCAGCAGAAGTGTTAGAGATTAATATAGTGAAAGATGGGCTATTCTTATCTGCCTACACATTCTATGTTTCTATTCAAATAATAAATTGTTCCCACAGGTAGTGGACATTCGCTACAATTCCTTTTATAAAGACAGATAAGATATACCATTCTCAAAGTAAAATTATTTTCAGATGCTCATTACTGATATAGAAAAAAATGTAAAAATATGTTTTTCTTAATACTAACTAAAGTTGCTACTAATTAATGTGCGTACAGCTGTCTGCTTTAATCAAAATAACTTATACAAAAAGGCCCTCAGAATAGGGAATATGTCGGGGTTCGGTCGGGGTTGGTGAGACAGGGAGCTCAGCACAGGGATCACCACTGAGGGTGAAGGGCCACCAAACAATAAAGTCCAGAAAGAACGGTATCCGAGGAGTAGGCAAAAGAATGGTCAGGCTCGTTCCAGAGGTCAGGGCAGGCAGAGAAGGGTCATAAACAATAGTCCAAGCCGGGTTCACAATCGGAGGAGAAGTCGACAATAAACAGGTGAGGTCCAAAAGCAGGTCAATAGCCGGGTAATCAATTAGGAGGAGGAATAAGGAATGGTAGCAGGGATAGGAGAACTTCAGAGGGAACAATACAATGTACTGCAGCTTGAAAACGAGCAAGCACTGAATGAACAGTGCCTACCCATTTTATAGCCTGCCTGTACCTAGCTCCTCCCACCACTCCCCAGGTAAACACTTCTTGCACCTGGGAAGCCTAGGAAGGGAGGTAGGACCTAACCCCTACCTCCTAGACACTCCTCCTTGCTCTGCCCAATGAAGGTGCTCTAGCCAAGGGCAGGACACGACCCCCTGTCGGTAATCTAGTACTCGTGCCCGCAAATCGCCGGACGCGAGTTACTACAGACCGGGGATGCGGCCTACCTCGCGCTCGCGCGGCCCTCTCGCTGGGAGCCTGAAGCTTGGAAGCGGCAGAGCCAGGTAAGGAATCCTGCGAAAGTGGCCGCGGCGGGTTCGGGACCCGACAGAATATGTATATAGTCCTGCTAAATTGTATTTAACGAATTATTTAAATAAAATGTAAACATATGTTTAATACGTCATGTTTTCTTTTGGCAGTACATGGAAGCAGAAAGCAACAACCCAGTTTCTGTTGTAGAAATATAATTATTGGGCCTAGTTATGTTTTATTACCAGCAATATCATTATTTATGGCTTTTATCGGAAGTATAGATATCACATCAGAATTAAGGAATGTGACCGTATGATAATAGAGAAGACCAGAAAGACTTTTAGACAAACAGTGGACTTTTTAAAATCATTTTAATTGTTTGTAATAATATTACTTTATTTTAAATAATGTTAATTAAGTAAAGAGGATGAGAAAGAATACTGCAATTCAACAAGGAGATAAAAAAATGTTCTGGTAACATAGTACCTTTATTGAATTGTTGTCAAAGTATACACTCTGACAATGTACAGCCAATTACACTGTGTTTGCAGCACACTCACACTGTTTAATAATTATCATTTTATACAAAATGTATTTTCTGTCTTGTGTTTGTTTAGTATATGTATAGTTTGCTAGAGCCATGGTCTTTTTACTATTGTGCATGTTGATTAACATTTCTTTGTCCTAATACGAATCTTTAGTGTGAAGCCTACCTCAACTACTAAAATGAGGGTATA
Organism: Pelodytes ibericus; assembly: GCA_036172795.1. NCBI lineage: Eukaryota > Metazoa > Chordata > Amphibia > Anura > Pelodytidae > Pelodytes > Pelodytes ibericus. Next base: position 159,734,705 of record CM069863.1, read on the forward strand.
ACACTTTACATTTTAGGATTATCATTTTCAAAACACACCACATATATATATATATATATATATATATATATATATATATATATATATATATATATTTTATGTAAAAGGCGTGCGTTGTAGTCTACCTATAGGAAATCAGAAAGTGAAGAATCTTCTAGACCACAATGCTACCAAAAAAGAATCAGCGCTACTGAGGAAGAAAAAAAAAACTCATTGTATAAAATCATTAATTTTTTGTTATCTATAAACAAGTCTAAATACAATTACAGTAAGAAATAGTTACAGTGGTAGACAATGCTAATGCTAGGTTATAATGTTCTCTGCAGAACAATTTCCTAATCTAAATTTACACAGGTACAGAATGTTGTTACAAGACTTTCTATTCATTTAGGAAATTAATACGATAGGTATTTTCATTTGCTTTGTTTATTTGTCTATTTGTTTTTGCACAGCAGGATTGCTTCATTTATTTGTTAGCTTTCACTTCCAAAAGAGACTTTGAGGGCAATAATCAGCCAAGTTCACTATTTAAATGTTCTAAACCCCTGAGTAAGGTCAAGAAGCATTCAACGAATTATGTATGCCTGTTATATATATATACACCGTAAGTAGACTTTGAATTTCGAACACTGGTATCTGATAGATTCAAAAAAGAGAGTAAAACATGAATTAAGCCCAACTATGTTGAGCATTTTCTAAATTAATAAAACACATGTTAACTCCCTTTAGTATATCCCATTCAATACATAAAAGGCAATAAAGTGAAACTTGGATTGTTGTTGAAAACAAATTGGGTAGCTCTTTATTTTTGCAGTATGCAAGCATACTTATGGTTCAAATAGTTTATTTAAAAAAATTATTATCAGATTAACATAAGAAGAGGAGATATTCACTATACTTTGAATGGACCCAGAGTGTAAGAATTTGCAGATAAGATTGTGAGATATGAAGAAAACACAGGCACAGAGCGATGGAGAGCTAAAAAAAAAAAAAAAAAATAAAAAAAAAAAAAAAAACCGGACTGAAAATATATATGCTACCTTGCTCGGTGGGGGATAAGACCAAAATCTTGATATCCATAAATAAATGTATTTACACTTTGGTATTATCACAAACCTTGTATAGGAAACAGGTGTGGTTGCACTTATAAAGATTCTGAGCAAGAGGAGACTAAGAAAACCTGGAATGGAGCAATAGAATAACAGAGAGCAGGAAACCAGAAATGGATCAGAGCAGATATTAAAGGAACAGAAACATTAGAGTTTAACAAGGTTTAAGACAGGGCTGAGATATACAGGGAATCAGGATACAGGGTATAAGAGCAGACATAGCCTACAGTTACATGAGCAACCTCCGAAGGAGACCAGCACTACTGCTTTGCTGGATAACTTCTTTAAGGGAACAGAAGTCATCTGAGTGAGAGAGGGATCAAGGTACATGCAAAACAAAGGCAGGAACGAGCATCGGCAATAAGCATGATAAAATAGCCAGCCCTATAGAATGGTAGCTACTTGGAAGGGACATCACCATTTTTTTGCTCATTTGCACCATTATAGATGTCCCATCTCCATTAGCATATCATACTGTTCCCACCTATCATAGAGGTCTAGACCCAAAATGCCAAGCCTCCTCCGGAAGGTATACAGCAACCACAGGCATACATTTTCGGACTATCATAGGCCTTATCAGTGGGGTACGTCTAGTGTCCTAGTTGTAGTGAACCAGGTACTCATGTCTGGGCATACCCTGATAACCCAAGGTGAGAAAGAAATTCTTGACCATCTGACCAATAATGGACTCTGCTAAAGTAGCCTACCCTATAGGTTGGTACCTAAACAGGATGGGCAGAGCAGTGTTTACAGGGGTGACCTCTACATTAGCATATCAGACTGGTCAAATGTGGCTCCCATTTCTTTGTTTAGTCTCACCATAACAGTGTTATATCTATACATTATCATGATTTTAATATCTTCCTCATACACAGCAACCTGTACAACCATCGTAGGAGGACTTCCCACCGGTGGGTAAGGCAAGCACCCTTACCAGTAACCATGACTCCATCCACCAAGCTAATTAAAGAGGCATCAGCACACACATCATACTGGACTGTACATTGCTAAGGTGCATGTAAATTGGGCGGCTGGGTTACAAATACAATATGCATATGTTTAATCACTGCAATCTACATTAAATTCTTAAATAGCCTCTTATTGTGCCTGTTTAATATTTATGTAGAGCTTATTTAATGTAATCTGAATTTAAAACCAAATTTTCCATTATGACTTGATTGCAAATTCCCATATTTGATTCACTTCATCACACTGTAGCCACATAAAATTAATTGAAGAACCTTGCTTTTTAAATAATTCACTTATTGGCATAACAAATATAAAGTAATTTGCACTCTTGAAGTAACAATATTTTTTTTTCCCTTCTACAAATCTGATACTTTTATTTCTCACCCATTACTGGCAGTGTTTTCCAGCTGAGAAAAGCCGATAAATCACTTTCCTACTTTGTAGTCTAACAGGAGATTAGAAAAAGACATTTTTGCTGTCCAGAGTTGAAGAGGTTAATCTCTTCCCTTCTAAGAGGTGCAGCTGAAGCTGATCAGTTCTAGGCAGCAAAACTTTTTCAACCTGCCAAAAATGGCTCACACAGTACAACAAGAAAGATAACAATATTGGACAAAATTAATGTCCTTTTGCTAAGTATTTAGTTATATGAAGAAAACTATGTACTTTTTTTTACCCCTCTACACTTAAATTATTAAGCATTTTTCAGAATATAGATATGTTCAGCCAGATCTAGATTATGAAATGTGTGGGATTAACAAAATATTTATTTAAATATCTGGGATCAACTATTACGTGATAGCAAGTGGTGTCTTAGTAGGGGGACCATATGTAAACTAAAACATTAGCATATGATTAAAGTTATTGTGAAACAGAACTTTGAAATGTGTGACATTGTTAGGTTTTTAACCCGCCAGGAAAAGAAGTTATTCCACTGCATTTATTCTCAAGAGCACTTCTTGTAAGCTTCAGCAAGAAATGTATTCCAAGTCTTTCCAAGTAACCGGAATACAAACTCAATTGTCTCATATTTGTCATTGTACATTATGAAAATGTCTATGCCACATACCAGGAAAATGATGCTTGAAAGTGTAGGAGGTTTTATGAAAGCCAAATTTTAACTGCCAGAGTCATAACTGGGAACTCATTGTGTTTCTTCTAAAGATTCCAGGTGTTCCAGATGGTACCCTTCAAAATATCAGAATTATGGCTGATAATGCTACAAAATGGCTTTACTAACTTTATTTGGAGTGGAAAGAAGCAACGTTTAGAGCAGAAGATGCAGGCTCAAAGTAGTAGCAATAATGGTATTAAAAGGTAATACTTGGTAGGTATGATCCACCATTTTTATCGACTGCAATTAGATTCCTGCAAAAGAATGGAGACATTGGTCTAAGTGTGCTATTGTGGTCCCCTAAATAACTTAATATTCTAAAAAAAGTCCAGAAGCACACACTTAATTTTGGATCATACATTTGGAGTTTAGTAGAAGCACTTTGGTGCAAGATTATGATTAGTGCTTGCACATATTTTTTCCAGGGTGATTTTATGCAGGCATTCTGCATACATTACAATTTTAATATTTGACTCAAGCATTCTGCAGTGATTACTCTGCATGTTTACTGCAGGTGCAGCAGCACTGATTATGTAGACTCTGTGGATAGACAGTTTGGAATTGAATACATTGTCTTGTACACAGAATTATCTCTTAACAGTGATATACATTGTCTGATGACATAACTAGATAGACAGGAATTATGCTTGTTGGTTCCTGCAGCAAAAAAGGAAAAAGGAAATAGACTTTTACTCTGCTAGTGTGGGTAGTCCTGGTTGGCTCTTGGCAATTTTACAAATATCATCTAGCTGTAAGTATTGTTTACATTTAATCAATGCAACATGTAAAACATTAATTTTAAAGTACTTTGAAAGCACATTCATATGCATTTAGATTTGATATGATATATAAGATTCATTTTGGGCTCCAGACAGTCCCCTTAAGAAGTCGTGGTGAATAGGCAATAAGATATTAGAATACAGGGATTTGATTCCTATATGGAAGAAATGAAAACAAATAATTAGGAGCAGAGGGACGCACCTAAATCACTTAATGCAGCAAGGGAAAATTAAATCATTCTCACAAATCACCCAGCAATTTGCGATCCTAGTTTCAGAAACGGTCACCTATCTTTGCATTAACCCCTTAACGCTTATGGATGTATATATATGGCCTGAAAAGCATGGCCCTAGACAGTGGCATACCTACCACTGATGCAGGGGTCGCAGCTGCGACTGGGCCCGTCACTCCAGGGGCCCGTTAGCCCTGCGACCCCTGCACACAAAAAAAATGTGTGGGCAAACGGGGCAGCTGCCCAGGGCCCATTCATTCTTGGGGCCCAAGGCAGCTGCCCCGTGGGCCCCCGCTACCCGTGTGACTGTCTCACACTCGGGCAGCAGCCGTGAGATCAGCATCCATCGGACCCGGCTTTTACATCACAACCACATAACACTGGCAAATGGGCACAACTGGCAAATGGGCACATAACACTGGCAAATGGGCACAACTGGCTAATGGTCACATAACACTGGCAAATGGGCACATAACGCTGGCAAATGGGCAAATAACAGGCAAATGGGCAAATAACAGGCAAATAACACTGGCAAATGGGCACATAACTGGCAAATGGGCACATAACTGGCAAATGGGTACATAACTGGCAAATGGGCACATAACTGGCAAATGGGTACATAACTGGCAAATGGGTACATAACTGGCAAATGGGCAAATAACACTGGCAAATGGGCACATAACTGGCAAATGAGCAAAATAACACAGTGAAATGGGCAAATAACTGGCAAATGAGCAAAATAACACTGGAAAATTTGTGGAGGAGACAGGTGCGACAAGCAGTATACAGACAAGTACCGCAGGGGGGGCACATAACACTAGTAAAAGGGCACATAACACTGGCAAATGGGCACATAACACTGGCAAATGGCACAACTGGCAAATGGGCACAACACACTGGCAAATGGGCACAACTGGCAAATGGGTACATAACACTGGCAAATGGGCACAACTGGCAAATGGGCACATAACACTGGCAAATGGCACAGGCAAATGGCACAACTGGCAAATGGGCACATAACACTGACAAATGGGCACAACTGACAAATGGGCAAATAACACTGGCAAATGGGCACAACTGGCAAATGGGCACATAAAACTGTCAAATGGGCACAACTGGCAAATGGACACATACCACTGGCAAATGTGCACATACCACTGGTAAATGGGAACAACTGGCAAATGGGCACATAACACTGGCAAATGGGCACAACTGGCAAATGGGCACATAACGCTGGCAAATGGGCAAATAACACTGGCAAATGGGCACATAACTGGAAAATAACTGTCAAATGGGCACATAATTGGCAAATGGGTACATAACTGGCAAATAACTGGCAAATGGGCAAATAACACTGGCAAATAACACTGGCAAATGGGCACCTAACTGGCAAATGAGCAAAATAACACTGGAAAATGGGCAAATAACTGGCAAATGAGCAAAATAACACTGGAAACTTTGTGGAGGAGACCGGTGCGACGAGCAGTATACAGACAAGTACCGCAGGGGGGGGGGGGGAGGGGCACATCACATTGGTAAATGGGCACATAACACTTGGAAATGGGCACATAACACTGGCACCTGGGCAAATAACGCTGGCAAATGGGCAAATAACAGGCAAATGGGCAAATAACACTGGCAAATGGGCACATAACTGGCAAATGGGCACATAATTGGCAAATGGGTACATAACTGGCAAATAACTGGCAAATGGGCAGATAACTGGCAAATGGGCAAATAACACTGGCAAATGGGCACATAACTGGCAAATGAGCAAAATAACACTGTGAAATGGGCAAATAACTGGCAAATGAGCAAAATAACACTGGAAACTTTGTGGAGGAGACAGGTGCGACGAGCAGTATACAGACAAGTACCGCGGGGGGGGGGAGGGGCACATCACATTGGTAAATGGGCACATAACACTTGGAAATGGGCACATAACACTGGCACCTGGACAAATAACGCTGGCAAATGGGCAAATAACGCTGGCAAATGGGCAAATAACAGGCAAATGGGCAAATAACACTGGCAAATGGGCACATAACTGGCAAATGGGCACATAATTGGCAAATGGGTACATAACTGGCAAATAACTGGCAAATAACTGGCAAATGGGCAAATAACACTGGCAAATGGGCACATAACTGGCAAATGAGCAAAATAACACTGTGAAATGGGCAAATAACTGGCAAATGAGCAAAATAACACTGGAAACTTTGTGGAGGAGACAGGTGCGACGAGCAGTATACAGACAAGTACCGCGGGGGGGGGGGGGCACATAACACTAGTAAATGGGCACATAACACTGGCAAATGGCACAACTGGCAAATGGGTACATAACACTGGCAAATGGGCACATAACACTGGCAAATGGGCAAATAACAGGCAAATGGGCACATAACACTGGAAAATGGGCACATAACACTGGCAAATGGGCACATAACACTGGCAAATGGGCACAACTGGCAAATGGGCACATAACACTGGCAAATGGCACAACTGGCAAATGGGCACATAACACTGGCAAATGGGCACAACTGACAAATGGGCACATAACACTGGCAAAGGGGCACAACTGGCAAATGGGTACATAAAACTGGCAAATGGGCACAACTGGCAAATGGGCACATACCAATGGTAAATGGGCACAACTGGCAAATGGGCACATAACACTGGCAAATGGGCACAACTGTCAAATGGGCACATAACAGTGGCAAATGGGCACAACTGTCAAATGGGCACATAACACTGGCAAATGGGCACATAACGCTGGCAAATGGGCAAATAACAGGCACATGGGCAAATAACACTGGCAAATGGGCACATAACTGGAAAATAACTGGCAAATGGGCACACAATTGACAAATGGGTACATAACTGGCAAATAACTGGCAAATGGGCAGATAACTGGCAATTGGGCAAATAACACTGGCAAATGGGCACCTAACTGGCAAATGAGCAAAATAACACTGGAAAATGGGCAAATAACTGGCAAATGAGCAAAATAACACTGGAAACTTTGTGGAGGAGACCGGTGTGACGAGCAGTATACAGACAAGTACCGCGGGGGGAGGGAGGGGCACATAACACTGGTAAATGGGCACATAACACTGGCAAATGGGCACAACTGGCAAATGGGCACATAACACTGGCAAATGGCACAACTGGCAAATGGGCACTACTGACAAATGGGCACATAACACTGGCAAATGGGCACAACTTGCAAATGGGCACATAACACTGGCAAATGGCCACAACTGACAAATGGCCACATAACACTGGTAAATGGGCACATAACTGGCAAATGAGCAAAATAACACTGGAAAATGGGCAAATAACTGGCAAATGAGCAAAATAACACTGGAAACTTTGTGGAGGAGACCGGTGCGATGAGCAGTATACAGACAAGTACCTTGGGGGGGGGGGATGGGCACATAACACTAGTAAATGGGCACATAACACTGGCAAATGGGCACATAACACTGGCACTGCACAATGTGGTAAGCATTAGATCAGCGCCATGCATGCACTCAACCTCTGGAATCAACTCTCATTTCAGGTCTCCAAAGTACCTGCAAAGATGAGCATCTTACTATCATCAGGTTCTGATTCTAAAATTCATGGCCTATTCCTAACAAGTAATACAATATAAGAGTGTAGCTCGGTGTCTCAAAAAACCACATCCCTTTTAATAGTAATCTGTATTAGAGTGTAAGGTGGTGAGACCAGTGATGCCCATTCCCTTTTAGTAGTAATCTGTATTAAAGTGTAAGGTGGTCAGTTCAGTCATGTCAGTTAGATGTCAGTCTATGAAGATGGAATGCTTGCATCAAATGTATCTTGGTGAGTCTGACATGAACAGTAGATTTGGATACCTTTAAAGTACTGGAGAAGGAGGTGTCAGGCTTTCTCAAACTCCAACACAGAACATATAAGAATAGTAAAGAATAATACCATGGCATTCAATATATTTACACCCATGTTGTGATAATTTATCTGTTTCTTTACAAATATAACATTTTTTTTAGTTGATAGTAATAAAAAAATACCGTATTTTCCGGTGTATAAGACGACTGGGCATATAAGACGACTCCCAACTTTTCCAGTTAAAATTTAGAGTTTGGCATATACTCGCTGTATAAGACTACCCCTCTTCCAACGAGCATTTTCTCCTACAGTGACATTTACACACACACCCTTACACTAACACAGTGACACACTTACACACACACCCTTACACAGAAAGTGAGACACTTACACACACGCAGTGACACCAATAGACACATAACCTGAGACACACTATTTTGCCATTCAATATGCCTTTATTGTGCCATTTAATATGCCAATATTTTGCCCCTCCAATATGCCAGGATTTTCCCCTCAATACGCCAGGATTTTGCCCCTCTCCTACCCCCTTCCCAGTACTTACCTCGTTGCTGCTCTGCAGGTGCGCGCGGCTGTGAGGGAAGCGTTGTGCGCTCCCCTCCTGCCGTGCGGCTTCAATAAAGTTTGTTTTAAAAAAAAGTTTAAACAAACTCTATTGAAGTTGCGTGGCTGGAGGGGAGCACACAACGCTTCCCTCACAGCCGCGCGCACCTGCAGAACAGCAACGAGGTAAGTAAAAAGATTACACCCGGCGTATAAGACGACCCCCGACTTTTGGGAAGATTTTCCTGGGTTAAAAGGTAGACTTATACGCCAGAAAATACAGTATATATTATTATATTAAAAGACCATTTCCCCTGAATAATAAGACCAGATTAAAAGATAACACTTTAACTAAAAGTTACAGAGATAATACTTACCAGAGTAGATTTTAAAAATGTTGGAGTTCCCCTTCAAGTACATATTTCTTATTCAAATCTAACCATGCTTAAAAACACTTAAGAAAATGTGTTCAACTTGAAAGGTTTGGTTTTTTTTTGCAAATGAATATCAATTTATTGACTCAAAGGTTACAATATTGAACTAACCTTTCATACAATGATATAATTATATTGTCAATGTCACTTTTAATGCTTTGTTTAAATATAAACGGTCTCATCTTAAGAGATGAGAGTGTTATTCAACATGTAGCTGTCACTTATCATTAGAACTGGAACATTATTGTATATAAAATGTGAGAGGTGCAGGAAAAATGTGTAAATGATAAACAATATGTGTACAAAAAAATAAAGATCCTGAAAAACAAAAACAGAGGAACAAAATAGCAGCAAGAAAAATCTATAAGTAGCAGCCAGAAATAAATAACCTAGTAATAAGTGATAAACAAATACAACATATAAATATATATGCAAGATATACAGACAGATATCAATTTATGTATAGCTACTGCAAGGAGCATGGGGTTTTGATTAATATAAAAGGTATAATTAGCAAGGACCTTATTCTTCACAGTACCCATAAGCACATTTTGTACACATGTTTTTCTTATTTAGTTAATAAATATTTGTCTATTTTTACAACTATTTTTTCGGCATGTCTCATATTTTGTATATAATGTTTTTTTTATTTAAAGAACTACCTCAATAGTCCCAAAAGGCAGCAGATAATTTATTTAATTGTTGGCTCATTTTAGTAATGATTGGGTGTGTCTACTTGTTCATGCATTATCATACATATTTCTTCTTTTTATACTTATTCAGTGCCCACTTACTTTATTTTATTGTGGAACATTATTGTGGCACAGAGCGAGTTGTGCCATGCACTGCAACAACATTAAGCATCTTATAAAATTAAATTTACCAGTCTCAGCATGAACTATTTTTTAAAAATTAACAAAACCTTAAAATGTATTTTTATGACTTAACTTTCACTTGTAAATAATTAAAAATGTGTCCTCAACAAGCCAACAACAAAAAAAATACCAAAACTGTGAAAAAGGTGAACCATTCACTAACCTAGTGATATATTATATACTATATAATATAGTGATATATATATATATATACTATATATTGAGTATAACATATGCTAATATATATATATATATATATATATATATATATATATATATATATCCAAACCCAAAGGAATGAACTCACCTAAACTAGCATATATTATATATTATAAGGGGTGCTACTGAAACCAAATAGTTATAGGAAACCCAAAGATCATCGCACTCACCTCAAAGCAGGTAGGAGAAAACCTCTTAAAGCTATAGGTGTGATTAAAAACACCTGTCTTTCTAAGATAACAAAATTGGAGATTTAGTTACATATATGGCCATATTATGAAAAATGAAAATGTTAACACTCTGTAAGTACACCAGTGTGTATATGGCATGTCAAAGTATTTTCTCTTTTATTTCCTATAGTAAAAATATATTTTGTATTTACAAAAAATAAAAAAACAATTAGTATGTTGTATTAACACATAGCATTTAAAAGCCATTACATACATGTTGTTTTTGTTGCCTGGGCATTCCCCATGGTTATGCAATTTTCTTTTCTTTCCTTGTGTAAGTAATGCTTTTCCAACTGTGCTGGAAATGGAATTAGCAAGAATGTAAAAGAAAAGCACTGGATGTTTATTATATCCATTTGCTCCAAATAAACATGCTGTCTTGTGTTTTGTTTTTTTAACTAACAGCAATTGTTTCACTAATTCCTTATTTTGAATTATGTTTTTTATATTCAAATGAATATATTGTCGTATTTATTTCCAATAGTTATTAATAATGTAGTGATCATATTAATACAAAAACATTTTTTTTTTTTTGCAAATATTTTATTATTTTGTATAGCTTTCTGACACAATATCGTCAGGTGAACCAGTAACACCCCACCTCTCCAAGACAGGCATAGGGAAATGTTATTAATGCCCTTTCACTGCATTTAATAGGAAGGGTCGCTGGTGCATCAGATGGCACCATTTACCTTCTTAAATATCCAAATTTACATGCCAGAAAAATAGGTGTAGATAACAGCAATGCCTTCGAAAAAAAACTGAGGTGCCCAGGGTACCAGATGCGATCTGTTCCTCAACCCCCTGTTAAAGGACAAATAAACATTTTTTTTTCACTTTTTCATCTTATATAGAAGTACAAAAAAACATTGTCCTAGCATGTGGATAAACTGGCTGTACTTTAAAAGCCAGTTGATCCTCCAACCAGCAGCTGCTGTGCTTACTAGGGAAACATTACTAGGACCCCTAAAAATGAGGGTCTCTCTGTGCACTAGCAGGGAAAGACCCCCGCACAATTTAGACCTTGATCTGATGTGTGGACGAACCCCTGCTCTGATTGGCTGTGCGAGTGCTGTTAGCGCATGCCAGCCTCCCCCACTGGCTTTGCCTCGGCTGTGAGGCAGATCCAAGAGCAAACCTGCAAATACGGTATTTGATCGATTATAAGACAAGGTTTCTTTCAGAGCAAATGTCTTATATTCGAGGTCGTCTTATAATCTGACCTCAAATCAAGATCAGACTATAAGACTGCGCACAGGCTTCATCATAAAAGTCATCCTCCGGCTGCCTCCACTAGACACCAGGGATATTTGGGCAGCTGGGGGATGTATGCACATATCATGTAGACATCCCCCGGCTGCCCCCACTAGCCACCATGGAGGCTACATTGGGGGGAGGGAGGGGGGATACAGACAACATTGGGGGGAGGGTTGGGGAGAGAGACAGACAACATTGGGGGAGGGTGTGGGAGAGAGACAAACAACTTGGGGGGAGGGTGGGGGAGAGAGACAGACAACTTGGGGGAGGGTGGGGGAGAGAGACAGACAACATTGGGGGAGGGTGGGGGACAGAGACAGACAACTTGGGGGAGGGTGGGGGAGAGGGACAGACAATGCTGTGGGGAGGGGTGGAGAGAGACAACATTGGGGGTAGGGTGGGGGAGAGAGACAGACAACGTTGGGGGGAGGGTGGGGGAGAGAGACAGACAACGTTGGGGGAAGGGTGGGGGAGAGAGACAGACAATGTTGGGGAGGGTGGGGGAGAGAGACAGACACTGTTGGGGGGAGCACTGGGTAAGTCTGGGAGGTAGGGGCAGCATTGGCACATAAAAGGTAAATAAAAACAAGAAATGCATTTTTTATATCATAAGTTTTTATTAAATATGAAAATGCAATTTACATGTGAATATATACAAGTTAAACTTTTTTTCCTACAGGGTAGTCTTATATTCAGGCTTTTAGTTTTTTTCCTAAAGGACTATCCATAGTTTGGGGGGGGTCGTCTTATAATCAGGTTCGTCATATTCGAGCAAATACGGTATGTCTAAATATACACATTTATCTTTCTTGGGTGAAAGAACCACAATTTCTTAACACTTGCTTCCTTAAGGAACTGTTTCTATCATTTAAACAAATTAAACTTCTAAATTCACATGTCAAGGTGTAGATAACAGCAATGTTTTCCCCAAAATGTTTTTCTAAGTATAACATTTCGAGGGATTCTGTCAACCTAAAGATTGCTTATACTGTGAATGTAAAGAATAAAACATGATTAAAATTGTCTAGACATTCTGTTAGCTGAAATCCAAGCACATGCATAAAATAAGAGAAATATAAGTTTTAAATATGCCTGTGGTGTGTTTATGATATCACCTGTGGCTTGATATGCAAATTGCACATGGAAATTCGTTCATTTGAATATCACACTTGTTTGTTGCTAATCAAGAAATAAAATAATACTGTAAAAGCACATTCACCTTGATGTGTGAGTAAAGCAAGTTATACTAAAGGTGGTGAGGGAGGGCATGGTGTGGAATTAGACATATTAAACCACTGTTCAATTTAATGACAACAGCTGTACTTTCTTAGGGAGAAATTTGTGTTAAATACTCCAAGCTCCAAATCTCCCCGTTCACAAGTAAAACGTTTTATTTCAAGCAGACTGCCATTGCTCATGTTGGCTGATTGGGAAAACCTACTGACTATTTTATTGAACAAGACTTCCAATCAGAATTACTCTACAGCCAAGAAATGTCAACGCACAGGGATATAGTTAAATCATGAACAGTCGTGCACAGTGTTGGCTACACACTTTCCCACCCCTCTCTGTGGACTAAATCCTGAAAGCACACACCCAAATGAGAACTACCATACCATCCACACATTACAGAGACATGTGCCCCCCCCCCCACAGAGCTATAAAATGGGTCGATCACTGACAGACCAATGTCCTAAATACCAAAGAAGTTCCATTGGATGATACGCGTCGTGTGACGTCAGGGGGCGTATCCGGAAGTTTTGTGTGTTGCAGCTGGGAGGATCTCCAAACACCATACTGGTTCCAAGGGGACTTTCTTTCTGGCGATGATCATATTTCCCATGTCTGCAATCAAGTTTTACTGACTGTGATTTTATCTTTTTTTATCCTGTAAGCCTAAGCGGTTATCAAAATTGTATTTCTATTTTTGGTACACTATGGTCTGTCTCTATTCCTGACCTATAGATCTTGCTTGGTTTTTAACATCACACATTACCATCTGAGGAGAGTATATTACACCATCTGAGGATATTGGGAATTGTAGTCCCACTAAGCCCCTACACTAAAGCCAGTTTAAGGGCTATAGTAAATGTGAGTGAATCTCCATTTACATATATCACGATTGCATATGGGGCATATTTCACCATTGCAAATTGTTATTTTTTTTTCATTTTATGTTTCCACTGTCAAGAAGGCTAAATATTGTCCACCATTGTGTGAGATAAGTATTCCACTTTATCGCGCAACACGTTTTTGTATATTAAACCTTTAACATTGTTTATGGCACTGCACACATATTCAACAGCTCTGGAGGGACATTCAGAGATTTGGTAACCTCAAGGTATACCTGGCACCGGGATGTCTCTGACACTCTTTCCGGTGTTGGTAGATATGCAAAATGCATATTAAGTGGGGTGGATATGAAAATTAACTTAAGTATACTCAGCCGCCAATAGTTCTCTTTCACACAAAACTGCTTTATTTGTTTAGGATGTCTTAGCTAACAGACCAAAACAACTAAAGAAATATACACCTCCAGTTTTATTACTTAGTGGCAAGGCATTATTAATACATTGCTCCCATCCACACTCAAATCAGTAAAACTTTTTAGAACACTTCATGGTACATGACTAGAACACTACAACAGAATGACCCTATTCTGGACTTTTAAGTGAGCTGATTTCTGAAAGAGCAGAGACATGTGGTGCACTAAACTTTGAAAGACCAGATGATTTTCTCATGACCTCATTAGACAGATACACCTTGTTTGTACAAAAATAGATTGGGATATCCTCATACTGTAGACTAAGCAAGCCCTCTGTACTAGCCCCCTGAGCTAAGTGAAATAAATACAATAGTCAACGAGACAGGAGGACATAAAGAAGGAGGGTAAATTAAGGGACATGGACAAGTTATTAGTTTAAAGTGTTAGATTTTATTGTTCCTATCAGCATATGCTCCATAAGAGTGATAACAGTCGCTATCAGGAATTTTCTTTCATAACCTCAATTTAACCACGGAAGTTATGAGAGACATGTTTTATTGCATGGAAGAATTTTTAGTATATTTACAATGCATACTACTATAAAATGCATTCAGTCAATAAATATGTAAGATGACGATTGTTTAAATAAAAATTAATAAAATAAAAAAAGGAAAGTTATTGTTATATATTTTTTTTTAGCAAACCAATACCTACAAAAGAATAAGCATCATTAGTGCCATTAGTTTGTTTAAATAGAAATGATGGCCATTTTGGAGCCAAGAAGGAATATTCTGCTCTTTGACGCATCAACGTGCGTTCTTGATTTTTTTTGGATCCAAAGCAGTAGCAAGGATGCATCTGAAGACGGGGAGAGAATTATGTATGATAATAATTTAAACTTTAAGGGATATGGGAACAAACATTTTTCATAATAAAGGGTGATACTGATATCAACCATTCTTAAGAACAACACAATGGTAACAAGTGAACAAGAAAATTCTCCAACTCAATGCTAATATCTTCTTAAAACACACCTTTTTTAAAATATTGTTTGCATTGTGTTAGGAAAAGTGTAATCAAATTCACAACTTTATGGCATCATCTTATAGCACTGTAACAAAACATAATGAAAACACAATGGAGAATAATTCATATGGGAACTCTAGGTGATATAATATAACATGATGTATAAAGAATTTGCTTTAAATTCCAACTGTAAATATTTTGTGTTATTAAAGGGACTTTTAAATTGAAGAGAGGTTTATAAATTACTTGCATACACAGGACACTATTTTAATAATATAGCATCCATACCCACTGTTAAAAAAGATACATAAGCTTTAAATCACTAACTCCTCAGTCTTTGCGATTTAACCTTGGCGTCACTGTAGAGACATGCGAGTGACTTAAGAACTAGTAAAGTAAACACATACTTTTCATGTTTTGGAGTACCATTTCTCCCCTAAGCAATTATTGGTCAGTCTTCTCCACAGGGAACTTTCCCGTTCAGATAAAAAGCAATCCACTACTCTATACCAACTGCCAGGCATGGCAACTACTGCATCTAACACAACTTGAATTGGAAATATTCCCTTTCCCTTTCACTAGTAAAAAATAAATAAAAAAAAAACATCACTTCCATCACTGGGAATGTATGTTTTCCATACTCATCGTGGATAAATAGTATAACTTCTGCATGTGAATTAATTGATCCCACTTCTCAAAGTACTAATTAATACTTGCAATGGAGTAATGTAAAGATATATATTTTTCATTTTTTTCATACCTATAAATCAGTAGTTCTATTTCGAAAAACCCTTTGTGAATATAGACTGGAACCCATTGTTTAGACAGTCTTATTATAGTTGCACCAGTATAATGTACTCTTTCTGACAGGTACAGCTAGATTATAATAAATCCAAGTCATGCCCCAAAAGACAGCAGACCTACTTCTGAACATGGATACTATTGAATTATGCATGGCGGTAACAATAGTATGTAATGCTTTCCTACCTGGAAATGAGCCTAAACATAATGTATGGTTTATATTTTTCGCATTATAGACAATTCCTTATGGGAACATGGGACTCTATTCAATGCCTCAAATGCCTCAATGATGAGGTAGACCTGTTTCACTTTTATCAATCCCTAGCAATTATATATATGTGACAACTGAGCAAAGGGCAAGGAGGAACAACATACAGGTTAAGACTTTGTCTCCACTGAAAATAATGGGAGCTACGCATGTGAAAAATGGACATAGATTCAGGACTGTACTAAGGTGGTTCCCCTTTTATGGTGAGCCCAGCACAAAGGCCCACATTGTCCATTGGATAAGGTGATCCTAAATAGAGTTTAAAAAAATAAACCATAATTTCTTTCTAAAAAAACTTTAAATCCCAATCATACATTTAATTTAAGAACCCATAGCTTCTTGTCATAAGCCTAACAATGATAACTTTTATCTGCTGTATTTATTTTTTATTTTTCTACTTTGTGTGACACATGGCAGAAGTAAGTGGAAGAAAGCTGAGAATCTCACGGGGGAGCTTAATGTTGCAAACATACACTAAATTAGCCAGGCATACATATGAACACATTAAATGTGTCAAATTGTAACATTGTAGTTCCCAGGAAGCAAAGCAAAATGGTTTATAGCCATAAAATCCATCTGTGTGTGTTTTCAAATTTAATTCAAATTAATCTTCCAAGACTGTAATGCACTTTGTAGCAGATTAAGATGCAATATCTTTTTAACCTGTCACATTTTCAATATAATATTAGTGATCATTATTACAGTTAGGAACATTATTCAAAGAATGTGAAGGCAATATTTATTTATATTTTTTTCAGCATTGCTGGCCAGCGCACTGAAACCAGTGCAATTCTTTCAAATGATTCAATTAATCTCATGCTGTTTATGCTTTTTATTGATTGAAATATAATGGCATTGTAAGCATTTCTAGATTTGATTAGTTTTAGTCATTTGCACATTGTGTGCCTCTCAGTCATTCTGGAAAACAAAACTTTTGCAAATTCATTGCTGTACTGACATGCAGATTTTTGTTCTGTGTTTAGATATACAAATGTAATTTAGTATTTATTTTTTATATGTAACAAAAATGCATCCAAGCTACTTGGGGATGGGACTGTTCTTCACAGCTGCTTAAATGCAGCCGCTGCACCGCGACCTCACGTACGATGGCAAGTGTTTTACGCGAGAGTTCATCACTGGACAGTTCATCGCGGGATTACATACAAGGTGAGTATTATTAGTATTAGGGGTTAGGTGGTAGTATTAGGGCTTAGTGTTAGTATTAGAGGTTAGGATAATTGTTAGTATTAGGGGTTAGTGTTTGGGTTTGGGGGGGTTAGTATTAGGTTTCAGGGGGGTTAGTATTGGAAAAATGAAATCACATGTCGTGTGACCCCGCCAGACAGAGTTGCAGATAATGTGTCTCTTGAACTCGCTTCTTCACCTTCAGGCTATGTACACCATTTATAAACTCAATGCACAGGCAAATTAAGTATTGTTGGCAACTAAGAAAAAAGCAACAACAAAAAAACATGTTTTATACATGGGAAATTATAAGAATAATTGTAGGAAAAGAACATTATAATAAAATGTTGCCATATCATTTTTTACAATGCATACTTGCCAACTTTAAAATTGTGGCTCCTAGAACACGAGCATAGCTAAATGGGGGCAAAGTCATGTGACATCTCACAACATGAATGACCCGTCAAATTGAGCCTCAGCCTACCCTATATGGATTGCATATCTGGAGCTCATTTATTCACATTTAGACTGTGTATGTCTGTTAGACAGACCCACATTTCACAGGCTACATCTATGTAGAATGTGAGCTTTTATATATTTTAATTTCACCTTTTATTTCAGACAGGGTCTTGTTTAATTATTTATTCCAACACTGTCATGATGCACTCTCAACAGTAAAACTATTGCCGCTATAATCAGTAAAACAATGTCTGGTTAACAAGTCATCATATCTAAGTGGCTTTACAAGTCTCGTAAAGAAATCTGAAGAATATCTAACATAAGTGAGTCGTGTGATCTGCACCTTTAATTTTAACTGCTCTATAACGATACTATCCCTGTTCTATAGCAGTGCTGGGATGTGTCTTATACAATTGTAGGAAAGCATTTGACATTAGACACAAACATTAGAATTTGAACAGCACCTCTTATGTTAAGATAATATGTTATATGGCTGCACACAGAATTTATGTATTGCATTTTTGTAGACAAGGCACCCAGAATTGAACTCCATATTCAAGGTGGAGTGTTACCATGGACCTGTGAAGAGACAGAATAATAATGAGACAGAATAATAATGAATACCCCTTTTAATACATGTCAAAATTTTATTGGCCTTTGCTGCCATTTGCAGTTTATTTTCTACAATTGCCCAAGGAAACACCATTTAAAATATGCTTTTTTATTATTACACCCAAAAATGTATAATTTTACATTTGTCTTCATTGAATCTCATTTACTATGTACCTGCCCAGTTACCCAATTTGTCCAAATCCTCTTGCAGGTAACACACATCTAGTTCAAACTGTATTGCCCTATTTAATTTTGTGTCGTCCGCTAACACTGAGACATGTCTGCAAATGTCCACTAGGAGATCATTAATAAACAAATTAATAATAAAAACACCCTGGACACCTAAGACTGATCCATGAGGTACTCCACTTATCACTTCTATCCAGTTTGAGAACTTCCCATTTATCACCACTCTTCGAATTCTATCTTTCAACCAATTGCCAATCCACACACAAATATTTGTCCCAAAGCCTATTTCAGTAGATTTATATAGTAACCTTATGTGTCGAACAATATAAAATGCCTTAGCAAAGCCTAAATATTTCACATAAACTGCAGCACCCACATTTACCTATTTCTTCATAGCATGCAATTAAGTTAGTTTGACAAGATCTGTCTTTCACAAAGCCATGTTGGATCCTGCTAATGAAAATTCTTGTTCTAGATCACAACTTCCATTATCAAAGCTTTGAACAGTTTCCTCACCACAGATTTCAAGTTTACAGGTCTGTAGTGGTCCAGTTGGGATTTTTATCCCTTTGTAAATATGGGCACCGCATCGGTTTTACACTAATCTGTGGGCACCATGCCTGAAGTAAAAGAATATCATCTGGTCCTGGGGCTTTGTCTCCCTTAATGCAATTTAATTGTTTTAACACTTTTTCTTGTGTCAGCCAATTGCATGCTTTCTGTGACTGTTCTGTAAAAGTAGCTTGCAGGTTCTTGTCCTTCAGTTCTTCCTTAGTAAAAACAGAAGTAAATAAATGATTTGAAATGTCTGTTCTCGCTCTCTTCCCCACTGAACATCTCACCCATATCAGGTCAATTTATGTATTTACATATTTTTTGGGATTCCTTTTGCTCTACTTGGCAATTCTTTTTCCATTCTCCAATTTAGCTTATTTAACCACCCTTTTACAGTCTTTGTTGGCATCTTTATATTTTGCATATGATCCCTCAGTTATATAATGTTTGAATGCTATTTTCTTTTTATTTAGTTCATTTGCATATAAAGCCACAAGCAATATCAAAACTCCACAGACACATTTAAAATATTTTTTTCTTCTAATTTAGGAATTTGATTACCGTTTTAATAACAAAATCCATAGCTAATATGCAATCAATTTATTCTCTACATCAGGGGTCGGCAACTTTTTTCGAATTGTGGGCCAGAAGCAAAGTGCGTGAGGTGGTGATGGGCCAAATTCTGTTGTACAATATTTTATATCTAAAAAAATAATAATAAATGTAATCCATAGTTTTAGTGTTTTATTTATGTTGTAACAGACCCAAAAATCAGTGTGACCATAGTTTTTCTAAATCAGAAGTAGAATTAATATGCCACTCTCATTTGCCCAGTAATTATACCACTGTGCTTTGCTTAAAAAAAATGCCACTGTGCTTTGCTTAAAAAAAATGCCACTGTGAGTTTCCCAATAAGTATGCCACTGTGAGTTGACCACTGTAAATTGCCCAATATAGTATTCCACTGTGAGTTGCCCAATAAGCCACTGAGAGTTGCTCACCACGTGCTATTGCCCCACCTCCCCTCCCTCCATTAGTAATGTTTTTATTCAGAATTTGAGCATGTTTACTATTTGAGTGTTAAATGTGTACTACTTTGCGAAAGAAGCAAAGAGCAAAAATTGTTTTGCACATAAAATATATCCGCTTTTTTTTTAGTACATGCCCCCATAGGTGTCTGTAAATTTTACAGCACACAGAGAAAACAGATACAAAGGGCAATCCTGAGAACATAGGTTTTCGATGAACAACAGAAATGACTAGGCAGTGCTCCTTTCAACAGAAACCCTTTTTCCTTTTATAGTAGAGTATGGGCAATGTAATGTTCATACAATTGTCCCCTTGCAAGCCACCAATATTAAATACATTTTAGGAAGACACAACCACAGCATGTATTTACAAACAAAGAAAAACTGATTTGAAGACCAGCTGGTGCACTTAGAAGTGTACTGTGTTGTTAAGGCAACTAATAATGTTCTAAAAATATTTTACATAAAAGGACATCACCTCAAGTATTTCTTCAAGTAGTCATGGAAACTGAAACACAAAAGCAGTACGAAAGACAAGTAGGGTTACAGACATTTGCTAGTGAGCGATATAGTATAGTTTTGTCACTAAAGTAGTTTTAATCTTAACATGATGAGGTCTTAACATATACAGTTCATTATTATGTAAGACTTTACATTAAATTCTATTTAAGCTTAATTATTCTCCCTTGTGAAATAAAGTTATTAGGTAAAAAAATTAATATTTCATTAATCTTATTTTGTCAGGTATTAGAAATGAAATGGAGTTTTAACTGCAGAGCTCTAATTGCAATGTTATACATCAATCAAAAACAAAAAAAAAGAACGGAGGAACTATTGTTGAGCTGATAAATGAAGTCAACAAAAGCAATTATTTCATGCAAGCATATTGTTTTAATTTAGTTGTAAAAAAAAGATTACAATCAAAAATTCAAATAAGCTACTACAAATAAGATGAAAAAGTCCCCAAACTTGCTACTACTATGATAATATTTTTAAGGACTCATGCACTCTAACTCATAACACCATTTTGTTCTTCTCTGTAATTACACTTCCCAACAGTGTGATAGACTAGCAGAATTTAACTGACTAACAGACATACATTAAAGGGACAGTATAGATGCCAATTAACGATCTAAACACCCAAATTGTATCCCTGCATCAACAAATAATAAAGACGTACTCTAGTCTGCACACCCTAGTGTGGGTAACCCGAGTTGTAGGTGCCTATAGACCTTTTCATATAATATTATGTAATAGGGCTGCCAAAGCGAGCCAAACCCTAAAGTAGGTCTATTTTAATGGCACTCGTAAGACATAGAAAAATCGAGAACTACAATAATTTGCAAAAATAGAAAAATATATTCATTTTTTTGGATCCAAACTGTAAAGGCCATGAGGTCAACACATCAAATACATGCAATACTAAAATACCTAAAAACAATACACAAAAAAATCTACAATCTTTTTATTAAATGCCCATTAAAAATAATATTAATAATAGCTTTGAAATACATATTCCATTATTGAAAAAAAAAATTCTTCAGATGATATATTTATAAACTGCAGCTTTGCAACAATTCCTGGTAGTCTCTGACACTCAACAAGGTGTGAATATTTTTGTGTTGAAACTGTCTGGATGTTCCACACAATAACAGTAACAGGAAGTTACATCACAACTAGAGCAATAGTATCCCTTTCCTAGGAGTGGAAAAGGTTCACCTCTGTAACACTAAAAAAAAAAAAGTATACTCAGCGGCATCCTGAGTAGGGTGTGGGGGCTGTGGACCACACTGGCTGACACCCCCAGTGTGGGTGACAACCATGCTGCCGGCATCCCCCCGCAATGGAAAAAAAAGTTTAAAAAAAATCAACGTGACCAGATGTGACGTTACGTCACATTCGGTGGCTGTGTTTCCCTCCTCCGTGCAGGAGGGAAGACTGCACGGAGGAGACGACCGGGAGACAGAGCAAAACGGAGGTACTGGGAAAGGGGGGAGCAGGGTGGCATAAAACAAACATAACGCTGGCATATTGAGTGGCAAAATACTGGCATATAGAGTGGCAAAATACTGAAATATAGAGTGACAAAATACTGGCATATTGAGTGATAAAATACTGGGATACTGAGTGGCACAATACTGGCATATAGAGTGACAAAATACTGGCATATAGAGTGACAAAATACTTACATATTCAGGGACAAAATACTAGCATATAGAGTGTCAAAATACTGACATGTAGAGTGACAAAATACTGGCATACTGAGTGGCATATTAAATGGCATATAGAGTGACAAAATACTGGCATATAGAGTGACAAAATATTGGCATATTGAGGGAAAAAATACTGGCATATTGAGGGACAAAATTCTGGCATTTAGAGTCACAAAAATACTGGCATATTGAGTGGCATATTAAATGGCAAAATAATACTGGCATATTGGGTGACTAAATACTGGCATATTGAATTACTAAATACTGGTATATTGAATGGAAAATACTGGCATATTGAATGACGAAATACTGGCATATTGTGTGGCAACATACTGGCATATTAAATGGCAAAATAATACTGGCATATTGAGTGGCTAAATACTGGCATATTGAATAGCAAAATAATACTGGCATATTGAGTGGCAAAATAATACTGGAACATATTAAATGGCAAAATACTGGCATATTGAACGGCAAAATTGTGGCATATATTAAATGGCAGAATAATACGGGCATATTATTTGGCAAATTGGCTGTGGATTAGTAATGACAAAATAATAATGATATTATTATTGGGCAAATTGGCTGTGGCTTATTAATGGCAAAATAATACTGGTATATTATTGGGCAAATTGGCTGTGGCATATTAAATGGCAAAATAGTACTGGCATATAATTGGGCAAATTGGCTGTGGCATATTAAATGACAAAATAATACTGGCATAATATTAGGCAAATTGTCTGGCTTATTAACAGCAAAATGATACTGGCATATTATTGGGCAAATTGGTTGTGCCATAATTATTGGCAAACACTGGCATATTAATGGGAACACTGGTTTATTTTTATTGGCAAAGTGACACTGGCTAGTTCTGTGGGACAAAGTGGCACTGTGATATGTTCTGTGGGGCACTGACAGTGTGGCATGCCAAATTGTGTGGGTATAAATATGAGTGCAAGCCAAGTGCTGTGGGTGCAATATGGGTGCATGGCAAGTTCTGTGGGTACTGTATGGTGCTGTGTTAAGTCCTTTAGGTGCAATGTGCGTGCAGAGGATGGGAATAAAAACAAGGAATTACATTTTTCAATAACATTTTTATTACATATGAAAATAGCTGAATATAATATTAAAAAATTAAAATAAGTATAAATGCAACTAGTTATATATATAGAGAGAGAGAGTGATAGAGAGATGTCTGTGTGTTTAGATATGTATTGTTTTAAAATTGTACAATTGTCACCCCATGGGGCTTGTGTGTGTCGCATAATTAATGGCGGTCCCATGTGTTGCATAATTAAGGTGTTCTTTTGTGTGGCATAATAATGGGGTGCTTGTGTGTGGCATAACTATGGGGAGCTTGTGTGTGGCATAATTAAGGGGCGCCTGTGTATGTGGCAAAAATAATGGGTCTCTGGTGTGGCATAATTTATGGGGATCTGGTGTGGCATAGTTAATGGGCTCCTGTGTGTGACATAATTTGTGGGGCTCCGGTATGTGGCATATTTAATGGGCCATCTGACTGGCATTACTAAGGAATCTCTTTGGCATGGTATTGGAGGAAATCCAGGGGGGTGACACCTTGAGTTACCGCACCGGGTGACACCAACCCTAGTGACGCCTCTGAGTATACTCAAACATTACAATATGCTCTTCTCAATTAAATGTAATACACATGAATCCCTTTCCCCACTTAGAGCAAAGAAGATTCCATCCTCAATGCTGCAGGAAGCCATTCACTGTTTCTGCGATAACTGGTAGATCTCTCCATTGAATCCCAGTCTCACCATCAATATCACAGAGTACTGCCAAATGCTGTGACAGCAACTTCAGACAACAAGCATCACATTAATAATGAAAAATGTTTCTCTGACCTTTCTTGTCCTTTTTGCAACCACATTTTTCTCAATCAAGTATTAAGGCAGGATTCAGTCTGAGGTCTACAACTAACTATTGTGAATTAAAATATTTATTTTTTTTAAATGCCAGGTGAGGTGGAATAATAGCTGATCTGATTTTTGTAATTACCTTGTCACACAGTTCACTGTTTAGTGAATAGACCTTTCTCTGGCTTTCAACACATCCTATAAGCTCAATTCGGGCACTAAGCTAGTTGGAGAGACAAAGGGACAGCCAGTTCACACACTGTTTTATAATATAATCACACTGGAAGACCAAGCGCCATTTTGAATTATACAGAGTGTTGAGTTTACTAGCATGGCTTTTCAGCACTTATACATATACTAAAGGGAGATGTTGGAGAAAAAAGACAAGAAGCAAGAAGTGAATTAGAAGAAGGAAAAGTAAAACAATGGCCTACCAGTAGCAAATCGGGATGCCAGGGGCAGACCTTAGGTCTATGTCAGCACCATCAAGCATGCATGATAGGCGCTGTAACTCATACTGGAAGAGCTACCGTGCATACGCATAACCTCCCAGTCACCTGAGTCCTTCATTTAAACAGAGTATTGCGCTCTTAAATCCTTCTTCTGTCCAGTTGCACTCTACCTCTGTCCCAAAAATTGGGAGGCATGCATTGGTGGGAAGAGGATGGAGGAAAAGCTAGTTTTAAGAATTGCTAGTTAAAATAGAAAAGATTGTTTTTAAGAAGTATATAACTACAAAATATGTTCTTACAAATATATGATAAGATGAGCAAATAACACATTTGCAAAGGTGCATAACACTAAATAATCAAAATTTACATTCCCAAATTTCCTAAAAAAAATATTCTTTAATTTGTTGACACATCTGTTTTGTTTCTTTCAGTTTCTAAGCAAGAGTTTTATAATTGAAAGCATATTGTCCAATTATTTAGAAGTGGCGTATTTTAAGACGTATTAAAAAAGGAGGTAATTAAATGAAGAAACCTATTAATAATCGCCCTTAAACATTGATTCATGGTTTTAGCATCCAGCTTCCATGATGCATGGCTTTATATGTATTGGATGTTTCTGCAAACAGATCTTTTACACTTTACTTACAGTAGAATGCTCACTAATGGGTTTAATAAATAACTTGAAAAACTGAGATAATTTTCAGCCTGAGGCACATAGTATTTATATTACATAGTATAGGTTTATTTACTTTTTCTTTATAGTTTACTCCCAAAGCTCTCTTGCACTTCTATGAAGACTTATAAGTGATTTGTCTTTGGCTATGTTAACTGTGGCCAGCTGTATATTGCTAGCACATGAAACTAAATCTCATAAGAAATTTATGACATTAGTAACAGTAGTTATAATCATGATACAACAAAATCCTTTTAAACATAATTCATTTTTCTGCAATATTTTATTCATTTGGAAAAAAGCCATTCAAATAAATAAAGTCGGAAACAAGTAAAGTTAAAATGATACCATTTATTGGCTTCCGGAGAGTTTGATTTCAAGCTTTTAAGACCAAGTTGCTAGGTCCCTTCATCAAGCATTAACGAGGTGAAAACAAAATTCCTAATTGTTTTGTCAGAATTTTGTTCTAGCCCCATTAATTCCTGAAGAAGGGACCTATCAACTTGATCTTGAAAGCTTGCAATCAAACTCTCAGTTAGTTAATAAATGGTATCATTTTAACTCTACTTGTTTCCTGTTTTGCACAATACTACTCTTTTAACTAATAAATAAAGTAAAAAGGTGTGGACAGCACACTGCATATTCTCTAAACAGCGCTAAAATATGAGTCCTCAAATATTACTGTAACACACTGGGATTTATTCATTAAATTGTGAAGTGTGGAGAATTTAGAGCATTGAAAAGCCGTATGCTAAAGAGCAGAGATATTCTTAAAATGTGTGATTTTTTTTTTTTTTCCAGCTTGGCTATTTTGTTCTACAGTTTGCATCTCATGTGTAAAATTCACCATAATCTAGTGAATATTACTATTTAGTTTGTTTTTCATCAGTGATGTCGTCAAAAATAGACACAAATAGACAGCGGAAAAACAGATTGGCTGACTAGATAATGTATAAAAATTGATAAGCAGACAAGACAATTGAATAGAAAGGGAAAGTGGTGCTGCCCTAGCCCACTGAGAAAGATTAGAGAGCAGCCTGGGGGGCAGTTGCCCTCCTGCGCCTTTTGCCAACTCTCCACTGTATGTATCTATTATTTGGCAAAAATAAATACTAACTAAATACACTCTTTTTTGTACCATACCATGGACATTAGTGCATGAACTTTGGAAGGGCCATCAGCGTTACCATGTTTAGTCCCTGACCTATGTTCTATGGTAAAATGGAATGGTTGAAGACTTAGAAACAATCTTGTCACCCTAGCATTCTTGTCTTTATTCTGGCTCATCCAAGTCAGGGGGCATCACTGTTACTAGCCTGATTTTTCGGCCCATGAGATAATATTTAAGACTGTCAAATGCCCATTTTATGGCGAGACACTCTTTCTCTACTATAGAATAAATTTTCTCTTCTCGCTTTTGTGAGGTCAGTTAAGAGGCTTGCAATTGTTGAAAAATCTGGGATAGATCTCCTATAATAACAAATCAGTCCTATATCAATCAGTATATATATATATATATATATATATATATATATATATATATATATATACACTAATACACACAGGTGAGCTTAATCACCCATCTTCTAGCAGCCAGGTCTTACACAAAACATGGCCTGGACTGAACCGACCCACCCTGCTCTTCCGGATACTCCACTCCAGGGACCAAAAACACACATTTTACCATTTGAAGGTGCAAGAACCTTAAATATATTTCCTTGGGACTGTGTTTTCCTACTCTGAAGGGTAAAAACAATGCAATATTCTTGGTTCTAAATACACACTTTTTTGCACCATACCTTGCACTCATATACACAATATATATATATATATATATATATATATATATATATATATATATATATATATATAACCTTCATATATAAGTCAAAGTTCATGTATGTTGTGTATTTTTTTTTATTTAACAAAAATGGAAAATACATAAATAAGTTCAGGTCATCTTGTGTAGCAATAATCATTTACAAAATACAATATCATTAGTTATATGTGAAAAACATTTACAAAATAAGAAAGTCCTATTTTACCGCCCCTACCCCAGAGAAAACTCTAGGGGGAAGGAGGGAGTGAAAACAGCAGTTATGGAAATTAGTACCAAGAGGACTGCCTAAGAAAAAAGGACAAGAACAACAGAACAAAAACATATGGACAAAATGACAAAAAAAAAAGGGTTGGAGACCTCATACGTTCTATGCGAGAAGTTACAAGTGAGCCACTCAGGCTTCGAGAAGGTAAGTCCAGAGTGTAGTTTATAAAATTATTTTGGAATTTCCACACCACAGCATATGATTGTCTAACTGCCAATCGTAAAGGCATCATACCACTTTATCCAATATTTCCATATTTTTCAAAAGTTTCTAATTTGTGTCTAGAAATATAGTATCCCCTTTCCATTATATATTGTTGTTGTATTTGGTTTACTATTTGGGCCCATGTTATGTCGGCTTTTTTTTCCAATTTCTAGCCACGATCAATTTTACTGCCATAAAAATCTGTATTGTAATTATCCTGTCTTTAAATGCCATGTTATCTAGTTCAAGGTATAGTAAGGCCTTTTATAGAGGGATTAGTTGAAAGAGAAGGCTTGCCTGTTGATATCTCCCTAAATCAGGAAGTCCCATTCCACATTGGTACCCCTGGTTATAAAGTTGGTGTTTAGAGATTCTGGGCTTTTTATCCTGCCATATAAATTTTTCTGCCGCTGTCTGAAATTGTTTAATGTACAAATCTGGTATTCTGATAGGAATCATCCTAAGGTGGTATAACCACAGAGGGAAGATATATGATTTAATGAGGTTTATCTTGCCTAACCAGGATACACACAAATGCTTCCAGTCGTCAAGCTGTTTTCTCAAATCTCAGATAAGTAAGGAATAGTTTATATTTCTCTCTAATGTTAAAGGGAATTATAATTCCCAGTTATTTCATAGTTTTTTGGGGCCAATAAAAAGCGTAATTTTTTTTGAGTTGGTCTTTTTCTGCTTCACTCATTGCGTAAGCTAGGGCTTGGGTCTTACCCACATTTAATTTGTAATTGGATATGGCACCGTAAGTTTCCAATCCCATAAACAGTCCTTCAATTGAATTATCGGGATTAGAAAGTGTTAATATAATATTGTCTGCATAGGCAGACGCTTTATAGTCTTCCCCTGTCACCCTGACCCCTCTATTGCAACATTCTTTCTTATTTTATGGAGCAGAGGCTCCAAGGTTAAAACATACAAGAGAGGGGCCAAAGGGCACCCCGTCTATTGCCGTTCGTAATATCAAATTCCTCTGATACAAAGCCCTGCCCAAAAATCCTTGCAGAGGGATTAGCGTACATAGACATAATCATCTCTATTGCAGGACTTCCAAAATTGAATGCTCTCAATGTTTCCTCTAAGAACACCCAGCTGACCCTGTCAAATACTTTTTCAGCATCTAAAGACAGGGCCAACATGGGTGTGCCTGGATCTTCCGCTAGTTCAATGAGGTCGATGATTTTCCTTGTATTATTTCCTGCAAATCTGTTATGGACGAAGCCCACTTGGTTATGGTGGATAATAGCAGGCAGAATAGGTTTTAGTCTACCAGCTATTATTGCAGCATGCAATTTAACGTCATTATTAATAAGTGAGATAGGCCGATAATTGGAGACCATGGATGTATCCTTATCCTGTTTAGGGAGAGATTACTGCCTGCATCACTTCCTTTGGGAGGTTTTTACCCAATCTTATTTCGTTAAATGTATCTGTCAGATGCGAATAAATATTCTTAGCCATCTTTTTATAAAAAAGACCCGAAAACCCATCTGGGCCTGGAGTTTTATTTATCTTTAAGTTAGCTATTGCTAGTTGGACTTCATCTATTTTAAATGGTGTATCCAGAATTAGCCTCCGGTCTGTGTTCAGGGGAGTAAGTCCTGCTTCTTTCAAGTATTCAACTATTAAGTCCCTATCTTTATTTTGGTGGGGAATGTTATACAAGTTTGTGTAAAATTCTCTAAATGTGTCTGCAATATCCTCTGGACCCAGACAGGATCGAGTTTGTGTTGTTATTTTGAGTATTCTTGTTTTAAGATTGGCTTTCCTAACTTGGGCCATGAGTAACTTACTGGCCCGATTACCTGAGTAGTACCATTTTTGTTTGAATCTTACCAGAGTCCTATTAGCCCTGACAGTCAGGATAGCTTCTATTTTCTTTTTAAGTTGTGATATTTTATTTGCTCCTTCCAATGAGGGATTTGCGTTATTTATTTTATTTGCGTTGTGTAGGTCAATACATAGGGCAGCAATATTTTTTTCTCCTTTTCTTTTTTGTATAATTTCTGTTTTAATCAGGTGGCCTCTAGAGATGCATTTATATGCACACAAAAACGTTAGACAAGCTTGTTTCCCCATTGATGTTTTCTTTAAAAAAGTCTTCTGTAATTACAGAAAGTTCCATAATTAACCTCCATTGTCTTGGACTAAATGTAAATGTATTTTCAAGTTCTATGAGCACGAAGTCATGGTCTGACCATGGGACAGGCTTTACTTGTATGTTGTGTATTTTATTGTAAAAGTTAATTTAAGGAGCATGATGTCTATGTGAATTAGACATAACAGGATGTCGTAGGTAAAACAAGGAAAAGAGAAGAGAAGCTTAAGAAATGCGACGGTTTATTATTGACAAAGAGGAGATAAGCAATTGATGCATATTCTTGGACCAGAACTTTATCAGTAGTAATATCTCACAGTATGAATAGATTTCAGTCAAATACTGCAAATGACTACATCAGTGTATACCAAAGTGTAACATTGTCATGCAGAGAAATATTGTTATAATTATTACTACAAGCAGTTGAAGTTTTAGTAATATTTGATAGCATTGTGTATTGCCTGTAAGCAGATACCCATTGCTACTTATGAAAACATATGTATGTACTCTGGGAGTTGGAGTAGAAACTTGAATATACGGGGATGGGCAACAGATTATAACCTTCAAAAAAGATAATTAAAAATATATGTGGGATGAATCCACTGTACACTAGGCAACTCACATAAACAATAGGCACCAAAAAATTAAAAAAATAATACATAAAAGCTCAAGCTGTATGGACACAAATCAAAATATATAAAGGCTTATACATAGTGACATGAAAAAGCTAACAGTATTGCAAATAAAAAGTACAGCTAAAACAAAATTATAAATAATAATTAAGTTAATCTGGTGCAACAAATGTAAAGTGTATACAATTCATAAATAATTTAAATATTACAGTGCATAAATGTGCCAGTATAAAGTGCAAAAAAGTCAAAATTTCTAGTGCATCCCTCTACACATAAAATCACAATAGATATGGGTATAATAATTGGATAGTGCAATGTGCACATTGATTAGAACATGCAAAACACTCTCACATCCCCTGTGTAAGTCTTTAGGTGTGGATCAACCTGACTGGTGGTATAAAAATAGATAACCTAAAAATATAAAATAACACAATATGGCACAGTATGTACAGTAAAACACACAAAAGCATTAAAGAGGGAAAACACGGAATCAGATGGGCAATTGTAGCTCCTATAAACTTAGGAGCATAGTAGACTTGTGCTGGGAAGGCACACTTGCCAGTATGGATCACACCTCCAAAAGAAATCCAAACTAGGATAAGAAGATACCAGTGGAAAATCTCTGATTGAATGAAGAGAACTTTTATTTTAACACCGCCACACCAGACATAATGTAGATATGGACATCCAATACTCACTTATGAAATGGAGCTTCCTTCTTTAAAATATCCAAACACTGCAGCCATCTCAAGGATCTAGCTATTGGAGTATTTGAAATAGTGTGCCCATCCGATTCCGCTTTTTTCCTCTTCTGTTCTTGTGTGTGTTGTACTGTACATACAATACACAAAAGAACCATAATAACACAATATGCACCATATTGTGTTATTTCTTCTCTATATATCTTTTATTTTTTCCCAAAAAAATAGTTTATTATAAAAAAGATAATACTCATACATATACCATTCTGAGCTGGTGCTGTAAATTAAGCAGCAAGCTTCAGTTTTACATATACATTCCTAGTCAACTGCATAGTACATAATGTTTTAAAGTACTTGTACATAAGTTATAAAAAGCTAGGATACAGACATAACAACACATAAACACAGCTGTACAAATATAGAGTACAATATATAACGTTCACTTTTTGAGGCAGGGCATTATAAATTGATATTTAGGTGTATTTTTCTACTAAACTGATTTATGGTTTACAGTCTAAATGCATATTTTCTACTGTTTCATAGGTCTTGGACCCAGGGGTTTCTATGTAATATACCTATCTGACTTTGAATTGAGGCAGGGCATTGTTATTAGTATCCATGTGTATTTATCTAACAAACTTCAAATATAGTTTACACTTTAAATTCTCCTCACTTCATGTGTCCCGTGCCAGAACTTCTATACATTGTATCCATATTTCTTTGTTGGTTATTTTTACAGTTTGTTTAAAGGATATCACTTTCTCCATTTTTAATTGGTACTCCAGCTGAATTTTTATTTCTATCCAACTAGGGATTTTTTTCGTCTTCCACTTCCTTTCAACTGAAATTTTTATAGCAATCAAGAGGTGCAAGACGAAAGCTCTTTTTATTCCCCGGGAGATTCAAACGCAATAACAGAGTCTCAGGGTTCTCTGGCACAGTGATATTACTCAGTTGGAATAATTCATCTATCATTTCTTTTAAAAAGAGTACAGGGCAGCTCCACCAAATGTGGGAAAAGTGTGCCTTATGTTTATTGCACCTCCAGCATGTTCCTGAGCTGTCCAGGTACATTTGTATCAAGCTGTCCGGTACCAAATACATTCTATTTAAAATTTTAAATTGCATTTCCACTAAAGTGAGGCATTTGACTCTCTTATATGTTTCTTGGAAGGCATCAACCAGATCTTTTTTTGGTAGTATTACTCCTAGCTCCTGTTCCCATTTTTTATGGGCTTTAAAGTCTTGCATCCCTAAAGTCAAAACAATCAGTTCTTTAGATTTCCTTAGTATATATTTTTTGTATTATCTCTAAGATTTTCTGAAGGTTATCAACTATACCTTGCCCTGTATAGATGCTTACCCAGGAATCCTTTTATTCTCAAAAAATTGAACGTTTCTCCCTTTAAACCTGGGTATTCATCTAACAATTCCTGAAATGGAGCTATTTTTGTATCCCTCCATATCTCCGTAATTTTCCATAGGCCACTACTGTGCCACAGATGATCTTTATATTCTTTTCCAGAAGGGACAGAGGAAGATCTGGCAGGACACTATTCTCTACACCCATTTTCTTGATGATTCTAGTCCAACAATTCAAAATGTTATTCATTACCAGAGATTGTTCTCTGCCTTCTTTACACTATTTTTCAACTCTTTATCTGTAGGCCAGAAGAGTTCTGTCATATCCAATAATCCCATTAATTCACTTTCTATAGCATAGCGAGGATCTTTCTTAGAGACCTCTAATTGAGAGGTCAAGGCATGGGACAGGAGGCTTGCCTCATGATATTCCATTATAAATGGCATTTCCAAACCACCCTGAGCAATCTTTAATTTCAGACATCTGAAACTTATTCTAGGTTTTTTGTTTTCTGCCAAATAAAATTCCAAAAATAAGTTTGTATCAGACTCAAACAACTTTTCGGTATCTCCAGGGGGATGAATCTAAACATATAGAACCATTTGGATAAAATATACGTTTTTATTATGTTAATTCTTCCCCACCACAAGAAGATGGAATTTCTCCAGTATATTGTGTTATTTAATATTTTTAGGTAATCTATTTATATACCATCAATCATGTTGATCCACACCTAAAGACCTCCACAAGGGATGTGAGAGTGTTTTGTTATTTGCATGTTGTAATCACTATGTCAGTTTAAGTGCACATTGCACTGTCTACTTATTATACACATATATATTGTGTGCAGTGATGCACTGTGAATATTCATGTTTTTGCACATTATATTGCCACATTTATGCACTGTAAAATAAATTATTTGTACATTGTATGCACTTTACATTTGTTGCACTAGATTAACTTAATTATTATTTTATATTTTGTTTTAGCTGTACTACTTATTTGCAATACTATTAGCTTTTCGTGTCACTTTTTATAAGCCGTTATATATTTTGATTTTAAGTGTCCATACACCTTGTGCTTTTGTATATTATTTTTCTAAAGTTGGAGTAATCACCAATGAAATATTATTCCAATTTTAGAACATTACCTTATAATTGCATCCTGATTAAGTAATGCATTCCTAAATTTTAGTCATGTACTCCTGTAGTTGTTTTCCCCCATAATGGCCTACTTTTGAAGCTTAACACAAATTGGGTCAAAGCATAATTGGCAGTATGTTGTTTGTTTCCTTTTGGGTCTTTATCTTTTGGGCTATTCTACATCTTACTGAAATTTAATTTGCTAAAAAAACAAGCTAAGCATTATATGTCCAATGTCTAAATTCAGCAACATGGACAAGAAAGGTTCCTTGGGGCTATGACATTAGGTCAAAAATAAATATCTTAAGGTTGTGGGCATGGTTTGGCACGCAGCGAGTTGGCTGTGTAAACAGGGAGCTCCTGATCGGGTCTGGGCCTAATCGCTGTTATCTACTTAATGGAAAGCGGTACAATCATTTTGAAGCGAGCCATCATCAAAAGAGAAAAAAAATCTCTGAACCTTGATCCAAGATGGCGCCCGCATTACCCTGGAAGAAGAGGATCTGTCAGACTTAGATGATGCTGCATCTTCAACATCACAAAACTATTCTCAAAAGGAAATCTATTAAAGATTTGCTATACCAACTACATTGGCAAATCAAAGGAGATATAAAAGTACTCACGGCAGAATTTAAACATGAAATACAAGAGATCGGTGAGTGCACCAACCAACTGGAACGCAAAGTGTATGAATTAATAGATACACACAACGAGTTGGCCGAACGCCATTCAGATCTAGCAAAAGAAGTAACATTCTTAAGGGAGAAAATTATGGACATGGAGGACAGGTCCCGTGAGAATAATATACGAATCCGAGGCATTAACGAGGATATCTCTTCTGCGGATTTGTCAGAATGGGTGACTGACTTCTTCAAATATCTTCTTCCAGATGCGACAGCTAATGATCTTCTACTGGACTGTATCCACAGGGTACCTAAGACCAAAAGAAAAACTGAGGGACGTCATACTCAGATTTCATTAAGGGCAATTACTTCTTTATGGTTTTACTAAGTAATAATGTGCAGTAACACATTTTTGAATGTCTATGCACCTAATACCAACTCCAGCCAATTCTTGAAGAATACATTACATAAACTTGAACCTCATTTTAAAGGTTCGCTAATTGTTAATGTGAGATTTAAATTTGATTGCTGACCCCAACCTAGGCAGCTCTTATTAACCTGCAGGCAACTACAAGAACATTTTTATCCCAAAATCTTCAAGAGTTTCACATATTTGATGCATGGAAATCTAAGAACCAAATCATGAGAAAATATTCTTTATTTTCAAATGTACACCTTACATATTCTAGATTAGATTAAATTTTGGTTGACAAGATGACACTTCAAAAAATACAAAAATGTGAGATTGGAGATATCGCATGGTCTATTAAAATATGCCAGCGTTTGTCCATTAAAAATGCCATAGCTTGCCCGTTAATATGCCCCAGTGTTATAGTGTTATTTTTCCATTAATATGCCCCAGCCCTTTTGCAATTAATATGCCAGTATTATTGTGCCATTAATATGCCAGTATTATTGTGCCATTAATATGCCACAACTAATTTGCCCATTAGTATGCCAGTATTATCGTGCTGTTAATATGCCAGTATTACTTTTGCCATTAATATGCCAGTGTTATTTTGTCATTAATAAGCCACTGCCAATTTGCCCAGTAATATGCCAGTGTTATTTTGCCATTTAATATGCCACAGCCAATTTGCCCAATAATATGTCAGTGCTATTTTGCCATTTAATATACCACAGCCAATTTGCCCATTAATATGCCAGTGTTATTTTGCAATTTAATAAGCCACAGCCAATTTGCCAAATAATATGCCAGTATTATTTTGCCATTTAATATGCCCCAGCCAATTTGCCCAATAATATGCCAGTATTATTTTGATAATCAATATGCCCCAACCAATTTGCCCAATAATATGCCAGTATTATTTTTCCATTTAATATGCCCCAGCCAATTTGCCCAATATGCCAGTATTATTTTTCCATTTAATATGCCCCAGCCAATTTGCCCAATAACATGCCAGTATTATACTACCATTAATAAGCCAATTTGCCCAATAATATGCCAGTAACTATAAAAAATGGATATATATATACTCAGCCAAACTGGTCAGAGGTGCTCCACAATGTACATGTAAAAAATATAAATAAACACAACAATGTGTAAAACTCCTAATGTATACAAATCCCTATATATATATATATATATATATATATATATATATATATATATATATATATATATATATATATACCCACCTGGTATCCCACTTACATGTACCAGAGCCCCTACATTCGGCTCTAGTACCGTCTGAAGTACGGTGAATACAGTGAAATGAGAGTCATATAACAACGGAGTCATAGCAAAATATGGGAGTCATATAATAACAAAGTCATAGCAAAATATACAATCACCATTCTTAACTTACAGAAAATGATGTAACTCAAAATCAGAGTTTAAACCATGAGGAATCAGAGTTTGCAAATTAAAGATCCATTTCATTTATTTTTGACCCAGTTTTTTCATTTTATTTCCTCCTCTCCAGGGTTCTCAATTTTCTCAACAACTATAAATTTAAGGAGCTGTGGATTTTTATTATGATGGGTGTCAACGTGTTGGGAGACTGTGTGTTTAGGATATCCTTTTTTAATATTTCTTATATGTTCAGCTATCCTATTTTTTAAAGGTCTTGATGTTCTTCCCACATAATATAAATTACATGGGCACCAAAGTATATTTATCACCCATGCCGTATCACATGTGATGATATCTTCACGATTTTTTCTATGTTAGGTAATTTTAGTTCAAAGATGTTTCTGTTCAATTTACTCGTTTCCCTGCAGGCTTGACATACTCTGCACCTATGAAACCTTACACAGCTGTTTAAAAAGTTGTGACCTACATCCTTCTTGGTTTTTATGGTGTTAACATAACTTCTACTCAGATGTTGTTTTAAATTTGGAGCACCTCTAAAAATCACTCTAGGGTTACCAATAATTGTATTCAAGGAGGGATATTTTTGCAAGATAGGCCAGTACTATTTAATGATCCTTTTGATTTGTCCTCTACAATCATTGAACTCAATTATAATTGGGATGTCTCCCGTCTCATATATCTTATGAGGTCTTTCTAAAAGAAACTATTTCTTTTCCTTTCCCAGACTTCTTTAATGGATTTTTCCTGCTTATGCCATCCTCGCCTCAGATTCTGAGGCTGCTGACTCAGGGTCTGATTTTGACCCTAATCAGTGTTCTGATACATCTAGTGATGTATCAGTCGCTGCTGGGCCCCCTGCCACAAGGAGTCATATGATTCCGGCTGGAAATACTGCTGAGGAGTGGGTAGCACCTAATCGCTATAGGCCAGCTATCCCTCCTTTCACTGCAGTTCCTGGCATCAATATTGATGTCGCAGGATTTACCCCCCCTGCAGTTTGTTCAGATTTTTTGGGGGGATGATCCTTTGGGGGACATTGTCTCCCCAACTAATCTTTTTGCTCAGCAGCACTGTGCTGCTAACCCTCAGTCCTTTTTGGGAAGGCAGCACTGGACCCCCACTGATTGCCCAGAATTTCTGAAATTCTGGACACTCACTTTATTGATGGGCATCATCAAGAAGCCCTCAGTCCGCTCCTACTGGAGCATGAGTGCTATAAGTAGTACCCCTATTTTCCCCCAGACACTGCATAGCCTGCGTTATGAAACGCTCCTGTGTTATATGCATTTTAGTGATAACAGCCTGTGCCCCCCTAGGGAGAACCCCCAATTTGACAGGCTGTTTAAAATGCGCCCCCTGTTTACCCACCTCGCTGCCAGGTTTGCAGAAGTTTATACACCTGGGAAGAATATATCTGCTGATGAATCCCTGATGAAATATAAGGGAAGGTTGGGATTTAAACAGCATATACCTTCTAAGCGCTCCAGGTATGGCATCAAGATGTATAAACTTTGCGATACTCAGGCCTTTCCGGGTATACGAGGGAGAGGATTGCCACCTTGACCCTCCAGGTTGCCAGAACATCTGGGAACCAGTGCCAAAATTGTTTGGGACCTTATACTCCCTCAAATGAACAAAGGGTACCACTTGTACGTAGATAACTTCTACACAAGTGTACCTTTGTTCAAGCTACTGTACTGCTTTGATACAGTAGCATGCAGTACTGTATGCCAGAACCACATAGGTTTCCCCAAACATTTGGCACAGACCAGGTTAAAAAGGGGGGAGACCTCAGCTCTGCACCAAGAGGAGGTCTTGGCTGTTAAGTACAGAGACAAGAAGGATGTGTGTCTGCTCAGCACCATCCATGATGAGAGGACTGTGGAGGTCTCTGTACGTGGCAGAGCTGAGGTCACCAGGAAGCCAATGTGCATCAAGGCCTACAACAAACATGTTGGGGGGGGTTGATTTGGCAGATCAGCTGCTATAGCCCTACCTTATAATGCATAAGACCAAGGCCTGGTACAAAAAAGTTGCCATTTATCTTATGCAAATTGCAACCCACAATTCTTTTTTGCTCTGCAAAAAAGCAAACCCCGAAATGAGACTGACCTTTTTGCAATTTAAGCTCCAGGTCATTTCGGGGATCTTGTACCACGATGCACCTGGTCCCTGGGTGGTGATGGGGAAAGTAGGGTTGGGGCTACCCATTTCATTTTTAAAACCCCCCCCCCCCCACTCCAAAAAAGCAGAACACGCAGAGAAAGTGTAGAGTGTGCTACACAAGGGGGCAACGAAAGGAGACCTACTTCTACTGACCTGATTGCCCTGGACAACCTGCATTCTGTATAGGCACATGCTATAAGCTGTACCACACAGTGGGCAACTTTTAATTTTTTATTTGTGGTTTCTGCTCCAGTAGGTTTTAATTTTTTTTACTTGTACTGCTATTTTTTACCTGTACTGCTTCAGACTTGTACATTTTTCTGTTCCAAGTCAGCCTGTCCTATAATTTGTGCTGTACCTTCCCAAAAATCCTGGCAAACCTATGCATGGGGGGGTGGGGGGGGGGGGCATAGATATACTCAGGGGGCCTTGCAGAAAACAACCTGGAGTGTTTTCTTGCAGTAACATATAACAGGCTCTCCTAAGTTGCAGTCAAAAAGTTCTCAAATTGTTTTGAGCTAAACACTTGCATCAGAGGCCTCAATTCACCCCTTATGCAATACCTTGGGGTGTCAACTTTTCAAATACATACATTTTCATTGCAACAAAAGCTAAAATGGGGTATGCAAAAGGCCCCAAAAAAGATAGGCAAAAGAAGTTTTTCACCATATTTTTTTTTTATATATAAAATTATATGCTACCATAAAAATAAGGGCATCAAAAGAAATCCCTTTCCTATGCCGATACAAACAATATATAGTTTGTGTGGGTACACTAAATGAGAAAGAAAGAAATTACAGCAAAACACAAACCTCAGAAATGTTAAAACAGCCCATGTCACCAAGCATGTGTCATGGCACAGCTAGGTACTCACCTGCCCCTGGGCCTACGCCGCCCTCACGGCAGAATTGCAGCTCTCACTGCTCCTGAGAGATCCATTGGGGAGGAACAGGCCAGAGACCAGGGAATAAAACAAGATGGCGGTGAGTCCCTGACCTCTTTATATAACATCTGTGTTCCCCACCTACTGGTGGGAGGTGGTCGGTCGTGTGATCCCAGTTACCCATTTAAACCCAGCACACCTTCCAGTCAGTGCTTGGTTATTTTGCTTTTTGCCTTTTACTTCTGCTTCTGCCTGCTGCAAGACTACATTTTTATTTGTTCTTCCTGCTCCAGCTTCTGTTCGTGGTTCCTGCTCCCTGATTCCTTGGACAACTACTACAGCCTACTTCCTGACTTAGCTCCAGATTGAGCGCTTGCTTCTGTCTGCTGCAGACTGCATTTTTGTTTTCTTCTTCCTGCTCCAGCTTCTGTTCCCGGTTCCTGCTCCCTGATTTCCTTGGACAGCTGCTACAGCCTGTTTCCTGACCTAGTTCCAGATTTATCGTTTACTTCTGTCTGCTGCAAGACTGCATTTTTGTTTGCTTTTCCTGCTGCTGCTTTCTGGAAATTTATTACTTTTATTAAAGGCCTCCACGCCACCACAGACCCTTTGGGACCCTGTCTTCACTTCCAGGTGCTCCTAAGGGTCGTGATAGTAAGGGAGTGCTGTTCCGCTGCAAATTGGGTTTCATCCGCTCCACGACTCTCCAGGTGGGTGTGACACTAAGGGGTTAAAGAGGTTCTTGTTTTTAACTGTTTATTATCAGCAAAAATTTCTAAATCCAGAAAATTAATAGCCTGATTGCTATATTCTTGTGTAAGGGTAATACCCCAATTATTGGTATTCAGATATTCGATAAAACTCTGTAGAGAGACAGCATCCCCCCTCCAGATGAAAAAGAGGTAATCTATGTATTTTCCAATGTGCTGTACCAATCTTTTTATGTCCGGGAAAGGAAAATAAATAGTTTCTTTGGAGAAAGACCTCATAAGATATATGAGACGGGAGATATACCAATTATTACTGAGTTAAAAATACACGCCTTCTCCGCATCTCTAGCATTGAGGAAGTGGTTGATTCGACAAAACGCGTCTGCTGTGAGAGAGGGGGCGGATCTTTCACTCACTCCCTTACAACAAGAGAGGAAGGTGGGCTAAAGAATAGATGGGACGCCTTGCTTGTATTCGCATCATTACTCGAGGATAAACTTTCAAACACATGGTCGTTAACAGCTGAGATTGAACACATCGGACTTCCGCATGTGTTTTTCATTTGCTCATTTATTTTTATCTGAAGTAAGCCTCATGTATGCGGGTGCCATTAAAGTTATTTATTTTTACATCTACACTACACAGGTTCTCTTGTGATTCCCTATTCAGTTGTTCTAAGTTTGGAGGAGCATATTGTCTGTGTATTTCCACATCACTATTTTAACGCAACTTTGAGGAAACCTTCAGACAGTTCATGCCCGCTTTTATCCCAGAGCCTTTGTACTAGAGCCGAGTGTAGGGGCTCTGGTTCATGTAAGTGGGATACCAGGGGTGTATATATATATATATATATATATATATATATAGGGAATTTGTATATATTAGCAGTTTTACACACGGTTGTATTTACCGTATTTGCTCGATTATAAGACAAGGTTTTTTTCTTATAATCGAGGTCTCTTATAATCTGACCTCAAATTGAGGTCAGATTATAAGACATGGATCCAGGTCCCCAGCAGAGCTGCAGGGGACCTGGATCCCCCTCTCTAGCAGCAGGGGATGTCTGCGCAACGAGCGCAGTGACAAATGTGACACAGTCAGATCTTTTCAGACCCTATCAGAATTGATAGAGATTCAGAGCTGATTGTAAATCTTGACATGTGTCTGTAAAGATACATCCGGGATTTACATAGGGGAAGTAGCAGTACAAGTTTTTGTATTTTACTTCTATTAACAAAGTTAAAGTAAAAAACCCTCTCGTGCCACTTTATCTTGGTCTATAGTATATTTTATAAATACCATTTTAAATCTATACTATTTTATTCATCACTGATCATAAATGTGAAAGTAGGCTTTGAAAACAACGGAAAATGTATCAAATATAAGGTAGATAATAGAATGTCTTTGCATAATATGTGGGAGTAGACAAACATACAAAATTTTGTTTAAGCTTTATACATTATACTGAAAGCATCCCCCACATAACATTAAAAAGAGCCAAGTGCGTGTTTGATTCCAGGAATTATTGCTAAAAAACAGATTCTAAGAAAATACAATCTAAGTAAAATGATATGGTAATGAATGCAATTAAAGCAAAGTAACTATATTGTCCAAGAAGAAAGGACTAGCAATATAATTACGCAAAAAAAAAAAAATGTAATGTAATTTACTGGTAAATAGTACTGTCCAAATGTAAAAAAAAAAAACTATAGATAAAAAAAAATAATCTTATTCTTTAACCCCTTAACGTCACAGGGTGCTTTTGTACTTAAGGACAAAAGCACCAAAATGGCATGTAGTAGCGTTTGCAGGGTACTCTCACAGGAAGGACTTGTAAGTTGCAAAATAAAGTCCATTTGGTTTTATTCCACAGCCTAATTAACTCTAGAGACTCATAGCTGGGTAATAAACAGCAAAAAAATAAAACATACTCTTCAAACACAGATGGTGAACAACTCAATAACTGTCTTAGAGAAAATCTGTCAGGTACTGCCTCCTGCAAACCTGGAGGCTTCTTTCTGGCCTCCTCTCTTTCTAGTTTGAAAATGTCAGTACTTTTTGAGCCTGATTAATTAGGTTCTTGATAATCTGTACTGCAGGCAGAATTTTGAAGGCCAGCCTCCTTGTCCTTGTTTACAGGCTTTAAAACCTCTGTGACTTGTTAGAGGGAAGTGTTTTTACGAATCCCTCACCCTTCAGAATGAAAATTTGCATTGTCATGCCGCCCCTTTGCTCTATGGTGCACATTAACACCTTCGCGACAAAGGACGTGCCAGGCATGTCCTGGGAGAAACTCCCTTAACGACAAAGGACGTTCCTGGCACGTCCTGCGGTGAATAAATCGGTTTTCGCGAACCACTTTAACGGTGCTATTGCCTCGATGTCGAGGCAATAGCCAGCACAGAAATTTAGATTTTGGGGCACCCACGATCGCCCCACGGAGCGATCGTGGGCGCCATATTGACGGAGCATGCTGCTCCGTCAATATGGCTAAGCCCTCTGCCGGTCTGAGCTTCGGAAGTGAAAGTAACTTCACTTCCGTCGCTCTGAATATGCTACTTGACTGCCCCTAGTGGTAGTTAAGTAGCATTGCAATGGAAAATATTTAAAATACCTATTTAATTAATTAAAAACAGGTTATATAGCTATATTAGCCTATAGGGTTAAAATTAAATATTTTTTAGCAAAAGGGATAGGGTTAAAATTAAATTAAAATTAAAAAATATTAAGGGATATAATAAGGATTAGAGTTGGGGTTAAATTTAGTGTTAGGGTTACATTTTGGGTTCAAAAGGTCAATATAGGAAAAAAACAAAAAACACTATTTTTGGTTTTTGCCCCATAACTATGGAAACATGCATATTTTTGAACTCGGGACAGCATTTAGAAACTATTTAGATGGGGTATTTTTTAATGATTTTATTTGTATAAATTATATTTTAGGTCAAAGATAGAAAAAGTGGGTTTTTTAAAAATGTTCATATTTTATTATTTTTTTTGTAGTAAATTATAAGATATGATGAACATAATGGTATCTAATGAAAGCCCTTCTTATGACGATAAAAACAACATATTTGTGTGGGTACTGTATGTAAGAGAAAAAAATTACAGCTAAACACAAACACCCTAGAAATGTCAAAACAGCCATTGTCACCAAGGGAAAGTCAAGGTGAAAAAGTCTTGTCACTAAGGGGTTAAGGGAAAGATTGCTGTTATGTATTGGGGTGTTATGCAGTCCACCTTCCAGTAGATGGCAGCATAAGGAATTTATGCACTTGTTCTGTTGTATTAATGACCAGAAACACAAGAGACACTATGTGTGTGTGCTAAAGTAAAGAGAAGTCCTATTTTACTACTTGTCTGAGCCATTTGTGAATATATAACATGCAAATACACTAAAGTTGCAATGACAGATCCCTTGATCACCTGATCCCTTCTCATAATCCTAGCATTGGTATCCTTCAAAAGATTACACCACTATAGCAGGGTATAATCTGTAACAAGTGTAAATATGATCCCCAGCAAATAATAGCTCAATTCTAGTACCACCCATTTAACAGCCAGACACTTCATCAACCAGAGAATAAACCAATTCCTGAGGAAGTAACTTTCTGCTCAGATACAACACAGGATGCTCTTCACCATTAATCACTTGGTATAATAGAGTCACTAAAGCCACATTAGAGGCACCTGTATAAATGGCTATATAAAGTCTGTACTGCACAAAACAGGTTAGCTACACAACTGGCGCATAATGTCCAAATAGGCCTGTTCACATATATCTGTCCACCTGCCCCAAGCTGGAGCTGCCTTTTTAGTTAATTTCATTAAAGGAGTAGCTAAAGTGGAAAACTCAGGAATACAATTCGTATTATGACTAGCTATTCCCAAGACCACATTAACCTACTATTTGTGTCTAGTTTAGCACAAGCGGTTTTATCTGCCCACCTACCAGGACATACCCTATAAATTGGGTTTCAGACTTTCCAATCAAACACACTTGGCTGAGATCCTG
The DNA here is from genome assembly GCA_036172795.1 of Pelodytes ibericus. NCBI lineage: Eukaryota > Metazoa > Chordata > Amphibia > Anura > Pelodytidae > Pelodytes > Pelodytes ibericus. The sequence continues at coordinate 159,778,672 of CM069863.1, forward strand.
GTAGGCACTTGAATCATTGCCTGTAGGTGTCCTTGGTAATGGCCAAATTCCCAGCATGGCAACATGCACCAGGTCATAGTTCATGTCATCTCTTTAACCCCTTCGCTATATAGGACAGACTAGGTATCCAGAGAATGATTCAATTCTACAGTAAAGGCATACTGCCTTTAAACATGGGTGATATTAATATTGAGTGTGATATTAATTGCTTCCTTTTGCTCTGTATGTATTTCTGATATACCCAGCAGGTTGAGGCAGTCATCAAAAATTCAGTTTGAGCCGCAGATCTTTGACCACTGTCAGGGTGACCAAAATGGCTCTGCACTTCTAAGGGAAAGAACATCAGAAGCCACAAGTAGGTGCTTTCCTTTTCTCTTTGCTCAGGGGGTGTTGCTTGATTGCCTCATCATAGAGGCAGTCGGGAACAGACAATTAAGGTAAAAGGTGGTTTTGTGAATGCCCAGATGAGTATCACATCTGGATCTGACCAGTTTGGATCTGCCTCCCTCTCCTCACTTAATTTTTTTTGAGGGAGAGAGATAGATCAGTATTGTGAAAGAGAGTTGGTTAGTTTTAATAAAATGTAATAAAACTGAGACACCCAATGGCATTTATCAATGTCACTCCCTGTGTGTTAACCCCATCCCTGCCATTAATCGGTGTGTAAGCAGTAACCTTGCACAGCAGTGCATTTTGTGCTGTCTGTCCATTTTTACATGGGTTAATTTGTTTACTGTCATTTATTATAGCATAACCACTTCCTTGCTATAGATTACTGCTTAGACATTGATTGCTAATTTTGAAAACAAAAACGGTTTTGAAATTGTGCAACTTGTGCTTATTGGTCTACAACTTTAATAAAAAGGAGGAGCCATGCGAATAGCCAATGCGTGATAGCTACCATATGCTTAAAGGTTGTTATGTAAGCCTCAAGACAGTGGCAGACTAAGGGGTAGAGGGGTGCCATTAGCTTGGCATGAAGTATATTAGACCCTGGACTCCCCAGCCCATGACACCCTTCCAATGCAGTCTGCTGGACACATTACTTGTGTTTAAAGCAGTGGCGGGAAAGTTTCCCCTAAAATGCATAATCCCTCCCTCCTCTACCCTGCACGAAAGGTTCAGAGGGAGGGTAGGCATATGTCATGATCTGCCCCGCAGTAGCTCCCCCTCATATCCGCTGCTACTAACCCAGCTAGGATCCAACTGAGAATCTCCAAATGCTCGCACTTGCAAGCGCGCTCACGCCGCTGATGCTAATAATTCTCTCCCCAATACATGGGCACACTCCCGATGATGTCACGCCCGTCGCATACTCGTGAGGTGCGGGAACATTTAAAAAGCACAATTACCAAGTACTCATTGCTTGGTGATTCTCGTGTATTTGTAGCCTGGCTTTCATTACTTAATTATTTGTTGCTGAACCCGGATTCCTTCTGACTATTCTTCTGCATTGACTGTGCTCCTGATCCTGTACTGTTTAAACGTGCTGCTGATTTTATGGTAACCTTTCACCATCTGGGCCGTGTACGCTACTGACCCCATGCGCGCACGTGGCTTCTGTTATGATATGAATCATGCATTGCCACAGCAGTGTTTGAACTCTTCCCCTGCAAATCAATTGAAAGACCATGAATGAGAAGTATATATACTGAGACCTACAAACTTACCTTGTTCAGAGTTCCTGTTGCCTCCCTAGAATTGCTATCAGTCTCCTAACGTTCCAATATTCAACCTCTGTTTTTGACCCGGCTTTCCCTCCTGATTTTTCTGCCTTCTGTATCCTGATCTCCTGGCTTGTTATATTGACCTCTCTGACCTCCGGCTCCCCAACCCTGGCTTGTCACCTTCTATGTTGACATCTAGCTTCCTGACCTTGGTTACTACTACACTTGCATCCTGCTGGTCCTGCTCTGATATTACATTCTGATATCATCCAAGTCAAGCACGTTACTCCTAATTGTCTCATACTTGTGGATATTCTGTGGAAGTTGTGTTAGTTCTATCAGTCCTCCTCCATGGTACTGCCCCAGTAAGAGTGATTCCGTTGCTACTGGGTTCCAACATATGAACTTGAGTTCCTCACACTTTGTGTGTGTGTGTGTGTGTGTTTAAGTGTGACTGTGTGTGTGTAAGTGTGACTTTGTAAGTGTGACTGTGCATGTGTGTAAGTATGACTGTGTGTGTGTGTGTGTGTGTGTGAGACACCAATGAGGACGGCGAGCATGCAAATGATCTTCCCTGAGACAGTTTCTGACAATTTGTGCAGAAATTCTTTGGTGATGCAAACCAATTTTTGCAGAAGCTGTCTGCATGGCTGGTCTCTGATGATTTTTGAGGTGAAGATGCTGGATGTGGAGGTCCTGGGCTGGTATGGTTACATGTGGTCTGCGGTTGGATGTACTGCCAAATTCTCTGAAATGCCTTTGGAGTTGGCTTATGGTAGAGAAATGAACATTCAATTCACGGGCAATTCTCTGGTGGACATTCCTGCAGTCAGCATGCCAATTGCACTCTACCTCAAAACTTGCAACATCTGTGGCATTGTGCTGTGTAATAAAACTGCACATTTTAAAGTGGCCTTTTATTGTGGCCAGTCTAAGGCACACCTTTGCAATAGTCATGCGGTCTAATCAGCATCTTGATATGCCACACCTGTAGAGAGAGAGAGAGATAGTTACATACGCACATATACAGTATATATATATATATATATATATATATATATATACACTGTATTTATCTACATCTCTATATAAAGCAGGTGATACTTCAGTTTGTCTGTTACATACATATTCAATAGACATTTTAAATGTAATACCAGAATTACCATAATAAAAAGTGACAAAGGTAAGTAAATGGCATGTAGCTGACTGAACTACAGTTGTAAGTATTGGTCAAGAAATGTCAACACTGTTCAAAATTATTATTATTAGCATGAGTATTATTATCTTTTATTTATAAAGTGTCAACATATTCTGCAGTGCTACACAGAGGTGAAAGCATATAGTGAGGATTGACATTAATACAGAAGCATAATGCTTTAATAAGAAATTTAGACTTCTCCTCGTAAGAAACTAATGTTCACTGTCTATAAAATATAATGAGTGGGAAGCATGATTGTGTAATTTACAGTGTGGCACAACTGAAACCAACATTTGCTTATGTCCAGCGTTATTTGCATCTCAGTCTACCAACATATATCACTCAGAGTAACCGAGTGCATGTGTGTTGTATTGGGCTTAAAGTTACAGTATAGTGACCAAACTATACTTTTTTTTTAACAAAATCCATTTTAAAGTTGTTAATAAGAGCTTTAAAATTGATATTTCAGCATTGCAAAATGTTTTTGTATTTCTGCAGATACTTTTTTGAAAGTAACTGACTTTCCCAGCCAATCAAACCATACATTGCAGGGTAATGGATAATGTTTTCCCCAGTCCTCCAGCAACAAAACAAAAAAACATATAAACATAGCAGAAACCACTTATCAATAAAATCGAACACATGCAAATATATAAAAACATAACTCCCCTTCCCTACAACAACAAGAAGAATTCCTGGTGCTGGAAGGCTGTCATTCTGCCAGTAGAAGAGCTAGCTGTCACCGTATTATTTACAGCCAGTCCTGCTCTTTCTTTAAATATCATAGATTAGCAGTTGAGTGGCATAGAAGCAATTACTAGGATTTCAGGTGAAATCTTTATGTATTTTCATGGAACAGTAAATAACAAGCAGCAAATTATTGATAATGGTTTTGGATTCATGAAAGTACATTTGATGGCTGGAATGTCCCTTTAACTGTAAATGTATAATGAATAGATGTCCAAAAGGCATACTTATTAAATTAGCTTTGAATATATGTGGTTTAAAGGTAATACCAGAACACAAGCAAGTGTTGAAGTGTTATAATAAACTGTACACAAAAAACATGAATGTGTTACAATCATGCATAGTAAATTATAAATTATCTGTAATTTAATTGATATCAGGCCTAGTGTAATAATTTCTAATGTGGATCAGTATTATCACACCCGCTTTTAAACTTAGGGGCAAAAAATTAGTTCTTGTTGCTTGATTTTGCCAGCTACCTTTATATACAAAACAGTTATTATCAACCAACACATTGGGGCATGGTGTTCTAATGTATAATGCAGATACAAGTGTTTGATGGTGCATATTATATGTGTAACAGTAACTGCATCTTTTTTTTGTACTGCACATCCTTACATCGTTCACACCTGAAACTGTGCATGTACTCAAAGGTGATTTGGTCCAGGGAGCCGTGATGAGCTGTATTAGTCAGAATGCTCTATGCCATCCTATAGGCTTTTAAGTACAAGATACCCAGGGCTCACTTTGAGTGCCAGCTACATTATCAGTGTCAGACTGACAGTGGGCAGCATAACTCCATCACGGGGAGCCTCAATGAGCTGTTACATTCTGGACAGTCTATGTCAACCTACAAGCTTTTGTAGGTTGACATAGACTGTAGGTAAACTTACCAAATAAAGACACTACACCGGGTCTGTGTTCTCAAAGGCCACAGCATTTATTTTAACAAAAAAACACTGTAACAAAACATGAAATATTACTCAGATAAATTATTTAAATTAATTTTTACAGCAACCAATTGAATTGACAGCGATACCAATCACCAAATTAATAAAAACATTACACTATATGTAACTCCTTCACGACAATGTTAATGATTGACAGGTCATCGTCACTGACCTGTCAATCATGCCCCTTCACCCTGTGAAAATGGGATGTTCTTTTTTCTTTTACTATGTATAACATACTGCTATTCAACTATTCTGTTAAAGATTTATTTATTTTAAATTGTACAGCAGAAATCAATGCTAGTGCATCCCAAACATGCAAGTCCTCTTTATGCTGGTGGGAAGGAGAGGACAAGCACACATGCACTACAGGCTCCGGTTGAAAAAGGTATCAAAAATTTATTTTCAGGATCCGACCAAAAAACAGATCCTGGATCCCCCTCTCTAACAGCAGGGGATGTCTGCGCGATGAGCGCAGACTCCCCTGCTGCCGCCCGGCACGACTGCCGGGACTTCTATGAAGAAGCCGGGTACTTCCGGCTTCGTCACAGAAGTCCCGGCGGTCGTGCCGGGCGGCAGCAGGGGAGGTCTGCGCTCGTCGCGCAGACATCCTCTGCTGCCCCGCTAGCCACCAGGGAGAATCAGGCAGCTGGGGGATGTCTGCACGTATCGTGCAGACATCCCCCGGCTGCCCCCACTAGCCACCAGGGAACGAAACCTGGGGAGGGGGGAAAGAAAAGGGGAGGGGGGGATAGAGAGAGACAAAGGGAGGGGGAGGGGGGAGGACACAGACAGAAAAGGGGGGGGAGACACAGACAAGGGGAGGGAGGGGGACAGAGAGAAAATGGGAGGGGGGATAGATAGAGACAAGGGAAAGGGGGAAGAGAGAGAAGTTTTGGGGGGAGAGAGAGACAACCCGGGGGGGGGGGGGAAGAGACAGCTGGGGGAGGGGGAGAGAGGCCGCATTGGCACATAAAAGGAAATAAAAACAAGAAATACATTTGTATAATATAAATTTTTTATTAAATATTAAAAAGCAATTTACATATATACAAGTTAAACTTTTTTCCTATCGGGTAGTCTTATAATCAGGCTTTTAGTTTTTTTCCTAAAGGAATGTACAAATTTTGGGGGGGTCGTCTTATAATCAGGGTCATCTTATAATCGAGTATATATAAAATATGGTAAGTCTGGTCCCACCCATAAGGGCAGTCCAGATTCAAATAGCATGGCAGTTTTCCTCTGCATGAAGAATACAGCAACCACTGACAAACGTATTGGCCACATCAGTCTGGTATGGCTGGTATCCCTCTAGGTGCAGTGAGCTAGGGATCCACGTCTGGGCACACCCTAATAACTCATTGAGAAAAAAACGAAGATGTTGGATCCCTCTTAGCGAGAACTGGCAAAAACTGAAATAGCCAGCCCTATAGGATGTAACCTACTCGGGAGAGGAATCACCATTTTTTGCATGGTGAAACCTCTCCCAAGAGGGGGCTCAAAACAAAAAAATGAAATAAATAATGGATGACTGAGTCCAAACCCAACTCCTCCCAAATTACCAATTCCAGAAAAGTACTTGAAAGTTTCAGAATACATATTCATGTAGATACCATCATCCCACCTCCACCCAAACAAGTGGTAGCAGGAACGGTAATCTGGGAGAAGGTGGAAGGCCAAATTTATCAGTTTTTGCCATCAAGGTACATCTCCCAAACAAGTGGATACAATTGATTGCCTGATCATAAGATGTGTACGACACCATGGCAGCAAAAAATTCCCTGGTTTCTACTAAGGAATCTTTAGGTTTGTGTAATGGGCCAGCCAGTTTCCAAAAGTTACCTCCTTCCGTATTTTCTCCAAAACATCTATTGAAAGGATAAGGCAGGCTTAAGATTTTTTGAAAATTGGTACAGCCAGAGTCTACTTAAATGGTATCCTGACACCAAATTCAAAACCCTTCTGCAAAATCTTGGCTGCCTCTCTGTTCCTATACCACCCCAGAAAGGGCTACATCCTGTTAATGCACATGGGTCTCCTCTCCTTTTCCCCCAGCAGTTCCCATTTTTCCCTTTTTTCATCATTTGATGCATTTGGATGAGGGCTTTTGTCCATTACAACTCTAGCATTCATGATGGAATCGGCAGATATTCCCCCACTTATTATGGGGGCTCAATTGCCAAAAGTATCCCTTTACCAACAATGCTGACAACATTTTAAGCTTTGTGTGCATGCAACTCTTCACTAGTGCACCCCATCTATTTTATATATAAATATATCTCATCACTACTAGAAACATAGAAACTTAGAATGTGTCGGCAGATAAGAACCATTCGGTCCATCCAGTCTGCCCAATTTTTTTGGGAGTACTTTTATTAGTCCCCCGTTCCCGGTACTAGATACAGGTATCCCCTATTTCATCAGACTATGGAAACGAGACCTGGTAATCATTTCCGAGGACCAAAGTTCAAAAACCTTGCACATGGTCACCAAATCATCCATCCTGAGCAATACCCAAGAAATAGATCTTGACGTGATGGTACCAAGTTACGGCGGAATTACATATATACATAACCCAGGTCTTAGATAAATTCTGGAGATTATTTGAATCAGAATTAGATTACTTAAATATCTGGTGGATATGGTGCTAGCAGTTACAAGTAAGGTGGGCATTCAGGACTTCCCCAAAATCCCTGCTGCAGTGCTGTTGCATCAAACAAACATACAGAAAAAACTACAAGAATTCCCTAACTATCCACTTAATTCCATTAAGGCATTAATACCCCTACATTAGAAGAGTCCCTCCCCTCCAAATGATGTTGTGGATGTTGCAAACATGTCTAACATACAGTTGGTATGCTAAGAATTACAGCTGATGACAAAGAAAAAGGGCCTTGCACTGAGGAGACCATTAATTATGACCAAATCTCCATTTTCATAAATGCAGCCTCAAACTTGCAAGGAACCTCCACCATGTTTCACTGTTGCCTGCAGACACGCATTCTTACATCACTCTGCAGCCCTTCAACGAACACACTGCCCACCTACACATCTGTTTCTATTTCAGTTAATTAAACCGGTTTTAACCTACATATTAAACTGACAATCATTAGCACCTATTTGGAATAATTGTTTCTATGTAAAAATCACAAGTATGAGTGTAGAAAAGTAGAGGAACACAATTGATTCGTGACACATATAGTGTCTAAGTGGCAGGGTATTAAACCTTATAGGCTTTTGATTAGGTGGATATGCGCTTCAAACAAAATAAATACATCCACTCTCGTGAGTAGGAAACCATATGGAGTTTATTCCATCATAAACACCGACTAGTTTCGGCACTGCAGTGTGCAATTCTCAAAATTACTAAACTTTACTACATATATATACACGCCCTTATTAACAATGCCCAATAGATCAGGTGAAAAACACACTTATGATTATAGACTATTAGCAACTAATACATTTACATAATATACACAATATAGAAAGCTCATTTCAAAAGTTGCAATAATAATCAGGAGAATAAATATATTACAATCTATTCTATATTATATATTGTTTATCCAATACACCTCTCTTTGTAACAGGGCATTACCTCTATCTTTACCTCTCGTTTGTACTGGGGCTATTTCTATCCCATCTGAGAGAAGCAGGGGACCCATGGTTGGCTTCATAATAATGAACTGTCATCACATTTTTTTTTCTTTATCAGTATTAATAATTTTATGTACATTACGAATTTCAGATTTATGGTCATTTAAACGCTTTCTTAATAGTCTGGTGGTACATCCTATATAGAATTTTGAATAGGGGCAGACCAGAATATATATCACATACGCCGAGGAGCAACTGATAAACAGATTTATATAGATTAGTTACAATATTTAAAATAAATAAAATAATTATATTTACATAAAACATTTAAGCTTTGCAGACAATAACAATTTTAGATTAGTTGACAGTAAAATGTATTTATTTTCCTATTCATTTTAATTGTTTATTGCTAGGTTGTTAAACTGAATCACTTCAGCTTTGCAAGTGTAATAGAATATTTTTAATAAGGTGCAAACAAAATGAACAGATATACAATAAATACAAAAAACATTAAAACAACATCATGCTCATTTGCAGAAATGTATATTGTTAGGAATACAACATACTATTGATATAATTTCTTGTTAATATGGTAATATAAACAATCATGCATTACATTTAAAAATTATTATTCCAAAAAATTATTCTTGCTTTATATTACCAGTAATAAATAAAAAAATATATATATTGTATCAAAAATGTGTTGATTATCCAAATGTATACTTCTTCAAATAGCTCTTACAGACAAGATGGTATACAAAAAAAAAAAACAACAGGTACAATTAAACTGACAAGCAGACATACAAATAAGTGCCTCATTTAGGCCAGATACAAAGACAACCCAGGTTCATAACCTCAAGGTGCTCACCATCCTTTCTGCTTCCATCCAATAAACCAAGAGATAACTCAAATTGGCTTTTGAATAAAAATTAATACTTTATTAAAGTGTACTTAAATAGAAAGATTAAAGCAAAGGCATACTGATGGACATTTTGCACTTGTTATAGTGCTTATACATAGCATTTTTTGCAATAAAGAAAATATTTTTTATTCAGAAGTTCAATTCAAGTTAGCTCCAGTTTCTTTTGACATTGTTGCCATTGAAATTTCATTACTGACTGGCACTTTTTCATTTTTTAAAAGGGGCACTTGAATTGTGAAACTAAATTTGATGCATCTGATAATGTTTAACCTGTACACTTTACTTTGATGCAAATGTATGCTCTTAATCCTTGGAAGTGCATTGCAAAGCACTCTTTCATGTTCATTTTAAGATCAGTTAATTAGTAGAGCATTAGTATAATTTTTTTCATGTTTTAAATGCAGACCAATCCTGCCCCCAATCTGACTTGTTACAGAATTGTGTCTACCTTCATATTGGCTTTGGTTTGATGTGAATGGCTTAATTTTTTAACCTGTGTTAAGTTGATCACCCTTTTGATTTTCATTTGCTACACATTTGTTCAATTGATTTGGTTACATTTGCTTGGTCAAGTAATTTCCATCTGGTTGTCATTTGGCTGTGATTACTGATATTATCATTTTCCTTACTTACCTCCATTTGGTGTGTTAGACTTTAAATGATTGATGCTGAACAAGCATCCTTTACCCCAACCCAGACCAACAATACATCCATATCTATGCTCATGATTTTATATATATATATATATATATATATATATATATATATATATATATATATATATATATATATATATATATATAAAATCATGAGCATAAAAAAAATACAAAATAGATTATATATAAAAAATAAAAAAATAGATATATAAAAAAAATACAAAATAGATTATTTATATATATATAAAAAAATTCTATTTTGCATTTTTTTCACTCACAAGTAATGATAAAATACCTTTATTTTGAAAAATAAATAAGAAATATTAGAATTAAAATTTTCTGCTTTGTTCTAGTACCACTACTCCAGGACTTTTAATGTTATTTGCTGTCAACTGAGGCCCTTAAGACTTGTTTAATGCAGTTTACAGTTATTGTTTATAGATTTCTTTTACACTCTTTTCTATTTATCAAAACTAGTACTATTGTCCAGCTGGCTATTTATCATACTTGGGAATTACCATTTGTAAAGCACAATAGAATGGATGGCAGAACAGTAGAAAAAAAATTGTTTAAAAATGAATTTGTGTGCAGTTAAAACATGAGTAATAATATCTGTGACCATACAACTGAATTCCACAAATCAGTAAATTTTTATCAATAATTTGAGCTAGATTTGCTAGATAAAATCACATTTAGTTTGCCTAGTAAGTGCATTATTTCTTGCTTCTTGCTTTTCTTTCATATGTTATGGTGCTGATGCAGAGGCTGTGAGCACCATCTTCTGGGAGCTGTATGATGTAGACTATATTTTTAGTGTCATATTGAAGTAATCACTTTCTGTATGCTCTATTTTATTTATGTTAATTCTTTTCCAACATACACTGTGCTAAGTTATTTTTTTTTTTTTATCACATTCATTCATTGTTAAAGAGTAACTAAATCCTCAAGATAACAATGCTCCTTTTATTTGGTAAGTCGCTGTCACTAAATTGGTTCTCCATGACAGGCAGCAGCTGATTGATGAGCGGAGTCTGTGATGCAGAACACATCTCAAGCAGGTGATCATCTTCTCTTCCTCAATGGGCTGCATGCCGCTCGATTCACTTGTGCTCCCTGCAATGCTGGAGAGTGATAAATATCTTTTGAATAGTGCATAATTTGTGCACCATTCAAATTACAATTTCAGTAGGGCAGAAGTAGCCGCCTGACTCATTAAATAAACAATACATGGTTTTAGTGTTTCTTTCATACAATTTATATTTGTTATATGTCATTATTGGTTTCATGGACCATCATTCTCTGCTTACTGATAGGAATTGACCTTTGAATAAACACATCCCTGAATGTGATATGTACCAAGCACATTGGTAGGTCTTCAAATAGAAAATGAATGCAGAATTATTCATGGTTACATTGTTAAGATTGTAAGATTCTAAACCATGCTATACAAAGAGCTAACATGATAATTACAAACTAAGCAATGAGGAAATCCTCATTGATACCTATACTGCATATACATCAATCAGCAGCATTTCTTAGTCTTACTCAATTGACAGGTTAAAGCTCTTTAATCTTCCTAACAATCCAATTAGTTAGTCTAAAAAATGCAAACGTGTATACAATTAGCTTAAATGGAAAATAAGTTGATAATTCTCACAAAAAGCATTACAACTAATCCCAGCAAACTTTTTACAATGTATACTGTACTTGAAAAAAAAATGTTGATTATTGAAAATATGAATTGATAGACTGAGGACTATAGGTTGAAAACTGATATTCTTTCAAGGACAATATAACAAAAAAAAATAGATTTCATTTCTCTCTTTATATCATGCATATTAGAGAGTATTGTACTTTTAGTGTAAAACTTTTTAAATGGTTATTTATATTATGTATCATCTTTTTCATATACTTCTAACAAGTATTCAACAATATAATGTCATGGTTTTTCTCCTGCAAAACCTTTACATGGAGATCAATGAGTCATGGGAGGACTCCGTTGCACAACACATTACTAAGACATAATGTTGATCTGGGCTTTCTATTGCTTGCTGTAATTGAATGAGATAATATTTGAATACTTCTATTTAGACTTCCCAATCGTATTGCATTCAACACCACTAATAAAACCCAATGTGCAAAGGAAAAAACATTTACAATGTTATATTGTTGTTATATATGACCTATATTAATCTCAAAACTATTTTACAACAATTTAAACTGTGTTAAAACTGAAACTGGATAATACAAGCTGTTGTAAATGTCCGTTTAATACATTTATTTCTTCAATATATTGTATAACAGAACCATTGCCTAAAAACTAAAAGAGATAACACCTTTAAGTGTTAAATGTCATCAGTATTGTAGCATAACCAAGCAATAGAAAAAACCTCCTATATTTCAGACTTTATCTACTAATAAATAATGTTCCTACTTTTTGAATACTAGACCTGTGAGTGCCACTATTTTTTTGATTTGCATAAATTTTTTCATGTTTGCACCCAGGTGTTCACATTATATCATATGGTGTGCCGTTTACCCTTTCCAAGTGGATTTCATATACTTATACATAAACATCATGAAAAATTGGTCACCAAAATTTATAGAAAACCTAACCTTTAATGCCCTGGTACATTATCAATCTTGAGCTAGTAATAATGGGTGCGAGCATTTGGAGAAAAGGGGAACAAAATAAGAAAGAAAAAAACTTAACAGCAACAAGATTTCTATCTCAGGCGCCATAATGAGGAGGTTGTTGAAAGGAACCAAGGAAATTGGGTCTACTCAGCAATGTCTCTGGTTTACGGGAAAGAATCAATCTAATTTGGATTTTAATGGTGGGAGTTGGTAACACATCAGCGAACGTGTTCGGAGAGTAACTCAAGTCTGACACAAAGGACGTTTTTTATTTGTTTATTGTCTAGAGAAGCACTTATATAGAAGCAACAAGGCGCTGGCTAGTGCAAAATCATTGGTTAATATTTGGTGCATAAAATGAAGTACAAAAGGGTATAGACATGAAATACATATGTGTTACAAATATATATTTATATAATTAACAAATGTCTGTGTGTTAGGTCCAGTGTCAGACTCCAGACTTACCTCGCTGCCCCCCCCCCCCGGTGGGTCCCCCTTCTCAGGTCTATGGCTGCCACTTTTTCACCTCTTGTCGGGTGGCTGTGCGAATGCATTACAGGCTGCATCCCCAGCCTGAAGTTGGTCACTCCTCATGCCTCAAGTGCCAGTGCCCGATGGTCGGCAGGGGGACATGGCTTCAGACCCAGTCATGCCCTCCTATTGGGGAGCATGAAGAGGAGGGGAGTGAGGAGGCAGAACCCTCCTCCAACTCCTGTGCTGGCTATACCAGGGGAGGGCCATTCCCTAAGGGGAGAGGGGAGGAGTCAGAGTACTGACATACTATAAAAGGAGTAAGCACTGTTCAGTCAGTGCTTGCTCATTTTCAAGTTAGGTGTTGCTTTCAGCTCCCCCTATTTGTTCAAGTGCCATTCTAGTCCCTACCCTACTACTACTTTTGGATCTCCTGGCTTATGACCTCTGATTGTGTTCTGGACTGTTACCCTCTCGAATCCCTACCTTGGCTACCCTCTCTCCGCTTAAGATCCTTGTCTACCTGCCCAACTATTTGGACCCTCCCCGACTCTGCTTTTGCCTAACCCTTTTGATACCTTGTTTTTGTCTACCAACACTCATATACCTGAATTGTGGCCACCTGTTCCTGCCTTGCATCCTCAGCTGTGCCTTCTGTTTATCCATCCCTGCGCTATGCTCCCAGGTTCTTGTCCTGACACCTAGACAAAGAATGTGCCTTACTCTTCAAATGCTGATTTAACTGTTGTGATGCTGTTAACCCAATAAATATGAGTTACCCCTAAAAGCTGTCAAGTATTCTTCATGCTTTTTGACATATATTGTTATATGTGTATTGTTTTTACATTTGTGTTTTTTACCTTTTATATATTCTAAATGTAGATATTCTTTCTTCTTGTCATTGTGTTATAGATTTGGAATTTTAGAATTACATTAAAATTGAAAGAACCATTAAGTTCAACTCACCAAAGTTTAGTGACACCAAAGCTGTTATCCAGTTGGTTCTTATTTTGTTCCCCTTTTCCCCCATGTACTTACCCATTATTACAATCTCTTGTTTTTTTTATTTGAGTGGTTTTGGAAACACTACATAATTTATGGCTGCATCCTCATTTTTCTTTAGGGATGGGGATTGGCTTACATGTCTTGCCACATTGTCAATCTTGCTATTCTGTCCATTTGAAGGATAATATCCCTAAGGAACAGATGCAGTAATGAGGGACCAGCAGATGAAGAACTTAATGGGTAATTTTAAATAGAGAGATTATCCCCAAGAGCTACTTGAACAGACCAAGATAGAAATTATTAGAGAACCCAACTAGACCAAAAATATTCGAAATAAAAATAAGACACGGAGGACCAATAGTGGGATAGGCTTTATTACTACTTATTCTCCCCTGTCAAAGGTATAGCTCAGTAAAAGAGACATTTGCACATGCTGAGACATGAACCTAAACTGAATAAGTTTATCTCTGACCAACCTAGATTAATTTACAAGACACCTCCTAACATACAAAATTAATTGGTACATAGCGATATTGCTAAATTTAAAAGCATTGGTAGCAGTGGTTTTAATTTGTATTTATTTATTTATTTTTTATTGAGTCTAAAATGCAGCCATTTTGTCCAATGTCAGAACACAGAGAATACAAAATTCATATATCATCCATACAGTGACAAACATATTGTATATTAAACTGCACATTACATTCTCTAGGGCAGGGGTCCTCAAACTTTTTAAACAGGGGGCCAGTTCACTGTCCCTCAGACCGTTGGAGGGCCGGACTATAGTAAACACAAAAACTATGAACAAATTCCTATGCACACTGCATATATCTTATTTTGAAGTGAAGAAACAAAACGGGAACAAATACAATATTTAAAATGAAGTAAAGTTAAATCAACAAACTTACCAGTATTTCAATGGGAATAGTGTGCCAGTCAGATGCCCAGGGATAGTATGCCAGTCAGATGCCCAGTAATATTATGCCAGTCAGAGGCCAGTAATATTATGCCAGTCAGAGCCCAGTAATATTGTGCCAGTCAGATGCCCAGGAATATTATGCCAGTCAGATGCCCAGGAATATTATGCCAGTCAGAGCCCAGGAATATTATGCCAGTCAGAGCCCAGGAATATTATGCCAGTCAGATGCCCAGGTATATTATGCCAGTCAGATGCCCAGGAATATTATGCCAGTCAGAGCCCAGGAATAGTGTGCCTGTCAGATGCCCAGGAATAGTGTGCCTGTCAGATGCCCAGGAATATTATGCCATTCAGATGCCCAGGAATAGAGTGCCAGTAAGAGCCCAGGAATATTATGCCAGTCAGATGCCCAGGAATATTATGCCAGTCAGAGCGCAAGAAAATTATGCCAGTCAGATGCCCAGGAATAGTGTGCCAGTCAGATGCCCAGGAATAGTGTGCCATTCAGATGCCCAGGAATATTATGCCATTCAGATGCCCAGGAATAGTGTGCCAGTCAGATGGCCAGGAATATTATGCCATTCAGATGCCCAGGAATAATGTGCCAGTCAGAGCCCAGGAATAGTGTGCCAGTCAGATGCCCAGGAATATTATGCCAGTCAGATGCCGAGGAATAGTGTGCCTGTCAGATGCCCAGGAATATTATGCCATTCAGATGCCCAAGAATATTATGCCATTCAGATGCCCAGGAATAGTGTGCCAGTCAGATGCCCAGGAATATTATGCCATTCAGATGCCCAGGAATAGAGTGCCAGTAAGAGCCCAGGAATATTATGCCATTCAGATGCCCAGGAATATTATGCCAGTCAGAGCCCAAGAAAATTATGCCAGTCAGATGCCCAGGAATAGTGTGCCATTCAGATGCCCAGGAATAGTGTGCCATTCTGATGCCCAGGAATATTATGCCATTTAGATGCCCAGGAATTGTGTGCCAGTCAGATGCCCAGGAATAGTATGCCTGTCAGATGCCCAGGAATATTATGCCATTTAGATGCCCAGGAATAGTGTGCCAGTCAGATGCCCAGGAATAGTGTGCCAGTCAGATGCCCAGGAATATTTTGCCATTCAGATGCCCAGGAATAGAGTGCCAGTAAGAGCCCAGGAATATTATGCCAGTCAGATGCCCAGGAATATTATGCCAGTCAGAGCCCAAGAAAATTATGCCAGTCAGATGCCCAGGAATAGTGTGCCAGTCAGATGCCCAGGAATAGTGTGCCAGTCAGATGCCCAGGAATAATGTGCCATTCAGATGCCCAGGAATATTATGCCATTCAGATGCCCAGGAATATTATGCCATCCAGATGCCCAGGAATATTATGCCATTCAGATGCCCAGGAATAGAGTGCCAGTAAGAGCCCAGGAATATTATGCCATTCAGATGCCCAGGAATATTATGCCAGTCAGAGCCCAAGAAAATTATGCCAGTCAGATGCCCAGGAATAGTGTGCCATTCAGATGCCCAGGAATAGTGTGCCATTCTGATGCCCAGGAATATTATGCCATTTAGATGCCCAGGAATTGTGTGCCAGTCAGATGCCCAGGAATAGTATGCCTGTCAGATGCCCAGGAATATTATGCCATTTAGATGCCCAGGAATAGTGTGCCAGTCAGATGCCCAGGAATAGTGTGCCAGTCAGATGCCCAGGAATATTTTGCCATTCAGATGCCCAGGAATAGAGTGCCAGTAAGAGCCCAGGAATATTATGCCAGTCAGATGCCCAGGAATATTATGCCAGTCAGAGCCCAAGAAAATTATGCCAGTCAGATGCCCAGGAATAGTGTGCCAGTCAGATGCCCAGGAATAGTGTGCCAGTCAGATGCCCAGGAATAATGTGCCATTCAGATGCCCAGGAATATTATGCCATTCAGATGCCCAGGAATATTATGCCATCCAGATGCCCAGGAATAGTACAGTGCTCATTATACCTCCCTCCTCCCCCCCCTTCCCCATCACTTACCTCCAGCTGCTGTGTAGCCGGCCGGACGTCTCGAGCAGTGTTCCCTCCTCCCTGCACGGAGGAGGGAAACAGTTACCGGATCCGGATGTGACGATACGTGATAATTTTTTTTTTTTTCCCGTTTTACTGCAGCCGCATCTTTTGCGGCTGCAAGAAAAAAAAAAGAAAAAGGTAAGGAGCGGGGGGTGCCGAGCGGGCCGAATAAATGTGCTCGGCGGGCCGCATGTGACCCGCGGGCCATAGTTTGAGGACCCCTGCTCTAGGGAATATGTGTTATACATGTTAATCTGCCCATGTCTTCAGTTTCACATTTGATGCACTGGACAGTCATTAAGGTACCATATCATAATGTACCATAATCATTAAAGGGTATGCCTGGTGCCCACAAAACATTTTCCAAGTCTTAATGCATATTAAAGTACTGAAATAGTGCTTTAATATGCATATGTTATACGTTTCATAACTTACATTTAAAAGCAGATTGCAGATCTTCAGGCATTTGAAGCAATCAGGAACGGCCACTTTTACATTCCAAAAGTGTGACAATTTTTTTTTTCTGCATCAGCCAATCATATCCATTCCCATTCATGTAAATGGGAATTAATACTGAACATGCTCCCTATCACTGAGATCTCCCAGGTACCCCCTTGCTCTCAGTGAGCCTAATGCGCCCGGTTTTTACTGACAATCAGCAAGGAAGAAGGGTTGTTACTTACTTCCTTGTTGCGAAGTGCAATTCCATTTTTTACCCAGAGGGGGTAGTAGGATAAGGAAGTTGTTGCACCATGAAGCTTTCTGGAGATTGGAATTTCATGATTTACAGGGTTCTTTAAAGTGTATTTTATAGTAATGTTATTTAATTGTGTACAATTAGTATGAGCTGGGGTTATATCCTATTTAAGTGATCATGGGAGATGTGACCAAATACCTGTGTTGATAATGGAGCTGAAAATGCTGACATCGGTTGGAGTTTGTTCACTTTTTTTTAGTGGTACAAAATAAAAGTGAATATTTATGACACATTGACCTACACACATTTATTTGTATGGATTCCCTTAAGGATTACTGTAATATCCATTGAGGATTATGCAGGGCGAGTGCTTGATTGACAAAGTGACTCCATGGTAGAAAGCTATGTGCATATAGCTTTTATTTTCCAATTCTTTCAATTGTTGTGTGGAGAAACCTGTACACATACAACTAACTCTCTTGATACCCTTTGAGTAGAAGCATTATAATACAGTATCACATTGCACTGAATATTAAGATGCTCCCAGCCCATATATTTGAGACGGTTCATTGGGGTTTTTTTTTTTTTTTTGCAAAATATTAACAACATTCACTGTATTATAATGCTTAAACTTTTATATTGTATCATTTTATATAAATAAAATATCATTTATATTTTTATCCCCGTATAAGCAATGTAAAAGACCATTATTTTGCCAGAACATAATTATATTTTTGCAAAACTATTAGAATTCACATTTGCTACTTTTGCTAGTAACTTTTCTCCATGTGTTTTAATGTTATTTGTAGTCAGTAGGAGCCCTTAAGACTTGTGTAATGCAATTTCCAGTTATTGTTTATGGATTATTTTAAACTCTGTACACTATAAAATGAGTACTATTGTCTGACTGTATTGTTAGGCTTTATAGAATAAACAAACCACACTCTCTATACTAAACATTTCCTCTTTCATCCGATGACGTACATGACTAATAAAAATTATGTATATTGTTTATTTTGCTGCATTTTATTAAGTACACTTTTCTTTTATATGGTTAAGTGCTAAACCTTTTAAACAATTCTATATGGATAAATAAACATAGACTCATGTTATGTCACGTACTGTTTAGATTTACTTAATTTTACTATAACCCTATTATATGGTAAATGTTCCAAAATGTGCTTATTCTTTATAAACTCATACTATTAGTTCTAAAACTAAATTAACAAATAAATTGTTAGGTAATGTTACACTTATGCTGGGATTTTCAGCTATTAATGGTATTTGAATGTGAGAAGTATTGTTGGTAAAAACATACTTAGATATAAACAATATTTGTATCATGTAATCTAATTACATACCTATGTATACATATATCTAACTAATAGATAGCAAACATTTGACTCCCATCTCAATAAGCCTCTTTTCTCATATTCATTATGGTTATATATTTCTAGTAGAGGAGCAGAAAGATGCTATTGTTATGGAATTAATATGTCATTCATTGTGGATTAGATATTCATGGCTTTTGTGATTTTTGAAAGGAGATTTCCAGAATAAATGCCAAGTGTTGTGCTTTATGAAGAAGAAAGTAATGCAATACAGTTTCAAACTCAAGGTAACCCAACCCCCCCAAAAATAGGTTAGTGTAGCATTGCTGGCCTGCAACTCCTACAGCTAAGACTAGTAGCAATGTGTAAATACATTGTACTGTATGCCTACTATGCATGATCCTTAATGTAGATAATCATATTTTTTTTAAAAAGAAAAATTTGACACACAGTTGCCAAATAAATGTTGTATTCTTCTGCCATCTTTAAATTATTTTGAAGGTACATGCAACTTATTTTGATAAATCCTAAACTACAATCATTTTCATGCCACATGAATTGGAACACTTTCATACATATTTGACCATTTTGTCACACAAACTTTACACATAGGGTTACACATAAAATTATTTTGAATAACACAATGTTCGACAATTTTGTCTCAGCGTCAAATAAGCAGGTAAATCAGCATTTTAAGACATACGTGGTTACCTGAGTCTTCCCCCTACAGCAGGTGATATGCAAATTATACATTTCCCATAAGTAGTTCATTTGGTATATCAAGCCACAGGTGATGTCATAAACAGGAGACACCAAAGATCCATTTTCTTTTAATTTATGCAAAACTCAATGTATATATAGTTTTTCATCATGTTTCATGCTCTACATTTCCAGGGTGAACAATGTGTAGGTAATAAAGTCCCTTTAAAGAAGGAGTAAATGCCACTTTAAGATGAGTAATATTATTTCTGAATTTTCATACTTTTACTTCAGATATTTCTAACACTACAGATGATTTATGTAACCAATCTGACAGCTTTACTCTTAGTAGAAAACCTGTGGACATTGTTGACACAAAAATGTTACACTCTGAATGTATCAATATCCACAGCTGTGGATGCATGAGCATATAGAACCATGCAATGCATAAGAATTTCATAGGGTGATTGCATTTTTAACAGGACACAGATCTTTGTAATTGCAATTTGGGTTAATACTATTTTTACTTTAGTTTTAATTGCTTCATACTTAATGTAGTTATTCTTGATCCCAGTTAAAAGAACCCAATTAGCCTTTCAGAATTGTACTTTTTTTTTCGTTACTCCCATACAACACTGTTTATCAGAGTTGTTTTCAAAACAAACAACATTTGTTACCCACATTTCCCTTTAAACAGTGCAGATATTCTACCCAACATTTTTGATTATCAAGTCCATAAGTGCTTCATGGTTGGCAGGCTCCTTTTTTATGTTGTCCTCTTAGTGCTCACTTATCATATCCTGTAAAGAATATAGCTCAGATCAACCCAGTACTGTAAACCCCAAGAAGCCCTTCATACACCAAGACGCCAAACATTAACCTTCCTAATATCTCACTGGCACAGGACATGGGAGGTTCATGTTGTAATCTTCCTCAATTCCTGAAATTATTTTTTAGCACCCCATCCCCCTTTACATTTCCTTTAATTTTGTCCTTGGTAACACTGTGCTTGTGCACTCAGGAAGCAGCAAAACATGCAGTTGATGTAATTGTCCCCTGTATGTCTATACCCATGGTTAATTTGTTTCTGTGCCTTCTGTATAACAATAGAAAATGTTCAAGACACATTACAGCATTATTCCAAGAAATTTTGTTTATGAAAATAAATGTCTCCTTTTATTCACACGTTAGTAACAGAGTTGAGTTCAAGTGTATTCTTTTGTTGAAATAGTGGATTCATTGTTTGTTTATTCTGTGAACGTAGGTATCAACCCAATAGTCTGTTCAAAAGTAGCTACAATGTGTACTGCATGCATCCCAACCTTTGGATGGGTCACCCCATCATGAAAGCTGAGCTGATCATGATGGCATGAGTCAACCCTTTATTCTCCAAACATTTAGGCATATCTTATTGGAGAATCCTACTACTCATGAAAATTTACCATAAGCATGTGCCTCTACAATTCTGCAGAGTGTGAAACAAATGAGGCATAAGAGAGTTACCACTGTCCTTCTCTTCCAGGCCTGTGTGTACATTTTTTGGTCACTAACACACACACAACTGCAGTTGTCCCATTTATCATTTGTCAGCAGCCTCTTATTAAGTTCAGATTTTAAGTTACATTGTTTGTTCACACTGAAAAATGTTTTTTCTAAAACATACGTGTGTATATATATATATATATATATATATATATATATATATATATATACGTAAAAAAAAGTGGTAAAAAATTACCGATGGAATGAAAGCACACCAAATTAAATACCCTGGGCTATGTACGTCTCAAAAATATATGGTTTGATAGGGGTAAATGTAATTGCTAGGCTACAAATATACCCCTGGAGGGACATGTGCCTAGGATGATTGTATGTAAAAATTTAAAGTTTGAAAATTTATATGCGCTAATGTGGCCTGTTACCCTCGATACAACATGGCAAACTTATGCATGTGTGGCATCACTGTACTCTAAACTGCAGTATGCGGGTTTCTTGTAATTTTACAGAGCAGACTGTCAAATTAACAACAACTTTGTAATGTTCAAAATTTAT
Source organism: Pelodytes ibericus (assembly GCA_036172795.1). Taxonomy (NCBI): domain Eukaryota; kingdom Metazoa; phylum Chordata; class Amphibia; order Anura; family Pelodytidae; genus Pelodytes; species Pelodytes ibericus. Next base: position 159,800,271 of record CM069863.1, read on the forward strand.
TCTTTGACAGATATTTTGTGGTAAAAAAAAGCTTGAATAAAGTACCATGGGATGTCTACTTTTGAAAAATATATACTTAAGTGGGGTGATTTTGGGCTCTCTGATAGAGCTCAAAATCGTGATTAGATAATATATATATTTATAATGTATATGTACACCGATCAGCCATAACATCAAGCCGGAGGTAGTATACGTATCCCTATCATGGATACAGTATTCCCTGATGGCATTGGATTCTTTAAGAATATAATGCGCCCTGCCACAAAGCACAAATGTTTCAGGGATGGTTTGAGGAACACAAGAACGAGTTCAAGGTGTTGACTTGGTGTGAGGAGAGCTATACTGGATGAAGACCAAAATGCAGGACGGTATAATATAGATAAATATAAACAAAGAATGTGAAGCTCCCACCTCTGCACAATCCACACAGACAAGGGTTATATGCAGGAACTTGCAGTAATTGTAATCCACACTGACAGGGGTTAAATGCAGGAACTTGCAGCAGTTGTAATCCACACTGACAGGGGTTAAATGCAGGAACTTGCAGTAGTTATAATCCACACTGACAGGGGTTAAATGCAGGAACTTGCAGCAGTTGTAATCCACACTGATAATAAGCAAACGATAACAGTCCAGATCAGGGGCAATAGAGAGGTAGCAAAACGAGAGACAAGCCAGGGTCAGGTTACCAGAGAATCAGAATAACGATAAACAGTCCAGGTATCAAGGGGCACAGGCAGGCAGAAGGGTAGTCAGGAAATCCAGGGTCAGCAACAATCAAATACAAATGGAAACGCTAGGCTATCGAAATACACGAGAATCACCAAGCACTGTTTGCTTGGTGATTCTGACTTTTAAATCTTCCCGCGCCTCGCGGGTATGCGACGCGCGTGACGTCATCGGGCGCGCGCCTCCATGGAAACACATCACGTGATGATGTGGACGCGCTAGCAAGTGTTTGTGACGGATCTCGGCTGAAAGAGAGGGTGTACTCAGGGGAGCTGCTGCGGGGAAGAACCTGACACTTGGCTTCCAAATTCACCAGATCCAAATCCTATTGTGCATCTGTGGGATGTGCTGGACAAACAAGTCCGGTCCATGGAGGACCCACCTCGCAACGTTTAGGACTTAAGTGATCTGCTGCTAACGTCTTGGTGCCAAATACCACAGCACCCCTTTAGAGGTCTAGTAGAGTCCATGCCTCAATGGATCAGGGTTGTTTTTTTGCGTCAAAGGGGGACCTAAACAATATTAGGCAGGTGGTCATACTGTTATGGCTGATCTGTGTATATACATGTTATCCAAAGAAAGCTCTGTACTTTTTCAAAACAACATATAACTTGTATAGGTGCATTCAATGACAAAAGAGGAAAATTACATTTAAACAGCCACATTTAAAAAATGGAAAAATCGCTCTGGTCTCTGACACACTAACATTTCTGGTCAATCATGGGTTAACATTGAACAAAGTCCATTTAAAGATTAACAATTAAAAATGAAATACAGAACTCAAGGCTATCAATAATCAAATGCAACTGAGTTTAAAACCGTGAAAGCCAGAGAGTACACAGGCTAGGAGCTTCAATGATGAGGAATCCTGAATACAACAATAGTTTCTTTATTTCTGAAAAATTTCATTTTTCAGCTGTGCTATGTTTACATTCAAGATAATACACTTATTAACAATTATTTCACCCTCTTTTACATCATTTCAAAACCAATTTGATTTAAAACTACCTACCAATAGTTACAACTTTATACAAGAAGTTTTTTTTTTTTTTAAGTAATAGCAAAAAATTGAGTTCATGAAGGTTACTGTAGTCATGGAAACTGAAGCTCTTTATCTAAAACTGCAGAAAACAAAGTAAAGCCATTGCAAAGCACTGGTGCTCATATTGCTCTAACTATGACCTTAGCTTTGCTGAAAATTGCCTGATCTCTAGATAAATGAGTTATGATTTTTTTTTTTAAGAAGGTTTAATACTAGTCTTGCAGAGCAGCTTTTAATCTTAAAGTTAGAATCATGCAACCTTTCTTTAACTAGGCTGTGCAGATTGCACCATGCAATTTCTATGAGCACTTTGCAGAAAAAAAATAACAGTGTACAAAAAAAAAAAAAATATTAGTTGAAATTTAAATTTCAAAACTATTTCTGAAAGTGTTATCATCTTATCGTTCTGAATGCTCATTTTCAGTCATGTCTGAAAGTAATACAATGTGATTTCCAAGGAACAATTTAATGTAGGAGAATACCAAGATGAACTATAGTCTCCAACTGTATCCCAGCTAAGTCTGTGAAAAGTATTTGGGATATATTTGTCATTTCTTATGCTTTCAAACTGTCAGCAAGTGTAGGTGAAAAAAAATAATTATACTGTTCATTTTAGATGTTGGTTTTCTGCCTATGGTTCAATTTTAAATCCAAGGATTATACACAATGACATTAGCAGTTATGAATAGATATCATACCCATTAGAAAGCTGCATGGGTTTTTGGGAGGTTAGGGTTAATTCTTGTCACTGCGTAGTTTCACTGTCACTGGTTAATTTTCCTGGTGACAGAAGTTTATGATTATGACTAGCCAGAAGTTTGGAGGTGCGATTTTAGATGGGAACTTAGGACACAAATAAGGTCCATTGGAACCTAAGAACAGTACTACTTATCTGTTTGAATCTTTGCAAGAAGAACAGAGAGTCATTTGCAAAGATTACCTCCACAATGTCAGTAACTGTGATCTGTAGGTGTGGCTGAATATGAAGGCACCTTCTTGTGGTGAGGCAGAATGGCTTCAGACATGTCTGGCTTCAGCGGCACAGACATCGGGGGAAACAAGTAGCATTTTGAAGATCTGCCAGTCTCATATGAAGTGATCATGTACGAGGGGGCATCGCCTGTTACTGAGGCAATAGCTGAGGAATTTTACATATTTACATATTAGTTTAGGTGGAAAAAAGACTTGTGTCCATCAAGTTCAATCCTTTTCCTATTCCATGTTTACCGCTGTTTATCCAAAAGCTGGCAAATAAAAACTCCTTTCAGCAATTTGAATTCTGCTTTCAGTGGGGGAAAAAATCCTTCTTGACTCCAAATGGCAATCAGATTTTTCTGTGGATCTAAAAGCACTAAATAAACATTGATGCCTATACTAACATGCATAGCCCTCTATGCTCTGGCTTATTAAAAATGTATTTTCTAGAACCACCACTTCAGTCAGTGAATTCCATACCTTAATTGCCCTTACTGTAAAAAATTCCTTTAATCTGTCGTAGACCAAATCTCCTTTCTTCAAATCTTAGCAGATGAACTCCTGTCATTTGTACTAGTCAGTTAATGAACAGGTCTTTAGAAAGCCCTTTGTATGGACCCTGTAGATATTTATATAACATTGTCACATCCCATCTAAGCCATCATTTCTCTAGCATGTAAAAATTTACCTTTTCCAGCCTGTCTTCATAACTAAAACTAAACCTAAAACTTAAATTCCCCTTATTAGTTTTGTAGCCCTCCTCTGCAATTTCTCTAGTTCCATAATGTCTGTGTTTTTTTTAAAGAGGCCCCAAAAATTGGACCATATATTCAAGGTGGAGCCTTACTACTGACATATATAAAGGCAGAATAATACCTTCCTCCACTCAATACCCTTTTAATACATCCTAATATTATATTGGCCTTTGCAGCTTCCAGCTGGCACTGTGCTCTACTGCCAAGTCGATTGTCTACAACTACTCCCAAATCGTGGAAGTGCATAATTTTACACTTGTCTATATTGAATCTCATTTGCCACTTATCTGCCAAATTATGCAATTTGTCCATATCCTCTTGCAGCAAAGATAATTCTAGTTCAGACTGGGTTTGTTTTCACAGGGAAACAGAAGAAGACAGACAATATCTTGCACAACTTTCTTCCCCTCTCCTATAAGGGAGAGGGGAAGAAACATTTTGTCTAATGTTTAATAAACTGTTACAAGCTTGTACCACAGCAAATGTTTTGGCACAGATACCAGGGCAAAAAGAGATTATCAGAGAATTTGAGTGTGGTTTTAAATGCAGGATCACAGGTACAAGAGGCTTGCATGAAGGAAGCATTCAGATATGAGAGTTCACATTTAGGGATTCACTGAGCTGGCCTGATCAAGGAGAGGGTTTGGAGGAATGTATGTGTTGATAGTCTGTCTTTGCTGCCAAGTGTAAATGATCTCAATAGAGAGAAAGCAAGTGTTGTAGGCTTGTTTCAGCATACATAGTCTATCCTGGAAGCCTACCGGGATTTTGGTGACATGGGTCCAATATGATAAAATGTTCCATCAGAAGTTAACAGTTCATAAAGTTCTAAATGGGGTATGAAATGTCAAGCTCTGGTTAAGCACTTTAATGCCACACTATACCATCTCTAAGTAGATACTGCTAAGAGATGCTTTATGCTATATCTCTGTGTTGCATACTGTAAACTGATGGAATCTATAATTTACCACCATAACTGAAAAGAGGGCAACACTATAGAGGTTGTGGCAAAGTTTATATTTGCCTAGGGTTGCAAAAATCCTTGCATTAGCCCTATGGCCTAGGTGTCCAACTGTTGCCTTACACTCTGTTTTTGAACTACAACATTCCTTAAGGATTATGGGATTTTTAATTCAGAAATAGCAAGAGGGCCACAGTTTGAAATCTAGACTCTATGGGCTTTGTGTCCACTTTAGCAATGCATGATAATGTGATTCATTGGCTACTTTAAATATTGTCTCTGAAGGAGTAGCCAACTCTATACTGTGCACCTGTGTTGTCTACCAGATCATACTAATATGGACAACGGCCAACTACTACCTCCTGCTACAGTCTCAGCATACACACGGCTACTTACATTTATGACAACATTGCTCTTTTTTAATATATGATAAAGTGGCATTATTTTGATGTTTGTCTCCCTATTCTTCATTTGTCTCTATTCGTGGTAACCTTTTATTGGGGAAGGACTTCACAGCTGGATCAACAAAAAGCCTTCAAACCAGAGCAGGATTGTGCCACCCCTGTTAGAGACCATCCTGTTGAGTGTATAAATACATCTTATATTTTATGAAATGCTTATTACACTACGAACAGTTTTTTTTTTCTTTTCCCCTTCTATGTCCCCTCTGCTGAGAAAAAGTTTACATTTTGGAAAGTATTTCTTCAATTTCTGTTTAGAGGTATGCCACTTATTTTTTTCTATTGTGTCACTTTCATTTTTGGGTAAACTGGTAGAGTTTAAGTCTATGGTTGTCTGCACTCACTATATTCAGAATGAGTCATATACTTTGAATGTAAACTCACATATATCATCATGATTTTGCACTTGTTAGCATAGTTTCCTATTGGAAATCCCAACCTACTGGGCTGAGATTTCAGAATGTGTTTGTCCTCCACTGAGGAAGGATGTCGAGGTATCATCCCACACTTTAACGTGTCCCCCTTCCAGAGCAACCGCTGATGACACCCCATGAGGCATGATGTGCCAGGGATATCAATTGTCATTTGTGTGATGTGCTTGGTATGAAATGTTGGCAAAGTGTTAATTACTGTTCCAAAGAGCATTGAGACAGTTCTGTCAGTGTTTAGGAAATGCTATTATTTGTGATCCACCTTTCTACCTCTGTGAACTGGTCTTGGAGCACAGCCTCAAGCTGTGGTAGATTTGGATTGCTAGTAAAGATCATGGTGTTGTCTGCATACATGTGTATAGTTGAGACTTTGCAGATTCAGCTAGCAGAGCAATACAAGCAAAATTGGCTCAATAATATACTTTATTTGTATTAATTCTTTTATGAAAACATTTACATTTTATATATTTTCTTTAAACCATTTTTATTTAAAATGACTAAATATGGATGCAAAAAAATTAACACAAAAGGTATTTCAAAGACTACCAATAGTTGTATTTTAACAAAATAGTTCATACAATAAACTCCAGGTAGAAACAAGTTGTATCTTAATAATATTAATATGTTTTACTTATTATTAATATATCTTCTGGCCATCTACAGGTAACCTGTATTAGTAAACCTGTGCCCCCTGCCTCTAGGTTTGTAATAAATTGTAATAAAACCTGGATTGGTTGTAATGTACATATCCAGCAATTCATGAACCACAAATACCTGCAGGATTGCATGTACCAAAGGCAATGATATGACTTTCTAAATGGACTGCAACAGCAATATTGAATTTACCTTTTTCCATCATGTCTTAGTAAATAAACCCTGTGGAATACAAAATATTGTAAAGCACCATTCCTGATCATACCATTTGTGGGATGCAGTCTAGTTATTTTCTTGTAAGCAAGTTTTTTTTTTTTTAATAGAATTCCCCTTTCAGCATTTCATACTATATCAGCTTCACCTTCATGTCACATTTATCTATCAATATTCACATTATCCCTTGCAATGATATATATATATATATTTAGATTAACTCCGTGGACGACTACCAAATGATTCCCAGTGTTTTGAATTATAATATACATGTAGCTAAATGTATGTGTTTTCCTGAAGTGATATATTGTTAGCAATGATAAATATAATTATTCTCAGAAATGTTTTGATGACTTTCGACTGAGAGTGTGTAATAAATGAGCACAAATGCGTTTCCTGGGATTAATTTTTTATAACGCAAAACTTGGAATCAATTATACAAAGGATTAGTGTACAAGTATGGTTTGATCACTCATAATTGTAAATGATCTCTTTCCATAAAGCTGTATATCACTCAGTTTAGATAATCTATTGCTTTGACATTTAGAATCTTCTAATGAAGAAGACATATTCTACAGTACCAACGAAAAGTCTGAGTACATGTGGGATCTATTTACTAAATAGTGAACTAATAAAGTAAAAGCAAAATGTGGCATTTTAATCATTCCTTCGTCATTTCAGCACAGTCCTTTTGTTTATTAAATAGACAACAGCGTCGAGTAGTTAAACATTTAACACTAAATTTCCCAAACTCTCTTGGCTAACAAGCTATTCTGGTAGATTTAGGCCACCAGTAGCTGGAAGGTCAAAATTTGACTCCTCTGATATGTGAAAAGGCAATAACAGAGACAGTACTAATTTTATCTCAAGGGGTGGAACTCCTTATAAAAGCCAAATGCACTCTGAGCCAACATTACCTAAGAGAGATTTAATTTAAAAAAAAAAACATTTATGAATTCAATATCTCATGATATAAATGTTGCTTGGATCCAGATGGATACAGCAGTCTCTGCTAATCCCCGATTTTACTAGGTTGACCATCAATCACAAACCATTTAAGGTATGCAAAGTATTCAGCATAGACATATACAAATCCAGTCAACAATGATCCACCATCCTCACTTGGATTAGAATTACATTTACCTGATGATTTCCTATTTAAGCAAGCGATAGCGACAAATATCTGGCATTGGACCATACTCTCAGGACTTGGTCCTGCAACTGTTTTTTACTCATGTCCACTGCGGTGTGAAACTGTCCATTAGAAAACAGCTAACTTTTTTTTCTTAAAACACACAAAAGAAAACAAATCCAAAAAGTGTCTCTGAGTTCACAACGGTTGACATCAGAAACCATCTCCTATGTAAGTTGGGGTCTTAAAATATATGTATAATGGACAACAGTAATGTTCCGCTGTTTTTATGGCTTTTGTTCTTCTTGTTGATGTTTATCCCATAATGCTCATTGATTTATCTGGCTTGCTACAGTGGGCACAGATATAAATGCAACATTTTAATGTCAGCAGAGAGAAAACACAATCACCTTAAAGTACAATAAGTGTGGGTGTCAGCATCTTAGTTAGAAACCCTATGTAATAGGGTAATGTGCTAAATAATATACATTTTGTACTTAGATGTATCTCTAGTATCTTATACTATAATACCTAACATAAAAATGTATTTCCTTATTTTCTTTTCTATTTACAAGGTAACCAGCTTTGTCCTATTTTAAGAAAGGATTCTTCAGAAAGGTTGTTTAAGCCAAGGTATTTGTGTGAATTTATTTTTCAGTTAACATAACATGTTCACCTTCTGTGAAATGCAGCATATGTGATGCCAGGGAAAACTGAACAAGATTAGAGCACATATTTGAAAATGTAAGTATTGATGAAAGTAACTGGCCCATGCTATGTATTCTTTTAGTAGCATGACATTTCATCCACAGATGCGGTTTATATCCAGATAATGGTGTTACTCATGATTTTTCCAGGAAAAGAATTTTAAAAGCTGTTGAGCAGATGAGACATGAGATGTGTTCCTTGGAAAGGAATGAAAAGAACTTGAAATTCTAATGAACCTCGTTCAAACATAGTTCTTTGTCCCTATGTGGCCTGTCACAATTTTAGGTTTACTGTTCCAATAAATACTGTAAATCCAAAAAAATAAAAGGAAAAGAGGACATAGAATGAGATCTAGAAAAAAAAATCAAGTAATTCAATTCTGAACAGTTCTTTAAGCATGAACAGCCCTGGAAAAAAAAGTCTAAAAATAATGAAGAGTATTAAAAATACCAAGAATGGATTTAAAATCAAGTACAAAATTAATGTTTTTATGAATGTAGAGTTTTTATTGTAGCGTTTTAACTATTTACAAAAACTCATGTTCATAAACATCTGCTGCGCACATAATCAAGTCTCCATCAGTACTTATATAATCTAGTTCAATTAAGTCATTGATTTTATTTCCACTTTAACACCCTATTGTGTTTTTCCACGTCTAGCTCCAAAATGCCTAGACATACTTGAATACATTCTCCCTAGTGACTGCAAAGTTAGAAGAATTAAAGAAAGTTAGTAGTGTGTCTTCTTTAATTGAGATCAATCACCTAAGATACTGCAAATCTGGCTGCTTCAAAAATAACCCTCACATAAGACAAGAGGAGTAGTTTATGTATTATATGTAAAAAAAAAATTGTTTTTCTTTAAAAAAATGACCACATTGTATTGGTGCAATTCGTCTATAGATAAGCTTAGTAATAAAAAGCCTTTGTTTGCTGCTACTTCCTGTATTATGGAGACCTACAACTTTTGCAGTCTTTCCTTGTCTGACACAACACACAATTGAGTAACTATAGCTATCAGTCTCTGCAAGGTATCATACAATTCTGTAATTCCTTATTATGAAATGTATTGGTTCAGAGAATCCTCTGTACACAATTCATATGTGTTACACATCCTGAATAAATTAAGACAGACAATTAAATAACTGGATTTGTGGGTAGGCAATAGGTAAAATATTGGCACAGTGCCTTAGCCAAAAGATAATCACAAAGAGTTGTTTGTAATAATTGTAGTCACAGTGAATGGGCTTTGATTTAATTAAACCACAAGCTGTGCACCAATTCAGCAGTATTGTAATGTAAAGTTAGTACAGCAATTAATAGACAGAAAAGCGACAAGAAAAAAAACCGCACACTTTTGGGAGACAACTGCATAGAAACTGTCACACTTTAAGGATAGCAACTAGATAACAATGCCAAGGGTATAGTCTGTTAAAAGAAAATACTTATATGTTTATGTAATTTATTAAAACATTTAACAACTGAGAAACTTAAAGTAAACCACCAAAGTGATCTATATGCATATAAAAGCTGCTGCATCACAGAGATGGTCCGGTGACCATTCGTAGCTTCTAGAGGTGTATCTGTGTGTCAGTCGTGTAAGATGGGTGAAAGGATAGTCTTTGTGAACAGGAATGCGTATGTAATTGTTTATGATAACAATTAGGACAGATGCTAGTGAAGTCAGAGCGAATGTGAATGCCTATGAAAACCCACATGCTAATGCTAATATAAACAACTAGGCAGTATGGCACTGAAGTAGGCAGACAGTGACAACACAAGATGTCGGAACTGTAGTTCAGGAAGCAGTGCAAAATATGCTGAAGATTTATAAGTAAGTTATTTGTTCCTGCACATTATAAATTGGGGGGGGGGGGGGGGGGCGCTATTATATGGAAACCTTTTATTTTTTGGATGTAATCTCTCTATAATGGTGGAGTGGAGATGACAATATAAAATATATAGACAAGAATTAAAGTGAATAAAGTAAAGTAGAGTAGAATCAATAGGACTGCTTAGAAAATATATAAACAAAGCTGTCCTGATGGTGTTGAAATGTTAAATGCAGTTGCTTTTTCACCAGATCACCTTTTAAAAAAAAATTGGAAATGTTTTTAATTAGATTTTTTTTTTACAAAAAATATTATTGCAAAATCCAAATTTAGTTTTAATGTAAGTAATACACAACACTCAATAAATAATATATATTCATAAACATATACGGAAAATAAAAAAAGTGATATAACTCCACCACCAAATAAAAGTGAAAAATTATAATGATAGTACAAACCCAAAACTTTGGACAGAATAGGTGTACATATACACAGATGGTCACAAATGGTATTTTCAGATTGTTAACACTTAAGCTAGACTTATTGCAAACCCCACAGTTTCATGGTTATTGTTAATGGGAAAGAAAGAACTGTATATAAGAATTAGACTGCGCTTAAACAAAAAAGTCATGAAACCAATATTCAAATGTCTTTAATAAAATAATATATAGAAATATACAATAAAACACAAAAACAAATATAAATAAGACAAATTGTGAGTTTGAATTTGGTGACAACTATATATGCTATGAATAAAAAGGAACTAAACATTAATTAAAAAAAATATCTGAGGAGACTTGTAATTAATTAAAGCTGTAATTTGTATGTTGCACTAATTATTTCACATTTAAAAACAGAGGGCTTACAAATCAGTCAGGTTTGCTGGACTACATCTGACTCCTCTTTCTTCCCTGAAATCTATTCAAAATACAGCTGCCAGACTCATCTTTCTCGCTCGTCGGTTTGATATGGTGGCTCCTCTCTGCAACGCCCAAATTGGCTCCCCGTCTGCTCTCAGATAACATGTAAAATTCTATCTTTAATCTACAATGCCCCTCCATACATTACCTCCCTCGTTAACCGATACTTCCCTGTGCAACCTTTGCGCTACTCAAAGAGACTAAAATTCTCCTCCATCCTCATCACATCTTCCCACTCATGCATGCAAGATTTTACCCAAGCCGCCCCCCAATAACTGGAACTCCTTTCCACAGAGCATCCAGCTCTCTCCTTCCTTCTCAAACTTTAAAAAGTCTTCAAAACTTATCTCTTTAAAGAAGCTTACTACCCATCCCACTAGAATACCAGTTAATTTACCTCTAGCTAATCCCACCTAGCCCTTGCTGTCCTCAATCACTGTTTGTATCAGGTATCTTACAACTAATAAAGCTAGAACACACACAATTAATCTTTGGCCAAACCCACCTAGTGTCAACTATCCACAGTACTGTTACCACAATTACCTTTCCTCAGACCTCTTCATTCCCTCATGTGTTTCATATACCCCAATCCCTCTAGACTGTAAGCTGTCAAGGCTCTCTACCTCATGTATTAGTTTGTTCTAGTTTGTAAAACTTAGTATGTAGTTCCCTACTATGCTCTGCTTCTGGCGCTACATAAAATGTTGGCGCTATTTAAATAAATGTTAATGTTGTGAATGGTCAATTTCTCCTAGGATACTCCATAAGGAAATTAAGAGTGAAAGAAATGAGACCAGGCAATTCTGAGTTGAATAAGTGATAACGTTTATTGCAAACGTATATACGTAGAGTAGCGTCTTTGCACAGACTGCTCTGCACCCTAATTACGCACACATTTATAGTAAAACAAGACAGCATGATTTCATGATTTTCTAACAGACCAACCATTTACTGCCGCAATGACAAAAGGACCAAGTGGGTTAGTCGCAATAACAGGATATGCAAAAGCTTTAGGAAACGTATCAAGACAGTCAGTATCATCCTCATGTCAATAATGATTCTGTCGGTACAGGGGTTTCTGAGGAGGGGGAGGCAACTTCTTTGCCTGGTGTCCAGCAAACTCCCTATTGTAAGGCCGTACGTCATAAGTCTTGCCTTTCACCTCATTCCAAAATAGTTTCCCTAGTTTTGGTCCCAAATAAGGTAGGGCATCTGCTAGCTTTATGTCCATATTTGTTAAATCTAAAACACACAAGACGTTCATCTGACATTACTGGTCACAAAGGTGCTGGCAACAGAGGGGGAGAAGAAGGAGGTAGCGGGGGAGTTCTCACTAATGTCTCCGTAGCTTGCTGTGTAAAAAATGCAGTTTGTGATTTTAACCACGCCTCTTTCCGCGCTTTTTTATCTCGTTCCTCTCTAAGTTTGCCACTAAGTATTTGCTTTCCATAATGCTTAGCTACTAACAACACTTTAGCCAATGGTTCTTCTTCCCATCCAACCAGATTCATCATCACTCCATTATTAAGATCAGGTAACAACCCTTTCAAGAAACATGCCACAATCAATTGCTCCGCACGCTCTTCTGGATCTTTCACTCCACTATGACTTATCACAACTTTCAAAATTCGGTCCGCATACTCCTCAACAGACTCTTGCTCTCCTTGCACGGTACTGTTAATCTTTCCCCAATCAGGTTTCCTTGGCCACGCTTTCTCACACACTTCAAGAATCAATGCCATGACCCTCTTTCTATCATCAACATCTCTATCAATCATCTCCATTCCATCCCAAGGTCTAAGATGTCTTTGGTCAGCTAACTCATCAAACTTTTTTTACAAATATACGCCTCTCAGCATCAATCATAATGAGGTTAAACAACTGCACAATATCTTTTCTAGCTGGGTCATATGTAATCACCATACTACTTAATTTCATATAAAACTTCACATTCTCCTCTGGTCTGGGGAAACTATTTTTAAGGATTTGCAGCTCAGCTGGTGTCCATGGCTGATGGATCAACAACTGTGTATGGGTTTTTGGATCTATCACACTAGTTTCTCTCATGGGATAAGCATAACCAGAGGGTCCTGCTTTTTCTGAATCAATATACGATCCCCCTCTACAGCTTGAAGGAGGCAAATCAGGGTCAGGGTGAGTTTTTGCACCTTGGGTATTTTTAGCTGGAGCATCTGAAAAGTCATGCACAATGGCTTTATCTTTACCTTGACCCTTTGTAACAAATTCAGGTTTGACATCACAAAATAATTCCTCTTTCCCAGGGGTCTGATTATATGGTGGGGGAGCAGATGCAGGGTTATCAAACAATAGTGGATTCCACTGATAGGTTAAATCACATATTAGTCAAAGCTGTTCCACTAAGTTTAGTAGACAAATCAGGATGCAATTTATCTTTCTCTGGTGTTAACACGTTACTCTGCTTGGTCATTCTAGGTTGTTTTTTCTCCTTCCCCTCAAGATACACATGTCCCTTCTGTGGACTCACATCCCTAGGAATTCCAAAAGCATTTTTATCCTCATCCTGCTTCTCTCTGTGATAAGCCTCTCGGTACCAACTATTAAACACAATCCACTCTCTAGTGTCCACTTCAAAACCTCGCAAGCACAGAGTTTTATTTAGAGGATCAACAATCCCCATATTAAAGCTACCAATATCTGTCCAGATGTACATATTATCTGCATCAGGTTGTGACAAAAATGTCCACTTGCTCTTGTATTTTCCAGCAATTCTACCATACTTCTTACACATGTATTCCAAAACCGTTCCTTTTAGGGGTTTCTTAGAGAAATGGTTCCCTATTCTATAACAACAAGAATTGCCAAGTATCTCAAAATCTCAGATAGCATTGACACGGGACCTTCACCACAAAAACCAACCTCTTTATGTCCCATGACAGCCTGGAGGTCTCACAGATTCTGGGTGTTGAGGGAATTTTTAAACCAAGTAGTATTTTTCTATAGGATTGTGTTGCAGATATTGGGGATATCTTTTTAATTATACATTGCTTATATTTAGACGTACCCAACCAAAAAGCTTTTTGAAGTACTGAGTTACCTTATATCGGGACAATATTTAATGATTCAAGATTGTAATATTTAAAGAAACAAAACAGCAACGTGCATTCTTTGATGTAATGTTCTCTTTAAGGTGTTAAGATTTGATTAGGCATTTAATTTATCAGCATTCCCTCAACAATTTAATGGTAACTTATAGCATGAATATAAAAATATTGGCAGATAAAATGTCATTTTTAAAAGCACCCAGTAATATAGCAATTAAGTATTTTTTAATTAAACACATAACCTTTATGCCTCTACTTTTTTAAGTACCCAATAAAATACCTGTTTAAATGCCTGGTAAGTATAAATTAATAGAAAACATTGACCATTATGCAACATTTTTATCAAATGCCCTATTAAATCACCTGTGACAATTATTACCATATTTTAAGACAGCACCCATTAAGGAAAAAAAAAAACATACCTTTTTCGTTAAGTATTAAACTCAATATTTCAAGTGGTCTGTACTTAAATTAAGTGTTCTTCAACTATAATTCCCATTAAAACCTTTTAAATCTCATTCATAGTGATTTGCCACTGAAGTAAAAAAGACATACATAGAAATTGGTTAGAAAAATAGAAGGGGTAATAGAAAAACACCTGAAATTAAAATAAATGAATGTAAAGTGTTGAACATAAAATATATTTATATTAAAAAGTAAAACAGACAAACGCTCTCCGCCAGATGGCTAATGGTCCCATGTGAGTGAAATCTTATTTATATAAATGAGATTAACATTACATTAAAAAGGATCATCATAGAATGTCTGCATAACAGAGGGTACCATTGGAAAATGCTTATTAAACATTTTTTTAGATGAAATCATGCTAAACTTGGATATTATTCAGAATTGTTTTATTAGTTTAACAAATAGCTAAGAAAATGGAAGTTCTGCATTAATGTTTTATATGTGACAATTGTTATCTTCCCCAGATTCCAAGCTGTTTTATCCAATGTTTAAATGTATTTAAACATATGATGAGATAATATTTCATTATGCACAGGTCTTGTATCCTGAATTATTTGATCATTGTACACTAAGTCTCTGCTTTTAATGTAATAGTGCTAACCCTAGTGTCATCCCTGATGTCAATCCAAACACAGTTTAAAGGGTCTCTCTTTGGCACCCTCCCTATGACCCCAGACGAGCAAGTAGCAAGAACTCTTCCAATTAGCTGACCTCACCTTGACACCGTCAGCACTCAGCTCTTCCTCAGCTGAGAGGCAGTATTGAACGTAAACCAGTTTGCATCTGAATAGATACTTGTGGAATTTACAGGAAAGAAGGGGCCCTAGGTTTTTAATGTTTGCTTCTTTTAGAGTTTACATGTTTCCAGTAATAACCTGCAGCAATGCAATATCGTGGAAGGCCAGCATGACACGGGTGGGCAATGCATCCCCCCATCATGCTTGGCATGTCCATCATGCCTTTTAGCCCATAGGGTTCTGCTGGGGGGATGGATATGCTGGCTTGGCAGGATGGCCCCAGCTTTATAAATCCAGTCCCCAGTATTGTCACTTTCTCTTTTAGTAAATTAACTTCAATTCCCTCCCTCTCTAATTTATTAACAACAGGGGGTCCCCAAAGTCTGACGCTAGTGCAGGGGTTACTGTCTAGGGTATGGCCAACCCTGGTAGCACCAGTAGCCCAAGAGAGTGATTATGCCTACATCAGATCCTTGGGGACCTTATCCTAGTCTGCTAGGATATAAAAGGATATAAAGTAACAGACTACCGCTTAATGGTTAACATTGATACCCAGTTAGTAGTACCTGGTTATTGGTACTTGTTATGTGTACTTGTTATAACCATATGGTTTCATTTCACATGTCAATAGCATGCATACTTAACCCCTTCATGACACATTGTGCTTGCGTCACAGGCAACGTAAGCACCAAAATGTCATATTCTGTTCTTGGCCACCAATCACAAGGTGATTGGTAGCCACGAGCACTGTGGCAAAGACCCAATCAGGGTTTTATTAGACCTTATGGGTCCCTGCCAAAAGATTGTAATACCTCGGGGCATCCCCCGGAAGTTCAGGCACAGCGTGATCAAGTCAAATGTAGCCGCTATTCACTTTGAGCACCGGCTACAATTTCCCTGTCAGACTGAGGCGACTCCAAGTGGCCTCATCTGACAGGTAGGATTCTGCTGCAAGTCCCTGCAGTGGGATCCAAGCACAGCTCATCGCGGGGAGCCCTGATGAACTGTTAAACGCAGGACATTCTATGCCATCCTAACATCTTTTAGGACCACTAAAATCAGGATGGCATAGAATGTCCTAGCATCATGAAGGGGTTAAATAATGGGTGGCATGCCCTAGTTTGACTGCTAACATTTTAAAAGCTGGATCTATTGTGCCATTTTAATCCCATTTTGAAATTATATTTTTTACAAAACACTGTCATAAACATTTATCCAGATGTAAGCAAAAAAAAACACTGAGACAATTCTAAATTCATCTGAAAAGGTAAAAAGAATCCTTTTCTACTATAGCATAGTCAGTCTCTCTCCAGATCCACAATACCTAATCTATGGGTGTTTGTGAAAACCCTATATGGATTTCATTTCTGGAAAAACATTGAACTGTTTTTGAACACATAAATTGAATCTGCCAAAACAACTTTATATGGCAGTCTATTCCACAATTTATTTTCCCTATAAATATAAATAAACAAATGTGACTTTTAATCATTTACAATAGGCATTTGGGATATTGAATGAAACACCATTAGTTATTTTGGCTTCAAATTTGCTTTCTACAATTGACTTTAAGTGACATTGCTAGGTATCACTAATTACATAAAGTATCCGTTGGAAAGTTTATTACATATGTCAAATGAAAACATATATGGCCCTGCTTAAAGGATGCTACAAGCAAATTACAAGGCTTTGTTACATTAAAGGAGATCAATAAACATCTTATTAAAAATCCTGATGCCTTGAGATCTGTTTTGCCTTCAATCATTTTTATTTTTCATTTTTCATCACAAGATCTAATTACATTACAATACCCTTGACAGATAATATTAAACACACCCACAGTCTCCACTGCAGTCAAATAAAGTTTTGTAATTTCAAGAGAGCTAAACATAGAATTCATCCATGTATCAAAGTCTGAAAGAGAAGAATAATCTACTTTTATTAAATTACTTTTGTGAACATTTAATGTCAATCAAGGCTTAACTAAATTTCTTGCCAGTCTAGACTACACAGCATGCATTTTACTATAAATGTGAAGGTGGCATGCTATGCATTGTTAATTACATCATGCTCTTAAACTCCTGTTCTCGGCAGTCCAAGTTTCATTCTGTGAATCAAAAGGTTTTCTCAGAAATAAACTAAAAGATAAAATAATGAATAAACTGGGAAAAAAAACTAACAGAATTATTGCACATATGGGTACATCTGTCTTGTAACAAACTAGATGTTCCAATGTCTTTAACAAATAAATAACTACAATACTGGTACTATATTTTCGGTGCATAGATTTCATTTCCTCTCTGTGTTGGGGAGGAAAATGGGGTTGGTGGAGGGTTAAGGCATTTCTCTTTTCTGGAGCATTAGAAGCCCTCATGTTAGTGGTACTACTTTATCAACACCTATAGGGGCAGTAAGGAATACTAGCTTACGGTACTTCTAAAATATAATTGTATTACCATTGAAGTGTTTGTGATATTATCAGTGGGAACATAAAGAACCTTTACAGAAAAAAAGTTTATTAATAATTATAAATATAAAAAATAAACATTTGAATTAAATCTTTTCTGAGTATTTAAGAAAAGACCAGGTGACAAAATGACAACAGAAATAAAAAAGGTGGAATGCTAGCAGGTCAAATAAATATCTAGTACATTAATTTGTCCCCCTGTCTGTCTCTTCTTCCTCCCCATGCCTGTCCCTCTCCTCTCCCTCCTCATGTCTGTCCCTCTCCCTTCCCATGCTGGTCCATCTCCTCTCCCTCCTCATGTCTGTCACTCTCCTCTCCCTTCACATGCCAGTCTATCTCATCTCCCTTCCCATGCCTGTCTCTCTCTCTTTCTCTCTCTTCTCTCCCTTCCCATGCCTGTCTCTCTCATTCCTCTCCCTTCCCATGCCTACCTCTCTCTCCTCTCTCCCTTCCCATGCCTGTCTCTTTCTGGAATTGCTGGGAAGACATCTGCCGAGAGTCAGTGTTTGTTTACAAAAGTGAGTCAACAGGTTGAAGACAGTGCTGAACATGAAGCATCTGGTGAATCACAGCACAGGTCTGATCTGCCTTCAGACCTTAATGTTATACAAAATTTCAGTGAAAGAAGCTCTTTAGCCAATATTGTTAAAGTTTTACAAGCCTGCTCTCCCATCAAGTTCAGTGTCAAGTGGTGAGCAGATTTCATCAGTGCAAGCAGGTAAAGAAATGTACATGATGGAGAATATGGATAGCGCGGTGTCCCAATTTAGCTTTCATCTTACTAAACAAGTTAAAGACGAGATTTTGAGGGGTGAATATATTGCCATATTTGCTTTGCTCACTATCACAAAGGATATTAAGGGAGATTAGGAAAAGGGGGGGAATGATCTGGCTGTCCCATTCCCAGATCATACAATAATTGATTTCAGGCTGTCTGCGTAAATTCAACAGTAGAAGGTAAAAGACAACCACATTTATGCAGTGGCCTTTTTCAAGACTTAGAAAAGTATTTGAGAGGCATACAAAAACAATTTAGGTCTGGCATGGTTTCAATATCATGAGCTATTTCAACAGAAACTGGGGGTATGTATCTCACTTAAATGGGGAATATAAAATATCGGGATCCCAGTTAGATGGACGCTTTATATGATAAATACTGATAACGCAACAAGACAGCCCACAAATGTTCAAAAGAAGGGTATTTGTTGGACTTTTATTGAGTCTCAGTGTAAGTGGTTCGCTAAATACAAGTTTAGACACGAATGTGTGAGTTATTTTTTTCTCTTTTCTCTAATGCAGAAGTTAAGCATTCAATGGTGGTCTGGATATTGGACCCACAAAATTGCAGAACAGAGTTTCTACGGAGTGATTTTTAATCAGGTGTTTTTTTGTGGGTTATGAGTCATTACCTCTGATATAATCCATTTGGGTGGTGATGATATGGGGAATGTCAAATAAATCAATTTGTTATACAACATAAAACATAATAAGCAGAGCAAAAAAATAGAGAACGTGGTCGGACCTACTAAAAATATCAGTAATGTCGGTTGTCACTGAACCTCTAAAAGTGAATTGTGGTTATGGTTTCAAGCAATATGGTTTCAATCATCAAAAAAAAACCAAGAAAAATAAAACAAAAATTACTAATAGCTCTGTAGCTATAGAAGAATACCCAGTCGATTATTAGAAAATATACATGGTGTTTAATGGAAATATGTGTTCACAATTATTCAAAAATACATCCTTGGAAGTTTAAAGAATGGCATCCTTGTTGAGCAGTTTCTTGGAAAGTAGAGACACTGTGCTGCAATACACACATTAATCCACCTCTCAATTGGATCAAATCATTAATTACCAAACACAATTAGGATCACTATAAAAAGGAGGGAAATTAACAACCCCACCCATTTCTAACTCCAGTGATCATTTGAATTACCATTTTTACTGTTCCTAACACTGCACAGAGTACTCTAATGTCCTGTTTGAACCACTCTCCTAGCTTAGTTTTCACTCCCCCGAATGTTCCTATCACCACTGGGACCACTTTTTAAAGCTCTATAAATAGAACTTGAGTTGATCACTGATTTATAAGCACACACTGTATGTACACTGATTGTTGAGAATACTAACGGTATAGAATAGAGTCATAATAATATGCTGAATGTTGCATTATTGATTTGTGAAGGTCGGTCATGGTGTTTTTAATTGCATTTGGTTAATAAAGATAGCTGTGGGGCCACATCATGATATACACCAGTGAGCGTTTCTGTTCTTCCATGTTATTTGGTTTTGTCTATTGTAAGTGGCTTACCTAAACATAATTGGCTTGCCTAAACATCACTAATAACAAAGTACATGAGGAATGGTATATATTATCCAATTCCATGGTATTCATTTAATCTACCACCAAATGATAAAGGGCCATGATGTACATGATACACCTACATGGTTTCAGAAGATTTGTTCCTCCCTTGGTCCACCTGTTTTCCGAAAATAGCCAAACGATCAATGATGTCTTCCCCCTTCCTTCCTTTCCCCCTTCCTTCCTTTCCCCCTTCTCGTCCCTTTCTTCATCTCACTACCCCTTCTGCCCCCTCTCTTTCTTGTGTAAAACCCCTATCTGTGATGATATTCCCCAACTGATACTGCTACTTGGAACCTAACCTCAAACCTTGGGTTCATATGTTAGATTTATATGCCACTGGATTGTCTTGTATTTTCACTGTGGCTTTTTTTTTCATTTTATTTATCTGTCTCATTATGAAACATTATATTACATGACATTTTCCCCATTATTATTTTTTTCCATTTTATAAAACTGTAAATTTCTGAAAAACCAAGAACTTAAAAAAACAAACGTGTCTGTGGAAGAAATCTTGAAAAACAAGTGGCAACCATGGTTATAATATTATTATAGTGCAATATTTATATACCAGGTCCCATTAAAATTGTAATCCGGCCTTAGTCTTTAAAGGGATGTGCTGATGTGGCTTTATCTGTTCACTTTGTAGATTTTGCAGAACATTTACCATGTGTAGATACTCATAAAATGATACCTGACAAGTGCAGAACATAAAAAATGTGTAGATCACATCTTAGTATGCAGAGTGCTACAAACACTAACTGTTATGCAAGTATATGGCAATATTTTTGGTGTCATGGGGTCCCCACTGCACAGGTTTAGGAGCACTTAACATACTGTACATTATTCAATTTAATCTAAAGAATTTATTACAGATGCAAAATTTTGCATTTGTGTTTAGGGGCACACAGGATGCTAATAATTTAAGCAAAAATGTTACCTAGATACTTAATCTTACCTCTACATTGAATTACCTTTGGTCTCCATCTGTTCAGTTAGAAAATTGGTTTAAATCCTTGAGAGGAAAGTAAGCCGAGTATTTTAGAGTTTCATTTTATATATCAATCAGAAAATAACTTTCTATAGTAATTCCTTAAATCAGGAAAATATAAAATTGTAGCTTTAAATTGAATGTTTAATTCGGGCATCTTTGATTGTGAATTACCACTTAAATCCATAGATCAAGTGGCACCTTATTTATATATACTTAATGTCCGTAGGACAATTTGTAAAACTGTTTTACTATTGAAACCATTAACATTAATCGTCTGTCCTATGAACATCTCTGTATTCTACTCCTAATTGATGTTTATGTTTATTTGTTTTTTTTTTATTATGCCTAAATCGTATCTGTCATTACTATTTTGTACAATTTAAATAAAATGAAAAATTAAAATATTTGTAAATCTAAAATAAAATAAAAAAATAATAAAATAATTCCATAGGTCAAATTTATGTATACACATTAAAAAATATTATTAATATTATCTGATTTCTAAATCACTGTCATGCTGCAGGTGGCGTGTAATCTAAACTGTAGCTAAAAATTGTCTGACTTTGAAATATTAAACATAATAATAAGAAAATCTAACACTCTGAAACTGTGTATTTATTAAGACATATATGTATTGTATAACATTGCATTACCAGATCCAATTTACATTAAAAATGCTAATTTTATACAAAATAGACATGCAATCAAAGACATTGAAACAATTCCTTCCTTAAAAGTTTTCTTATAACAAAACTGTTAAAGTATTGCTTCCTTTAGTCATGTCTACTCCTAGTAGTAATTATTTATAATTGTTAATAGATGATATTTCAGCTTCATTTCTATTATACCGTATATATTACCTATAATATTTTATATATTGCTGAAATGTAAAACACTGCAATTGTAAATATGTAAACTGTACATACAACACATTATAAAAAAAGAATTTCTATTTACTATGCTTAACATATAGAGTTAGAAGGAGAATTAGAATTGAGTTGTGATTACTTAATTCTGTATTTGTTTTGCATTACAGAATTATAACTGAATTTTAATGTGAACAGTTAATATGGTCATTTTGATTTCTGTATGGTAAGAGGGCTCAGTGGGCTAATGTACACTCTATCAATTTCTAGGGATGCAAGTATCATACCTTTAACAGTCAGCTCACCCAGTCATATTTCTGTTGTCCATAAAATGAGCACCAAAAGGCTTGCTAAGAGGAATACAATCCGATACTCACCTTGTCACTTGCTCTGCACTCTAAATCGGTTTGGAATGCAAGAGGCAGGAACCAGAAGTAATGTGAGTTCCTCATATCATACTACATAAAATAATTGATTACATACCTATGAAAAACTAATACATAGATTGTAGACCACTAAAACCAAATAAACATTTTATACTAATTAAAAATAGACACATTACATTTTTTCCCCTCGAAATCTCTTGTGAAAAGTTGGTAAGTCTAAAGATTGATATAGACCAAAGTCAGATTAGGTTTCCAAAGTATTAATCCATAAATATTGTATTGAAAATGCAATGGAATTATATGTTTACATCATCCTTCAAGGATACTTCTACAATGTATATATATTTTTTTTTATATTGGATTAACGCAGAAGCTAATAATTGTAATTTGGGCTGCATTCAAGTAATCTATAATTAGGGAGTGTGTGTATGTTGATGGCTGAATAAAGCTTTACAAGAAGTAAAAGGCTTCAAGAGAAATATAATAAAATAGATATCTAAAAAGTTTCAATATTTTTATATCAAAAAGGTTGCATCAAATCACATTCCCAACAGATGTTAGTAGTTTACAAATACTGCATGCACCACAGCATCCCCATTGAGAAAAGGTATCTCACAATTTTTCCTGCATCTCTGTACCATTTAATCAAAACATGTAGTTTTAGTGCACATTCTTGTATTCTGCTTAATGTAGCACAGTTTTATTAATCTCAAATATTTTAAGTTTTACATATAATTAAAACACTGTTTTTATCCAATTTGGGTGATGCCCATTATGGGAATGCAAAACTCAATTTTTATTCACCTGCTTTTATTTCCCTTGCTATGCAATTTCTGCCTCTTTTCTATAGTTCCTGTTCTGCAGTTCCACATTTGTTTTCAGTTGGTGAGCTTCTCTTGCTCTGAGATGGTGATGCAAAATCCTAACTACATGTTTCCAATGTAAAATAGGGGACGAGCACTCTTGCACCTAGTTACAAATTAGCTAGAAGCAAATCAGTGGAAGCAATGGAAAGAACAGTTTGCAACCTAGCATCTAGTAGGCTC
This sequence comes from Pelodytes ibericus, assembly GCA_036172795.1. Lineage (NCBI taxonomy): Eukaryota > Metazoa > Chordata > Amphibia > Anura > Pelodytidae > Pelodytes > Pelodytes ibericus. Next base: position 159,823,492 of record CM069863.1, read on the forward strand.
TATTCACAATAAGTGAACTGACAAGTGAACTACAAAAAACAGGGAACTTAAAGGGACTGTCTAGTGCCCAAAATGCATCTTGGAAATCTTAATGCATATGAATGTGCTTTCAAAGTACTTTAAAATGTATGCTTTACATTTTGCATTGCTTAAAATATAAAATACTTACAGCTAGATGAAATTATGAAATTACAGACGTTTGCAAGAATCCAGGACTCCCCACACTAGCTGAGTAAAAGTAATTTCCTGGGTTTTTTTTGCTGCAGGAACCATTGAGAATAATTTCGTTCAAATGAATGGAATTTTATTTCTCTCTAGTGATGTTATCAGATAATGTGTTGCACTGTTAAGTGATCCTACTTTGTACAAGAGCAAGGTCACTTAGTGATTCCACACATTTCAATTCGAGGAGCACAGGTAGTAAGTAAATTAAACAAAACTTTATATCCTCATTGTCTATATATCAGTGGTGCAGTACCTGCAGTAAACATGAAGAGGGGAGGGCTTGAGTCAAATATAAAAAATTTGATTTATGCAGAATGGCTGCATCAAATCACACTGGAAAAAAAACCCTGTACACAAAAGGGAGTTTAGGGACTAGGCTGTCTCTTTAATGTCTGATTTATGCTGTTCACTTGTTAGCTCACCATAGTTCACTGTAGTAACATTGAGCTCCACTCATATGTGTTATTTCTTTCTGGAGTGTTTATATTTTTATAATTGCATGGAATTTTTGTTACATGTATTATGTTTGTTGTATATTATTGTTTAAGTATGTGGGGTTTGGATTTAATAGAGATTGATATATTTGCATAAAACTATCTGTCTTCAGTGAGTGCTATTTACAGGGTTACTTTTTTTTCTTTTTGTTTATTCAGTTATCTCTGAACCTGAGCCCCCCTAAACCATATGGATACCGAGCAGACTTTTATGGGTTCTTTGGAGCTTCAACCTTATATTTTTTTCCACAGACATAAGAGTGTTTGAAATTGATATGATGTCAGCACAATGATGTAATTAATTTTAAAGGTAGTTCCACTACGTTAGCATTTCCTATTACATTACAGTACCTTTAAGCTTTTTGCATTTGACATACATGGACACTACGGATGTGTTTATATTTAAACAAACTGCTCTACTTTTAAAATATAAATTAGCTTCAACCACTACAGCACACTAGTAATTTAGGAAATGCCAAGGTCCACATATAGTGCAAACTTAATCACTTTGACTAATTAATAAGGTCATCAGATGTTAAATTTTACTTGATCCCAATGGAGTGTGTTGCCAATTTAGATTCCTGCTGACTGGCCTAATGTATTCAGTGAAAAAGTTGTGCTCAAAATTGAACAAGCAATTTATAGCTTGAGAAGATGGCTTAAGCTTTTATGTAAAAATAATGTCTCAACATATATAATGACTTCTGTAATGTTGTATTGATTTTTGTTCACTTTCTAGTTGCATATGCAGGAAAGGAGAATTAATGTGGAAACTTAAAATAGAAATTGCAAATTTGCAATGATAAAGGGCTTTTAAAAATCTATGATTTAGATAACAGAAACTTTACAAGGATATCAAGTTCTCTTTTTTTGATTATACGCCTACTTAGTTCATAACATCTCCATAGAGGTGATTAGTCAATGTTGCTGGATAATCAGGTACCATTATGTTGCTCGTAGACCTCAATCAAAAATGAATCACTCCCACACTTTGGTCAGTAAATCTGTAATAAAAATATATTTTAAAATGAAACACCTCTGCTACAAGACATTAGTATTTTGATAAATTACTATCTCATGTCATTCTTTGATTTTTTAAATTTATTTACAGTCTTAAAGTGCAACTAGGTGTCACTGTTCTTGAATTTACACTTATACGCTATAGCTGCAGGCACACATTGACTGGACAGTGACTACTCAGCCAAGCACTGTGAAGCCTACATGCTTCACAGTGCCTTTTTAATAGAAGCACTTTATGTAAACAAAACTCTAAAACAGGATTAATTGGCAGGCCTCCAGAGGAACCTTGTGTTAGACCACAAGAGTCCATTGGCAGTGCCCTGTGGCTACTGCAGCAGGCATTCTCTCTGGGAAGGTCTGGGAAGTGTTTGGCCAAACCCTGCATTAGAGCCAGGCTTGGAAGGTCGAATCACATGTGTTGTAGGAAGGACCATGCAGTATCATAAGGCAAAAGCCAAACGCAGAAAATTGACCACAGGAAAGCAGACAAAGAGAAAAAGAAGCAAGGCTAGAGAACACTGGAGATATAAAGGTCATTGATATAAAGCAAAGAGCTTGCAGCAGGATGTTAAATGTGAAGGTTTATTTTCTTGCTACCAGAAACAGACCAAGCTAACTACATCTAAACCACAAAAAGAGAGACAAAGAAACAAGGGGAATACCTGTGGCTGGTGGGGCAGGTTAACTAACACAGAAGGAATGCAATGGAGAACTAGACATGAAACTCAAGGGAGCAACAGGAATACACATAAACAAGATATGGATAAATAAAGGAACAGATGCATGAACAAGGAAAGGACAGCTTACCTGCATTAAGTCTCACACTACTAAATTGTGCTGTTTTTGTATTAAATAAAGAATGATAATGATAATTAAAATACATACCGTTTTATTCTCTCCCCGAAAGGTTCTATGCATCACTGTGATGCATCAACAGTCTCTGTACAGTAAGACATCCTCATTTTTACATATCAACCAAGGGATCTCTAAAATAACAATAAACTATGTATTAATAAATGTTCCTATATTTAGGGCTAACAGAACTGAACAGAAATCTCAAATTCACTTTTGTACGGAAATGGGAAGTGTAAAAAAAGCCAAAGCTAAATCCAATTAATACCTCAACATGTTCAGCCATTAATACCTACATTCCATCAAATGGAGGCTGTCCACAAACACAATGCTAAATAATGAATGATATCCATATGAAAAATACATTCTTATTCTCTTTGTCTGTAACACTATGCATTTGTACTTTCCATATTACCTGTTTGTTATAAACTACGTATTACACATTACTTTCTAGGCATAGTAAATAATACACTTAAGAAACATTGGTCGACATCCAGGGAATTACATGTTCTGCTCTTGAGTTGTAAACTACTACTTGCAGTATCTGCACTAAATCAAACAGCCTATTTAGTTTTACGTAATACTGTTTTGTTACTCCACTTTAACATGAAAAGCAAAGCAAAATTTAGTCAATTAAATATTGCTATTACATAGAGTGAAACTGGCAATGCTTTTTTGCCTGAAAGCTATGTCTTAGGCTGAGAATTAAACATCAATCTCCTGGTTGGCAACAGCTATTGGGCATGCTGCCAGATCCATTGAGAGTATGTATAACAAATAGTAGTCTGCTTGATTAATTTTCACTCACTGGAAATAGCATTGCATTATAGGCATAGCAATTTTTTTTTTTTTTATTATTGCTAATTCTCCTATGTAGCAGAATCTAAGACTGTGGCTGCTAGCAGATACCTCTTTGAATACAGTACATTAATGCTTTGCATATTCCTGAGATCATAATATGGAACATAATAAGGCATAAAATATTGTGATGTATTATTCAGCATACTGTCTATCATAAGAAATATGTGTGTACTCAATGTAGGCATTTGTAGTAAAAGGCTATTTTAATAGATTTGTTCAGATTCATTTTGGAATGTTTTATGCTATATATTCGATAAAACCTAGGTTCAAAATAAGGGTCACGTGGATATATTTTGAGCTCCCAAAAGTGCCCAACCACTGTTGAGCCAGAAGAACTGTAGCACTACCTGCAGCAGCCAGCACACTCCAACTCACGATCACGGATCTCTCAGGCCCTGCTGACTCCTCGAGTCACAGCTTCACCCAGCAGCCATTGCAGGCCTCTGCAGCGAACAAGCATTCTTGGCTCCCCCATTGTAGCAGCAGGCATTCTTTGATCCATCTTGGCCAGAGCATATGTGCATTGTGCATGCATAGGTAGTCTTAAATCAAACAGCCTTTGCATTATGATAAAGGGAAACCACACTTTTTCTAGCACCTATTGCTTTCAATTTACTCATATTTGACCCCAGGGTCAGGGCTATAATTGCCAGTGGGCTATATAAACCCTCACTTTTCTTGCAGGCATCACATGTCATAGAGTTTGCTCCTGTTACTCAATGTATTTTAGCTTTTTCTCTTGACATCCTGTGTATAGCTCCTGGTAGTTCTAACTATCATTCATGCTCCAGCTCTTCATCTTGGCCGAGATGTAATAGTGCTCGAGTAGGAGATGGAGGAGTGATCGTATTTGTCAAGTTTGAAGTCATGGCAAATAGGTAGCTCCAGACTTCTTTAATTTTCCCACATTCCCACCAAATGTGGAGCTATGAGCCCCAGTGGATGTTACATCTCCAGCATACAGGAGATGCCCCTATACCAAATTTAACTAGCTTAGCGGGGACCATATACCATCTCATCATTACCTTGTAGTGGAGTTCTACCATACTAAGACAATGAGTGGCTTTTAGGATAAGATTCCAGTTACCCACCCATTGTTTTTTATATCTATTCTAATGGTTAATTCTTTCTGCCAGGATTCAATGGCTGGGATCCTTGAGGGTACTTCCAATTTCTCCAGAATATTGTACCATTTCCTTATGCTGTTCTTAATAACCTCTTATTGATCATCTCAATTAAGTGTTTCATATTACTATCCACCCCAGATCTAAATAGATGTATCCTTATGTAGTTTCCCAGCCGAAACATGTTGAAATACTCTGAAGCCTTAAGGTTAAGTTCCCCAGATATTTGAAGGAAAGGTTTAATTTTCCCTCAGAGCATTAAGTCTCTGATCCTAAGATTCCTATAACCCCTCCCGTACCGTAATTCCAGCTGTTCAATATTACTGATTAGGGTTTCTAATGGTGTGGCATTTATAATTTTATCCTTAATCCTTCTTTTAAATTTAGTCCAATATTCTAGGCAATTTCTGTTGGTCATCGTCATTCCATTTCTTTTTAAAGCTGCTAATTTATCTTGATGGTACCATAACAGGGATTCCAGTCTAGATGTACCAATTAACTCCTGTTCTATTATATACCAGTCTTCTTCCTCTATATTGTATCTTCATTTTATGCAAGAGCATGCATGTATGGTAATATCTTTCTAGACTAGGGGCATTCATTTCTCCCTCCTTACTATTAGTGCAGAGGATCTTTCTTGATATCTTTTCTGTGCAGATGAATTTATCCACACTCTTCTGGAAATTTTTAATCCATCTGAGTGGTAATCTAATAGGCAGCATTCTCAATAGGTACAGCCACTTTGGAGTAATTTATGCCCTTATGATGTTTAACCTGCCTGTCCAGGATACAAGCAAGCCCTTCCATTCTCTCAATTTCTTGAGCATGCCATTATATAGCAGTGAGTAACTGGCCCCAAAATCTGTCCAATCTTTCCTAGAATAACAACGCCCAGATACTCGAGTCCACCTTTATTCCAATGGAAAGACAACCGCTTTTCATCAAGCACCCTTTGAGGCGCGAGACACGTTAAGCTTGTGTCATACCTGTGTCTGTGTTGCTTGTTTGCAATTTTTAATGTAGAGGACTTGGAATAAAGATTTGTTACTTTTTTACCTGGATGTCCCATCTCGATTGTATGTTAAAGCTGGCAGTTGTTTGTTTTGTCCAATCAGATATTCCCTGATCTGTTCCCTTTCCTTAATTGATTTGTAGTGTTATAAAGTTTTGAATAGAACTCCCCAATACCTTACCCACTGCTGTAGGACTATAATGCTGTCTACCCCCTTCCAGAATTTTAAAGATTCTGAACTTTAGATTACACTTTTTTAATTGGTTATAGAGTAGTTTATCTGCTCGATTACCAGAATAATAAAATTTCTGTTTCATCTTAAGGATATTTTTACTTACCTTTATAACAGATTGTTCTTTAATCTCTTTCTTAATCCTAATCAGTTCAGCTATAGTAGCTGCATCAGGAGAGTCACCACCTTTCCTTTTTAAGTCACATAAGGTAAATCAGATATTTTTTCCCCATATTTTTTCCTTAAATACGCTTGTTTTTTTATTAGGTGGCCCCTCATCACACATTTGTAAGCACCCCACACATTCCCTATATCTACTTCACCAGTGAGATTCTCCTTGAAGTACAATTTGGACAGATCAAGCAGATCCTCAACATCCTCCTTTGATGACTAGAGAGATTCGTTAAGTCACCAATTCCATTTGCTTCTTCTATATTTACTATTAAAATCGAGACACACTGGATCATGGTCGGTCCAAGCCAAACTACCTATGTTAATTTTCTTGCAGTCCTTGACAGATTCTGCTCTGGTCAGGATCATATCAATCCTGGTGAACGACTGATAGCTGTGGGAAAAAAAAGTGAATTCTCTGTCTAACTGCCTTGTCGTTCTCCAGAGATAGTATAATGCATATTTCCCCATCGTCTCTGAAATCTTTTGCCAATTTCCTTTGTTTACCATTACCCTTAGAGTGTCTCGAGTTTTACCTGGCCATATCACAATCCACTACACAATTAAAATCCCTTAGACATAAGAATGTGCCCTGAACATACTTTTGAGTTTTCGGTAGAATACATTTAACAAAATGTAATTGTTTTATATTTTGGACGTGCAAATTTAATATGGAGAAGGTTCTGTCTTAAATCTTACATACCACAAAGTAGTATCTACCCTTAGTGTAGTTTATTTTATGAATTAACTCAAACGTAATCTTATTTGAGACCAGGGTGACAACTCTGCTCGTCTTTTGACCAGAAAATGATGAGTAGTCTATTACGGAGAATCTTTTATTTTTTTACCTAAATATATGCGTCTCTTTCATGTGTGATTCCTGAATACAGCATATATCTATTTGTTCTATATATAAAAAAGGGCATCTACCATACCCATAATTTATTTGCCCAAACTTAGCACTCTAACTTCCCCAAAACATTACAACAACAAAAAGACAAAGGTGCCCAAAATAGGTCACCATACCTAAAAGCATAGTCCTCTAGAAGGACTATGTACATACAAATGTAGCTTTGTGGTGAAAATATGGATGAAATCTTTTTGTCTCTCTAAGATTCAGGTTCACTTCTTTTGTCTTTCTTAGATTTTGGCTCAATTTTATCCCATGTTTCCCCCTTCATGGATGCTAAGCGGAACTACTTCCAGATATATCTTGAGATCAAGCACTTGAAGGCAGGCTCAAACATTAATTTGTAGTGATATATATACAGGTTGTATCTATGTTGCTTAGAGCACCCACCGGCTGCCTCCAGATGTCTCCTGGAGAGCCCACACCATAAGCGTTATTCACAAGTAAGGTTCCAGCCAATCCCCAGGTGGCTGGGGGGCGATTACGCCAACTTTAAATACTCCCAGGTACTGTTCCCTATCACACCTGGTGGTAGTCCTATCCAAAAATATATGTATCCATAGGGCAACTAAAATAAATGTAACCCTTAAGAAGGTCTATTAAAGTGGTATTTATGAAAATGTGAAAAGGAAGTGCCTTATCCTGATGGACAAGGTACTTCCTTTTCACAATTTTATTGTATTGTTTATTGTATATTTATGTCTTTGGTGTATTTTTTCAATGTTGTGGGTGGTATGTGCAACCTGCAGTCCTCACTTAAAGGCACATCCAATTAAACTTCAATTTTGTATTTTTTGCATATTATGTGCCTTTCTTTAATAGACCTTCTTAAGAGATAACTTCATTTTAGTTGCCATATAGATACATATTGCTTATTTAGGTCTATTGGCACTCATACTCCCCTTCTATTCTATTTTATATTAGAGGAGTGTGTAGGAACCAGAGATTTCCCTTTATAGGTTTTGATTTATAGGATTCTATCCAAAAATATATTTTATGTTTGAATCCCACAAATTTCATATTAGCTTTTAGCTTTTAGCTTTCATTTTAGCTTTAGCTTCATCTGAAGTTTCCAAATTCAGCAAACCCCTTATTTGAAGGGTGTTTGTAATCCAAAACCTGTACACATTGGTCAGTATCCTACTGCCGCTGAGAACAGACAATTTATTCCAAGTTCTACTTATTCTTCAGAGCCTGTTATCACAGTGTGACTAATCCCTTGCTCTGGTAAGCGATATTATATTGTGGGGAGGTATTTAAATCTTCATATGTCTGCTATTGCATTTTCCCTGCTGCCACCAGAGTTTCTGGCACAGTTTAACATGAGGCTATAGAATCCTCCATGGAGGCTTTAATCATGCAGCCTTGTCTTTGCTACCAATGGTACAGTGTTTCAGAGACTTTACATTTGTCTGGGTTTGGCATTATAAATACAGTCTTTGTGAATTCAGCATGGAATGTACTCACAGATCTTATACTCTCTGATCACTCCTTAACAGGCAATATGCCCAGGGAACCAGCTGCAGTCACCTGATCTTTGTATGGAATCAGCCTTCTGTTGGTGCCGTCAACATACACTCTATGTGTTACCTTCTCTCTGTCGGCAGCAGTTTCACGGCTAGTATTCCGAGTCGTGGCTTCTCCCGCTTAGCACTCACCTCGCCACCACATCCGTGATCCACAGACACTCTTCCCTCATACCATCTTCACGTCATGACTTTAGTTTTCCAGTTCACCTTTCTTGAGTCTGTTTACCTGAGCAGTTTACTTGCCAGTCTCCCTGGAATTAGTTTGGTGGCACACAATACCTTGGCTGTTACATCTGAGGCTCATTGATAGGAGAAGGGCTCTGGCTAGCGGAGTGTCAGGGAAGGAACCCAAGATGCAGGTGTAGACTTATGGTAGAAGCAAAGTTCAGAATACAGGTAGTGTTCAGAAATGGCAGGCGGCAGACAATGGGTTAATCTAGGTCACAAGCAGGGTCAGTAGGCATGCAGCAGACAAACTGTTAATCCAGGTAACAATCAGGGTCAATAGGCAGGCAGCAGGCAAAAGGTTATCCAGGTCACAATCAGGGTTAATAGACAATAGGTCTGCACGCCTTATACACCCAGAGCCGGTCCTATAGGCTCTGTAGAGTGTGAGTACAATTCTTTAGGGAGAGATATTTATTTTCCTTATATTCACAATACTGCACAATTTTGTATATATTTTTTTCTTCTCTTTTATATACATCTAAAAAAGGCTGGATTTTCGCCTATATATCTCTGATTCGTATTTATTTTATTATATCCTGCGCAACACTTTATTACACGATATTAATACATGATCATTTGCTATTCCCTTGCCAGTTCACCATTGTTTAGTGACAACAATCCATTAGTTTTAAGTAATTAAAGATCCCCACTAATTTGGGATGTAATTCTCAATTCTTTACATATTGTTTTAAAATTGTAAATAAAGAATTTAAATATTTATACATCTTGGCCTATCATTTTTTTTATATTCTTCCAAATCTTTTGCACACATTACTCAAGTATAACCATTATTAATTAGTGCTGTCATTGTAGTCAAAACAAAGCTATTCCAGTAGATTATTATTTATATAATGATTAGTGAGCTGGAATTCAAATCATAAAGATTTTACGAAATGTGTTTTGTTGTTTACTTATTTTAAAATTACACAATTAACAAACATGATTGCTTGATAAAAACTATCATGGCTTTACACAGCATTATTAAAATATATAATTCTTATATTCTTATTTAATAGAGCAAAACACTTACTGTTGTTAATAAAATATTAATGTGAAATATTATGTCTGTTTCAAACATATGTTTCTAATCCCAACTTTTTTGGATCACTTGCACTTTTGTACCTTTTAAATTGAATTAACTTGAATAGAAAAAATATTGTTTGGTTGTTATATTATTAACTCTTTAACTAAGGACTATGGATTTTCCCATGCAAGTTATATATTATTGTCTTAAACAACAATTATAAATTTATTTGGATACCATACACAATAAATAATCTATAATTTAGTATTCCAAAATACCTATAACATGATGGAATTCTTTTTTCACTATTTTCCCCAATAACATTCTATAAGACTAGTACAACACTAACAGTGACCCACTGATCCCAACTAACTAGTTAATAACATTTAAAAAATATATAGTTTCCCAGCATGGAATTGCAGGGGTTAACTGTAATTAAATTCATATATATAAATAATATAATTAATATATTTTTAGGTGATAAAAAAACAAATACTGTGGCACTTATGATGAGTTAGCAGGTTATTAGGTTGCAAAAGGGTTATGTCAATGTTACATGGAAGAAAATAAACCATATTTTTTAAATGAATTATGTTTTCATAGTTACAAACCATATGTTCAGTACTTGTGACTAACAGTGAAAATACAGAAAACAAATAATTTTACAAAATATTTCTTATGTTTATTGATCTACGTTTATCTTTTCTATAGCATATTGAGATGTTGCTTCATCATTTGGCCAAGTTTCATTCTAATAAATGTTGATACATGTATACTATGTATGTATGTAAGTGAATATGTGATAATAATCATTTTTATTATCCATCTCTCTTCAAGTGGTTAATTTAATATAGTGCGGAAGCCACATAGCTATGTTTTTGATGGTCAATATATTGTGACAAATGGGTTTTAATGATAAGACATCCACAGAACATAGTGTATAAATACATTTTAATTCATTACACAATAAAAATGTAATCTTCATGGGTACTGAGAACATTCCTTTCATGCAGAAAGAAGGTGACACATAAAAAGTGATCCCCCTAGACTTTTATACTGCAAACCCTTTACTTTAAACACTGATTTTAGTCTCAAAACCTTTCAAAGTTATCTATTTATACATTTATGGGTGTTTTTGCCCATTTTGTGTGCAGTTTGTCTGGGTCACTATTATATTTTATCATTTGCAGAAACATCTATTTTGTAGTAATTTCTGTGAGGATACATGGATGTAGATTAGTTTGAACAATAATTGTTCCAAATAATCTACATAATAACCTCTCCCAAGACACCCTAACACTCTCTACTAAGTGCCTGCCACTCTATCTCAATGCCAACTTGTCTTTAAGTCCTCTGACATAAAATCCCCTAAGTACCTTTCTACAGATGTTGGGGAAAGGTCTAAATCAAATAACATACTCTGCCTTGGGGTTTTTATTATCCACATTAAATATCAGTTGACACAAATCTCACCATGTTTGTAGTTTATATGCAATTTGGCTTTTCCCTACCAAAACATCATCCCTGACAAAAAAAATTGTATCATCATCGAAATGGTAGCTATTATAGATTGTTTAGCCTCTTTCTCTCTGGATTTACTATTTACTATTTTGTCCACTTCTATAAAGTACTATAGTGACTTCTTTATTTTAGTGCTGAGAATGATAGTGTGGACACTACCTGCAACCCCGTTGCAAGCCAAGATAGAGTCACCCAACAACTGATTGCTTGTAGACCTCACCATATCCTTCTTCGTATTAGTTGCAGCCTTGCATACATTAGACATGGATGTAAGTGATATTACTTCCTTTTTACTATGCAAATTATGCATCAGAGGAATCAGCTTACTTATAATTATGCCATACAAAAGACTTCACTCTTTCAGTGCTCATGGGAACTAAGATCCCACATAATAAACTGATTAAAAAAACTTATATTGTACAGCCTCTTATTCATTGAGCTGACTCATTAAGATTTCCCTTGCCCAACTACTGAAAACTTTACTGTTGCACAATGCAGCCAGACAGGTAACTTTCTCCTGGCATCTACCAAATCCATACTCAACCATCTAACTGTCAAACAGTGAAGCGTGATTCATCACAGAACATGTTTCCACTACTCCAAATTCCAGAGGAGGTGGGCTTTCCACTACTCAATTTGACGCTTGACATTTTACTTGGCGATATGAGGCTTGCATACAGCTGCTCAGCCATGAAAACCCATTCTATGAAGCTCTGGCAACACCGTTGTTGTGGTGACATTAATGCCAGTGGAATTTTGGAACTCTTCAACTATGGAATCAGCAGAACACTAAAAAACCCATAGAAACTGGGTAAAAAATATTTCAACCTAGCCACTGCTCTGTCTGTTTGTTTGTCTATGTTGCCTGTCTGTCATTCTTTGTACTATATTTGTCAGCATATATGTTGTTGTCTTATCTGTGTATATGATTACTCCAAGTGTGCTGATGCAGTTGCATGATGGCACAGCAAATTGTTTAGTTCCGATAGTTGCCAGCCATCCCTTGAGCAGCCAATAGTTGCCAGACCTGAGTAGCACTGTGTAATTTGCTGACCTTTTTTTTTTTAGGGAAAAAGAACTACGAATGTGTAATTAGATATACCAGTAAACCACATGGCAAATATAAGCAGAATCACAATGTGATTCTTTGAACCCCGAGCACCGGCGTGCTCAGCTTTCTTCTGCTTCCTCTTTAAACTAGAAGCGGAAATAATATGAGGAGCCATAGAGGCACCACACAATTAGCTTAACTTTTTGCAGTTTTGATCCTAACTAATGGAATGATTATAAATCTACTTTTCAGCACATCAGGATGGAGAGTATATCTTTTTAGATATTCCTTATTGTTGTTTAGTAAAATTGGGGTGTAATATGGTTCTTTGGGAAAAAAATTCACATATAACCTATTTCAATGTCCATTAATTATCCCAGTATTGTCTATTCTATGAAGATTTCTTTGCATGCAGTACAAAGTAAGAAAGTGTGAGATAAAGGAGGTCTGATTAGGCCATTCATCATTCACTCATTTGATTCATGTAATTTATAGCATTGTTTCATCTTGCTCATTCATCTGATTCATAACATTACATCTGTTTTATTTTCCCATCGCCATATCTTATGATTTACAATCTTGTATTTAATTTGTCATCATCTAGTGATTTTTTAAAATGTATGTTATTTTTGTACATGGTTTTAATGCCTAGGTTTTCGAATAGACACTGGATAAATTTCAAACCAAGAACAATGAATTCCAATTTCTTATTTTTTGTGCATTTCATTTTACTATCTTTGGCATGTTTGTATGGTTTAATAAAAAGTAGGTTTGGTATTAAAGAAGGAGTACAGGCAACACATAATTGTTAAAATGAATGCATTTTTCCAGTATTGTTTTGTGATCTATGGTTCCCAAGATAGTTCAGGTCACTTGTGTTCAATCATTTAGTGAGTCTGCTTGATGCAGTTAATCTGTCCATTGTCCAGCTCCTTCTGCATCTTCAGCAATGGTCAACCATCCAGTCAATACAGGGAGTGCAGAATTATTAGGCAAGTTGTATTTTTGAGGATTAATTTTATTATTGAACAACAACCATGTTCTCAATGAACCCAAAAAACTCATTAATATCAAAGCTGAATATTTTTGGAAGTAGTTTTTAGTTTTAGCTATTTTAGGGGGATATCTGTGTGTACAGGTGACTATTACTGTGCATAATTATTAGGCAACTTAACAAAAAACAAATATATACCCATTTTAATTATTTATTTTTACCAGTGAAACCAATATAACATCGCAACATTCACAAATATACATTTCTGACATTCAAAAACAAAACAAAAACAAATCAGTGACCAATATAGCCACCTTTCTTTGCAAGGACACTCAAAAGCCTGCCATCCATGGATTCTGTCAGTGTTTTGATCTGTTCACCATCAATATTGCGTGCAGCAGCAACCACAGCCTCCCAGACACTGTTCAGAGAGGTGTACTGTTTTCCCTCCTTGTAAATCTCACATTTGATGATGGACCACAGGTTCTCAATGGGGTTCAGATCAGGTGAACAAGGAGGCCATGTCATTAGATTTTCTTCTTTTATACCCTTTCTTGCTAGCCACGCTGTGGAGTACTTAAACGCGTGTGATGGAGCATTGTCTTGAAGGATGCAGACTTCTTCCTGTACCACTGCTTGAAGAAGGTGTCTTCCAGGAACTGGCAGTAGGACTGGGAGTTGAGCTTGACTCCATCCTCAACCCGAAAAGGCCACACAAGCTCATCTTTGATGATACCAGCCCAAACCAGTACTCCACCTCCACCTTGCTGGCGTCTGAGTCGGACTGGAGCTCTCTGCCCTTTACCAATCCAGCCACGGGCCCATCCATCTGGCCCATCAAGACTCACTCTCATTTCATCAGTCCATAAAACCTTAGAAAAATCAGTCTTGAGATATTTCTTGGCCCAGTCTTGACGTTTCAGCTTGTGTGTCTTGTTCAGTGGTGGTCGTCTTTCAGCCTTTCTTACCTTGGCCATGTCTCTGAGTATTGCACACCTTGTGCTTTTGGGCACTCCAGTGATGGTGCAGCTCTGAAATATGGCCAAACTGGTGGCAAGTGGCATCGTGGCAGCTGCATGCTTGACTTTTCTCAGTTCATGGGCAGTTATTTTGCGCCTTGGTTTTTCCACACGCTTCTTGCGACCCTGTTGACTATTTTGAATGAAACGCTTGATTGTTCGATGATCACGCTTCAGAAGCTTTGCAATTTTAAGAGTGCTGCATCCCTCTGCAAGATATCTCACTATTTTTGACTTTTCTGAGCCTGTCAAGTCCTTCTTTTGACCCATTTTGCCAAAGGAAAGGAAGTTGCCTAATAATTATGCACACCTGATATAGGGTGTTGATGTCATTAGACCACACCCCTTCTCATTACAGAGATGCACATCACCTAATATGCTTAATTGGTAGTAGGCTTTCGAGCCTATACAGCTTGGAGTAAGACAACATGCATAAAGAGGATGATGTGGTCAAAATACTCATTTGCCTAAAAATTCTGCACTCCCTGTATATATTTTTAATATACATACTGTTTGATTTTTTGTGTCTTTAATAGGGGTAATACTATAACATCAACATACATAATTGTTAACTTATAAAAGTTTGCTTAATATACTCTCTTAGGGATTTAATTATGTCTCAGGATTTGATGACTACAATATATCTAAAAGTTGATTATTTGACAGTACCGATTGCTTAGGAGAATCCGTTTTTCCAGAAATTGCAGTTCACTTAAATACCTTTTGGTTTTCTTCAGCTCACTGGGTATTCACCAAGTTAATTAACCCAGTAGTAGCATATTTGAGGAGCAGAGACACAAGGCATGGACAGTCTAGAGCTTCACAAGAAGATTTCTTGGGTTTCAGGGAAGACTCAGTGAATGTAACCCTAAGTGTCTATCACAAAACAAACTCAAAGCTATGTAAGATCAGATCTATACTTACCAAGGAAGTGATATCACTGAGAGCCCTAGCAAGAATAGTAGGGAATCTGCCAGTATTTATACAAGCATTATGTCTGTGACCACTTCAGTAGAAGTTATACAGACTAAATACCAATTTTACACTATTCTATGGAACAGTTGATTTGGTGGTTAAAACATAGAAAGCCATTTTTGGAATGGCCCCTGTATTGGAAGGTGAAGATTAGTAAATGCTCAATATCTGAATTAATACCAGATTTGGTATGGTAGTGTCTGTTTAACACTTTACAGTTTGGTTCCCACGGTTACACAGAACAATAGGAGCCAAATGAGCATTACCTCAACAACAAATTTATATATGGAAATAATATAACAATACAACGATTATATTATTCCATAAGGTATTATTAGAGAGTTATATTCAATAACCAAATAACAGAATATCCACACACTTGAATAGGTTAAAGCATAACAATCAGTTTAATGATAACTCTACAACAATATCTACTATTATACAAATAAACAATGCTAAAATACTCAATCTATTAATAAAAACAAGGATAGATAACTCTATTCAAGTAAAAGAAAGTCAAGTAAAATATATAAATGCTGATACTTAGATGTTATAGTGCCAGGAGAACTCGGGTGGAAAGACTGGCTTCATCAGCAGCTTCTTATGTGGTGTCCATTGTTGAAGCTTCAGGAGAGTTCTAAAATCTCTTTCCTGTGTATCTCTTTACATGCAGGCCCTTGTTGGTACAGCTTTTCCATAGTAACACTGGTCAGGTGACCAGACTGTCAAACTGTCAGACTCCATGTTGTTTACAGTCCAGCCTTGAACAATAGCCAGCATGTTTACTTGGAAACACTGGTGCTTAGACCCCCAGCCACCTGCATATACCCCACACATATAAACCTATATATATATATATATATATATATATATATATATATATATAAATATATATATATATATATATATATATATATATATATATATTTCTATTTAAGTGATAGCTGTGTAGATATCAACAAATTAGCACAAATAAAAATGCGTGTCTATAACAGCCCCAGATTTAATAATAGAATCAGAGACCAGTCTCTTGGGTTGGGGAGTGAAATGCTTAGACAAGACAACTGGAGGGAAATGGGATCAGATCTACACATAAACAGTTTAGATGTTTTAGAAGTGTCCTTTGCTCTAAAGAGTTTAGAAAAGGATAAAGTAAATTTTTGTATATTACTAAAGATGGATATTTAATATATACCAGGTATTTTAGATTTTAGAGGGAATTGTAATCTCCGATATATGTCAGATCACAACGACTGGACTCTGGACAGAGACATATTTCTAAATAGTTAATGATTACGGGAGCCTTGGCTACTGATTTGTTTGCGTCATGACTGAACAAACCAATACAGTTGTTTTATAGTTGGACACCAGACCTGTAAGCACATGGTACCTCAGGATTGTACCTGTATGACAGGAATTATACACTCAAGCCAGCTTAATTTCAGGGAATACGACACAAAGCTCAGACATTGAAAGTCAGTTGATCATTTAAGGCAAAAGATGGGCTCTGGGTACATGAAAATAGCATTTATCAGCATGGAATTGTTGGTCATGTTGGTGCATGCAATGACATTTTGATCCTATACATGCTTATTTAACAAACATCATACAATTTTTCTCACATGTTTACAAAAAAAGAATATGAAAAGAAAACAAATTGTATCATATTATATAAATAACAAGTATTAATGTCTTTAAAAAAAATTCACACAAAGCTGCAACTTTCGCAAGATGGGTTCAATGTTTGTTGTCACAGCAATTGATACTACTACATTCAGAGCTCATTCAAGCAAGGGTGCAATGGCATCTAAAGTATTGAACTTAAATTTAAGATTACAATTACAATTGGAAGATTGTCCTATCACCATGATGGAAAAGTCATGATTTTATTAAAGAAACAGAAGCGAATATTATTCCACCCACATAGGCCTCCCTTTTTAATAATTAATTTCTTATTTTATTATAGTTTGAAATCATCTCATTTTGGAAGGAAGACTCTTTGCATTTTTAAATGATATTGGCTTGTTTGTTTCGATTAGAATTTCTTTATCAAAAAGAAGATACCAAAGAAAGAGAATGTTGAAAGGAATTGTTATAAGGCTATTGAAACAGATGGAATATTCTATCACTAGAAAGTTGTTGCATTACTATGGTTATTTTTTTTATCATACATGTTATACTTTGCTGCTATAGGAACATTAACAAAAGAAATACGCATAGTGTAGTATGTCTTTAAGAAAATCATGACTTTTCCATCTTGATAACAGGCAAATCTTCTAATTTATGAAGTACAGCATAGTTAATCAATATGACAGATCCACCTCAACAGTTGCAAGGTTTTTCTGAAACCTGTGCTATTAATTGCTTTGTGGGTTAGAGGCCTAAAATCAATGAATTAATATATAAAAATCAGTTAACAATATTTTCCATATATTGTATATAAATTGGTATTTGAAGTGTGTCATCTTTTAATTATTTAATGAAATAAAGTAAAAATTACCAATTACTTTATTTCCTAACCTGTTAGTGACACACACCAGTAGGGTTGCCACCCAGATGGTATTTTACCGGCAGGCTGGTAAATAATTAGCTTGGAGTCTATGGTGGTAGCAGCAAGGCTTGTATACACTGTTCTGTTTTTTGCTGTTCAGTCATTGCCTAACCCATTTCACAATATTAGAATTCAAAAGGCTGCAGTTTATTGATATGTCTTCAGATTTATTTATTTTTTTAAGAAAATATGGCAACTTTACACACAAGTATTATAAGGTTTACAAGTATTTATTATACATAATAATTTTCAGTTGTTATGTATGGCACAGCTCAATGATTTTTTGTTTTTTGTGTATGTAGTTGTTCAGATAATGTTTGTAATTTGATGTTATATGTTCTAAGCAATAGCATGTTAACTGAGCATTGACATGACCAGAATAAACAAACAAACAACAAAATCAGAAAATGTTTACCTAATTAAACTATTCTGATTATCCATTCCATGGATACACTTAAAAGTTAACTCACATTCTAAAACTTTAGTTGGGTGGTATATTACATTTGTTATTACACAGGATTAACATTGATATTCATTTATATATATTCATAATTTCAACTTAAAGTACAAACATATAATTTGAAAGCGTGGGCATTAAGTAATGGCTGATATATGTTTATTAAGTTTAGCCCTGCGTAGTATTTATAATATATACCGGAGATGGATACAAAAATGGAACCTGAAATCTAACCTTACCAATGCAGTGCTGGACTTTTGTGTGAGTCCTCTACAGCTTGTGTATATCATGGCAGAGCCTACCAGTATCCCAGGAGCAAATGCACCACCATTTAGTGATGAGCAATTCCTACATTTTGAGTGGAGCTAGAAAATCCTTTAACATTGTTTCCGAATTTTCCATATTTTATGTTGGATTCCTATTTGGTGACTGACATGTAAACATAACTGTGGCGTATAAACCTAAGACTTTCCACTTTTTTTGTTTGTTTTCTGTCTAATAAACATATATATTTGTTCTATACCCAAACAAAAGTACATAAAGTGAAAATTAGATTAAAACAAATTTGAATTTTAAAATGAGCACTCCCAAGCAAAGAAAAACACCTTTCAATTTAACAAATGTGACTTTCTTACAAAATACTAGCAAAAAGAATTTCCACTGTGCGTGTGGTCTGGTAATCATACATCATATACCAAAATAAACATACCTAATGTGCAAATACAAAAACATTTAAAATCACATCTAAGTATAAAGCTAAAAAAAAGTAAGCGGCGAGACATATTCATGACCAATATAATTCAAGCTATGCCACTCTGAGAGCATGGGGAGTGGAATTAATTTGGATGCGTCCGAGAAGGAGAAATCTCCATAAAAAACAGACAGACAGAGTGCAAGAGGCTCCATGATCTGAGTAGTCTTGCACCAGGTGGCCAAAATGAGGAGTTACATTTTGGTTGCTACCTTTGAGAATAGTCCGTTAGGGAATTCTCCTTAGTAAGAATATATATTCTGCAATTGTGGCATTAAGGAGTTCATTAAATATCCACTGGAAGAGACTTTTGACGCAGGGAGATATATCTAGTCACACTGCCGATCACTCCCTCCCAACCAACCTCCTTACCTGCTCAGAACTCCCTGGAGCTCTGTCTCACTGCCCTCTGGGTCTTCTGCCGGGACTTCCAGCCAGTCACACAAGCTCCATTAGCAGGTCTCTGGAGACTAAACCTAGGTTACTGTTCTGCACATGTGCAGTTCTACTTTTGGCTTCCTGCCCTTACTCACCTTAAAGGGCCAGGTTTAAATATTACTGGGAAAGAAGAAAAAAAAACAACCGCTTTAAAAAAAACAAAAACGATGCTTTAAAAAAAAAAAAAACACGCTTGCAGGCAGAGACGGAGGTGAGAGGAGATCAGAAGATCCCCCCTAACCATCGCTCTGCCTGCCAAGCTGCACGGGGAGCCGAACAGGCAGCACAGAGAAACCTCCGTGCTGCCTGTTCGGTTCCCCGTGCAGTCTGACACGGAAGTGCCGACAGGTCACGTGACCGGCGCACTGACGTCATACGCGCGCCGGGTCACGTGACCTGTCGGCACAACCGCCTGGGAGCCGAACAGGCAGCATGGAGGAGACCATGCTGCCTGCCACTAGCCACCAGGGAAAAAGGTAAGTGCTGGGGAGATGGGGGGATGTACTGGTATTGGCAGGGGCTAAGTAAATGGCAAATAACACTGGCATATTGGGCAAATTGTTAGGGGCTAAGTAAATGGCAAATAACACTGGCATATTGGGCAAATTAGCAGGGGCATATTAAATGGCAAATAACACTGGCATATTACTTGGAAAATTGGCAGGGGCATGTTAAATGGCAAATAACACTGGCATATTAATGGGCAAATTAGCAGGGGCATATTAAATGGCAAGTAACACAAATATTATTGGGCAAATTGGCTGGGGCATATTAAATGGCAACTAATACTGGCATATTATTGGGCAAATTGGCTGGGGAATATTAATGGCAAATAACATTGGCAATGTGTATGTAATGGGGTGATGGAGGCATGTAAATGGGGTCATGGGGCATGTCCTTGGTGTGCAACATGGGTTATGGGTCATGTCGTGGGTGTGCATCGTGGGTAGGGGGGGGGGGTGCTCACATTTTTTCTGCCTAGGGCAGCACTAAACCAAGATACACCACTAGGGGGGAGAGGAGAGAACACTGAAGGGAGGAGAAGAGAGAACACTGATGGGAGGGGAGAGAACACGTATGGGGGAGAGGAGGAAAAGAGACAGCTATTGGGAAGAGGAAAGACACATACATGTTTAGAGGGACAAAGAGACAGTCATAGGAGGTGGAGAATAGAGAGAGAGACATGGGAAGGGGAGAGGAGACAGACAGACATGGGAAGGGAGAGGAGAGAGACATAAGTGGGAAGGGAGAAGAGAGAGACATAAATGGGATGGTAGAGGAGAGACAGACAGACACGGGTTGGCAGAGGAGAGACAGACAGATATGGGAAGGGGAGAGGAGACAGACAGACATGGGAATGGAGAGGAGAGAGACATAAATGGGAAGGGAGAAGAGAGAGACATAAATGGGATGGTAGAGGAGAGACAGACAGACATGGGATGGGAGAGGAGAGACAGAGGGATGGGAAATGAGAGGAGAGACAGACGGACATGGGAAAGAAGAGGATACATAGACGGACATGGGAAGGAAGAGGAGAGAAATGGACATGGAAGGAAAAGAGACAGAGGGACACGGGGAGTGAGAGGAGTGTGACAGACATGGGAAGGGAGAGGAGTGTGACAGAAGGACATGAGAGAGAGGAAAAGACAGACGGACATGGGAGAGAGGATAAGACAGACGGACATGGGAGAGAAGAAAAGACAGACGGACATGGGAGAGAGGAAAAGACAGATGGACATGTGCCCCTCCCGAGATCAGACTCTGGATCCACCCCTGCTTGTCCTTCTGTACCTTTGCTTCAGTATTTTCCTCCGTGTCAGTTTCTCAACCGAAGGGTGGAATTCCTTCAGGCAGAAGAATTCTGTTCACTTGCCTGGGTCCGTTAAGCATGTCATACCTATTTCTGCACAGTGGTTCCAGCTCCACATCACCCTTTCATTGGGTGTGTATTTACTTGATTGTTGTGCAACTAGTCACTTAAGTATATTGTTAATCAATAAAGTTTGTGATTGGACAAATTCACCAAGCTATGGGACCTTTACAAGCTTACATATGTTTAATTGGGAACTGTGAGATTAGGTCCGGAAGAAGCCATTGTGGTGAAACACGTGTTGATCTTTTTTCTAATTGCGCTATATTGTGAGCATGAAGTGGAGTGTAAGGCCCAACCTGAATGTTGATCCTAAGACATACCTGGGGTGCGTATGGGGTCACTAAACTACTGACTGTAACTTTGATTGTAAAGGCACTTAGTATCGCTAATTAATGTGGTAACTTATTAGTATGCAATGTTGTCAGTTAAACAAGTGGGTCATGTACTAAACAAGTGAAGTGGGAAAAAAGTAGGTAAAACATGAGTAAGGATCAATTTGAGACTATTTCTAACATTCTTTGCTTTTATTTCCTGATTTGCACCTCTTCCGTTTATTTTTATTTAGCATCCCTTTTTTCCAGTTGCGCTAATAAATTGCGATTATATTTGCGCATGCTAAAGAGTTTTGCAAGTATTTTGTGAAAAATAATTCTTATTTCAGTGTGAAAATTACACCAGCTTTTAGCAAGTGCTGTCAAAAAAGTTAGAAAAAAATATTCGTAAAATTGCCTGGTTTTATTCACAATTATGCCCATTTATATTCGCAAATTGCTCGTATGTACTATTTGAGTGTTAAGTTTTATGCCAATATACTTTTTGTGAGCACCCCCCTTAAAATCTTTAAAGGGGTTGAGCAACACCAAAAACTATATATATTTTCTGACTAAGTAGCTCCTCCCGCATTTCCATTTAAAGCTTATATTGCATATCCATTTGAATTAGTTAGATCAGCAGACATTGAAATGGATAATGTGTTGGAGATTGAATATTCTGAAAGTAACCAATTGTATTTGTAATTTATTAAAATATTGAAATAAGCATATATAGTAAATGGGATAACATTTTTATTGACTATATGATTTATTAAAGGTAATATATCTATATATATATATCTATATATATCTATATTTATATCTATATCTATATATATATAAATATATATACCTTCAAATATTGAACAAACATATTGAATAATTGAAGAAAACCCCAAAAAATTACATAGAAGAACAAAAAAGTCATAAAGGATAGTAGGTGATTACATTAACACCCAAATGATAATTTGATAAATAATAACTAATCTTGGGTTAAAATAAATGGAAATGGAAATAATTTTCAAATAAATATTATTACAAAAAATTGTTAAGACCTGAACTGACTATAGCAGTAATCAATTTAATAAACAAAAATGTTTTACAGCCCAGGCTGTATTTAAGTCGGGTGTATTTAATTAGGCTGTAATGTTTTCACATGCCCTGTCTAGATGTGTATCATATAACATATTTGTATTCCAATGATGTCACTCTCATATTAGGGATAGATACATATGGGCAAAACATGAAACAAGTAAGAGGAAAAAAAGAGGTACTTATCCATTTACCATGTGTTGTGGCTTTATTGGTCCTTAAATCAGCTGTTTGAAGTGAAGTTCATCACAGGAAATAAAGTATTCCACATAATACTCTCATATTAGGGATAGATACATATAGGCAAAAAATGAAACAAGTAATAGCTCATTTTTCGTTTGTTAAATAGTAACATTTTATTATCTTATAGCATATATTTATATATATAGTCAATTATATTAATTTATTTATATAAATATAGATTAAAATGTACATATAATAAATGTACATTAAATAATATTTTCATGAAATATTCAAATACTTACCAATTGCAAGTACAGTATAAGTAAATTTAAGTATGCATTTCAGTTACGTGGTTTTTCATTATTAATTTCACATGTTTCTTTCATAAGTTTATTAACCAGAGAGGACTGTTTTGAAATGTTTGTTCCTTTTGTGACAATGGCTGTTTTAGCATTTTTGTGGTGATTGTGTTTAGCTGAAATTGTCCTCTTTCACGTTTAATGTACCTAAACATTTATAACAATCAGCCATAAAATTATGACCACCTACCTAATATTAGGTAGGTCCCCCCTAAGTCACCAAAACAGCCCTGACCCTGACTCCACTAGACCTCTAAAGGTGTACTGTGGTATCTAGCACCAAGAATTTAACAGCAGATTGTGTGTCTAGCACATCCCAAAGATGCTCGATTGGATTAAGATCTGGGGAATTTTGACACATTAAACTCATTGTTGTGAACATCAAACCATTCCTGAAACATTTTTGCTTTGTGGCAAGGTGCATTATCCTTCTTAAAGAGGCCAATGCAATCAAGGCATATACATGGTCTGCAATAATGCTTAGATAAGTGATGCATATCAAAGTAACATCCCAATGGCAGGACCCAATGTTTCCCAGCAGAACATTATCCAAAGCATCATACTGCCTCCGCTGTCTTGCCACCTGTCAGTAGCCATAATGTTATGACTGATTGGTTTATTATAAAAAAAATTTATTGTCATAAAAAAGGTTTTATTTAGACACCATTATTTCCATCATATCATATAATTTACTATAAAAAGATATGATGAAAACTCCCCCCACACTTTTTCTGACTTTCACTTGAAAAATATTTTATACAATTACAAATGGTAAAAAAAAGACCCTGTCTAAATCAGCCTAGATACATCACCTTTGGCCTTTATTTATCAACTGCCCTCCTATCTAAGGACCACTGCTAATTCCAAATAAATCCAACTATATTTTATATAATTATATATTTATATACTATGTTCCATTTAGTTTATGGATTATTGGTATTTACATCCCACCATTATTATATTTTCCATTTGGAACTATCTGATTGGATATAGCATATATATATATATATATATATATATATATATATATATATACACTTGGATTAACACACCCAACTAGACTTTGTCTCCTACCCTCCCTCCCTTTTTGATACAGAACTCCACAGGTGTGTTAGCAGTATTGTGGAGTTTTTTGTGGTTCAGGAACACCACAATGCCAGCATGTGTATAATATAATGATTTTTTTAATACTCATTTTTCCTCACATGCTTTTTGTAGGTATGGAACACATAATAGTAGTTTTTAGACATGGCTCTCTACAGTGAACATTGTTTTATTTATGTGTACATGTTCCTTTAACGGTATCCATTGTTATGCTTATTCGTTTTCACTATATTCCTGTTAGACACATTGTGTATATAAAGAAGATAGGTCAAACAGGCTAAAAGGTGCTCATAAGTGGGAACTGCAGCCCCTGAGTCCTAGCCACAGGATCCATATAAAAATAAAACACTAGAAGGTAATAAATATAATGGGAACGAGAAAAGAAGAAACAGAAGAATAGGAACAATTAACTGAATGAAATGTGTGAATAAAAATAATGAGCAAATACAAATATGTACTACTTCACAACTTAACTAATTCAATTATATTCTGAATGTCTATATTCAGCCAGTATTTTATCATTTTGATAACATAATTGATCAAATAAATGTTAATTTTGTGAGATTAATTGTTTTATTATGAAAATCAATTCATGATATTTTTTTATTATTTCACATTTGAAAAAACTATTTGTTAATATATCAGTTTATGATACTAACATTAAGTGTTATTTTAAAACTATTTATACATTTCAATAATAAATTACTTAATCAGAAAATTATACTTAGTAATTATAAGTATTTATATTAACTTACTATGAATATGTATAATTTAAATATAACCGCAATAACATAATTTAATGAATAATGATAATATTTGGATGTAAAAATAAAACATTCATTAACTATTATCATTTTTATTATGAAAGAAGTATTCATCATGAGTATAACCAGTCAAGATCATATGCATCAAAGCCAGTTTTTACCTTTGTATGAGTTGTAAACATAATTTAAATTAATCAATGCTGTTAATTGTTTTCTTATGTTTAATATTTACATGTTTTTATTAAATGATAAAATGTTATCAATATAAAGTAACTATAGGAGAACTTTCCCCACAAACTTTTCTATTTCATTTAGATTTAGAAGGAGTGGATAAATGCCGCAAGGCATTCTTCATTAATATCTTATCTGTCTTTAAAATTGTGCTGTCTCGATACTGGAGGAAACCAGAGATTCCAGCCTGGTCAGAGATTAAAGCACAAATAAAATTTCAGGCAGAGGTGGAAAGATATTTTCTCAGAAGATCTGACAACACACTAGCTAAAGAGGGGCTTGAAAAAATCTGGACTAGCTGGCTAACTACATCTGCTTGACTGCCTCCAGTGGATGCCTGTTAATACGGGCCTTTGTTCATACTCTGAGCAACATTAGATTAAGATGGTAATCTTCCTCTCCCCCAATACCACAATACAACGATATTAAGTCTATTTATTTTTCCCTCCTCCTCCCCTCCAGTCTTTGGAACAATATCAATCGGTGATTGAATGATGTATGAATGTGGTTTGAATGTAGAAAATACTATTCGTTTGGGAACCAGCAATCAGGTCTCTTTTTCTACTTAAAAACTCGACATAACAAATTGTAAAAATGTTGTTTTAACTTGATGTAACACTAATTCATTTCTTACCTTTTATTTTTCTACCTGTTCCAATTTGATATGCACCAATGATGTTTGGTATCCCTATGCTTAAAAACAGATGAAAAACAATGAAGATTAATAGAAAAAAAATATATATAACGTAACTATAGAAATTTTAGATACACGACATCCTTAGTATCTTTTCACCCTTCGTTTTTTTCAATGATGTCTTCTTTGACTTCTTGACATGATTGTGCTTGTGATATCAATGGAAACATTTTTATTAAGTCATTTTCTCTTGAGAAAAGTGTAAATATTGGACTAAAATATCAGTTATTTTTCACATGAAAATAAAACAGTTTTGCACTCACACAATTTGCCCCAGCACTGAAATTGTACCAGAGGACACGTCCCACAGTGGTGGATCAAGAATCTGATCTTGGGAGGGGCACTGCCCATGTCCAACTGTCTCTCTATTTCTCTCCTCTCTCATATCTGCCTGTCTCTCTTTTACTCTCCTCCTTCATGTCTATCTTTTCTTCTCCTCCCTCATGTCTGTCCATCTATCTTTTCCTCTCCTCCTTCATGTCATCTGTATGTCTTTTCCTCTCCTCCTTCATGTCTATCTTTTCCTCTCCTCCGTCATGTCTGTCTTTTCTTCTCCTCTCCTCCCTCATGTAATTATGTATTTCTTTTCCTCTCCTCCCTAATGTCCAGTTGTGGTTCCAGAAACTGATCTCGGGAGATGTACTGCCCACGTCTGTCTGTCTCTCCTTTCCTCTCCCCTCATGTCTGTCTGCCTTTATTTTCCTTTGCTCCCTCATGTCTGCCTGTCTCTCTTTAATTCTACTCCTTCATCTCTGTCTGTCTCTATTTTTCTCTCCTCCCTCATGTCTGTCTGTCTCTCTTTTCCTCTCCTCTCTCATGTCAGTCTATCTTTCTTTTCCTATTCTCCTTCATGTCTATATTTTCTTCTCCTACCTCATGTCTGTCTGTCTCTCTGTTGCTCTCCTCTCTCACATCCGTCTGTCACTCTTTTCCTCTCCCTTCATGTGTGTAGTGTCTTTCCTCTCCCCTCCTGTGTTTAGTCTCTTTCCTCTCCACTCTCATGTGTGTAATCTCTCTCCCCCTCATGTGTTTAATCTCTCCTTAACATAGAAACATAGAAACATAGAATGTGTCGGCAGATAAAAACCATACGGTCCATCTAGTCTGCCCAATTTTTTTTTTTTGAGTACTTTTATTAGTCCCCCGTTCCCTGGTCCTTCCCTCATTTGTGTAGTCTCTCTTTCAACAACAGAGGAGTGACATTCAACACACACCGACATCAAAGCAGGCACATATGGCATGTCTTCACATGAGGCCAAAGTAACAATTATCCTATTCAATTGAATGGGAGAACTTTTCCAACGTTGCTACTTTAGCCTTATGTGAAATTCCAATCTCAATTCACAGCAATGCTCTTTCATGAGTAAAGCTCACGTGTAATGAAAATATTCATTCATAATGCATGGCCAAACTTTAGGCCAAACTTCTTTTTTTCCCCCTTCTTTTCTTTTTTTTTCCTTTTCTCTTTCTCAATCTCTTTATTATAGAATTTTATTTTCATATAATAAATAAAAGTACATGCAATCAATATTTATAACACACAGTTTTGGTATACCTTTGCAATTATCAAATATCTAATTGTCTCTTTCTCTACTTTTCCTAATTTAGAAGTATCTACTTACATGTCAATACAACATACAACCCTTTCCCTAGATGCAGTGTTTGTCCCAGGCAAACCCCTCACAGTTTCTCCTCTATGTTTCTATGTTTTTTCTCTTCCCTTTCTGCTCTCTTCTACCTCTGCTTCTCTCTTTCTTTATTGTCCTTTAGAACATCATTTCATGGGGCTGTGTTTACTTACCTGATTAATTTTCCCAATCTACCCATTTTTTATTTTTCCTACCCTCATCGCCAAATAATCTTAATGAACCATTTCCATCCTTAGTTGGTACAGTAATTGAGAAATTACACTGTCCAGTGGGATATAATTTGTGGATTTCCATTGTCTAGCTATTACCGCCATTGTTGTTACTATTATGTGTCACTAAAGCGTAAGTCTCCCAAGACATTTTAGGTAATCCCTTTAGTAGCAATATTCTATTAGGTTTTACCCCAGTACATTGTGCTATTTTATCTGTCACTGTTTTCCATGTGTGGTTAACCTTTTCGCAGGACCACCATATATATGGATGAATGTTCCCTCATTGTTGTTACATCTCCAACATTGGCTAGATACATTCTGGTATATTTTGGCCAATTTAACTGGGACCATGTACCACCTACTGTGTACCTTATAGAAGGTTTCTACTAGATTTAAACTTCTTGTCAACTTCATTCCTGTGTCTTTTTTCCAGCTTACCAATGCTAGGATCTTTATTCATTTTCTTGTTTTGTTTATTATTTGGAACATATCTATAATGTGTGGTTGTTTTTGAGTTTGAGTTATCATATAGTTTAATCTTTCTATTGTTGAGTTAGTGCAGAATTCAAATCTTTTCTTGAGGAAGCCCCTTACTAATGTATGAAAAAATGTCCTTATCTGTCAAGTCAAACCTGTCCTGTAGCTGTTTAAAATTCCTTACTTTGAGCCCATCTATAAAGTTTCCTATTCTGTCCATTCCTTTGCTTATCCAGGATGTTATATCTAGGTCTTGTATTTCTGTCATTAAGATTTTAGCCCTGACACTGCCTATTATTGTATTCTTTAATCTCAATTTTTTCTTCAGTGTTTCCCAGTATGGTTTTAGATGTTTCATTATTGTTCCCTTGTCATATTTTCCTTTGTTCCTGCTTGTCCATAGGGCCACACCATTGCCTTTGAGTGGGGATTTCTCTAAATATAACCAATCCTCTTTTATACTTTCCTCTCTCTGAGAGTTTATACAGTGATATAGAAGGGTTGCTCCATGCCAAATTTAAGGCCAAAATTCACCTGTTCAATTGAATGGAAGAATTTTTCCAACTCTGCAACTTTGGCCTAGGTTTCAAAATTATTACCTCAATTCCCTGCAATTTTCTTTCATGAGTAAAGTCCTAAATAGTTATTCTAAACCAAAATACATATTTTGTTAAAGGAACTATGTCATACTAAATATTGCATAGGCTGTGAATGTAGAGAATAATAAATGGTGAAAAATTACTTATACATTGTATGAGCAGAATTGCATGGAAATGCATAATATAAAAGAAAAAAACTGTTTTTTTTATAACAAAATTGAAAAAGATATCACATAAATACTATATACACCTTGTTCCAAATTATTATGCAAATTATATTTTTCTCATTTACCTAAATAATTGATGTAAATAACAGTCAGCATAATTCTCATGTTATCCCTTTAAGGACCAGGGATTTTCCTGGGCCAAGGACCAGAGCATTTTTACATTTTTAACACGCGGTTTTTGAAACATAATTTTCCTCTCTCTCATTTAACGTACCCATACAAGTTATCTGTTGTTTTTTAAAGGACAGTTAGAGCTTTCTTTTGATACCCTATACATAAAAATGATTTACATTTTAGTATTAAAAAATACATATAAAAGAGGAAATGTTTGAGGAAAAAAAAGTTTTTCCCCATTATTTTCAAAATAATAAGCTACATAACTAGTGCAACACTAACCCACTTATCCCCCCTAATTAACTAAATAATAAAAAAGAAAAATATTGGTTCCCAAACCCCCCATAACAAAAAAGACAGAAAAAAACTCCGAAGAGTGCGATGTCAGATCAGTAAAAATCATGCAACAGGCATGCAGGGGTTACATTTTATTAAATAAATATATTAAAATTACCTTTATTTATTAAAAAAAACTTTATAAATTGTAAAAATAAAAAAATCTGTTAAAAAAAAAAACTAAATGAGGGCCATAAAGTGGAAGGAAACTGATCACAGTTAAAAACTGTGATCAGCAATGAAAGGGTTAAATTATTAATTATTTTATTTTTTTTTAACCTCTGTGTATGTTATTAATTTATTTTTACTTACAGGTCACTCTCTGTGCTTCACTATAAGAATGTGAAGCACAGAGAGTGAATTAGAGGCAAAGTCAGTGTGTGAACACACTGATTTTGCCATCTAATTTGCATGTTATCGTGGTGATCACGTTATCACCGAGATCACATGCCCGGAAATGCACCGATCGGGTCCAGGAGCTTTGCCTCGGCTGCGAGGCTTAGTCCTGGACCCGTTGCAGACTAGCTGGCGGTGCGCACGAGCGCACCGCCGGCTAGACTGCATGACGAGTTAACTCGTCATAAGGTCGCTAATGAACGTCGCTTATCAGTGAACAAGACTGTTTGAAAATATGTCTTCATGTATTGTTCTGCCCAATGCAGCCGGTTATGCTTGTGAGCATTGGTTAGTGGTGGCCGAATAGAAGGTTTATTCACAGTTGCAAGACTCTGGAGGACTCTACACCTTGATGTATTCAATATCTGTTTGCTGCTATGTAATGGTATTTTAGCGGCTGCTCTCTTGGTCCAATGCATGGATCTGGCAGAAATCTTCCTCAATGTGCCTTTATCTGCACTAACCCATCTGTGCTCTGAATCAGTCACAAATCTCTAAATAGTGCGATGATCACACCTAAGTTTTCCTGAAATATCTAATGTTTTCATACCTCATCCAAGGCATTGAACTATTTCACTATTTTCAGCAGCAGAGATATCCTTTTTCTTCCCCATATTGCATGAAAATGGTGCTCTGCTTAATAATGTGGAACACCCTCCTTTAGTAGTTTTTCCTTAAATTGGGCTCACCTGGCAATCTAATTATCACAGGAGTCCGAGATTGTTTTCAGTGATCAAAAGAGCCCTGAGACACAATGCCATCCATGAGTTAAACTGAAAAACAAAGTATTTAATCTTTGTGACACTTAAATAGAATTTGCATAATAATTTGGAACAGGGTGTACACCGAAGGGAGTGACTCCCCACACTGAGGCAATCCCTTGCTCTACAAAGACAAACTGCAAACAATACACATAGCTATATATGACATTATCATTATTATTGATATTTTATATGACAAAATAATAGAGTGAAGTACCATGAATTCCTTGGATCCAATTGATTGTACACTAAGTTTTTCTATCCATTCTGACCATCTACCATACTTCTTATACTTCTTGCTAAGGTGTATTGGGAGGTAATTCCTCTTTCCATTTTCCATTGGAAAATTACTTGGGATTTAACTGATTCCCACCCTGGTATAGTGTTCAGTCTCTAGTTACTAGCGATTATCTGTTTTGGAGCCAATAGGATATGGATGGTGATCAGTCTGGTATCTATAGGTATTTCTTGTAAATGTAAGTCTAGCAAGGCAATTTCTGGACTCTCCTTTAAATTTATTCCACATATATCATTTATTTTGTGAAAGATTTATTTCCAAAATCCTGATCATTTATGACAGCTCCAAAAAATATGCAATAGATCTCCCAGGCCCCATTCGCACCTCCAGCAAGCACGACTTTGTTTCTGGTAGATCTTAGCTTATTGTGCCGGGACCATATACCACCTATTTGCAAATTTGAAAAACAGCTTCCTTAAATTTAAACAGTGTACTACTTTATTTGTCTGTGTTAGTATCCCATTACTTTCCGTTCTTGTCACTTTAATGTTGAGGTTTGACTCCCATTTGGTGATTACTGGGAGATCTAGGGTTTTGGAACTTTCTACAAGTCTGTTGCATTTTTCCAACATATAGTCATTATTATGTTCTTTTAAGAGGTCTTCTAGGTGCTTTATCTGGTCTGAGTTACTTAGGGGAGTCTGTTCTACAAAATCTATTTGGCAGCTTGTTCAAACAGAAGAGCACACAAACTATTCTCCAATTCAAATTAAATTTAGATTGATGCTCCCCCACCATGAAATTTCAAAGTTCTTCCAATCATTTAGGTTCTTATTAGTCTGTTTCAGAAGTGGCATAAACTTTGCTTCTATCATCCTGTTTGGATCATTTGTAACAGTTTGGTCCCAGATATTGAAATTGCCTTTTTGCCCACTTAAAGCCAAATAGTTTGGACATCTGGTTTTTATAGGGATACATATCTTGCAGAAGACACATATTTATCTAAGTTCAATTAGCAATTAGATACTGCGCTATATCTCTTAATTTCCTCCATTATTCCCTTAATGAATTCAGTGGATCTTCAACAGTGATGAAAACATCATCTGTGTACATATTCATTTTGAAGTTTATTTTTCCATTTGAAATTGGGGGGAAAAAAACTTATGTTCAAAAGAGCATACTACTCATATGTATCTTGTTGCAATATTTGTGTTAGGTGAACAACAAATTAACCAGAATTCAAAAGTACTGTCCCGGGGCTTGTATTCCAAATGTACATCGTACTTAGTTACTTCTTAATCCTATTAACCAACAAACATAATATTAATTCCTAATAAATTCCATCCTAAAAATTTTATTAAACCAAACAACAAAAAAGGACAAATTCCATGCAAAGACTTGTGTGTAAAAGTGCATAATACTCATGTATATCTCTTTGGACATATTATATTAGGTGAGAGTAAATTCTGAGTAAATTCAAAGGTTTTAGCATCTCTCCCTTGATTTGTTCAAATTGAGTTGCCAGGCATGCCTTAAGGTATTCTGGTTTGATCGACACTGGCTCTGACCAGGAAGACTCCAAATGAGTTTCCATACTATCTGTGTCTTTGATAGTTGAGTTTTTACTCTGGTGTATTTGTGCTGTTTATGCTTCCCCAGATTTGTCAGAAAGGGGTGAGAACATTTTTTAACATCGTTTGTCTGGTCTGTTCCCTTTTTTCCGATTTTGTCCTGTCTCCTCTTTTTTTCCTTATCCAGCTTCAGGTCTTGATTTCTTTTAGAGGCCATTACGGTGTGTATGCAAGTCTCCCTTTCTCCAGAACCCCAAAGGTCGACAGGGAGGGGATATACTCTCTTAACGACTCTTATCACAGTCAAGATAACTTGGTCTTAGGCCTTCATTCTCTGTACTACCCCTTTAATTTATTGCTCTCCACAGTCTGGGTATTAAAGTAGGAGTAACGTAAAATTTCAGAGGAGTATGTCTGGGGGTTATATCACCCTTCCACTAATTTAGTTCATTAGCCACCTTCCACTATTAAGTTGTTTAGTCTTATCAATGTTTAAGTACACTCTAGGCCCTCGAAGAGGCTCAAGTCACACCTTATCTGGTTCAAATTCAATATTTCATCACATGAAATTAACTTGGTAAGTGATTTAGGAAAGAGGTATAAATGCAATATACATAGACGAGGGATTACAAACCTCATGTTTTACAATACTTTGGTCTTCTCCTTGTAATCTTCTTTATATACCTCCTGTGTGTCCAATATATATACCAGGTGTGAATCGCTTTGGACCACAGGGAACTTGATCAGAATGTCCCTTCCTGCATCCTGGCTTCTAAAGCATCAGAAGTACTCCGCACAACGTAGGCACGTCCTATGTCATCGCTCCTACTCCTCAAATAATGTTTTAAATGTGTTTGTGGTATCTCTTGTTTATGAGGTTGGTAAAAGTAACATACCTCAGCTGATTCTTCCAAGGTATCCTCCTTTTTTATATAAAAAAAAGTATATATATATATATATATATATATATATAAATATATATATATATATACATGTTTGAGAGTCAGGTTTACACATGTGTGCCTGAGTTGCATAATGTGTGTGTGTGTTGCAAGTTTACACAAGGGATTGGTGGAATATTCATGAGAGAGATACGTTTAACTTGTGTGCCTGAGTTAGTAACATGATGTGAGTGTGGGAGTCAGGTTTACATACTTCTGCCTGAGTGAGTTGCAGAATGGAAGTGTGAGAGATGGGTTTAAAGTGTGTGTCTGAGTGAGTGGCAGGATGGGAGTGTGAGAGATGGGTTTACACATATGTTTATCAGTTGTGGTGACATTCTGTCATCAAACTAATGGTGACCACTGGTCATGTGACCAAGCTCATGCAAACCTTTCTTACAGGGGGGATAAGCTTTACCCTTTGATTTGGTCATTAGGTAATTCAATACCTTTACACGTTAGGAAGAGACCACCACTCCCCCTATCTCTCACTTCTCTCTTCTTTCCTGGCTGTGCATGTGAGCAGAAATGGGTTAGGTTTTATCATGGTGAAGTGTGGGTGAGATCTGATTATTTTTACTTATAAGGTTTAGTTGTTATTTTTGTTTAGCGGTCATTTTTTTCAGTTATTTAGAATGTGTTTCATTATTTGTATGTTACTGTTTTGTCTGTGAATAAATGTTTGTTAAAATAGACGGACCAGAGTTTCTATGTGTATGTGTACATGATTCATACAGCTTGGTTATACACAACATCAGTGATTGGCAGGATGGGAGTGTGGGAAAGCTGGGTTTACATGTATGTCTGTGTGAATGGCAGGATGGGACTGTGAGAGAGCCAAGTTTATACATGTGTGTTTCAGTGAGTGGCAGGATGGGAGTGTGCTAAGGCTGGGTTTAAACATGTGTGAATGACAGGATGGGAATGTGAAAGAGATGGGTTTATATGTGCACGTGTGTGTATGAGTGAGTGACAGGATGGAAGTGTGAGAGATGTATTTACATGTCACAAACAATACAACATTTCGCTCTACACTCTAATCCTTTGTCGAAATCTACATACAGTGTAGTCCGAAACATTGATGTTTGATTTATGACTTATCATTAATGGTGTTACTTTATTTGCAACAAGTCCCATATATTTTTGCTTCTCTATTATTAATAATATTTATAATATTTATATATTTGTCTTCTATTTATGTTTTTTTTTATAATCACAGTGACATATATCAATGAGTTATATAACGTAGTAAATACAGAATAATTGACAAATCATTTATTTTACAACATATATTATGAACACATACCAGTTGACTATACTGTAAATCTTTTAGATCTTATATTTATATTTCCCTGCTGGGATCTTTCATGGCACATTTTTTTTATTTAAAAGTTTTTCTCCTCTCGGTATCATTGGAGAATTTTTCCAACTTGGCAACATTGGCCTAAAGACTGACATTCCCATCTCAATTCCCTGCAATTCTCTCTTTATTGCATGGACTCTTAAATGTTCAAATCATAAATCTATTAATTAATAATCATTAATATAGATGACGTGTAAATAAATGAAAAACATAACCATATATATATTTTTTCATTTCTACTTATTTTTTTGTTTTGTTGTCAACTTTAATTATTTCTGCATTTTAGGACAGAAGCTAAAACAGATGGAAGAGGAACTGTCCTAGACTATTTTTCATCACTTGCAAAGAGAAAAACATCAGTCTGATATTGTTACCAGAGAAAAAGTCTTAGATTTCATTGTACAGAGTTCTATGTAGCATACAGCAAAGTGAATGCAGATTTTTCTGTAAGTACAATTTATCCTGCAAAAATGTTTCTTTAGACCACACACCCACCATTTATGGTCCTTCTAACAATACCTCTTAATGTTATCTCTTTTTCTGGTTTGTTTGGAAAGCCTATTTTGTTATCCCTTACTTCAGAACATATAATGGTATATTTTTATGGTTTTTCAACAGAAATTGTCATCATTAGGATATGTTTCACAGTTTTCTTGAGCATCCTGCGTCATGTCATTATGGGACATCAAAGATGCATCTAAATATAGCACGAGAATTGTATGGCGTATGTTCAAAGTACAGAACATTATTATCTCATGTACAAGAGGGAGACTCACATGCTCAGTATAGATTAAACAAACACACACATATCCATATGTGTATATGGATATGTAGTATATGTAGTTCACAAAGCTTGCGGAAAAAGATATAGAAAAACTAATACATCTGCCAGGGTGCCACCTTAGCCAAAAATACACAAGTCCACTAAAAGGTACGTCCTCACGAGGCTTTTATAATTCCAAATGCCAGTTTATTCCCAGGTTATCTAAGGGTAACCCCTTACTACTTGTAGGACATTCTAATGCCATCCTACTTTTTACTGTCTAAAGGCTAGT
This sequence comes from Pelodytes ibericus, assembly GCA_036172795.1. NCBI lineage: Eukaryota > Metazoa > Chordata > Amphibia > Anura > Pelodytidae > Pelodytes > Pelodytes ibericus. The sequence goes on from CM069863.1 coordinate 159,859,481, forward strand.
AGGATGGCATAGGACATCCTGCATTAAACAGGTCATTGCGGCCCCAGTGTGCGGACCCTGCTGCAGAGACTTGCAACGGGGTCCCCACTGTCAGGTGAGGCCACTTTGAGGGGACAAAAAAAGAATGACAAAAAATATCTTTGAAGATCATAAAAATGGTGAAGTATCAGATCCAACGATTTGGTGCACATACAAGGCATTTATAAGAGGACATTTCATTAAATTAGGAGCTAAAAAGAAAAAGAGCTCAAGGAGCCTCTCTATCAGACTTGTATGTGTCTATGTATGAATCCATAAAACTCAATAAGAACTATCCTACAGCTCAATTATGTAACAGGATAATAGATCGGAAAAATAGCATTAATGAAATTCAGCTGAAACAAACTATTAAAAAGGTGGAATATTTAAGAACAAAATGATACTACCTGGGGAATCGGGTAAATAAAATGCTAACAAACATAGTAAGAGGTAAAAAATCTACTAACATAATACAAAGAATTATAACTGAAGAGGGAACACAAATGACCCCCGTGCAAATCGGAAGGACCTTTAACCTCTTCTATCAGGAGTTAGATAACCTACCTATACAATCAAAAGATCCACAATAATTTTTTTAATAATAAGAGGATGAAACAACTGTCTGAGGACCAGATAAATAACCTTAATGAACATTTCTCACTAATAGAAATTAAGACATTTATTTTATAAATGATTTAGGGAGGAACTGATAGAACATCTTAAAAATGATTTTAATCATATAGTTAAAGCAAAAACTATACCAGAAGAGCTCTTATATACAAACATCATACCTATCTTGAAACCGGGTAAGCCATCCAATTTGGTGGCAAGTTACAGGCCCATATCATTATTAAATTCAGACATCAAAATATATGCCTCTATTCTGGCAGATAGGCTACAGGGGGTTTTACCGGACCTAATCCATGCCGACCAGGTTGGTTTTATTAAGAGGAGAGCATCTGCCAATGGCATTAGAAGAATTGTGGACATTATTGATGGGGTTTACAGCTCAGGCATCCCATTCCTGGCCCTGTCGTTGGATGCAGTGAAGGCCTTCGACAGGGTCAGGTGGCAATTCCTTAGATCTGCTCTGAGGGCATAGGGGTTCAAGAGTGGATGACTGAGCCGAGTATGGCTTTATATTTGGATCCAAAGGCTAGAACCATAGGGAGGGTGGTTCAAAATAGGTAATGGGACCAGGCAGAGGTGTCCTCTGTCCACGCTTCTATATTTGCTTACTACTGAGCCCTTGGCAGAGTAAATTAGGGGGAATGATAAGATCGAAGGAAACCTGATAAATCAGCAATATAAAATATCTATATGCTGATGAGGTATTAGTTACATTATTAGACCCGGTCCACTTTCTAAAAGAATTAATGAAAGTCATTAACAGATTTGGCTCCTTCTCAAATTATAGACTCAATATATAGAAAACAATATTATTAGTGAAGAACTTGGACAATTCTGATAAAGAAAATATTAGGGAGACATATGATTTCTCATGGACTAAAAACTATTTTCAATATTTGGGTATAAAAATTGGTGCTAATCCAAGTAAGAATTAAATGCCCTCCCATTGCTGAAAAAAATAAATAAACAACTTAAAGAATTAAAAACATGTGATATATAATGGGTAGGAAGGATACATCTTATACAGTCACATATTTTTCCTAAATGGAGCGATATCTTTCTCATGGTACCATTGGGGAAATTTTAAGGGGGTTTATTGTAGATATTACAACTGGCCAGCTAATACACTTCCCAATTACAAACAAAATCACAACAACACACTTAAACATAGTTTTTTTAAACAGTACCTCTCTTTTCCATTAGAGTCTCAGGGTCCAAGCTTAACTGCCTCCTCTCTCCCTGTTATCAGACTCCCCTCTGTTTTCAGAGGTTGACCTTTAAGCATTGAATTCCAGGTTAATTAACTCCACCTGACTAACACCTATTAAACCTTTCATGCTGGCAATAGAGAGCATTCCAACCTGCTGCTTACATAGAAAGCCTCTCAAACTCTGCCACTATATATATATATATATATATATATATATATATATATATATATATACATACATATCCAAAAAACGTCTGGCCCCAAGCATTTTGGATATAGGATACTCAACCTGTATATGTGGGATACTGATCCTGTATGTGTTAATACTGCCACCATATATATAATGGGTCATTTTGGATAAGTTAACAGATCATTTTCACCAATAACAAATATTAAAGTCTCTCAGCACTCATGAAAAAAGTAGTATCAATCGAAATGCTGTATAGAGCAAATAAATTACTTTTAGTGTGATGTAATTGTAATGTAGGGCACCATCGGGAACCTGCCGCTGGCATGTTAGGAATGCAGATGTAACATTGTATTACCCTTTGTGGGCATGGATGAATCTGAGTATGCATGGAAAGCCTATATTGCACTGAATGCTGAATAAACTGTTGTGTGCTTGCATTCTGACAGGCGTGTGTGGAATTTGAAACTTGTGGCAACATTAAAATAATTTTTTGGATAACGGATCATTTTAGCTAATGGATTTCTATATAAGGGATACGCAACCTCATTTATACATTTGCTTGCAATTCTGCTAATACAATTTATAAATAATTTTTCATCATTTTTGTATTCCCTACATTCACAGTATAAGAAAAATTTAGGTTGACACTTTATTATTCCATTTGGATATAATGTTAGTTTTCATCTTGAATGATTCTGCTTCTTCCCATTTAATGTTACCTATGACATCTGAAGAAACATTTGAACAAGTAAGATGTTTTTTCTTAAAGGACAACTGTCAGATAAAAATTAAGTTAATTATTAATTATTACTGAAAGCTTGTATTGAGTGTAGGCATTTTAAGTAGAAATGCTTCAGTGAAATAAGCCAAATAAAATACCTTATTGGGCACTCTTTGCTTCTAATAGCTCTCACAGTGGGTAGACATGTTGTTTAGAATCTTAGATGAAATGGATCAGACCTTTCTTCCTCTGACCCAAGATGTCCACCCCTGATAGAGCTATACAAGCAAAGAGGGCCCTATCATGTATTTTTATCTAAATTATTTCATTACAGCATTTCTATTTACAATTCCTACACTTGATGCCATCTTTCATTTACAGTTTTCCTTCAACATTAACATTTAACCAGTTTCACAATTTTAATAATGTGTAATGTTTTCCCTTGTTAATAAACAAAAGCAAAGATAAAACAACTAACAAAACAAAAATGCATAAACATGATGCAAATAAGAGGCCTCCATGATAGGATTTAGCCAAAGCATAATTAAGCTTACCTGCCACTTAACAGCAAATCTTTTTCTTACCAAATACTGTGAACACAAAAAAAACAAAAAAAGACTTACACAACACAAGAAGAACAAACAGTGCCTTCAATATCTGCTGCCTTACTAGCATTTACTGTGAATATCTGTATAGTAAGGACATGTCACTGGCATAATGACAATATACTGCAAAAACAGATGACATTTTCATGATTTCTTTAGACCTCATTCTGGCAAACATGATTTAGCGGCTTTGGTGCATACAATTTGTTTTCTGAAGCATGGCGTTTTTTAACCTTGATTTAAACAACGGCTTATGATTTGACAGTACATCTTTGTAAGTTTCACATTACTCTGTAATATATGGTTTTGATTCTGTAGCCTTTGAAAATGCTGATAAGTATTCTCTGTCTTTTAAAGTTATTAGACTTGCAGAAACACTAAAACAAATTTGTCACAATCAAATGTTTTACCTTGCCCTAAGAAGAACATAATGTTCCTTCAAGCTGGGTTTATATATATTATGGTGAAGCAGACACATCTGCTGTACAACTGGTACATTTTGCTTTCCTAGATTTATTCCAGAATTTGTTGAAGTTCATTTGCAAACCCAAACATTTTAAAGAAATTTCCAATCGCTTATATTACCAAGCATAACAAGTTTCATAGGCATATTTTGGTAAATATTTGTTAGATGATTTTTTCTGGAATCAAACTTTTCTTTTTCACCTATAATACAAAAAGAAATGTAATATTATATATATATATATATGTATTGAGTATAGCCATTTTATTTTCAACAACCCGGAATGTATAGCTAAAACCTGTAGTATTAGAGCTATTTATTAATCGATTGTCAATTGTAAACTGTAATAAGCCAATAGACCATCTTTCCAGGACAACTAAACCTTGTATTTCCTTTTAAGGTTCCCTGTTATATATATGTACTTTATATACTTGTAACGAAATGGCTACGCAAGGCCCGTAGCACCTCAGCCTATTGTAGGAAATCTCCTCCTAGCCCCAGATTATAGCTCAGCATCCGCCCAGCAAGTTAACATCACTCAACCCATCTATTAGCATACAAGACATTAGAATCCAAACAGCAATTAACCAGCATTGCTACAGATATAGAAAACCACATAATCAGTTTAACAGTAAATTCAATTAACACAGCACAATGGATGAGGGTCACTGACACATTGTAGTCCTTCAAAGTGGTCTAATCACAGAATTATGCATTACACATAAACCAATATATTAACAGAATCTGACTAAATAACAATATCAAAGTATAGAGTTATAGCACATAAGCCAGGGCAAATAATCTATAAGGGAGGTGTTTGGCCCCTCAGGCCCCTCCAAGAACCCCCATCACAGTGGATCTCCAAATCCATTTAATGACAATACTCATTCATCTATCTTACGTATTAATACAGTTCTTCTATTATTCATTCTCTTTATTTAAATGTATTCTTGAGTCTCGGTTTGCGGGTTTGCACTTGGGGAATTTATGTCGCCTTCATAAAGTTTTCCAATGGTTTTCAAATTCTATAATATTCTGATAAGCTATTTGATGTTAAGTATGTGACTTTTTCTATTATAAATTGGTATTTTATTTGTTGAATTATATGTAACCATTATGGGGGATCCATAATATAGATGAACACGTGAACAAATAGTTGGCCATGGTATGAGCATAAACTAGCATGCACTTGTTTTGTACAGTTTATCCTCTGACCAGCATATTCCATGCTTCCATGGGAAGCAGGCAGCCCGATGACTGTATCTCTCTGTTAGCACAGACAGAGATCCTGTTTTTTACATGGGATAATCAGGGAGGACCTAATCCAGATCCCCGCCGCTTGTCCAATGCAGAAACGAGGGTCTCTCTGCACTAGCAGAAAGAGATACTTAGAAAATTCAGACTGCAATCAGATGAGCGGGACGAGCCCCCGCTTTGACTGGCTGTGCACTTGCATACACTATTAGTGCACGCCAGCCTTGAGACCAGCTGTGTCACAGCAGTGAGACACAGTGTCGCTTACCGTAGCTTTGGACGTCCTCCAGAGAGGATCAAATTCACAGCCAGGCCGACATTCCTTCCTGCAGAGCAAACAGTTAGAGGGCGTCACCACAGTACATGTTTAACAAAGTAATTATTGAAGCCCAGCACAGGGCTTTTTGTAAACCATCCTCATTTCTGCAAACTCAGCCCAGGGGCTGCACCTAATCACTGGAGGGCTACATAAACCTCAGTTCACCAACAGCTAGTTGCCTGTGTTAGTGCTCTCTTCAGCCTCACTAGCATTATTATTGATTTTTGTTTCCTGTTGCTGACCTTTTGCTTGTATCCTGACTTTTCTATTGTTTGCTGCCAGTCCTGACTCCTGCCTGTTCCAGACCATTATATTGCCTTGTACTTATCGTCTTGATTTCCCGGTGTGACCCAGTTTGGTTCTGACTATCCTGATTGCTGCCTTCCTCCTGGTTATTCAATATTCTGTTTGTGTTGACCTTGGCCTGCATTGACTTCCCATCTGTATATTATCCTGTTCCAGTATCTCAGAGTTACTATCATCTGGTGTATTACAGTACAGACCTCCTCTCTTTTAGCATTTCACTGTGTGGGGTTTTATGTCCGTGGTGGCTAACCATCCGCAGCTCAACAAAAGGTGTGTTATCATTAAGGTAAAACATCCTCACTATTTGTCTTGTCTATTTGAGAGTGTCTTTTCTCATATCTGAATCGCGGATCCCATCTTCCATATCAGAAAGATTACACACAGTTAAGAGTAAACTCACATGTGTCTATTAAGATGTACATCTGTTTTACTTGGAAGAAGCAGGACATGGTTTTTAACCTTTTCTTCTTTTGGGGAAGTAAGGGTTAAAAACTTTTAATTGTATTTTAATGATGGAGAGCAGGAGGGTTAAATGGTTCTAAATTATAAGGAACAATAAGTAATTAAAAATTATAAACATGTGAAAACTATCAAACCTTTTTTTCAATAATGTATTCCAATGAAAATAAAATTACTGAAATTGTATTGATTGAACTTTTGGCAGTTGATATTTCAAATTATGTTTACATTTTCAATTGTTCATTTAAATACATTAAACAATATACCTTTTGATTTTACTCTAAACGCATTCATAACATTATATTTTGCACTTTTGAATTTTTTTTTTTGTGGAGATGAAGACTTGCACATTTTTACTGTGAATGTAGATAATACAAATTGACTAAAAAAGGATCTTGACAAGGGTATAGTCAATGTAGGAGATAATGTTCACATAAAAAACCCTCCATTAATGGCAGGTTGTTGGGAAAAATGTCTGGCTACAGCTTTAATAAATATTACAAAATGTTGCCTATTATAACAAGACCCCACCCTGTATTAACACACACATGGCAATCATACCCAAAAAGATAATACAATGAGTTCTGTAGTGCAAAAACTTTCAATTAAAACATAAGTATAAAAGAGGGGGCTACAGATATGCCCCTCCCACCTGGTTTGAGCTACCAACCAAATAAGCACCTAGCTTATAAATATATTTAAACACACAAAAACTCCCCCTAATCTAACTTCCCTTGCAAGAAGCTGTAACAGAAAACTTAAAAAACAGGGGATGAAAGATGGCTGGAAATGTAAGTTCCCTATTTACATTGCCAAAATCTTGTCCCACACAAACCCTTTAACCAATCCCTGACTCCTGAACATTAGCCATATTCCTAAACCAGTCAAGGCCCCTATAGCTATGGTCTGCTGCCCACCGGGTGCTCCATGACAAGGGTTTAGTCAATATACTGCATAATGTTCCTTAAAAAAATCACAATAATGAAAGATGCCGGTGCCAATATTTGGTGCAGCTTTAATAAATATAACAAAATATGTTGTGGCTTATTATAACAAGATGCTTGCAATTAAAACATAACTACCAACCTGCTCAGATCCACCAACCACATAACCAACCAACTTATTAACATATTTAAAAATATGAAAACCCTCCCTACTGTTACTTACATTGCAAGATCCGCCACAAGCCATCCGATGATACCTAATGAGCTCCACCACCCATCAAAGAAACAACTTACTGGAAATTTAGGTTTAGTTAATACAAACCAACCTCATCGAGATAAAACGCATCCCATTAACCCCTTAGTGACAGAGTTCGATGCTGCGTTTGATGTGCCACTATTATTAGGGTGAGGGGTGTAGGTAGAAATTTTTATTTTATTTGGGGGGGTAAGTGACTAGGGGCTGGGCACCCCTAGTCACTTTATTTGTGGTCCCCACCCGCTGCTCATGGGTGGGGACCGGGGGGGACACACTAGGTCCCCCCCCCCATTCTTTTTTAGGGTCCACACCCGCCGGTCATGGGTGGGGACCGGGGGGGACACTAGGTCCCCCCCCTCATTCTCTTTAGGGTCCCCACCCACCGGCACTAGGTCCCCCCCTCATTCTTATTAGGGTCCTCTCTATAAACTCTATTTCGGTTTATAGAAAGCCAATAGCAATACATGGTTATTGGCATTCTATAAACCGAAATAGAGTCCCCATTCATACGAATAGGTCAATTGATTACCCACATTTTACTTCATTTTTCAGCCCACTAGCCCTTTCCAGGACTTTTTTAGAGTCATTTTATTGGCCAAAAGTTTGTGTCCCCATTGACTTCAATGGGGTTTGGGGTCAAGTTCGAGCACAGACCCGGACATTTTTTTGAAGTTCGGCCGAACCTGCCGAACCCGAACATCCAGGTGTCCGCTCAACTCTATTGGTGATATCAAGTCCAAGACTTTGTCTGTGCATAAGAAAACCCCACAGAAAGGTTTTAAATGTGAAACCTTCAGTAAAGGTTAATAGGTGAATTGAGGATAATTTGTGTTTTTTGTGAAGTGAAGGTGAAGGTGTACCCATGTAGAATGATACAATACTGTGGAAATCATCATTGTATTGATTATTGATTTCATGAACTTGGGCCTATTACCATTGGGCTTTTTTTGTGGCCAAAAACCTTTATATCATATAATGGTGATTTTGAGACTACCACTTTGGTTCTGTGTGTTTTTGGCTGCATTCGACAGGTCTCGGTGTGTAATCAGCCATGATGTCTGAGTTGTGAAGGTATTCAGCAGCACATGGGGGCATATTGGGTAGCTCATACTTCAGTTCCCGATATGTCCCTGACGTGTCCTGTATCATTCTAGACTTTGGAGGCACCATTTCGGGCTTAAATGTTGCCACATATTGAGTATATCCTCAAATATATGTAAACATTATTATTATTTAACAATACAATTTAACTGCTAAGAGTGAACTAACTTAAATACTAACATGGTATGCAGTAAGTTCAAGAAGTGGCAATTTTACAGACTAAAATAATTCACAGCAGGATCCCTGACGTTAAGTTATTTTATATAACTATCTTACTTATAGTTAAAAATAGTTATATATTGGGAAATTGCACACTTCCAATTTAGCATATGCTGAGGGCAGTGGCGTAGCGTGGGGGGTGCAGGGGGGGCCGGCCGCACCGGGCGCAATATCTGGGGGGGCGCACTAGCCCTATGCAGCCGCCAGGGCCGTCTTTAACGCGGGGCAAACGGGGCAGCTGCCCTGGGCCCATTTACTCCTGGGGGGCCCCAAGGCAGCTGTCCCGTGGGCCCCCAGCCCCTGCTGCCGCGTTCACAGCGCATTGCGCTTGTGAACGCTTTTTTCCGGCAAGCCGCATCCGATGGATGCGACGGCCGAAAAAAAAAAAAAAAAAAAACTGCCGCCGGATGTGACGTCGCGTCACATCCGGTTTCTGTTTCCCTCCTCCGTGCAAGAGGGAAGACTGCACGGAGGAGACATCCGGCGGGGGACACGGAGCAGCTTCATGTAAGTACGGGGTGGGGGGGGGGGGGCTGGCTGGCACAATATTCCTGGTATCTGATTGGCACTATATTACTGGGTATCTGATTGGCACTATATTACTGGGTATCTGATTGGCACAATATTACTGGGTATCTGATTGGCACAATATTACTGGGCATCTGATTGGCACTATATTACTGGGCATCTGATTGGCACTATATTACTGGGTATCTGATTGGCACAATATTACTGGGCATCTGATTGGCACTATATTACTGGGTATCTGAATGGCACAATATTACTGGGCATCTGATTGGCACTATATTACTGGGTATCTGATTGGCACTATATTACTGGGTATCTGATTGGCACTATATTACTTGGCATCTGATTGGCACTATATTACTGGTCATCTGATTGGCACTATATTACTGGGCATCTGATTGGCACTATATTACTGGGTATCTGACTGGCACTATATTACTTGGCATCTGACTGGCACTATATTACTGGGCATCTGATTGGCACTATATTACTGGGTATCTGATTGGCACAATATTACTGGGCATCTGATTGGCACTATATTACTGGGTATCTGAATGGCACAATATTACTGGGCATCTGACTGGCACAATATTACAGGCCTCTGACTGGCACAATATTCCTGGCCTCTGACTGGCACACTATTACAAGCATCTGACTGGCATAATATTACAGGCATCTGACTGGCACAATATTACAGGCATCTGACTGGCACAATATTCCTGGCCTCTGACTGCACACTATTACAGGCATCTGACTGGCATAATATTACAGGCATCTGACAGGCACCATATTCCTGGGCTCTGACAGGCACAATATTCCTGGGCTCTGACAGGCACAATATTCCTGGGCTCTGACAGGCACAATATTCCTGGGCTCTGACAGGCACAATATTATTGGTATCTGACTGGCACAATATTACTGGTATCTGACTGGCACATTATTACTGGGCTCTGACTGGCACAATATTGCAGGCATCTGACTGGCACAATATTGCAGGCATCTGACTGGCACAATATTACTAGGCTCTGACTGGCACAATATTACTGGGCTCTGACTGGCACAATATTACTGGCATCCGAAAGTTACAATATTACTGGCATCTGAATGGCACAACAATTATGGCATATGTGTGTGTGTGTGGGGGGGGGGGGGGGGGTAACATTAGAGGTACAGGATTGAGGAAGTTGGCTCCATCTAGCCCAGTCTTGGATCATCTCCAGGGTATGGTTCCATTTTGATGTTTAGTTTTTGTTCTTGATATTTTTTGTCGTTTACGATGGTTGTGAGACGACATATAATAGCATGGCCCATGCTAGGTTACTACATGTGTATATTTGTATTCATAGACCTGCTGAAAATGTGGAGAATGTGTGTAATGCATGTTCGCACTCAATAAAGTGTTGGAAAATAAACTTGTATTTAGATGCATTTTACTTTAATTACATAAGTATTTTCATAACAAACAATACATGTGCTTGGGGGGTAAGGGTTTCTTTAACTAATCTAGTAGAAGAGACTCGAGTGCTAAAATCCACGGGTTAGGGGGCGCAAATTACTTGCCTTGCCCCGGGTGCTGACAACCCACGCTACGCCACTGGCTGAGGGTATACAGTTGACATCTACTAGTTCTGAAGATAGCCTGAACTATGTCTGACATTAAATGCATAATCATTGTATTCACATTACTAGCATGCACTAGCTGTAATCATAAAGATTTTACACAATAGCACACTGGTCTATCACCAGGGCATACTACATGGGTACAGCTTGCATGATGATATGGCTATGCCTTATATATCTTAGTACACTTTTGTGCTTAGATCAAGTAAAAAAAAAGGAAATAAAGTCAATTGTATGTTTAACCCCTTAAGAACATTACAATTCCATGCAAATGGCATACTCTGGTTCTTAACTCCTTTGTGACTGGACTGTTTTGGCAATGTTTTACTACCATTTATGACAGTAGATGTTTTAACACTTCTGTGGTATTTGTGTTAGCTGTCATTTTTATTTATTGTACCCACACTATATATATATATATATATATATATATATATATATATATATATATATATATATATATATATATATATTATTTATTTATTTTTTTTTTTTGGGGGGGGGGGTAAGAAGGATATTCTTTAGATTATCAATTATTTTGATCATGTAATATAATTTATTATAAACAAAATAATAAAATATGATGGGAAATGTAAACTTTTACTTGAATAATCATTTACACATCTACATAAGCTAATGATTCAACCTGCTAAATAAATTAAAATATTTGTCCTGACTTTAAAAATGCCGCCATGTTTTTTTACTTTACTTTTTATTTGCAAGTTACAAGGCAAAAAGTAAAAATTGCTAATTTCTTTTTGCTAACCTTTTTTTTTTTTTTTTAGAATTCCCTATAGTGACATATATGTAGCCCTAACCATAACTCTAACCCTAGCCCAACTTAAAAAAGAAATTCATTATTTTAATAAAATCTGGGGGCCTGGGAGGTGCTTGGCAGACATGGGCACGCTGCCTATAGTGTAAATAGTTTCTTCCTGACCAGCAATGGCGTTGACTGATAAACACTGTGATTGGTTTTCACAGCCATTAAATGTGATGGAGGGGACTTCCACAGTTCCAAGGCACTCAGCCATGTTAGTTCTAGCCCAATTGTGGTATGCCTGCTTATGAGCAAGCGTTGTTGGTGAGATGAAATGCGTAAAGTTTTCTGTGGAACTTTTTGTCCCCCGCCTGTGTCTACATTATGGATTTTAAAAAAGCACTATTACTTTGCAAGAAAAACGGCATGACGAGTCCATCATTTCCATATTTAGTCCAAAAGTGCATCCTGTTTGCATTGGAACACACATTTCTCAAATTTAAAGAACAGGTTATTTTCTCTAATTCTCTGTAGGACACCACTGGCATCCAACTGAGTAGGAAAGGGGCAGTTTGATAGCAACCAGGTGAGGAGGCATGGTAACAGTTGAGGAAAGGAGCTGGCCATTAAAAAACAGTTGAGGATGGTATTATATGTAAGAATATTTATTTAAGTACAGATTGTTATGTTTTCAGTCCTTAAACTCACTATACAGTGAGCTGAGATAGACTTTTCATGTCATTGACTCTACAAACTGTGTTAGCTTTTCATAATAAAAGAGCTCAGCTAGCCATGTGTAATGCATATTTAAATATTTAAGAACTCTCACTTTTGTAACAATACATCATACAGGGCTATCTCTGTTATTCTTGCAAGAAGAACTTACCAGGTTTGTCCACAAACGATGCATAGACAGAGAGGGGGAATTGCAGTCTTACCTCAACTCACATTTTAAGGGTTTACTCAATTATAAGAGAATTATTGGGAAATTGAGATGGAATTTCAAACTTTAGGCCAATGCAGTTGACACATATTCCAATCTGAATGGGAGACTTATTCAAACTCAGCTACTTTAAAAGAATCTAAAATCCCATCTAAATTCCCTGCAATTCTTTATTTAGTGAGGCAACTTCTCGTATTTATATATACTTTTGAGCACCAAAAATGTGGATTGGAAAATCAAATAACAATTTAGTGGATCTGTGAAAACCCCCCATAAAACTAAGGATAAGTAATTGTTTCCAGAATTAGAAAATCAGAATTAAACAATTTGCAATTGATAATAAGAAAGAGAATATGTAAACTATACTTCAAAAATATATTCCTTTGATAACTAGCTGTATATTTATAGAGGGGACACCAAACTAAATACTGTTCAAACTGTTTTCTACTGTACAAAGTGGAAAGCAAATTGTGGCTTCATTTCTTGAAAACTTAGAGTACATTGTACCTCACGCATTCACCTCTGTGATGGTCAAATGTAGATAACAACTACTCTTCCTGAATGAAAGGTGCACTGAAAGATGCATTAAATGGACCGTGGAACAACAAATATGATTTCTGGCATCCTTGCTATTTTAGCAATCTCTCTACTGGAGAACCTCTTCTTGTATCTAGTATTTTGTCATGTCAGCAGCATGCTGGAAAGCCAAGATTATTTGTCCTTGATGTGTGACTGCAATAACAAGCACAACTATTTGTGTATGCCATATTTCTTATAATAAGAAATCTAAAGACGGTGGAAAACTAGACACTGTCCACTTGCAACATTTAGATTTATAAAGTTCAGTCGTAAACAATTCTCTACATCTTACCTTTTTATCAATTGTCTTTCCAGATATATTAAACCTACCATTATTTTTTTTTAATTTCCATAATTACAGCTTTTATAACTATCACAGGAATAGATCTTGGTATTAGTACATCATTAAAATAGTCAAATAACATTTGGTGGTCAGACAGTATCAAAAACGAACCTTTTAGTTTCACCAGCATTTTATTACAGAATATCGTATATTGTATATAGTTCTCAGTACTTCAGAAGCCAACATCGTATTAATTTACTGGCAAAGTCCTATTGTCCAATAGTAGATTGCAGACCTATTGGTGGTACATCCAGCGATTCTTTGTCCACTTTATCACATTTGCATGATTTGTTGTTTGGTCATTTGTAAATGTTAACCCCTTAGTGACATGACTTTTTTGGCTTGTCCGACGTTTGGTGCCATGGGCTGTTTTAACATTTCTGAGGTGTTTGTGTTTTGCTGTATTTTATTTCTGTCTCATTTAGTGTACCCGCACAAACTATATATCGTTTTTATCGTTATAAGAAGGGCTTTCTTTTGATACCATTATTTTGATAATAGCATATAATTTGATGTAAAAAAAAAAATAAAAATATGGCAAAAAAATTAATTTCTTTTTTTTTTATGACTTTTATTTGAAAAATCGTATACTCATGTACAAGAGACAACAAAAAAACACTGCTATATAGTTTCTAATATATGTCCTGAGTTCAGAAATAGCCCATGTTTTATGTTTTTGTGCTTTTTTATTTATGTTACAGGGCCAGAACTATAAGTAGTGCAAAGCTATTTTAAAATCCTTTTTTTCAAAATTAGCGATAGTGACATTGTAACACTGATTTCTTTACTAAATCCATGAATGACCCCCAACATGTACATATTTTTGAAAACTAGACCACTCAGGGCATTTAACTTGGGGTATTTTGACACATTTCATGTAGCCATTTTACCACCAATCTTTGCCAAAGTTTACAGCAAAAAATCTTTTTTTTTAATTTTTCACATAGATTGCAATTTAGGTAAACATTACCTTAAAATGTGAAGGGGTTTTTCCAAATAACACCTCAATATGTGTTCAGCAACATCTCCTGAGTACAGGGATACCACGCATGTATAGGTTTGTTGGTTTGCTTTGAGGCTAAAAGGCCACATTTAGGGGGTGCGCATTTTGGTTTTCCAATTTGGAATTCTGACATGCAGAAAACTTGTGTCCATGTCCCATTTGGGACATTTTTGAAGCCAGAAAGTGTATTCTACCCCACAAAGCCATACATTTTTTAAAACTAGACACCCTAGGGTATTTCAAATGGTAGTATTTTAACACTTTCCATGCACTAATTATACTACCAGTCTATGTCAATGTTTAATTTTTTTTTCACATACATTGTACTTTGGGCATGAATTCACAGATCCTGTTATATGTCAGTGCCAAACAACACCTCAATATGTGTTCAGCAACATCTCCTGAGTACAGGGATACCACCCATGTGTAGGTTGGTTAGGTTATTTGGGGGTTAAAAGGCCACGTTTGAGAGGTGCACTTTTTGTTTTTCCAACTTGGAATTCTGACGTGCAGAAAACCTTCGCCCATGTCCCATTTGGGACATTTGTGAAGCCAAAAAGTGTATTCTACCCCACAAAACCATATATGTTTGAAACCTAGACACCCTAGGATATTTCAAATGGTAGTATTTTAACACTTTCCATGCACTAATTATACTACCAGTCTATGTCAATGTTTTGGGTAGTAATTTTTTTTCACATACATTGTACTTTGGGAAGGAATTCACAGATTCTGTTATATGTCAGTGCCAAACAACACCTCAATATGTGTTCAGCAACATCTCCTGAGTACAGGGATACCACCCATGTATAGGTTGGTTAGGTTATTTAAGGGTTAAAAGGCCACATCTGAGAGGTGCGCTTTTTGGTTTTCCAAATTGGAATTCTGACGTGCAGAAAACCTTGGCCCATGTCCCATTTGGGACATTTTTGAAACCAAAAAGTGTATTCTACCCCACAAAACCATATATGTTTGAAAACTAGACACCCTAGAATATTTCAAATGGTAGTATTTTAACACTTTCCATGCACTAATTCTACCACCAGCCTATGTCAATGTTATGGATAGTAATTTATTTTCGCATTCATTGTACATCGGGCATGAATTCACAGATCCTATTATGTGTCAGTGCCAAACAACACCTCAATATGTGTTCAGCAACATCTCCTGAGTACAGGGATACCACCCATGTATAGGTTGGTTAGGTTATTTAAGGGTTAAAAGGCCACATCTGAGAGGTGCGCTTTTTGGTTTTCCAACTTGGAATTCTGACGTGCAGAAAACCTTGGCCCATGTCCCATTTGGGACATTTTTGAAACCAAAAAGTGTATTCTACCCCACAAAACCATATATGTTTGAAAACTAGACACCCTAGGATATTTCAAATGGTAGTATTTTAACACTTTCCATGCACTAATTCTACCACCAGCCTATGTCAATGTTATGGATAGTAATTTATTTTCACATTCATTGTACATCGGGCATGAATTCACAGATCCTATTATGTGTCAGTGCCAAACAACACCTCAATATGTGTTCAGCAACATCTCCTGAGTACAGGGATACCACCCATGTATAGGTTGGTTAGGTTATTTAAGGGTTAAAAGGCCACATCTGAGAGGTGCGCTTTTTGGTTTTTCAACTTGGAATTCTGACATGCAGAAAACCTGCGCCCATGTTCCATTTGGGACATTTGTGAAGCCAGAATGTGTATTTTACCCCACAAAACCATACATTTTAGCAAACTAGACACCCTGGGGTATTTCAAATTATAGTATTTTAACACTTTCCATGCACTAATTCTACCACCAGCCTTTGTCAAATTTTAGGTTAGTAGTTTTTTTATGTTTTGTTTCCACATACATTGTACTTCGAGCATGAATTCACAGATCCTGTTATGTGTCAGTACAAAACAACACCCCAATATGTGTTCAGCAACATCCCCTGAGTACAGGGATACCACCCATGCATAGGTGTGTTGGGTTGTTTGGGGGCTAAAAGGCCACGTTTAGGGGGGGGGGGGTTGCATTTCCAACTTGGAATTTTGACATGTAGTCAGCCTGCGCCCATGTTCCATTTGGGACACTTTTGAAGCCTGTCAAAGTATTTTACCCCATAAAACCATTTATTTTGGAAAACTAGACATCCTAGGGTATTTAAAATTGTGGTATTTTAACACTTTCCAAGTGCTAATTCTACCACCAACCTATGTCAAAGGGTTGGGATGTCATTTTTTCCCCACACACATTGTAGTTCAGGCAGGAATTTTCAGATTCTGGTATTTGCCACTGCCAACCAACACCTCAATATGTGTTCAGCAACATCTCCTGAGTACAGGGATACCCCCATGCATAGGTTTGTTGGTCTGTTTTGGGGCTAAAAGGCCACATTTAGGGGGTGCGCAATTCCAACCTGGAATTTTGACATGTAGTCAGCCTGCGCCCATGTTCCATTTGGAACATTTTTGAAGCCTTCCAATGAATTGTACCCCATCAAACCATATATTTTTGGAAAATAGACATCCTAAGGTATTTCAAATGGTGGTATTTTAATACTGTATAGGTACTAATTCTACCACCAGCCTTTGTAAAAGTTTGTGGTAGTACTTTTTTGGGAGTTTTTTTTTCCACATGCATTGTACTTCAGGCATGAATTCACAGATTCTGGTATATGTCACTGCCAAAAAACAACCCAATATGTGTTCATCAACATCTCCCGAGTACAGGGAAAGCACCCATGCATAGGTTTGTTGGTTTGTTTTTTGGCTAGAAGGCAACATTTGTGAGATGCGCATCTCAAAATTCCAACTTGGAATTTTGACATGTAGTCAACCTGCGTCCGTGTCCTTTATGGGATATATCTTTGAAGCCAGTCAATGTAATTTACCCCCACCAAACCATATATTTTTTTAACGGTAGACCCCCATCACTCCTTGTGGCAAGGGCTCAGCAGCCACCGATACATCGCTAGATGATGTATCAGAAAGCTGACTAGGGTCAAAATCGAACCCTGAGTCCGCGGCCTCAGAATCAGTGCGTAAGCAGTGATCTCGAGCAAAGAAGGGGTTAATAGCTCTTAGAAGAGCCTATCTAGTACTGTAATACATTACAGTACAAAGAAATTAATCCATAAAACAGTGCAGACAGCAAAACATACTGTTGCTGTGCAAGATTACCGCTTACACAGTGATGAATGGCAGGGAAGGGGTTAATACACAGTGAAATACTTTCATAAAACCTGCCTATTTTATAAAATGTTATTTTATAACACTAATACTGATCTGTCTCTTTCCGTCACAAAAATGTAAGTGAGGAGAGGGAGGCAGATCAATATTTGTGAATATTGATCCGACCAATTTTGATCTGACCAGGGCGAATGGTGAGCTTAATTGGGAAATCACCAAACCGCCTTTGCCACTAATTCGCTGTTACTGATCGATATGCGCTCAGGCAGCTTAAAAAAAAAACCTCAAATATTTTTATTTTACATGTAATCCCCTAGCGGGTATGTGTAAAAATAAAAAAAAAATAAAAATATGCAGACAGATAAAAATTGCTTTCGTGTCAATATCATTACAGCAAAGAAGGGGTTAATAACTCTTAGAACAGCCTTTGTAGTACTGTAATAAATTACAGTACAACAAAAATGAACCTCTAAAAAATGCACAAACAGCAAAAATAAATGCGCTGATGTGCACGATCACTGCTTACGCAAGATCAGTGGCAGGGAAGGGGTTAAATGCAGGGAATTGCTTTAATACATTTTTTTTTATTGTTTTATTATTTGTGTGTTGTGTATTTATTGTTTTTTTGTACTTTTACTTACTTTTATAACTTTGATCTGTCTCTCTCCCTCACTAAAAAAAATGTGAGGAGAGGGAGGCAGATCATAACTGGTCAGATCAATATAGGGTTTATATTGATCTGACCAGTCAGTGGGGATGCTCAGCAGAGTATCCCCACTGCTTGTCAGTGTGCCTGGCAGTCACTGATTGCCTCTCTGAAGAGGCAATCGTGTGGCAGCCAGAGAGCACAGGAAGCAGGTACTTCCTGCCTCCTGTGCTCTTGCCCTCAGAAGTGACCAAGATCGTCCATTTTTTTTTTTGTGTTACTGATTGCCTCGACTTGCGAGGCAATCAGAAACAATTTCTGAGCATAGGAAGCGAAAAATTTGCTTCCTATGCTCTTTTTTGAAATGCCCTCGTTTTAAAGGCACTCCGGAGCAATCGAAATGCCGACGGGCATTTTTTTTTTGTATTGTATGATGCTTCCACACGGAAGCATCGTTACAATACCGCTTGAGCACTGAAAGCGGAAAATCTCCGCTTTCAGTGCTCGTTTTGACACTGGACGGACTAGGTCAGTCCCGTGTCACTAACGCCTCAGCACACAGGACGGACCTAGTCCGTCCTGTGTCGCCAAGGGGTTAAAGGGGCACTCTCCGTAACCTGAAATATTGGACTTTCTTTAAATGAAGCTGTTTGCCTTGTTATCAGGCATACAGTTTTGATGATGATGTCACCAGATGTTTAGTGCAGAAATCTATTAATCTCATTATGGAAGCACCTCATTTGGATACATCTCATCTTTGGCCAAACCCACCTAGCGCCAACCATCCACATTACTGTTACTACAACTAACTTCCCTCTGACCTTTTCAGTCCCAATTCCCTCTACATTGTAGGCTTGCAAACAGGGCTCTGTCCCTCATGTTTCAGTCTGTTCGAGTTTGTCTAACTTAGCATGTAGTTCCCTTCTATGCTCCGCACCAAGCGCTATGTAAATTGTTGGCACTATATAAATAAAGGTTACTATAATGTAATGTAATACATTTATCACTGTGATACCTCGAAAGTGCCTCTTTGAATAAATAAACTAGAATATAGAAAAAAATGTGTTTTTTTCATTCAGTACATTTTTATTGTTATTTTAATATAATACAAAGAAGAAGATGTAAGAAGGAGAAAATAAAGAAAAATGAAAGAAAGAATAAAATAGGGATATATTAAATGAAAAAGATAGGGAGAATAAACAATCAAACAATGTGTTGATGTTACAGTATTCTGTGTGTGTCATCAAAGGGTTTTACAATAGCCAATGTCAGTATCTAATATGTATAGTTTCTTTTCCATGTACGTCCAGCCGAGAGATTTGGAACCAGTTCGCCCCTGCTCCATGTATATGGATGGGGTTCGATGTTATGGCACTTAATTTTATGTTGTCTTTGATTCATATTTTCTTGTTTTCTTGGTTTTCATAAAAACACTAGTGCCCACGGGCAGATCTATCAGCCATGGAATTAAATCCTGAGGGATAGGTTAGTTGATTAATTAGTTTGTATTTATTACACATCACAGATAACATATATTTTAGAAATAATTGTAGCTATCATATTTTATAGTATCTAGTTTCTAGTCCCATTTGATTTATATGTTAATTAGCATTTTAAAGAGGCCTGGGACACCACAAGCTACACAAGATGACAGAATTATAGGCATTCTCTTTCAGAGTTTGCATCATTTTGTTTCATTTATTAACTTCAATTGATTCCCATGTTTGGTTCCCAATCTAGTTTATATTTAAGTTTCAGTGAAGTGTTGATTGGGTACAATATGATTTAGACATGTCAATGTGGCACATAGTTTTTCTATTAAAGTTATGTTTAGGAAAGGATTTTCTCATTTTATTTGATTAAATAATTAGAAATGGCTTTGAAATAACATAGCCATGAAGAGTGGCTAATGCTGAAATGCTGAACAATCTAACCATTTAGTTAGGCCCAGAATGGTGATGTAATGAAAAAAAGGAAACCAATACTGGAATTTGCATTGATTTCTTGGAGAGATGCTTTTGTGGTATCCAGTATTTTTTAGAGTCCGGTATATTGGCCAGAGTTATTTGGCAATTTGGGGATATGAAAAAAAAGAAAGGGCAGCCAAAGATTAAAAAGGAAGAAAGGCAAATCTACAATGAGATTTAAAATGTAGTTTGGAATCATTGGTGATGATAATCATAGGTACTATCTTTCTTTTTATCCTGAATATACATTAAGGCCATGGTCCAATTAAGGTATAAGGATAGCAAAATGGACAGACTAGATGGTCTAATGGTTCATATATGTAAACACATTTTATGGTAATTAAAAACTTGATGCTACATGTTTTTTTGCTAATTAAACCTTGAAGCTAAAGTATGGGATTTATTTCATCTCCCCAACTGGAAAACAATGCATCATGTTAGAAGCACTGATGTGATATGAACTAACTATTTTTATTTACAATACATATAACACTCTGAAAGCTTTATTGTTTGATGTTGGAAAATGTCATTTTGTGTTCTTGTTATGCATCAAATGTAATGCTAAGATAGGTCTATTTTTAAGTGTGCTTATTGTATATCAATTCTACTGAAAACATAAATCTTAAATTGTCATGTCAAAAATCAATAATGTATTAGATAAATAAACAAGTCCAGGATATAATGTACTATTAAAACAATTTATAAGTAAAAAAAAAAAAAAAAACGTATGCATAACAAATGTACAATCAGGCATACCAATAATATATTTGCTATTGATAGAATGTGAAACCTCACAGGTTCAGTGAAAAATGTCGGGTTTAACAAGTACATCTTTTCATACCTTTTTCCAGACTTGATATGCAAATTAAACATTTCCTATTGAAAACCAATTCATTTTCATATCAAGGCAAAGGCGGTGTCATAAGGAGGAAACTCCACAGACACATTTAATCCACATTTCCTGCTAATTTAGACATGTACTTGCAAATTTGCTAGCACAATGTATAGATCATCTTCAGTCCTTTTTTATTCTCCCCGGCCATTTTATTGATTAGAGGAGGTCAGGAGAATGTTGGCAGTTGCTGGTTCCATTTATTGACATGAGATGGGAAATTATATTTATTACAGAAGGCAGGGACATTTTCACAGCTCCTGGTGTCGATTATTTATTAGTAGGACAAGGGCATTTGCATAACCCCAGTCCCAATGAATAGTTTGCAGAGGCCCTTTTTCCAAGCACTTTGCACCACAATTTGAAGGGAGCTCCCATGCATCCGCCAGCATAAAAAAAATAAAAAAAAAAATGGAGTTAACCCTTTCAGTGCTGGAAGGAGCAGCATTTTTTTTATGGGTACAGTAATGCTTTCATTGCACTGCTTTAGATGTGGACAATCAAGAATGCTTGTTAATTTACCACATCTTTTTTTACTTAATGTCCATTTTTGAATCTACTCCATTGTTTTAAACTGATTTGTGTTAATAAAAGGCAGAGCCACTTTAGAACTTTTACCTTTTTAATATTTGTCAGGTGAAAACATAACTGTAATTCTCTCATGGGGCATATGCTAAGCCATGTAAAACACGGTATGGAACTGATTAATACTGCATCATTATGACGTGCTGAAAGGGCACCATCTGTAGAATCTGTTAAACAATCAGGGTTACAGAGTAAGTTTATGACAGGGTTATCCCAACCCTCATCTTTCCAAGGTAGACACAATGGGTACCATTATATTGGGCAAAAGTAAAATTACCAGGACTTACTTTGCAAACAGACAATATATGAATACACCTCCATAATTAAAAACTGAAATGTGAAAAAAAAAATGATAATCATTATTTACACAATTAGTAACTATTATCACCAATAATATATCGACACAATTCTAGATCACAAATAACACATATTAATAATATCACTCACATTGTGACTTGTAATTTGTATTTAATAATAATAATAATAATAATAATAATAATAATAATAATAATAATGAATCCTGTGTTCCTGTATCCTGGGGCATGTTCCTAGATTTTTGCATTTACCTTGTGCATGTCTCCCCAGTGTGTGGGGCATTTAGTTTATGTGTCTTTAATGCACCATTGCTTATTTTTCTATGATTTTATCATTTTAGAAAAAATATTCAAGCATTTTGTGAATGAAGAAGGGAGTTTGGAGACTGTTTCCATTCAATTGTTCCTGTAACACAAAAGGAAGTCCCACTGGGACATTTTTGTATGTAATATCTACATAGGCATACAGAGGCCATTATCTGCACCCATCACTCCAATGGCTCATTGTGTTAGCTAATCCAAGTTTTTCATGTTTAACCCCTTAGTGACCGAGTGCTATGTTGCATTTGATGTGCCTTGAAGACCAGAATTCCATTATTTTTGTCATACGTTTACTGAACTGTGAATTTCTTTCTTTGTGTTCAGTCCACCCACACAAATTATATATCATTTTTTAAAGGACAGATAGGGCTTTCATATGATACTATTATTTTCATCATATGATATAATTTACTATTAAAAAAAATATAAAATATGATGAAAATATGACATAAAAAACACTTCTTCTAACTTCGACCTCATTTTTTTTACACAATTACAAATGGTAAAAAAGACCGCGTCTATATATTTCTAATATTTGTCCTGAGTTTATTAATACCAATGTTTCCTTGTTTGTCTATGTTTTATTTCAAGTAATAGGGCAATAAACAATATTAGTGTTTTTTTTTTTGTTTTCTAACCATTTTCTTCTACAGTGACTTTTTTACCCCAACCCTAAATTCATCCCAACTTTAAATTTACACTAACCCTAAATCTACCCCCACCCCTTAATCTAACCCTTGTAATCATCCGAACCCCCCTGTAACCCTAATTATGACCCTAATTATGACCCTAACCCTAGATCTAGGTTTAGTAGATCTAGGTTAGCTTTTTAAATTTATTTATTTAATTTATTTATTTAATTCATTTTTTCTTTCAGACTGTGATATACTTAACTGCCTCTAGGGGCAGTCAAGTAGCGGTTTCAGAGCGACCGAAGAGATTTTTTTTTTCTCTCTTCCGTCGCTCTCCTCTGGGCACGCTGTATTGGAGGAGCATGCTCCTCCATTACAGCCCCCACCCGCGATCACTGAGTGATCGCGGTGCCCAGGGGGGCTCAGAAGGTGTTGCATGATGCCTCTATCGAGCTTTCACTGCCTATATGTGTAACGGTCATACGATCACATTCGCAGTGATCGTATGCGCGCGAGGGGGGGGGCTGAAGGCCCTCTCAGAGGCTGCTTCGGATCCAAAGCAGCCTCTGAGAGTAGCTGCAGGCATGTAGTGTTGCGCTAAGGAGCGCAACACTACATGAAAACGGAGGACGTATATATACGTCCTCATGGTCCTCAAGGACCATGCTTTTCAGGACGTATATATACGTCCAAATGCGTTAAGGGGTTAAAGAATAATTGAGCAATAGAAAACCATTTTGCAATTATGTTAGCACAGCTAAACCTGCTGGTGGACGACATTGTTTAGGCTGAGGAAGTTGTCGAAAAGCGTCCCTTTTTTGGCATCCTGTCTTGAAACCTGGCCAGGTTTTCTTTGGAATTCTTTCTTTTGAGTGTAATCCCGTTTTTATTTTATTGTGTTTTTGCTATTACTGTATCAGCCTTCCTAGGCTTTTTACATGTTTTGGACTATTGTGATTTAAAAAGTCCAATATATACAATGTACAATATATATATATATTATTGTGCATTTATATTTATATGTTTTATTCGTCTACTCATTAAATATATATTTTTTTATACTACTATATATTGACTGTTGTGGTGGTTTATTTTATTTTACTTTCCTGTTACTATACCTATTACTAATATAGCACTGTCTATTTAGATATTTACATAAACCTGCTATGCTGATTAAAGAACCAGTAACACTGGCCTTATTTAGATGAGCTGAGTATCTGGAACATCAGCATTTGTGAGAGTGACTGGCCCGAAACAAGAACTTGCATTTGAAACTAATCAGTCTATTCTTGTTCTGAGAAACAATGGCTATTTAATGTGAGAAACTTAAGATCTCATACAACATTGTTGTCAGAGACAGGGTCCTGGTAACATTGGACCCAGAGTGCCCATTGATGTAAGACAGGAGTTCAGATGCAGGTAATGGTGACATAGGGCCTGGAGCAAGGTAACCACACTCCCCTGAGGCACGAAAGCCCAGGTTGGTGGAACCACATTCCAGGAACATGTGGTAGCATCTGCTTTATCCAGTATAGGCAAATCAGGAACTGGAAAAACCCTGCAGACATCTTGGAGCAAGCTTAGAACAAAACTCTTTCGGGATTAACAGGATGCTGCAGGCTGTGACAGACAGCTAGATCAACAGGACAAAGACAGGAGATAGGAGAACAAGGGATGGAGTGAGAAGCCAGAATCTTTAGACACTTCTAAATGGGAAGCTAGAATTGGGATATGGGAAAAGAATAGAGGAACTGGAACCCAAAGATGCTTCAGGGGAAGAGGGCAAGGAAACATAACAAACATACAGACATACATACAAGACTAACCTAAGACTCTAAGATGGTCAGGGGTGTGGGTTTAGTTAGACCAAATGGTCATTAGATGATAAGCTTGCCACCAGAGTCAAAGTACCTCACATTAAATAAAGAAAGAGAGTATATTTAAAAGAAGAAAAACTACCACAACTAGAGGACATTGTCTTATATTAGAGGAGCAAAGTTTTAAAAGTAATATCTGGAAGAAGTGCTTTACTGAGAGGGTAGTGGATATATGGAATAGCTTTCCAGCGAAGTGGTAGAGGCAAACAAGGGATAGGCACAAGGCTACCCTAGATTTAAGAGAGGGCTAATAAAAGTATTTAACTAATAAAAGTATTTAGAAATTGGGCAGACTAGATGGACTGAATGGTTCTTATCTGCCAACACATTCTATGTTTTTATGTTCAGGAGATGGAGGCCTGCTAACAAGGCTAAGAACAGGGTTCACCCTATATCAGAGCTCAGAACAGGATTTCGAATAGTCCCCTCATGGAGCTTAGAACAGAGTTCAAGATAGCCCCCTCACAAGGCTTAGAACAGGGTTTAGGATAGCCCCTTAACAGGGCTAAAAACACCTTTCTCCAGAGGTGTTTGTGTGTTTTAGCAGCCTTTTCAAAATGTCCAAATTCATGTGTTGCATTTTCGGTATTGGGTGTCCCATTATTCATGTGTCATCAAGGACCTCCCCCTCTGAGTCACATGACTTCACTATTATATTCTCAACATTAAAAAATGTTTATTTATTAAAAATAATTTCTATGCTCTCATGGCCCACAGGCTCACCACTGTGAGGGCAAGCTATGGGCATTCAATTGGAAAGAGAATCCAGTATGCCACACATTCAGTCACAATTTATCTTAAACTGTATAGAGTTTCTTTTGATGCACAGTTATTTTTAGTTTTAGAAAACATATTTTTTTCAGCTATGTGGGACAGCCATTGGCAGCAGGTTCGCCAATGGCTATCATCTTTGTGGCAGATTTGGAAGAAAATAAGACTTGGAAGAATAACGTGTTTGATGCGACCCTGGTGCTCTGGCGTCGATACATTGGTGATGTAATCAATTATTTATTTACAATGTTTTTTGTGATTAAGAATAATGAATTAAATTAAATGTTTTTTTCATTCTGAAGGATGTGTTAGAGAGCATAAAGGCTAAAGTTGTGTTTACTCGTATAAAAATGTTTGTGCATATATATATAAAAAAACATTACCATATGAATGACATTGGTGAAATGTTTTGATTATAGATGCAGTGAGGCAGATATTTTCAAAAATTTAAAAGTAGTAGAAGATGTAATGGTTTCTGGTGGGTAATTCAATATTTGTTCTGATATCCAATTTCTTGGGAGTGTCCAATGGATCAAAGAGACTTGACTTTCATTCCATTCATTGCCACTGAGCTCTGTCCATTTTCAGCCAATTTTTTTGTTTTATCTTAAATAGTAACATTTTCCTAAGCTACACTACAAAGCTCCATAGGGTCGACTAAATATACACCAATTTGTCTCAAAAGAGATTCGGATCAGGTGCTTTAGTTGTTTTCACAAATCAATGAAATGTGGCTACTTAGTATAAAATTGTGTTTGAATCTGCTGTTTGGAAACAGAAGCATCAGAAGCATTTTGATTGGGACAGTCTCACCTTGAAAATCATAGATTTTTGGCTACCCAAATCCCAGAACACGCTTTAATTCAGCAAACACACACACAATTCTCCAATTTCAATTCTCCCGATCAGTTGATGAATTGAATAGAATAGTGTAGAAGAATTAAAGTAAATATATTTAAATTCAAAATACAGGGAGTGCAGAATTATTAGGCAAGTTGTATTTTTGAGGATTAATGTTATTATTGAACAACAACCATGTTCTCAATGAACCCAAAAAACTCATTAATATCAAAGCTGAATATTTTTGGAAGTAGTTTTTAGTTTGTTTTTAGTTTTAGCTATTTTAGGGGGATATCTGTGTGTGCAGGTGACTATTACTGTGCATAATTGTTAGGCAACGTAACAAAAAACAAATATATACCCATTTCAATTATTTATTTTTACCAGTGAAACCAATATAACATCTCAACATTCACAAATATACATTTCTGACATTCAAAAACAAAAACAAATCAGTGACCAATATAGCCACCTTTCTTTGCAAGGACACTCAAAAGCCTGCCATCCATGGATTCTGTCAGTGTTTTGATCTGTTCACCATCAACATTGCGTGCAGCAGCAACCACAGCCTCCCAGACACTGTTCAGAGAGGTGTACTGTTTTCCCTCCTTGTAAATCTGACATTTGATGATGGACCACAGGTTCTCAATGGGGTTCAGATCAGGTGAACAAGGAGGCCATGTCATTAGATTTTCTTCTTTTATACCCTTTCTTGCCAGCCACGCTGTGGAGTACTTGGACGCGTGTGATGGAGCATTGTCCTGCATGAAAATCATGTTTTTCTTGAAGGATGCAGATTTCTTCCTGTACCACTGCTTGAAGAAGGTGTCTTCCAGGAACTGGCAGTAGGACTGGGAGTTGAGCTTGACTCCATCCTCACCCCGAAAAGGTACCACAAGCTCATCTTTGATGATACCAGCCCAAACCAGTACTCCACCTCCACCTTGCTGGCGTCTGAGTCGGACTGGAGCTCTCTGCCCTTTACCAATCCAGCCATTGGCCCATCCATCTGGCCCATCAAGACTCACTCTCATTTCATCAGTCCATAAAACCTTAGAAAAATCAGTCTTGAGATATTTCTTGGCCCAGTCTTGACGTTTCAGCTTGTGTGTCTTGTTCAGTGGTGGTCGTCTTTCAGCCTTTCTTACCTTGGCCATGTCTCTGAGTATTGCACACCTTGTGCTTTTGGGCACTCCAGTGATGTTGCAGCTCTGAAATATGGCCAAACTGGTGGCAAGTGGCATCGTGGCAGCTGCACGCTTGAGTTTTCTCAGTTCATGGGCAGTTATTTTGCGCCTTGGTTTTTCCACACGCTTCTTGCGACCCTGTTGACTATTTTGAATGAAACGCTTGATTGTTCGATGATCACACTTCAGAAGCTTTGCAATTTTAAGAGTGCTGCATCCCTCTGCAAGATATCTCACTATTTTTGACTTTTCTGAGCCTGTCAAGTCCTTCTTTTGACCCATTTTGCCAAAGGAAAGGAAGTTGCCTAATAATTATGCACACCTGATATAGGGTGTTGATGTCATTAGACCACACCCCTTCTCATTACAGAGATGCACATCACCTAATATGCTTAATTGGTAGTAGGCTTTCGAGCCTATACAGCTTGGAGTAAGACAACATGCATAAAGAGGATGATGTGGTCAAAATACTCATTTGCCTAATAATTCTGCACTCCCTGTATATAAATGTTATACATTATACATTAATATATACATTTTTACATTTTCAGAAAACATATTTTATATTATTGTATGTTCAATTACTTTAATTTTATGTTTTTATTTAATGTATCATGTTTTTATTAATTTTATTACACTGGCAATTTCGTCTGTAGCCAAAGTCCTCCCACTGACTTATATGGGAGGACTTCTGCTATCTTCATAATAAATTATAACAGGATAGTTCTATTTTTTTCAAGTAAAAATATTTTTTTTAGCGTTTATTTAAAAAACATATAACATGTAAATAATAAGAAAGGTAGGACAACAATTTTAAAGAATGTAAGGTATTTGGTGTCATCTCCATTATCACCTGAGGTGCACATAATACTTAGCAGTATTGTCTTTTTAGTGGAAAATAAAATCCATATTTATTTTAATTCTTCCTTTCTCCAAATTTGTGTTTTTTATCTTCTTTCTTTCAACTAAACTATTTTGCTCTCTTGACATCCAACCATTATCCAAAATGTTAGCAAAGCTTTATAACAATTTAGATAATAGGTAAATTATGGTTTACATTAGCTGTTCAAATATTGCTTCTGTACTTGCTCGTTACAACTTCTGAAAATGTATATGATCTGAATCACAAACTAATGTTCTTTGACTCTTATGTATTTTGACATTACATATGCAGATACAATCTGCAATCAAAAAAAATCGTTCATTCAAAATGTCAATTTACAAATCGAGTAATCCTTTTCATGTGCAGTGCAGAGGAGCAGATGCCAATGAACTGAACCACACAAACAGTGATTTGTTTCCCCTAGACTTGAATACAAATTCAAATCTAAAAAAGATATCAGAATATATGGCCATTCAAGGCTTACTAATTGTAGGACTGTATTAAATGGAAGCATTCTACAGGATTTAGCTTTCTCAGCTTATATCTATTGATACAAGTGTATAACAAAGCACATACCAATGTATAAATGATACTTGAAAAAATAATTGATTAATTTCAAGTTTAGTGTACACTTTAATAAGTGTACAAATGTAAAATTATACATTATACATACAGCTTCATTAAAAACATTGTTTAAAAAAAAAAATACATGAAAAAGTACACACAGAATAACACATATAAATGTTGTTCCAAAGAAGAGCATTAATAAAACATTTTTCTTAGCTCATGCAACAAAACCACCTGTTGTTGGTCTGAATAACAGTTTGACACATTTTGCTAAAAACAAAGGTGTACCCAGCGCTGTATTCAAAACTCTCAGCCGCACTTCGGTAGTGTGTCCCTAAACCACACAAAATACAATATAGACAAACACATACAACATAAAAGTGCGCTTGAGAGCAAACTGTGACAGTAATGCACCTTGTGTGAATATATATATACAAGTGAATCTCTTCTCAGAGATATGTGAATTCCTTATCCAAAACACAGGGAGATTCTTTCTGATCCCCCTCAAGGGGATACACTTACAGACTCACAGAAATTAAATGGCACTTCAAATGGATCCTGATGCATTCAGACTTCAGAGGTATTGGTCTCAGAGGAATGTGGCAACAGACATCCAGTTAGTAAGAGAGTAATACAAATTTAATAAAAAAAATAGTAGCTGCTTACATGGGGGATCTTTGTCTCACATATGGTGGGTGCCACACAACCGTTTCGATGTTGATCCTTCCAGGGGCTGGGGAGCGGAGATCTTTTGATGTCCCCCGCTAGTACCTCTGCCTGCAAGCTTTTTTTTAAAAAAACCAGCAGCAGCATTTTTAATCTCCCACCCGCAAGTGCCGCCCTAGGTACTTGCCTTTTATGCCTCACTGAATACTCTGCTTCCGTAAGCTATTTCCATATTATTTACACCAGTTTATTATAAATCATGAGGTATGAGAAACCACACCACTAATAGAATTAGATATATTAGAATCATGCCATTGATCACAGACATAAAGGTACGGTATCTGATAAACTTAAAATAAATTGAGTCATATGTGCTCCCTTTTGTTTTTCCTTCCCTTACTTGCCTTTTCTTTCCTTATTCTTCTCTTTCCTGCAGGCACATTATACTATACAAAATACAAATATTTTTTAATTATTTGGATTCAGAACCTTTCAGGTATAGTCAGAAAAACTACTCATGTATATGCATTTCATTTTTTCTGGATCTTAACAGAATGAGGTTGGTTTCTGGCTGCTTGGTAACTGCTTGTAAGACTTGCAACATTGCTACATTTTTTTACACGATCAAGCAGAGTTGTAGGAACCATAGTTTTATTATTGTGGGGTGTGTGACCCTCTTCTTCTTACCAGTGTTGCCATAATTCTGCTTTCCAGTGTTATAAATGTATTACATTCAAGAATGCAAACTGCATTTGAGGTAATACAACATAATATACATCATAAGACTGTTTATAAAGGAGCAGTAAAGTCAATGGATCAACTATAGAAACTGTTCAATCATCGGGTTTGTAGACTGAATTTCCATCAGGGTTTACTCAGCCCTTCATCCTTCAAAGGTTGATAAAACTGGGTATTTGTAACAACCCCAAAATGCACATGAAAATATCTCATTGTACCATATTATGAGCTAACTATAGCGAGAGATTTGTAATTGAAAGTGTGGTAAAAAGGATAGTACTGTATGATGTCAGAGGTGTTGAACAGTAATATCGAGACTGGTACATATGAATAAAGGAGAAGCCAAGGACGTTTTGTGTCAGTTTTTGGACATCATTCTGTGTATTCAAATCATATTCTGTGTCTCTGAGGATAAAAGAAAGAATTCCACATTCCTAATTCAGGAACAGATAAGGTGGAAGGTTGTTAGTGGAAGGTTTATGACTCTAGCCACATTTCATTGTATGTATGCAGTCACAGCTGTGCGTATATACAAACAAGAGGAGAAAGGGGGGCTGAAGGCACAGACTGTGAGTTTATTCAGATCTTAGATTTGAAGAATCTAATAAGGGTTATTATAAATACACCTAGTTGATTCAAATCACCATTAAAATATATAGTTATATCACACCTTCACTAATAAATATGTAAAGTATAATTAATCCTACATATTAATTAGAATGTTGTTTTTATTGTTTTATTAGTGTGGTATACATTTTATTATACGTTTTTATCTAATGTGCAATGATAAGAATATTAATATGAATATTTACTCTAATTTGAAATTATATTAACACTTCTATACATTTCAACATATATATATTTTTTTACATTATACTCACAATCCAGGTATAGCTATAAATCATGACATCATCTCATTTAAATTAAACACACATTCATTTTTAATTTGCTTAAAGTTACAGAGAACAGGGTGTGAGTCTGAGATAAGGTTGGTTGATAAGTTGATACTGGAGCGGTAGAAGGGAGACCGGAGGAGAGACTGACTTTGGGAGAGCTGCCTTTAGTGGGTTGAGAGATGGGAATGTTTTAGAAAAGGGCTTCTCTCCTTCTGGGGATAACTCAGGAATATGAGGCTTTTAATAGCACATGATCACTATAACTATAGACATAGTATTCAGTTAAGTCCCAGGAGTAACTCCCATCACACCATTCTTCAATGGAAGGAGTCTCAACTGCAAATCAACCTCTGCCGGTAATGTATAAATGTGGTTCTTTGTTTCTAGCATAATCTCAATGTTTATGGATGTAATTAGTATACATATTTGGGTAAATTAAACTTAAATCCCACAATTTATGAGATCTATATATTTTAGCCTGGTGTTTATCTGTCATCCTTTCTGGAGAAGGAAGCCAGAGGAATATCCAATTACCAAGAATCAGAAGTTCTTATATTCTAACTATTCACCCAAATATGTAATATCTAATCTCCAGAGATTATCTAAGATTCATATTCTTAAAGTCTAAGATAGAAAGCATATATTGTCATTTACCGGGCAGATTAAGAAATAACCACCTTGAGTTATATGATTTAGTAATATTACCTTACCTAAGCAGAGTTTATGCTAAGCATTATCAATATAGGTGTGGTTGAATCTAAATAAAATGCATGGCCATCTAGTGGTCAGAAATGTACTGCATAGTAAATTATACTACATGCATGTTTATACAGCTATAGAGCTGCATAATTCATGTTTTATCTTATTAACATCTGTTATAAGTCATACATGTGAATTATGATTAACATCTATTGATATTGTATTTTGTTGTCACGCTATTTTGCTAGTCGTTTGATCTTTATTTTATACATTATTTATTATTTTATTAATAATTATATTTATAAATAATTGTATTTACTTTTGTAAAAACGTCATCCAAACTCTCTATATACCTAACGAATACTTTATATGGTTATTTTTGGTCAGACCCATGTATATGAATCATTCCTTTTTCATATTTTTAATGATTCATAATTAACAACCCAGATTCATATTTTTATGGTTATTAATATCCGACAATGAAAGAAAGGAAACAAATAGTGTTACATATGTACCCTTTATTAACTAGCTGGGAATTCGAGTGCAAGCTTCAAGATCCTCAGGCACAAATGTGTAAAACTGATTACAATCATCATGCTTACCATTAGAGATCACTATATTTGCTCATGTGCATTAGAACTTTCCCATTTAATTTATATGTGCTAATCAGATATACTATATTCTTTTTTCATTATAGTTGTGACAAAAATATATGCATTTCTAACACTATTAGTTTTTCTTCATACTTTTATCCTATATATTTGTATAATATACAATATATATATATATATATATATATATATATATATATATATATATATATAGATATATATATAAATGAAAATTATGTCATGAAGGCATGATGTCATGAAGAATCAGAGATTTATTTACAAAGATCAACATTTCATACATGGGACTTTTATCAAGATCATTTCTGCATAACTTCATAATGGCTCTTGTTCAGTCTATCTTCTTGTTGTTCAGCTGTGAAATTGTAAATATACAATAAATATATTTAGCACAGTATATGCACAAATGCTTTGAAATTTTTCTTTTAATATGCACTATCCAACTGTCAAAAAATTATTATTACAACTAGCATATCTATACAAACACCCTTAAAACAAATTATATTACATTACACTTAATTATATAGAAACAACAATTGGCATAGCACTTGGTACAGAGCATAAAAGAGAACCATACAATGTGCTAGACTAACAGGGATAGACTGATCCATGAGTTAGAGAACCCTGCTCACCAGCTAACAATCTAGAAGCTTTTTATAGTTAAATCACCTCTAAAGGTATAAAACATTTTTTTAAACAGTTTTTAAGATATTTTTAATACTAGATTCCAGTTTATGTGCTGTGAAACTAATCAACTGTTTTCTGATTTTCCTTATTCCATCCTGTGATAAATACAAGACATGTAACTCTTTATATAATTTATCAAAACTTAACTTGATTTGCAGCTTATGAGGGCTTATCTCAGTAATGAAGGTTCTAACATACTGTGGATCATTTGTAAAAGTCAATTCTTTGCATTTTACCCAGTCACGGGCAGCCTCATTCAGGGACACTGCATATTTTCTTGATTGAAAGCTCTGATTGAACGAGATTTCAATCAATCAGGAAATACTTATCAACTCTGCTGATTGGCTGAGAGTTTAGAAACAACACCTGAATGGTTTAGTCCCTCCTTCACAGTGTGTAAGCTGCAGCAGACTGAGCCTGCATCGCATAAGAGCGTGTATGTGTGTATGATAGTAATAGAGCAGTTCATTTTCTACAGTTGCTTAGGTATGCTAATTGAGGGTTTGATTCCATGCAAATGCTCAGGTCTGCTCATAGAGAGGTTAATTCTCTGCAAATGCTGAAGTGTGCTCATGGAGAAGTTAATTATCTGCATCTGCTCAGGTCTGCTAATGGAGGGTCTCATTCCCTCCCACTGATCAGGTCTTCTCAAGGAGAGGTTACATTTCTGCAACTGTTTGGATTTGTTCATTGAGGGTTTATTATCTGCAAATTCTCAAGTCTTCTAATGGAGTGGTTAATGTTCTACAACTGCTCAGGTCTGTAAATGGAGGGGTTCATTCCCTGCATCTGTTCAGGTCTGCTTGTGGATGGGTTAATTATCTGCAACTGCTCATGGAGGGGTGTCACAAATGTTGAGCAGCCGTCGGCTGATGTCTTCAGGTTAAATTGATGTCTTGGCAGGCAAATTAAACTCTTGTAAGGGCTTCCACAGTTCTAGAGATATGGAACAGGATGCTTAGGCAGTGGGAGACAGCATGGGGTAGGAAAGGAGATGAAACCAGCTGAGTCTTATACCGTTCTCCATGGAGAGACCTCTTTTTGACCACCATGCCGGTTGTTGTGAGCCCTGGCCTGTCATCCTCATGAGACACTCAGTATCACAGTATGCATGCTTGTACTCATGTAGCGCCGTTGCTAGCTGGATGGCCCAGCTGGTTGCTATGAGAATCAAGTGGCATGATTCACATGTGATGCCTCAATGTCTAATTGAGGAATTAATTCTCTGCTACTGGTGTGGTCTGCTCATGGAGGGGTTAATTATCTGCAACTGCTCAGGTCTGCTAATAGCAGGGTTAATTCTCTGCAACTGCTCAGGTCTGCTAATAGCAGGGTTAATTCACTGCAACAGTTCAGGTCTGCTAATAGTTTGGTTATTTATCTCCAACTACTCATGACCTGTAATGACTGTATGTATATTACAAATATATTATTAAACCTGAAATCTACATGGTTCCCAAGCCTTCGTAATAATTTATAATATAAAATGCATTTTATGTGTATGTGAATAAGTGCGTGATATAGATATATTATGCCTTTGTGTATTCTCAGCCACTAAATACTGCATCCCTGAGTGGCAGAAATAAAATGTGGTCACCCTATGTCCAAGTCAGTAAAATCAGTAAAATTTATGCAGAATAACAGCCGACATTACCTGGTAAGTTGGTTTTTACAACCAGTATTAAACCGAGTTTTAACATTTTATAAAACTGATCAAATTTTCAAGAATAGAGAGGCTAAATAGTATCATAAAACTCTCGTGAGGTGAAAGTTTTAGCAGTTATTCTGGGAAATTAAATTACTCTAACTGAAAATCAAAAGCAATTTACTGTAAAAAGTGTGAAAAATAGAGCAGAAATCTCAGTTAAAATTCAAAGAGTACATGTGACATAACGATCCTTAATGACTGCAGAAGTCTTTTCATGAAGACTTACTAAGGAAATGATTACAGTTTTTTTATGGGAACAGTCTAGAGAATGATTTTTATAGTGTGCATTTTTTAGTATTCATTAAAATGTATTCAGATAAACATGTATACAGGCACCAACCACAAAAATATAGAACACTCATAGGACTTAAATAAGCATACAACTAAACACAGTTTAAAGTCTTGTTATTTTTTTAGGTTTCACGATAGATCATTATTTTTTGCTTGGCATTCATGTCTGGCAGATAATTGCACATCGGCACAATATTGAAATATGCTATAAGTGCAAGGAGTTTGAACTTATATTCAAATGTGACCAAATTCGGCGACCTATGTGTTTCTGCCATGGGAGATTTTTATTTGGCATATGATTTTATACAAACCCTCAAAACATGTGTGATTAAGCTTTTCGGTTTATACATGTATATAGTTATATTATTATTTGTCACCAATTATCCATTATTACATGTTTTATTTGTTCTTGTGGCGTTATGTTTTTTTTTCCAATTCTTTATTTTGGAGTGTTTTTCCAAAAATGTTTTTGTTTCATAGAAAACAGATTGATAAAGTCGATAAATAACAATATATGCAGTACATAGAAGAGCAAGATATTGATTGAGTACAGTATTTGTTTGGAGCAAATCAAAACATCAGACAAATATTAGGTAAGTATTCAGGATACATGAACAACCAGATCTTCAAATAAGAATAGTGCCAATGTATTTTGGGGTTTATATTTGATATAAAATGATGTGAAGATTGGTAGTTAATATAGTGCAATAGTGAGATGAACTGGGGAAGTGAAGGCATAAGGGAAGCCAGAGGGGGAAGTAAGAGGAGAGAGAAGAGAAGAAGGGGGAAGAAGAGAGAGAGAGGAAAAGAAAGAAGAAAAAAAAGGGTGAGGGGATTAAAGGAGGGTTATGTGTGTTTGGTTAGGAGTGTGTTTGGTCTGCGTCCAGTTAAGTTGGGTAGTAAGTCTTTCAGGGGAGCCACAGTTTTTAAAATCTAGATGGGGTGTTGAGTATAAATGCCGACAATTAGTCCATGTCAATCACGTCTTTGATCATGCCAATCACCGTGGGCAGGGTTGGGATTTGGGGTTGTTCTCACATTTGCGCGATGGCCCTTTGGGTAGCCAAGGCTATCCTAGACATCAGCTGATTTTATTTTGTGGTAGATGAGTCTATTGGTTTAGACAATAGGAAGATGCAGGGATCCAATGGGATTTTTTGTGAAGTATGCAAGAGATCAGGTTATTAACCAGTTTCAGAGTTCCTGTATATTCGGGCAGGTCCACCAGGTGTGGAAATAGGTTCCAATTGCACCTCAGCCCTTCCAGCAAAGTGGGGAGTGACGGAGCCATGTACCAGCGTATAAGAGTTTTATAAGCTTGTTCTTTATAAGTGTTGAGCGAACCCGATCCGCACTGTTCGAGTTCGTACTGAACATTACGGTGTTCGGACCCCGGACCCGAACTAGAGTCCCCATTCATAAGAATTTCTTATGAATGCTCTAGTTCAGTTTATAGAAAGCCAATAGTATTACATGTATTCTATAAGCCGAAAGTCTATAAACCGAACGACATTCGGTTTATAGACTTTCGGTTTATAGAATACATGTAATTCTATTGCTATTCTATAAACCGAAAGTATATAAACCGAACGTCGTTCGGTTTATAGACTTTCGGCTTATAAAATACATGTAATACTATTGGCTTTCTATAAACCGAACAAGAGTCCCCATTCATAAGAAATTCTTATGAATGGGGACTCTAGTTTGGTTTATAGAAAGCCAATAGTATTACATGTATTCTATAAGCCGAAAGTCTATAAACCAAACGACGTTCGGTTTATAGACGTTCGGTTTCTAAAAAGCCAATAGAATTACGTGTATTCTATAAACCGAAAGTCTATAAACCGAATGTCTTTTGGTTTATAGACTTTCGGTTTATGGAATACATGTAATGCTATTGCTATTCTATAAACCGAAATAGAGTCCCCATTCATAGGAATAGGTCAATTGACCTATTCGTATGAATGGGGACTCTATTTCGGTTTATAGAAAGCCAATAGCATTACATGGCTATTGGCTTTCTATAAACCGAAATAGAGTCCCCATTCATACGAATAGGTCAATTGACCTATTCGTATGAATGGGGACACTCACCCACATTTTACTTCATTTTTCAGCCCTCTAGCCCTTTCCAGGACTTTTTTAGAGGCATTTTAGTGGCCAAAAGTTCGGGTCCCCATTGACTTCAATGGGGTTCGGGGTCAAGTTTGGAGTCAAGTTCGACTATGAACCCTGACTTTTTTACGAAGTTCGGCCAAACCTGCCGATCCCGAACATCCAGGTGTTCGCTCAACTCTAGCGAGGTACAAATTAAAATTTTTGAAGTAGCTTCCCTTATGTCAGTATAGTCCTCTTTGTCGATAGTGTGTCCGATGTCTTTTTCCCAGGCTGCTATGTATGACAGAGGGGGACCCGATGCGGAGAAAGTGATTTCTGTGTAAAGAGATAATATCAGTTTCTTTTGTCTGGGGGAGTCCATACATAATTTCTCAAACCAGAAGGGTTTGGTCTATTCTGCCATGCGGGTTGATGAAGATGAACCATAGTTTCTCAGCTGGATGCATCGGAAAAAATCTGAGCGACTGAGTGTGATGGATTTGGCTAGGTCATAAAACGATTCCATCCATAAACAGGTCATAAATACGAGAAATATCGCCTTGATCAAAAGTTTTAAAATGGGAGGGGTACATGCCTGGAGGAAAATCTTT
Source organism: Pelodytes ibericus (assembly GCA_036172795.1). Classification (NCBI taxonomy): domain Eukaryota; kingdom Metazoa; phylum Chordata; class Amphibia; order Anura; family Pelodytidae; genus Pelodytes; species Pelodytes ibericus. Next base: position 159,897,640 of record CM069863.1, read on the forward strand.
GTTTCTATACAGCGATGTCAGTGGGGAGTTTAGTATGGTGGAATATAATGTCCGTAGCATCAGTCTGTGGGGTTTGGGGGTCCAGATGTATTGTGAGAGAACGTCTTCGTGGAACAAATCATTTTCTATGTCAACCCATTTAATCTGTGAGATGGTGGCATGCCAGGCTCCTATAGTATTTGGTCAAGTCGGGCAGGCCCAGCACTCCTGCTTGTTTAGATCTATACATAGTGTTGCTGTTCAGTGCTTTTTTCCCTGTTGAAATTGTTTTTTTCCCTTTTATTGAAAAAATACAAAATACATTTCCATAAATCCATATCAATTAAGTCATACTGAAATACAAAATGCATTATCCATAAAAACATATCCATCACCCCCTTTTTCTTAAATACACAGGAAAGAATATGTATATAAATAACTATATCTCCATATATTATTAAATTCTTATTCCTATCACCCTTCATACAACAGGATACAGATATTGGGGTTGTTATAAAATCTCACGGATATAAATGGTTATTTATAGTTGTTAATACTAAATTAAGGTTAACCTAATTTATATCCATAGCCGTAGCCCTGTCCTATCAACCTCCATATCATAGTTCCCACCTCACAAGGAATAGGGATTCTGGTCAATATGTTGAATTGTTTATAACTGATTCTAACTTGTAATACCACTCTACCACGTTGTTGGCAACCCTGTTTTCTGCTTTCTATCCCACATACGTCTCTCACTCCCATTCACCCATTCACTCTTAGTATTATGAACTAATGCACCTCACAATCTAAATTTATCTCTGTTTTTCTTTTAATAAAATGTATTTTGTTTTCTACAGTATCATTATTATCCTATAATATATTGTTATTTCTCTAGCCCTCAGATCCGTTTTCCCACCGTCTTCATTTTAGGGTCCTTTATCTATGCTATCGTCTCCCCGTAGGGCAGCATTTATTATGTCTAGTCCACGGGACTGTCTTTCTATTGATTCACAGTATTGGTCCCATAGAAGCCAGATTGTCATATCCACCTGCATCATCTCTTCAGCTTTCTTTATCTTTTCTATTTCCCTTAGCCAAGTTCTCACATCTTTTCCAAAATTGTGGAATCACACTTTTTGCAGAATTTATGAGCCTTAAGGCTCGCGTATTCCTATACTTCTTAACTGTAAGGTAGTATGGTTCAATACGATCATCTTTGTTGTCAGCTTAATTTTTAATATATCTACATGTTGAATTACTTATTTTATATTGCTCCAGTACTCTTGTATTTTTTTGCATCGCCACTATTTATGTAGGAAATCTCTAAATTACACCTCCAGCAAAGCTGATGGAAAGATCTTATTTAACTTTGCTGGGACCCTATACCACCTAATTAACAGTTTATATGCCAATTCCTGATGTTTTCTAGATATAGAGCATTTTTGTGACATATAGAAAGATTTTAACCAATCTTTTTCCAAGAATTGTCTGTTTAAATCCTTTTCCCAGGCCTCTGTATAGTAGGAAGGAATATCCAACACATTTACCATCTTATGTACTCATGACAGGGAACCCCTATTATCCTCTTCCCTTTTACACCACAGTTCAAAATCTGTTTCCTTCTGAGGTATATTATTACTTCTCCCTAGTGTCCCTATATAACGTTTTAATTGTAGGTACGTAAATATTTCTTGTGTGTTAAAAATATCCTTCTCTAGTAGGGATTGCAGGTTTTGACAGGTGCCCTTTTCTACTATGTCTCCCAGGGTTAATTGGTCCTTTCTTTCCCCCATATTTCCCAAACAGATTTGGAGTTAAACCCAGTGGGAACTGATGATTATTTCATATTGGTAACAGTAAACTTGGGTAGCTAGTTATTACTCCCTTTTTTTTACACTTCAACCAGAGTTCAATTGTCGGCGAGATTGTGGGGTTGGTCTGTTTTCCCAGCATCTTTATTGGGTCAGCTATCCATGGAACCACCCAAATAGGTGTCTCAAAGTATTCTCCCTCCATGCTTACCCATTCTTTAGGGTTTTTTCTATTCCATTCCTTTATCCTCCCTAAATGTATAGCCAGGCAGGGGCGTTGCTAGATCTCCAAAAGATCTGGGGCTGGAGCCCGTGATCGATTTGATAGAAGTGGAGTAAATAAGCTCACATTCTTAGGCGGCATACAGACTGATAACTATGATGCCAATGAGCAATAGGTATATACAAGGATATATCGGGGCTCAACAAATCCCGGGCACCAGGAAATTATACCTGTACTTACCATTTGAGGTCTTCTTTCTTCATTCTTCTTTTTTCTTTCTTCAGCCCCAAAAAAGGCCAAATAAAAAAACATAATACGCGCCGCAAAAAAAAAAAAAACGAGCACAAAAAATAATAATCCACGGGTGAAAAATAATCATATCATAACATCAGAGTGCTCTGAGCTTAAATTCAGGGCGGGGGAAGGCTTAATAAGCCTTCCCCCACCCTGCAGAGCTCAGTCTGCCTACCTACCCACCCTCACCCTAATAATAGTGGGCAATAAACTAAACTGTAAAAAAGTAACAATTTCATACTTACCATTTGATGTCTTCTTTTTTCTTTCTTCTTTTCTTTAGCCCCAAAAAAGGCCAAATAAAAAACCATAATACCTTCGCCCATGGAGGGCCCCATGCAGACTGAGCTCTACAGGGCAGGGGAAGGCTTATAAAGCCTTGCCCCGCCCTGCAATTAAGTTTAGAGCACTCTGCAAAGGGCTCTGACAGGTAAAGTCTCTCCATTTACCTGTCACAGCACAATGACTGTTTGGTTTGAAATCCAACCAATCAGAGTGCTCTGTGTCATTTTACACAGTGTGGTAAAGTTCTTTGGAATTTTCCCACTCTGTTTAAAATGGCTAGCACTCTGATTGGTTGATTTGTTCTTTACAAATCCAACTTAGAGAAATCTCTGGTCTTGTTACGAATACCAATAGATCGTCCGCAAATGCTGCTACCTTTTGTTGTCTACTTCGGTATGTAAAACACCCGGGATTATCTCCTGTAGTCTTACGGCTAGTATTTTAGCTAATATTTTTAAATCCATGTTCAGGAGCGATATCCATCAAATCCTTCAAGTGTGGTATCAACTCTTCCCCAAAAATATGGTAATATTTTATTGGAAGATCATCTGGGCCTGGACTTTTTCCTTTTGCCATTGATTTAACTACTAGCCAGATTTCTTCCATGGTTATCATTTGATCCAGGCCTTTACTCTGAGTCTGGGAGATTTTTATATTTAGATGTTTCTTTAAGTAATTCCTGATCTTCATTAGGTGATTACACTCTTCTTCATCTCCCTGGTTGGGGTGCAGATTATAAAGCCCTTCATAATAATGTTGAAACCCCCCCCGCTATTTCTTTAGAAGTATGGCATATTTTGCCACTTGAGTCTTTAATCCTAGCTGTGTAGTTTCTTGTTTGTTTTGCCCTCAAGGCCCTTGCTAAAAGTTTTCCTGGTTTAGTGCCTTGTTCATAGAACATACCTTGTATCTTCTGGTGTATTAACTCTAGCTTTTTATTTATCAAATCTGCTAGCTGAGTTTTTTTTTCTTAAGGGTCAGTAAGATCTAATTTTGTAGTGTAGTTTTATGAACTTTTTTCTGTTGCTCAATCGCTCCTTACCAGGGTATCTATCTGTTTTGTACTTTGTCTTTAAATCTGGCCCCTTGCTGTATAAACAGGCCCCTTATAACTGCCTTATTCCACTTGAAACATCTGAAGTTTTATTTTCTGAAAAGTAATTTTTTATATGAATCTTAAATGTGTTTACCAGTGTTTTATCCGCTAAAAGTCCCTCATTAAGTCTCCAATTAAAGTTTTTTCTGAATATGTTTGGAAATTTGTTTGTGCAGGTAACTGGCGCATGGTCACTCCATGTCCTTATTCCTATACAAGTGCTAGCCAGGTACTCAAGTCCATAATGGGATAGCAGTATCATGTCTAGCCTTGAGTACTTTCTGTGGACTCCTGAATAGAAGATAAAGTCCTTTTCTTGGTCATGTTGTGTTCTCCAAGCATCAGTAAGCTGCATCTGGCTTAATGCTTTTTTAACTTTACTCACTTTACATCTCGACATTCGGGACTTGCCATCTGATGTATCTAGCCTGGGGTCCAATACCATGTTTAAGTCGGTTCCGACCCCTACCATTCCTTCTGCATATGTTTTTAGTTTATTGAGGGCTTGTGTTAGGAATTGTTCTTCTTTATCATTAGGAGTGTAAATTGATGCCAATTTTATAGTTCTATCACCTAGTTTTCCTTTCAGGAATATCATTCTCCCCTCTTCATCTATCCAGCTATCTTGAATTTGTAATGGGAAATCTCTTGCTATCATAATTGCAACCCCTTTTGTTTTGGAACCTTTAGTGTTATTCATATACACTGTTGGGAAAAGGTTGTTTTCTTATTTAGGTTGGGCCCCTTCTTTAAAATGAGTTTCTTGCATCATTTCTTCTTGTATATTTTGTTTTCGCAGATCATATTGTAACGTAGATCTCTTACAGGGTATATTTAGCCCATTGGCATATATTGATAGCACTTTAATTGATCCCATTCTGGGCTATCTGGGGGTAGAGAACCAAACTCTTATTGTGTTCTCTCTTATATATCTATCATACTTCATCCATACGCATTCATCTAGTAAAAACAATATTTGGGTACACTGACCTCTGTACACCCTCCTCGTCCCGATGGACCCCTCAGTCAAGCCTTTCTTGACTTTATCTCCCATGACTGTGGTCTGAGCCCACATTCTAGATTGGTCCTACTTGGGTGCGTGGATCTAAGTCTGCGCTGGAGAGGGCCCGCTTGATCTATGAGACCTTCTTTCTTTTTTTCTCATTTATGACTTCCCATCCCAATTTAGACTAAATATTTTTAGTCAATTTAGACTAATAGTTTATTTTCTCTTATATTGATCAATCCCATTTCATTAGCCCTCTGACTATGTGAAATTATCTAAGTTTATCATCACCACTATTATCTTTTCTCCAAATCATCTGTAGTCTTAGTTAAATTCCATCTCTGGCGTTCATTGATCTTTTATATAGATCCTAAGATGTCGATCTAGCTAACTATTTTCAATTACAGATACTTCAGCGCTAATTCGGGTTACATTCACTTGATTGAAAGTATATATCTTTGAGACTAATCTCAATAGAGGCTCTCTCTTGCCATATACATCCTTATATTCTATTCCCCGAACTATTAGCTTAGCATGGTCAGATTCATGTCTATTAACAGAGCTTAATAATCTTTCATTTTAGTACTCTCTTTGGGGAATTCAGTTTCCATACACCAAAGTACAATCATTTTCCTTCCCTTTTTCCCCCTCCCTCCCCCTTCAACTGTTTGCATCATATTCTCCACCACTTTGGATTCTTTCACAGGTGAATACACTCATTCCCTGTTGAAATTGTTGATGAGTTTCTGTAAGGTTATAAAGTCAGCCACGTTGTTGGAGATTAACAACGCTTGGAATAGGTATAGGAGACGGGGCAACACATTAATTTGATAGTTGCTAGACATTCCAGCCATGAGATGTGTAGGTGTTGCCACACTCGTAGATCTTGTTTCATGTGTTGTTGCAGTGGGGAGAAGTTCAAGTTGTATAGCTGAGTATGTACCCGTTATTTTGAGATTGTAAGGTTCTTGTCTGAGAATTCCAGGTCAAAATTTAGTTTTAGTAATTTGATGGTATGGAGCAGAATGTAGATGGGGAGTATGTCTGATTTTCCTGAGTTGATTTTAAGAGGATTTTGGTAAGGATGTTAAGGGGTTAGGGAAAGACAGCATGATGTCGATGGCGTTAGCTGCTACTTTGTATTGGTTACCTGCCAACGGGTACTTGATATGTTTGGGTTGCTTCTGATGGTATGTAAAAGCGATTCTAAAGAGAGTGTGAACAGTATAGGTGATAATGGGCATCCCTGTCTGGTGCCATTGTGATTCTGGAAGGTGAGGGGCAAAGCCCCGGGTATGCAGATTGTAGATGTTGTTTTTTGGTATAAGGCAAAGAGTCAGTTTTGGAAATTGTGAGTGAATCCCATATCTTCAACCATAAGGCATAAGAAGGACCAATTCATGCTGTTGAAAGCCTTTTTCGCATTCAACGAGAGGAACAGAGTAGGCGTTTTTTTCTGTGAAGCCGTCCATATTAAATTTATATATTTCCAGGTGTTATCGAGAGCTTGCCTGTGCGGGATAAATCCCACCTGGTCCGGATCAATTAGTCTTGGCAGGAATAAGTTAAGAAGAGTCGCTATAATTTTTGTGAACATTTTATAGTCAATATTCAGTAACAAGATTGGTCTATAGTTCATCATAATATCTTTGGGCTTTCCAGGTCTGTGGATAAGGGTCATGTTTGCTGCTTGCATGTCGGTTGTGAAGTAGCTTCCTTCTTGTATGGCGTTGTACATGGGTAGAAGAAGATCAAATCATCCACGAATATTTTGTAGTAGAGACCTGAAAACCTATCGGGACTGGGTATTTTGTTGGGTTTAAGAGTTTTTATAGCTTCAGCAAGCTCTTCGATTGAGATAGGACCATCCATAAATTCTGCTTCTTCAGCTGTGAGTGTCAGTAGGGTCATATTGTCAAGATAACTGTCAATTTATTTTACTTGTGTAGGATTTAAGAGTGTTTTGGTAGGGGTGTGGTTGTATAAGTTTGAGAAATAAGCCAAAAATTCCTTGGCTATGTCTTGTGGATTGGTATAGATTTCTCCAGATTTGGTCTGTATACTCAGGATCAGTCTGGAGGTTGCCTGGGATTTTAACATTGAAACTAGCAGCCGGTCCGCTTTGTTGTCCTTTTCATAGTAAGTGTGTTTTGTAAAACGCAGATATTTGGCAGTATCAGCAAGAAAGAGGCATCTGAGATTTGTGCAAACTTGTATGATTTTGGAAGTAGTAGTCTTGGAAGGGTTTGTTTTGTTCTGATTTTCCAAAGTTATAAGTTGGGCTTGGAGTTTTAAGGAGGTGGGCACTTTTAGTTTCTTGGGTATCGAGCTTATATGGATCATATGTCCCAGAATAACTGGCATGTGAGCCACCAACATCGTGGCTGCATCATTTACTTTGTTTAGATCAAAGTCTTCTGTGATCTTTTGTTTGACCAAGGAAACCACCTGAGGATTGTGAAGAAATGAGTTGTTCAGTTCCCAGGGCCAACACTTAGTGAATTCTCTCAGAGTAAGTTGGATAGTGATGTCAGTGTGGTCAGACCAAGTTATAGTATGGATGTTGGAAAATGCAACCAGGGGAAGACAGGATCTAGATATGAATATTATGTTGATTCTTGAGTAGCTGAGTTGGGGATGTGAGAAAAAGGTATAGTCCCTGGTCAATGGGTGTTGGAGTCTCCATAGGTCCAGTAAGCCATGGTCTGTGATGAAGTCCAGGAGGTATTTGTTAGAGGGGCGTGAGGTAGATAATGTGTGCAAAGATGATGAATCAAGGCCGGGGATAGTGGGTGTGATCTTCGTTTTTGCTGGGTTCTAAGACCGTGGACCTTTATGGACAACATGGTGAGTAAGGTAGGCATGGTATGGGTTAAACAAAAGAAGAAGAAAGAGGAAGGGAAAAAAACAAGGAGGGGAGGGAAGAGTAGAAAAACTGGGAAATTGGGGAAATACAGTAGGGTTTTAATAAATGGTCTCGAGTCCCAGTGGGTACAAGTGTGTTGTGTCAAATAAAATTAATAGCTACCTGAACAGTATCACATCTAACTGGACTTACTTAAGGGGCTGGTCACTGAAGGTGGAGGTTAAGTTAAGCTGTGTTACATATATTGAAATAGATTGGCACAATAACAAGTAATTTCAAACAAATTAAACAATAACAGATACATCTATAACAAGGCAACTGTATATAGACAATCATAAACATTGCTGAGCAGTAAAATGGAGCCATGGGACTTAGAAAGTCTTAATCTTCATAGATGCGTGGGTAGGGAAGCTTAAGACATTTCTTTGTGGTAGTGTGGGGGCAGATAAGTCCCCATCATGGACCAGCAATGGGTGGTTAGTGAAACACATACAGAAGTAAGGTGTGTGGTTTGTTTCCACTGTTATGATTGTTAGGGGCTGTAATTATGTTAATGGTGGCAGGGAGTGTCAGATCTAGGAGAACTTTAGGGGGCAGATTGGAATGCCACCACAGTGAAATGTTAGGTGGTGGGTGCCTACCATGGGTAATACACTCACATTGATAACATATACACATTAAACAAATGTGTAAGGTAAAATACTGTAACAGGACAAAGCACTTATCGGATTCTGAGTGAGATGGAACACTGTCTGACTGTGTCCATGAATAGTGGAAAAATCTATATATATTCTAGGACTCTCCACATCTTGGTTACCTGGGTAGGGAGAGCTCTCTTGGGTGGAAAGTTCAGCATACCGTTGATGTCAGTCCTTCACTGGGTCGGTTTGGGGTGGATCAAAAGTTACCATTGAGTGACCTTCTGGGAGTGATCACGGTCTTTGGTGTTGTAAATCGATTTGCAAGGAATCAGTATGTGCTTGAAGGTCTTCTAAGGAGGAGAACACTTTAGTGGAGCCATTCTGGGAGAGAATAATCTTGAACAGGACGTCCCAAGCATATTTAATTCCTGTGGCCCAAAGTAGATCAGTAAGCGGCTTCCATTGCCATTGTTTGTATAATGTAACTGGTTCTAGATCCTGGAAGACTTGTACCGGGATGCAGACATATTTCAGAGGGGTGCGACTGGCAGATTTCATGATTTCTTCCTTGGTCTGATGATAGTGAAATCCCACAATGAAGTCGCGGGGTCGGGAGCCTAAAGGTCCTAGGGCTCGGAGAGCTCTGTGGGCCCTGTCAAGTAGTAAGCGTTCTGGAAGCACATTAGGTATGAGATCTGTGAACATCTGGTATAGGACAGAAGGGAGCGCTTCTACTCCAACTGTCTCCGTGAGGACTATGATGCAGACGTTATTATGTCTCTAGTGATTGCCCAGGTCTTCTAGGCCCAACTCGAGCATCATGACTCTGTGGTGCAGATCCACCATATCATTAGCCAACTGTTCTTAGTCCAAGGAGAGGACATTGAGTTGCTCGGAATTTTTAGAGACTGAGGGTCACAATGTCTTTTTGCACAGAGCGTCGTCAGAGTGATGCCTATTTCTTCACGAATGCAGGTCATTAGTTTTGTAAAACTCTCCTTGAGATCTTGCTTGGTCGCAGAGCAGGGTCACAGAGTTTCCCGCCATTTCTTCTCCTGGGCTACAGTCAGTCACCAGGATTAGTTTTTTGAAGATAGGCGCTACCTCGGGTGGTTCTTTTCTGCTGTTTCTATGAGTGTTGGATGGAGGACCCATTTTGGGATTCAAACCACCTGTGAGGTATGATATGCATTGGCTTAAGACACTGTTAGTGTATGATATGAGGTATCATACCTGTGAGGTATGATATGTATGAAATGCATTGGCTTTAGACACTGTTAAGATGGTACTGCGGAGCATGAACTTTAGGCAGCCATCATGTTGGGAAGCCACTTTTCCTCGGTGGAGATTTGGTTTTAACATATTCACTTATTTATATCATTAATAGAAGAAAATATTTGCACAGCGCTTCAAAATAGTGAAAGTGAGAAATATGTGGAAGAAAAAAAAATATGGAAAAACAAATTTAAATATAGATATAAATAGATGGAAACTAACCCGTATATAATCCACACATGAAACCTCACACAAAATGAATGTGGAGAGAAACCTCTCAATCTCGTGGGGGGGAGGGCCACTCACAAAACAGAAAAAATAGGTAGAGCAGCTAGTCTTACAGCTGCAGTGGACTGCACCACTGCAAAAAAAAAAAAGCACAAGGTTAATAAAAGAAAGAGACAGCGCTAAAATAAACCCCAAAAATAGCAAGACATATGTTTATAAAAAATGAAAATAGTTTATTATACATTAGAGAATAAAAATGTGTATACATATAAGGTAAAAAAAAGCAAAGTCCAGTGCCACAATGAGATAGAATACAAGAAATGGTCACATATAATGGTTATAAAAATAACAAGCACAATAGCACAATAAGATATATCAAAAATGTATTAAAATAAAATACAAATCTTACCCACTGCTTTTATAGTGTTGTTCACCTGGCCAAGTTATAGAACATATGTATAAAATATACACTATTGCACAAACACAAAACAGGACACCCCTCAGGACGCGTTTCGTAGAAAAAACTTCTTCAGCTGGTGGGTGGGTGTGTGTGCATGCATCAGTACAACTACACTCTTGGTTTAACAGGGGACGCAGCTCTAATCTAAGTGAAATGCATATATTTGTTCTTACCATTCCTTATCTTTTTCATTCCCTATCATGGATTTCAAAAGAATTAATTTGAACTATAGGATGACACCGGTGGATTCCTTTGTATACCTATTCTGTCAGAAGTCATAAGCAGCACTGTCAAAACAACAAACATTGTTATCTCTAGATGGAGATTTACAGATGTGTATCATTTTTTTCCTGTGATTTTGAAAAGTGTCATTTCTTTTCTTATTTACCAAAGTAACAACTGTGACCTCAAAGCAAAATCTCTAAAGTTGTATTTTCCTGAAATGTGTGACACCTTTTATCTCAAATTACCAAAAGTAAAGTTTTGGAACTCTGAAATGAATCGTGTTACGGTGTACAGCACAGATTCAAAACTGTAAAACTATCTTTATCCATTGGACAATGTGGACCTTTTCACTGGGCCTACCATAAAAAAAGCCTTTATCTTACATGTGTGTCTTAGCTGGCTGTGTCTTGCTGAAGCTCCTGCCAGGACCAGGGAACAACAAACTATTTCAAATCTACTCTCTCACCTCACACAACACTCCCATCTTGTCCAACTAGCACCACAAATGAAATCAGGAAAAGATGATAAAATTCTTGAAACCCAAAGCGGCCAAAATGGGTTCTCACTTACCTGAGGCCTCCAGCCAAGAGGGCGCCTGTGAGGAGCAAGATGAAGGAGACTATTCCAAAATGGACGAAGCTGTCTCTATGTCTTTTACACAGCCATCGGTCCCTACAGACGACATGAAAAAGATGTTCACCAGCCTGCGTGCACAAATAAAAGAGGGCATGCAAACATTCATGAAAGTATTCACCACTGAAGTAAAGGACCTCAAGCACAGAACAGGGAAATTAGAAAATAAAATGGATGATGTAGTAGATTCCCACAACAAGCTGGCGGATAACCACGTCAACCTGAAAAAAGAAGTGGCATTTTTGCGAGACAAGGTGTGTGACCTAGAAAACAGATCCCAGCACAATAATTTGTGCTTACGCGGAGTCCCCAAGGAGGACCACTCTACCCAGCTAACAGATTGGGCCCACGCACTATTCTCAGTGTTTCTCCCCGAACTTAATCTGCCTGATTTGTTAATTGATTGGATCCACAGAGTGCCTAAGCCACGCAATCTCCCGGCTGCAGTACCGAGGGACATGATACTGCGCCTGCATTATTATTATGTGGAGATTCTGATAGCCAGCAGACAAATCACCCAACCACCGGAACAGTATAAAAATGTGCAGGTTTTTGCTGATCTCTCAGCGTTTACTCTACAACAAAGGAGAGCTTTGTGACCTATTACACTGGCACTGCGGGAATAAGATGTTAAGTACAAATGATGATTCTGCCTCAACCATCACGACACTAGAAACAACATTCCCACTACTATTACCTCTCTAGAAGATGGATTTTATTTACTCCGAACATGGGATATCCCAGCTGAAGCCGCCAGGAACCCCCCTCTAAACAGAAAGCCTAGACAAGATAGAATGGTCTGAAATCCCGACTGCCGGCACAAGTGCACAATGATCATGCACTGAGTTGTTTTTTTTATCTCCCCACTTGTTCTGTGGACATCAAAGTTAACATTATACTGTTGACTGTTTGAGTTATGGATCTCACAAGTACTACCTGGCTTCCTTTTTGGACTGCAGGATCTCCTTTACCTCACCAGCTGCCAAAAACCTGTCCTGCCCCTGCACTATAGTCCCTACACAGACTATTAACAATTGCTTGTCAAAGTTTTCAGGCACAAAAGCACACATTATTTATGCACAAGAGACACACTTTGCCACCAACAAAGTACCTAATTCGCTATCAAATAAATGAAAAAAGATGCTAAAGGCCACTACTGTATACTCACTTTGATGATTAACAGTTTACCATATACTTTAGTAAATATATATGCCCCTAATACTTCCTCAGCACAGTATACTAGAAAAATAGTGGAAACTGCTACACTATTTCATTATGGGTCCCTGCTTCTATGTGGTGACCTCAATACAGTATCAGACCCCATTTTGGATTCCTCCACCATTGGTTCAGATGAGCAACTGAAACTGGTGTACCCACAAAGCCATATCATGCAATGAACATTATGTGAATTCCAGTTATATGATGTCTGGAGAACCCTACACAGTGCTGATAGAGATTATACCTTTTTTTCACATGTATATTCCACATACACCAGACTCGTCTATTTTCTCGTTGATAAAAATATATTGAAAGAAGTTAGAAAATGCACTACAGGAACCATTGCCTGGTCTGACCATGCCCCAATAACTTTGACTATAGATGAAAAATTTGGGTACAAAGCTGCAGGCACATGGAGACTTAATGAGTATTTCCTGAATCAACCTCACATACAACATTCTACTCACAAATTACTGACAGATTACTTTGAGATAAATTACTTACCTGACACTTCTCCAGTGATACTCTTGAAGGTGCAAGCAGTCCTTCAAGGGCATTTCATTTCCCTGGCCTCCTATGACTGACTTTACTGAACCTGGAATTGCACAACAATGATTAACCCAGCAAAGATTCCAGATTAATTTGCCCAATATTATTTGAATCTTTATAATTTAGCTAAAGACGACCTCACGACACATTTGACCAAAATTCAATCATTCCTACAGGCACTGAATCTCCATACAATATATGAATTCCAGAGCGCCCATTTAGAAATGGATATTACTATAGAAGAAGTATAAGACAGGATTAAATCACTTCTCCCTAATAAACCACCAGGCCCACATGGGTTTTCTATCCTTCATTATAAGATATATTCTAGAATATTGGACAATCATGTGCTTCAGGAGTTTAACACATGCAGAATCCAAGGAAAATTTCCCCCCTCCATGCTAACGGCCCATATTTCTACCATCCCTAAACCAGGTAAACCCCCACAGTATGCTAAAATTTCCCCTTATCTCACTACTCAATACTGATCTAAAAATGTATTCTAAGATTATAGCAAACCGATTAAAATTATTATTACCCTTCCTACTCCATTATGAACCAGCTAAAGTTTCCCACGCAGGCTTCTTTTCCCAACCCATTAATATCACTAATGGCTCAAGACAAGGATGCCCCCTATCTCCTCTGCTTTATGTGTTAGCATTGGAACCACTGGCCGTTGCGACCCGGTCCAACCCCCTTATCAAAGGTTTTAAATATAGCCATGATGAGAAATCGAAACATGGCCTGTTTGAGGAAGACATTCTTATAGCGCTCACTATCCCAGAACACTCTTTACCTCACCTCCAATGCCTACTTAAATCATATGGAGATTTCTCATACCATAAAGTGAATGAGACCAAAACTCAAGCGCTCCCAATAGGTCTCCCTCTGAAAATTATTTCTACTCTCAAACAGCAATACCACTTTGAGTGCAGAAAGTCAGATATACAATACCTTGGAATTAAATTACCCAAACATCCAAAATATTTTTTTGAACCCAACTTACACCCTCTCTGGAAAATGCTAAAAAGTGAGCTACAATCACAACTATACCACACATGGTTAGGCCGCATAGCGGGAAATAATTTTTGGGCAGACTAGATGGACCGAATGGTTCTTATCTGCCGACACAATCAACCAATCAGAGTGCTCTGAGCTTAAGTGCATTGCAGGGGAAGGCTTAATAAGATTATAGAGCTCATTCTGCACGGGGGCCCTCCATGGACGAGGATGGATTATTTTTTACCCAGTCGATTTTTTTTTCTTTCTTTGCGCTCATTTTTATTTTTTAGTTTTTTAACAGTTGCGGTGCATCTTATGGTTTTTTATTTGGCCTTTTTTTGGGGCTGATGAAAGAAAAAAGAAGAAAGAAGACATCAAATGGTTCCCCACCGGGAACGGGGGACTAATAAAAGTACTCAAAAAAAAAAAAAATTGGGCAGACTAGATGGTCCGAATGGTTCTTATCTGCCGACACATTCTATGTTTCTATGTTTAAGTATGACATTGTTTTTTTTACAGGTTAGTTTATTGCCCACCCCCTCACTATTATTAGGGTGAGGGGGGGTAGGTAGGAATTATTTTTATTGGGGGGGAGTGACTAGGGGCTGGAAACCCCTAGTCACTTTATTTGTGGTCCCCACCCGCCGCTCATGGGTGGGGACCGGGGGGGACACTCGGTCCCCCCCTCATTATTATTATTATGGTCCCTACCCTCGGGCAATGGGTGGGGACCGGGGGGGTCTTATTTTACTAGTGACTGTGCAGCAATAGCTGTCCAGTCACTAGTCATTTTAAATTTAAGGCAAACCCCAAACTCCAACCCAGACATACAGTGCAATGTCCGTATTTGGGGTCCAAAAATCGGAATGTTCGGTCAACTCTATAGATGACATGAGTGAACATATAACACATCACTCTATACGTGTTGCAACTTTCCTCATATACCTTAACAAACATTTAAAAACATTCATATTTCATGATTCAATCCATTAATATAGGACATGCACTACATAAATAAAATATACTATACATAAACTACACAGCCTCCGGCGAGGCGGCACAGTTTGAGGCCAGGAGACCCCTATCCTTGTATGGCTGGGGGTAAATCCACTGTCTAGGGATACCACTTCCCTCAGCCCCAGAGTATATTTCTAAACAATATTTCCAGCCCCTCCTCGGAGATCATCTTTATCCATGTATCCCAACAAGCTTTCCTATTAGGCTGTGCTGTTTGATGGGCTAAAATGCCCTTTTCCATCTTGAATTGGTACAGCACTGGGCCTCTAATTTCCATCCAGCCAGGAGCCAACATTGATTTCCATTTCCTTGTGATTGAGATCTTTACTGCCATTATAAGATGTACAATAAAAGTCTGTTTATCTTTCTCCATTTTTGGGAAATTAAGATGCAGTAAGAAATCTTCAGAGAGTAAGTCTAGCTTCACATTAGTGCGATCTTCTAAGTCCGCCAGCTTCAGCTCAAGATTAGCCACTTTGGTTTCCATTAATTTTATTGAGTCATCTTGGACTGAGATCTGAGTCATCATACTTTCAGTTTTTTCCTCCATCTACTTCACTCTCTCCCCTGGGGCCATCATTTCAGACTTTATTACCCCAGAGTTTTCTTGAATTTCATCTTTTATACTTTTAAGTTGTATATCCAAACAAGATTTCAGGAACTCTTGGGTTAATTCTGTTGTTTCCCGTCCCAAATAGCTTACGTCTGCCATATCGAAATCTCTCTCTGCTTCAACCGTTACATCCTGTAAACAGGTAACCTTCGGATCTGTTCTGTCTACGCTTAGTGAGAAAAAGGCTGGCAGACGTTATTCTGTCTTCCTCTCCTGCTTATCTTGCCTTTTTTCTTTTTTTGAGGCACACTTAGAGTCATTTTTTTTCAGTAGCCATTCTGTCCTTTGTCAGGCTTGTGCTGTAGATGGTTACTCAGGCAAAAATATATATGTCCTTTCCTTCTTCACTCGCTTTTTATACAAGTAGGTAAAGGTTAGAATATTATTGTCAGACTCAGCATAAATTAGAGGTATACTGATCCTAGCCCCTCTCTCTCCTCCTTATACCTCCCCTGCTTGTCAAGAGATAAATCCAAGTCTCTCAGATCTCTTTGCCTGTTAGTTCTTCTGCCACTCTTCTCAGTCACAAATTAAACGTTTTTTAATAAACTTTAAGCAGTTTGTCACAATATGGTCACTTACGGCTTTCATGGAGGGTCAGGATTCACTCGGTAGTGAGGCCAACCAGGAGGGAGAGGTTTCTCCATCGTCAGGAGTGGGTCAGCGGTAGAGCCAGCTTCTCATGTACTCGAGTCAAGCACCCGGCAAACCCCGCGAAAACGCAGTCATCGCTCTGCCCCCAGAGCATTTTTGGCATTTCAATTCTCCAAATCTCCTCTGGAGAGTTTAAATTAAAATGTTATTTAAAAAAAAATAGCATTCCCCCTAGCGCCAGATCACTGCCATTGGCTCAATAAATTAAAAGGTAATCTTTGTGTGATTTTCACTGGCATTTGGCCAGCTGCTGGCTTAATTTATTTATTATAGGGTTGGGAGTAGTTGGCTAGTTCCTGGCCCCATTTTTTTTTTATAAGGATGGGTCAGGGGCATTTGGCTGCCCCGGCTCCAGTTTATTAATAGAGAGGCAGGAGCAATGGGCAGCCCCAGGCCCTGAGTAATAATAGGGTGCCAGAAGCAAAAGGCTCCAGTACTCTTTTGGGGGGTATATGGCAATTTTGGTAGCCATTTTCTTCAATTAATTGACCACTAAAGGAGTTGTAATTTCTCAGTTATTATTTTTTCAATATCCCCAAATTCCCATAGGATATAATTGGACATACAATCCTACCGCTTCCATCAAGGTTCTATCCTGACCTCCTGACTCTTGCATTTAAAAGTCCTACGTATATCTCATTCTTCCTCTAGAGGACTCCTGTCATAGTTATTCTGGGTTTGTGTCTGTTTTCTCTTCAGCCTCTAGTGGCCGCTATTGTAGTGTGCTCATTCTACTCCTGTTGCCAGCTGCCTCGTTATCGTCAGCCCTTCCCTATTTAAAACTGCAGCTTATGGCAATCAGTGCCTTTACATTGCTTTGGTTGCTGTCTGTTAGTGTGCTGTGTATTCTATTTCTGATTATCTGTTGCCGACTCCTGCTAGTTTCTATATCTGTTCTCACCTTGCACAGTGAAAAACCACATGCAACCAGACATCTCCTCTATCCCTGTACTGAAACGCCTTCCTGATCTGGTAAAGGCCCTGACAGCTTCATTTTGGTCAGTATCGGATGGAAATTGGCTTAATTCAGTGAGTTTTCAGCTATTATTTGCTGAATTCTGAGGCACTTTCGGTGATTCAGGGCCACCAAAGGGCCAAAATTATTCAGGGCCACCCAGATACCCAAAATTATCCAAACCCACCTAGCATTCAGGACTCTGATTTTTGGGAGAGAGGATAAGGCAATATATATATATATATATATATATATATATATTACAAACAAACATGCAGGAAATGACCTAACTCTCTTAGATAAAACGGTAAGGATTTTGTTAATTATGGCCATAACATGAAGCTTGCCAATTACGTAAAGGTACCTCACAATTAGGCAAGTCCCTACATAAATTGAATAGCACACTTTTTAATTTTGCACGTAAACCTTTGTTAGTCCTTCTTCTCTTCCCTTGTCAAATCTTCTCTATCATTAGATCTCCATCTGAAGTGTCTGATCTTTAAATTCCTGGATACTTATTCTCTTTAGTTCCCTTTCCTCTCCTTCCCTCCCCCCTCCCTCTCTTCCTCCCTCCCTCTCCCTCTGTTAAATCTATATCATAAATTAACAATATGTTATTATCTAAGTATAGCCTCAATATTTAGTTAATTACTCAATTCTGTCCCTCCTCCCCTCCCCTTGGTTGACCCCACTATTCTTCTGAGGGTCAAAATAAAAAGAAAAGACGAGAAGGGAAAAACGTTTATAGGGTATTGCACTGAAATTAGCCCCAATGGTGAAATTGTGCCTCTAACTCCAGGTATCCTAAGTATTTTTTTCAATACACTTTGTCCACATCTCAGATTTCTTTGATGAATGATTGTAATTTAGGGCAATACCCCTTTCCATCTTAAATTGTGATAACGCTTGGGTTTTCACTATTTCCCAGTTAGGAGTAATTAGAGATTTCCAATTCCGGGTTATCAGTATTTTTGCTTCCAGGAGAATATGCACCATGATCCATCTGTTAGAGTTGGTCAATTCCTTTAGATTCGGATGTAACAATGTAATGTCCGCTGAATTTTTTTACTTTAGTCCAAACCTACTGTTAATATTTATGAATATTTCTTCCTTCCAGAAACTTTCCAGGAGCTGAAAAATATCAAACAGAGGAAACAGGTGTGGTTGCATTTATAGAGGAACTAAGCAAGAGGAAACTAAGAAAACCTGGAAAGGAGTAATAGAATAATGGAGAGCAAGAAAACCAGAAATGGATCAGAGCAGAAACTAAAGTAACAGGAACATGAGAGTTTAACAGAGTTCTGAGACAGGGCTGAGAAATACAGGGAATCAGGATACAGGGCAGAAGAGCAGACATAGCCTACAATTACAGGAGCAAGCTCCGGAGGCGACCAGCATTACTGCTTTGCTAGTTAACTTCTTTAAGGGAACAGAAGTTATCACATATTCCCAGGTCACATATCATGGAGTGCTCACAGGTAGGCACTACTGTGGAACAGGGAAGTATCCGGACTCTGTACGGATTGGGCAGGTGCCACTCTGGGGGAGTACCAGTCTGTGGCTAAGCAAGTGAAGGGTTGCCACTCTGTGGCCAATTAGGATTGGGATGGACAAGGCACAGGTATGCAAAACAAAGGTAGGAACGAGCATAAGTAATAAGCAAGACCAGAGAGGAAAGCAAAACCAGGAGTGATATTATAGAATAAACAAGCAAGCAAAGCAAAAAGATACTGAAATCACTGGAACAACTTTTATGAGACTGAAAACTGTGAGATGCCTCACAACATATTTATATTAGGTATTTATAATATTCATACAGACAAACAGCTAGAAAATATATATAGACAGCACTGATTTTTTTATTGTCCATACCCTGTATTAATCTTTCAAGATTATAATAATGCCACATTAACTAACAGCACATTTTTGAGGAAGATTTAACATCAAATTATTTCAAAAGAAATGTTGAATTTTGAAGAGCGTCTAACCATGTAATTTTCATTAAGTATTTTCCAGTAATGTAATTGCATATTACAAGAATTCTTTTATGCGATCTTCCACTTACGTTTTACATTGAAATTCAATTATTTTTATGGTGTTATATGAATTACTGTATATGTTGCTAATTACTATATTATTAACTTTTATGTCTATAATCTAGGTGGAGAACCCCAGGTAGACATCTCAGGCCAGATTTTTTTATGGAACTTTTTTGGCATACATGATTGTAGTGGTCAATTTTGAATAAATGCATCCTGTCACATACATTTTAAAGTATTCACTGTTCTTGTAAGATTGGGAGCTTCATTTGGTTTACTCCCTTAAGCATATAATTTTGAAAGTCACTTATTAATAGTTTATCAAATGTTATGAACTAATGACATACACGTAAACATTTATCATCTAGTAGTTCCTCTACAGAACTTTAAGAGACTGGCAGGCTCTGTGGCAACAATACACATTTTCCTTTTGAGAAAGTCTATTACTAACAAATAGTGCAATGGTTGCCAATTTATTGTGGCATGTGGGGATTATGTGTTAATGAGGGCTACTACACTGAAAATTTGATTTTCAATAAAATGTCTCTTCCTGGATCATATAAACATAGAATGTGTCATCAGATAAGTATGGAAGCCCAGAGAGGCCATGTATTATTAATTTTCTGACTTGTTTTCTGAGAAAACAAGTTGTTTTAACTACATAACAAACTTGTTTTCTTAACATGACAAGGTGTTTTCTGAAGAAAACTACTTGTTTTCACAATATCCCAAGTTATTTTATCAAGAAAACAAGTTTGTTATCTTGAGAAAACAACTTGTTATCTATAGAAAATACGTGTTTTTGAAATTTTATTTTGCACTGCTTTCAGACAGGAAGTGAAACAATGACAAAGCACACACAATACATGACTACTTTTAAATGTACCTTGATTCAAATGCCGTTGTTGGAAGTGTTTCAAGTTATATATATATTGCTCTTTTTTTTTTTAATGATTCAGCTTTTATGGTATGGTGTAGTCATTTGTCTAATATGTCTTAATAGGATTTAATGTGTCCAGTTAAATAACATAGCTAAGAATGAAGTTGAAATGAAGCAAAATTTACTATATAAAAAAACAGTGAAAATATCTAAATATAATTGAACTCCACTGTAAAATGATATATAGGTGGCATCTAGTACAAGTCATTTTAAATAAAATAGACAAATCGAAATCATCCCTATGTTGGAGATGCAAGATAGAGGAAGGAACTCAAGCGCATATATGGTGGAGTTGTCCCGCTTTAAAACAATTATGGAAAAGAGTGTTAAAAGAAATAACTCAAATATTTGGGGAAAAATTAACTATAAACTATAGACTCCGCCCTTTTACATTTACAGATACCAACTCGCTCATTTGATAGGAAATATCTTCTGATCCACATCCTTATGGCCACAAAATTGGTGATTGCACGCTATTGGAATCAATTAAACTGCCCTCAATGGCAACAAGTAAGGCATCAAATTAACTTCCAATATAAGATGGAATTGGGGATCACAGAAAACCGAGGATTTAAGCAATCACAAAAATGTAAAACAAGATGGGAGCCTTGGACTAGATATATTCAGGAAATAGATTACATAGGTTGAAGAGTAGAATAACGATCCTGGTGGTGCCTCCCCCCCTCCCCACCCGTTGTTTGTATTATATGTTTGAGTACAGTCTGTTATTAAGGTGATTTACCAATATTTAAATCTGATGAATTCATGACAGATATCTGTAATATTGGAAGTATGCAGGCTGTGCTGTTGTCTAATGTCAGTTGTTTTTAATGTTTTTGTATGACCTTTTTGTAGCTTCAATAAAAAATTATTATAAAAAAAAAAAAAACAGTGAAATACAATTATTATTAACTTTGCTTTTTCTATATATGTGCATAAACTATATCTTGTAAGATGTATCTATACACCGAACAAATGTTCTCTAATCAGAGATAACATTTCTGTAGAGTCTGAATGCCTTTGAGGCTGTTAAAGCCAGTTGTATTACCAGCAATCACTTAAAAATCAATCAGTCATCAATTTAGTTTTCTCAAGATAACAACATGTTTTTATCAATATAAATGTTTTTTTTCCGGAGAATACAACCTGTTCTATTGAGAAAACAAGTTTGTTATCTCGAGAAAAAAAACTTGTTATCTTGACAATACAAGTTGTTCTCCCAAGAAAACAACATGTTATCTTGAAAAAGAAAGTTATTATCTTCAGAAAACAAGTCAGAAAAAAATAATAATACGTGGGCTTCTGTAAATAAGAACCATTATGCCCATCTATTCTGCCCAAAAGGACACTTCTTTGAATTAGAATTAAAACAAAACTGACATAGTGGGGTTTATTCAAAGAAGGATGAAGGAGGCTTAAGATTTTGTCTGACATACAATGTCAACGCTGGCCTCTGGATTTCCACTTCTGCAAGGTTTTATTTAACCACAGTTAGGGGAAAGCTGGCAACGTTTGGTCTAAAGTACACATACTGTAGATTAGTCCATAATACAGTCTCAGTAGCTCAAAATCGACATCAAAATGAATCAAAATGCATGTAAAATCTGTGGTACTACATCATCAGAAGGTGCCATTCTGTAGTAGGGGACTTTAAAAATATAAAAGCATTAGACATCCACCTTGAATTTAGAGCAAATAACACTAACAACATAGTCAAGGTATTAGGAATTTGGATGTTTTAGGGTTAGGGAGATTTAAGGCTTGGGTATAGGAAGGGGTAGATTTTAGGGATAGAGCTGGGGTGAGGTGATTTTAGGGATAGGGCTGGGGGTGAGGTGACTTTAGGGATAGGGCTGGGGGTGATGAAGTATTAGTATTAGTGTTGGGGATTAGGACATTAAGGGTTTATGGTTGGGACAAATGAGTTAGAGAGTTAGCTGAGAATTTTGAGGGGGGTTTTCAGTGAGAGAACTGTAAATCAAATACTGGTGGAGCTAGCTACTGAGGGGAGCTAGCTACTGAAGAGAGAAGTCACACTACCATTTAGTGGTGGTAAATGCCAATATACCAGACCCATAGGTTTCACAGCCTACCTGACACTATTTTGGATCTGATCAAGGGTCAGTTATGTTGATGTGTTGGTCCAAATTAGTTAGATATGATACGTGCACGGAGAGAAAAGACACTGACACACTCTGTGGAGTCAAAGCAAATCTCTACTTTATTGGGTGTGATACAGCTTGATATACACTTCAGGAGATAGGAAGGGGGCGTCTATTGTACCACTAGTTGATTGGTTATATGTAGGACAATAGGTGTGCTTATGCAAATATACCCGTATGTTAGTAAAGCTGCACAAGCAACAGGGGGAAAGAAGGGGGGTTGTATTCTGTAAGGAAATGTCTCTATCTTCTAAGCACCATTTGGACTGTTAAAACAAGCAAGTGTCCATTTTGTGCTATTGGCTTTCTATAAACCGAAATAGAGTCAATTTATAGAATACCAATATTATTACATGCATTCCTGCACTTCATATCTGAGAGTCAAATAGAACCGTCAAATACTGTGCTTACAGCGCACTTTGAAAAATTCTAATAGTTTTGGGTGGTAAATAGTATATTTGCATCTTGTGGTGCACTTCATATCTGAGAGTCAAATAGAACAGTCCAATACTGTGCTTACAGCGCACTTTGAAAAATTCTGCCTACCTCCTCCTCCTCCAGCGCCGCTTCCACCTACACCGCCACGGTCACCGCCTCGTCAACCTATGGGTCACTTAGCATAAACTGAAAGAGAATACCCTGCACTCCAACCCTCTCTCAAATGGATAATTCTGTTTATCCTCCTGGCAGCCATGCTTTAGATTTAGATTTATATTCTTCCAAAGCTAAAATTAAAGATTCCATCTAGTGCTATTTTATAGCTCAGCGGTATTTGTAATTTGTATGTATTTTATGTTATTTTAAGTTATTTCCCTATCCATATTTGCTTGCAGGGCACTTGTCCTACTCTGACCAACATTTTACTTCATTTTGCAGCCCTCTAGCCCTTTCCAGGACTTTTTTAGAGGCATTTTAGTGGCCAAAAGTTTGTGTCCCATTGACTTCAATGGGGTTCGGGGTCAAGTTCGGGGTCAAGTTCGAGCACGGACCAGGACATTTTATCGAAGTTCGGCTGAATCTGCCGAACCCGAACATCCAGGTGTCCGCTCAACTCTAGTGACACTTTTATGGAATTTACTTATGAGTCTTTAAGGACTTGCCAATTGCTATTCTCACATGGCGTGGTCAGATATCGCATGTTGCTGCAATGCAATGCTAAGCAGTTATTCGGTACTGATGGGAGCCAACCCCAGTTATCTCTGTATTATGAGGCACTACGTGGCTTCCCTTGTCATCTTTGGAAAAAGAAGTTCACTTTCTGGCACAATTAGGCCTCCCTCCCAGGCTGGCAAACATTTTAATTAGAGACAGCACAGAGACCAGGCTAGGGCTAGATCCTTACTTTCATGCCATGTAAGTCTCATTCACAATTAATTCTATTCTCTGACCTCTTTGAATAAACCCCAGTGTAAAAAATGGATTATTACAGGATCAGTATATACTTATAGTTTAGCTTAAGTGAAACCAGCAGTGGAATACCATAGTTGCTTAACAAAAACATTTTATTATTATACCCAGTACTGTGAATACTCTCTAACATATTTATTGTATTTAATGTATAAATGCCTGCATCTCCATGCCTCACAGGTAACACTTTCAAAAAAGTTAGTACGGTCCAAAAAATATTAAATGTAACCATTCCCTTAGTGTGTTTCCTTTTTACATGCTTGCACTAATGGGAATATTATGCAGTGGAAAGCTGAACTATTAGAATTGCTGTATTGTCCCTTATGTACTCATTATATTATAAAACGATTACTAAACTGAAATGAACCAAAGACATCTGAATCATGTCATAAAGGTCTAATAAAACCATGGAGAATTTTAGCATTAACCCAATATTTTTCTCTGTTCTTTCGATTTTAAGTCAAATACACAATAAACGCAGGAAGCAAAGATGAAATCATCCCTATTTTGATACATACCATGGTAAAAGGAAATGTTTCGGATGTTACATTCACACTGGGTTGAATTGTTTTAAATTCTTTTATACTGAAAAGAATGAAAAAAAACACTTGGCTTGATTTGCTTTTTAAAATTAGTTATAGCTTGGCAACCTCGCTACGAATTAGAAGTCGCACTGCTCAGAACAAGAGTTCAGACAACTGTTAAATACTTCTACTGCTATGAGTTCTGAGCCTAGACCTAAAACACGTCTAAGAATTATTCCACAGATGAGGTGAGAATTTTTTCTGCAAATGGATATGAATGTTGTAAAAGCCAAGACGATTTCTTTGTTTAATGAAAGAATTAACTTTACAGTCGAATACAATAAAAAAAAAGTTCTTCTGATGTGCAAAGAGATATATATTTAAGTAATATTAGTGAGTTGATCCTTTAAAATGTTTTATATTTCAGGTTATCATCACTAGAGACAGACATTTTGTACTGAAAATAAAGCATTCCAAAATGGATATATAAACAAATACATTTACTGATTATAATTTTTCAAGTTCAACAATGTCATATTTTTCATCTTAAAATAACTAAGCATTAAAGGGAACCCGCCATTAACAAATGTGTAGATGATAAATGCAGATTCAGGTACCTGAATGAATTTAATCTATATATTTGCTGGAGATTTTCTGGTAGATTAAGAGATATTATACCTGAATTTGTCTGCCATCTCCTCCACATGGTGGGTTGTAGGATAGTGAATGGCATGGATACATCTACGCCCATCTGACCAAAATGTAACTTTCCACACTGCTTGGCTTGCCATCTTTTGGAGAAGGCAAATATGCCTGCCAAGGCAGAGTGCAACTGTGGTAGAAGATAACACAACATCTACCTAAAAAAATGTCCCAGTGGAGGAGTTAAACAGTGGAAGACCAAAGTATGATTCCACCAGTCATCTATTTTCTTTCCTTATTTCATCATTTTTGTATATAATTTTTTATTGTCATTTTTTTAAAGTATCGCTTTAAAGAAATGTTTGCCGTCAGTGTACTAAGCTAGTGATGGTTAACCTGGCTATACAAAAGCTGCCTGACTTAAAATGTAGATGAAGTGTTACAGGTTAAACGTTACCAAATTTCTGGTTGCAATAAACTTGATCGACAACTTCTGCTTGCCTGTTCAGTCAAAGGTATAAATGCATAAAGCATTATCCATTCAAGGGGAGCATGAGATAACAATACTATCTGCTGTCTGTGAACTGTGCTGACAGAGATTTAAAGTAAAAATGATTGAAAATAGAAAAAAAAAACATATATTCTGAAAAGAAAAGAAAACGAAAAGGCCCTGTCATCTACAAAACGCTATTTTTTGTTTCAGGTAGTTATACAGACTGAATTGCTGGCAAAATTACTAAGACTTGCCCTTAAATGGTAAAACAAACATAAAATATTGAACTATGCAATAGATAACACGAATTTGTACATAGCTGATTTGTTTTAGAATGGAATGTATTTGTGTTTTGTTATATAGTCTGAGTAGATATACTTTATTGTTCGGTTTACCAGTAAACTGCCATCTACCTGGACATTAGCATGCGGTTTTGGCACCTACCTGGCTTGGATTTTATGAATTGCAGATGACAAGATGGGGTAGGTAGTTTTGAGGTAATATGGGGTTGGCAGTGTTTTAGGGCAAGATGAGGTAAACAGAATCCTTCGCTGGACCATGCTTGGGCCCCGGATAGGCACAAATCTGACTGCCAGAAGAGGAGGGGGGCAGGAGGTCAACTTCCACAAAAGAACATGGGAGATGGAGGTGATGTGACACACTACTGCCTGGATGGGGCAGTCCAAGCGGTTACACTCTTTCCTCTATATACTCCATGCCTTCTGCCTTCAGGTAGACTGCATGCTAAAGTAGCACCACCTAAGTATCCATAGCTAGTTTGTAGTATCCATAATATACTGAACAGTCTGTTTTGTGTTATTGTATTGTTACATTTGAAGACAAAAATATTGTATTATTCAGATAACATTTTTCTTTGAAATCTTTTAAATATTTAAATATATTGTTTAAACATGGTGCACATGCAAATTGTGCCAAATAGGGCGTGTGTAGCAATGTATAAAGCAGACTGGCGACAAATTTGAGTCTGTGTTAACTGCGCCGAATGAATAAGTTTATGTTGTGTTGGCGCATGTTGCTCCAGTGAAGGCTATTAGGAAACCATCTGATTTGTGTGGGGAGCCTTCGCCAAACAGCGGTCCCTTTCCCACATTGCAAAGTGTTGGGAGTTATTAAAACATTTTGCAGTATGAGAGTTTTTATAACTTTTTTAGTGAATAAATATTATCTAATTATTCATATGCCCTTATGTGTCCTCATCAAGAATAGCAATCATATTTTAACTTGAAATTTATATTGCTTATTAATTATTGCCGGTCAATAACTCTTACAAACTGTTTCTATGTCAGCCTGGATTGGAATATGTTTCTGTAAATATATTTCTATCTATTTTATTTTTTTAAAGGAGTCTCTATGAGCAATTTTAGTGATGCCTGGCACAATCCAGCTTCCTACTAAGTAAAAGCTTTCTCTATTTCTCAAGAGACATTTTTAGTATTCCTTAAAAAGAAAATCAATTTTCAAAATTTTTCAAAATTAATGTTCTTTAAAACACTTATGGGAAGCTTTTGGAAACTAGACAGAGCAGACAAAGGCTCTATTTTGGTACAATTATTTTTAATATCTATTGTATGTGCCTTAAAAACTGAAGATCCCAACTTTTTCATTCCAGTATACATAGTGATGTGGAATAACATGTGAGGAAACCAGCAAGTAACTTATCCTGTTAAGTATAATTTATTCTTAGTGATACATTTTCCATATCAACATCTCTAAAAGATAGAAATAAACACAAAGAAACATGACAAACAGTAAAATGCTCAGCAAGACATTTCTGAAGTGGTTTAGCACCCAGTGTTCAGCCTTGATTCCAGGGTAGTTGCACTTCCACCATTGGTAAAGGCGGCGCCTTCCGGATGTATGATGTCAATGCGTTTCGTCCATCCTGGCTTCTTAAAAACATTATTTAAAACATTTGTGTTTTATTTTTATTAATAGTGCAGTGCCTGCGATTCGCATGTTTGTATTGGTAGGATTTTTGCATTCCCATTGTGCGCCATCGCATACACAATTAAAAGTTACCAACTTAACATCTAATTTAAACCATCATTTTGTAGACGCAGTCTAGAATTACATGCCAGCGCAAATCTCAAAGTAAATATTCAAATTAGTTTGGAAGACAAATAAACTTCAAACCTTGCTCATAGATTTTGTCTTATATTATTCTCTATATACATAATATTGTGTGATCTATGTCAGTTTTCTTTCTTCTTTCTTTCTTTTGTATTATTCAGAGCAAACTACAAACCAAGAATGCTGGGGGAAAAAAGCCATTGGCATTTGATTATCCACTGAATCTTCTAGTTTGCCAATTACTGTCACTGGTGTTGCTAAGTATTGACTTTGAGGAGGATGCTGATGCTGATGCCAGTATTTCTGTTTTTACTCTTGCTGCATCCAATGTTATTGATGCCTCCCTAATGAAATCCTCTTGCAAAGCAAATTGTTTCTACGTTTATTAACTGACTAACTTGTGGGAACTATGCATCATCAAAAACAATCAGAAATGCTCAACACTATGTAGGCCATCAATCATATGCATCTGAATGTAACTTAAGTGGATCGTGAAAAGTTAAAGGGAAACCACAGCTAAAATATTACTTTCCGCTGAAAGAATGAATATTTGTATACACCGTGATATTTTAGGATGCTCCGGTTTCAACTGAGTCTTTCCTTCGTATTGCAAACTAACAGTATGGGCAAATATTTGGCCAACTCATTATATTTTTTCTATTAAGAAAACCTTAATTACAATTTTAAGGTGTGGATGCTATAATCATTTGACATACTCATTTTCTGGGTGATTTTAAATCCACATGTAAAACCTTAAAGTCTAAGTTGCACCTGACTGTCAGATGGATGAGCCACGCATTTCAACGTGATAAAAGGACCACAATGATTGTCAAATTTGTGATCTCTTATTTCTTAGCAGCTATATTCATTCAAAAAATTCTGCTAGAGCAAAAACCACTAGGCACATTCTGACTTCTTAAAATTAGCAAATGAACCAAGACCATCTAGAGGTCTGTGATAACACATACAAAATGTAACGCATCCTATATATTAACTTACATCCCGTCATTCTAACATTGCCAGCAATAAAAAATGGCAAAAGAGACCTAGATTCATATAAGTTCCACCCACATTGAAAAAAGTCTCTTGCTTTTACTTGTCCCATGTATTGATCTTATTTGTCATGTCCACAGAACCTATTAATTCCAAATGTTTGGTTGTCCTGGGTGTCTGTCTACTCACAGGGCCTGGGATGTAAATTTATCATTGGTGTCACATTGTACACTTTATGAGACTACGCACGGATACCCACTTATCCTCTAGCCCTGCTCTGAAATATTATGCACACCCTAAGAAGAGATTTAGTTATTCTAAAATCAATAAACAAGTGGAATTATGATAGAAATTATTTTTAAATGTGTACATTTGACTTTTCAAGGAGAGTTTTTTGGTGAATCCTTTGCTGCTGTGTGTATTCTTCCCGTAAATCTATCCGTGTATTTAGTTGCTCTGATGCCCCAACACCTACATCTAAATGTTCTGTAACTTGTAATTAGCTTAGAACTTTACTTTGCTTCTATTATTGAACATATTATAGCACAAAGTCGTTTTATATTTTACTTTTAAAGGAAATATAACCTGTCTCCAGATTTGTTTTAGTGGTTCCACTGTAGTAGAGTTCCTCATGGCTATTGTGTCGCTTCTGGTTCTGGCCTTCATCCACTCCACATGGTTCTTGAGATATTGAAGAGCTACGGACCATCATAAACACCATTCCATACTGCTAGGATTTGGTGTCTTCTTTTCCCATTGCCGCTTGGTCATGCTTTGTTTGTGGAGAGGATCTTGGTGGATTGCAAGACTTTTTGTCCCTTCTGACTAGGCCCAATATATTCATTTTATTCCACAGTTTTCTGTAAGTAAGGGTAGCTGGGGTACAATAAATAGTACACTATTAGCCTTTCTGGTCTATTGCACTTTTTGTGTTTTAAAAGTTAATAATTACAAAGCTTATGAATAATTATGCTGAAAATAAAACTCACTAAAAGTTGAATTTCCACACTGGGATTTTATAGGCCATTATAATCGACCTTTAGGCAAATAAATAACACCTGCACAACATATAAAATGCCAAATACAGCTCTGCATTAATTTTAATGCTCACTATTCTGAAAGACTTAGTATAAATAGCCATTTTCAAAATTTCCTTTGGACACTGTGAACCTTTCAATTCAACATGTGCATATGTACTCATGTTAAAGAGGTTGTTTTGCCAGTACTCACAGCGTAATGCAGGCAAGGAGCATAATGCCTGTTTACACTGAAATGTAATTGGAAGGATTAGAAAGCTTTTTTCCTTATTTTTTTCCCCCCATGTTTTTCTTTCTTTTTTTTTCCAGAAGACAAATTATTAGTGAAGGGGGATAGAACAGACTGTACACAATATGCCTACTTGACATCTAAGGGTTCTTCAACAACATATTTTCCATTTATTTGTTGGATAATGCTGTGCTCACTGAGCTGTAAACTAGGAAAAATGATATTTGTTAAGTAAATACATATGAAAATGAAGTTATTTTGCCGAAGTTTGAATACAAAAAATGGCAAGTTTCATAATATAATTTACATGATATACTCATTAAAAAAAATATTGAGAGAAGATTAAGCATTTATAATTAGGATAAACTATATATTTTATGAATAGATAGATTAAAATCCTATATAAAGTATATTGTGAGAGAAAATGTGGTGTCATTGTAGATGGCAGGTATATATTGTAACCATGCACCCTTGTGCAGGCACATCCAGGCGGTATCCAGGCTTTTCTGCATCCTTCTTGCTTTGCTTTCTTGTTTATTATTTATGTTTATTCCTGCCCTGTATACCTGTCCTGCCCCGTATACCTGTCCTGCCCCGTATACCTGTCCTGAATCCCTTCAGTGGGATGACCTATCCTGTCCCTTTAAATACCCTGTATTCCTCTCTGCCTGTCCTTATGTTTCATTCCAGGTTTTCTCTCTATCCCTCTGCTTTGTCAGTTTTCTATTTAACCCCTATTTCTATTTATTAAGGACAGAGCCTTTGAAACATTTTTGTCCTTTCTGGACAATGGCTATTTTAACATTTCTGTGCTGTTTGTGTTTAGCTGTAATTTTCTTCTTCGTCATTTGCTGTACCCACACATATTATATATTGTTTTTATCGGGACAAAAAGGGCTTTCTATGGATGCCATATTTTTGATCATATCTTATCATGTTATTAAAAAAAAATTATAAAATATGGTAAAAAAAAAAAAAAAACACAAATTTCTTTGTTTTTATTTGAAACAACTTCTCCTCATCGACAATAGCGAACGAAAAAACATGCTAAATAGATTCTACTATTTCTCCTGAGTACAGGGATACCACCCATGCATAGGTTTGTTGGGTTGTTTGGGGGCTAAAATGCCAAATTTGTGAGGTGCAGTTTTTTGTTTTCCAACTTGAAATTTTTACATGCAGACAGCCTGCACCCATGTCCCATTTGGGACATATTTGAAACCAGCCAGTGTATTTTACCCCATCAACCCATATATTTTTTAAAAGTAGACACCCTAGGCTATCTCAAATGGTGGTATTTTAACACTTTCCATGCACTAATTCTACCACCAGCCTTTGTCAAAGTTTGTGGTAGTAATTTTTTTGTGTTTATTTTTCACAAACCTTGTACTTCAGACATGAATTTACAGATTTTGGTATGTGTCACTGCCAAATAACACCCCAATAAGTGTTCAGCAACATCTCTTGAGTACAGGGATACCCCCCATGCATAGGTTTGTTGGATTGTTTGGGGGGTAAAAGGCCAAATTTGGGAGGTGAAGTTTTTGGTTTTCCAATTTGAAATTTTGACATGCAGACAGCCTGCACCCATGTCCCATTTGGGACATATTTGAAACCAGCCAGTGTATTTTACCACATCAACCCATATATTTTTTAAAAGTAGACACCCTAGGCTATCTCAAATGCTGGTATTTTTACACTTTCCATGCACTAATTCTACCACCAGCCTTTGTCAAAGTTTGTGGTAGTAATTTTTTTGTGTTTTTTTTTCACAAACCTTGTACTTCAGACATGAATTTACAGATTGTGGTATGTGTCACTGCCAAATAACACCCCAATAAGTTTTCAACAACATCTCTTGAGTACAGGGATACCACCCATGCATAGGTTTGTTGGGTTGTTTGGGGGGTAAAAGGCCAAATTTGGTAGGTGCAGTTTTTGGTTTTCCAAATTGAAATTTTGACATGCAGACCGCCTGCACCCATGTCCCATTTGGGACATATTTGAAAACAGCCAGTGTATTTTACCCCATCAACCCATATATTTTTTAACAGTAGACACCCTACGCTATTTCAAATGGTGGTATTTTAACACTTTCCATGCACTAATTCTACCACCAGCCTTTGTCAAAGTTTGTGGTAGTAATTTTTGTGTGTTTTTTTTTCACAAATATTGTATTTTAGACATAAATTCACAGATTTTGGTATGTGTCACTGCCAAACAATAACCCAATATGTGTTCAACAACATCTCCTGAGTACAGGGATACCACCCATGCATAGGTTTGTTGGGTTGTTTGGGGGCTAAAAGGGCCACATTGTGAAGGTGCGTATTTCAACTTGGAATATTGACGTGTAGCCAGCCTGAGCCCATCTTTCATTTGGGACTTTTTTTTAAAGTAGGACAGTGTATTTTACCCCAAAAAGTATATATTTTGTAAAAGTAGACACCCTAGGCTATTTTAAATGGTGTTATTTTAACACTTTCCATGCACCAATTCTACCACCAGCCTTTGTCAAAGTTTGTGGTAGTCATTTTATTGTGTATTTTTTCCCACATACATTGTACTTTAGACACAAATTCACATATTTCGGTATGTGTCACTGACAAACAATACCACAATATATGTTCAGCAACATCTCCCGAGCACAGGGATACCACCCATGCATAGCTTTGTCAGCTTTGTTGAGTGTTGAAAGGCTACATTTGAGAGGTGCGCTTTTTGATTTTCAAACTTGGAATTTGAACATGTAGAGCAAGGAAGGGGTTAATAGCTCTTATAAGAGCCTTTGTAGTACTGTACAAAAAAATTAACCCCTAAAAATGCACAGACAAGAAAAAAGGTTCTGCTGTGCAGTGATCAGTGGCAGGGAAGGGGTTAATACACTACACTATACAAAGGGTATGGCTTTTATAAAAGCCCTTGGGACTCACAATTTTTTTACATTTTATTTAATTTATTACAATTAAAAAATTATGTTATACAGATCTGTCTCTTTCCCTCACTAAAACTCAAGTGAGGAGAGGGAGGCAGATCCATATGGGTCAGAACAATATTTACGAACCAGACGAATGGTGATGCTCATCTGAGAAATCACCAAACCACCTTTGCCACTGATCGGCTGTTACTGATCGCTATACACGCGTTCAGACAGCTTCAAAAGGAATACACGTAATCCCCTAGTGGGTATAACTAACCCCTAGCGAGTCTGACAAAAAAAATGCTGATAGCAAAAAAAAAATCCTTCTGCGACTAGATTGCTCCATATGCGCTGCTTAGGCAGTGACCATATGCACTGCTTAGGCAGTGACCATATGTGCTGCTTAGGAAGTGATATACGGCAAGGAAGGGGTTAATAGCTCTTAAAAGAGCCTTTGATATACTGTAATAAATCAAAGTAAAAAAAAATAACCCCTAAAAAAATGCACAGACAGCAAAAAATGTGCTGCTGTGTAAGATCACTGCGTACACAGCGATCAATTGCAGGGAAGGGGTTAAATACTGGAAACGGCTTTTATAAAAGCCTTTGGGTCTCAATTCTATTAAATATATTATAATTAAAAACTTACATTATACAGCTCTGTCTCCCTCCCTCACTAAAACTTAAGTGAGAGGGAGGCAGATCTACACGGGTCAGATCAAATATTTACAAATATTGATCTAACCAGACGAATGGTGATGCTCATCTAAGCAAACGCCAACCCGCCTTTGTCACTTATCAGCTGTTACTGATCGCTATACATGCGGTCAGACAGCTAAAAAAATTTTTTTTACGTTAAACGTAGTCCCCTAGCGGGTATAATTAACACGTGACGGGTGTAATAAAAAAGTAAAAAAAAAAATTAAAAATGCTTCTGCAGCAAGATTGCTGCATTTGCGTCAGATCGCTGCTTAGGCAGTGATCTACGGCAAGAAAGGGGTTAATCTCTCTTAAAAGAGCTTTTTTTTATACTGTAATGAATTACAGTAAAAAAAAAATGAACCCCTAAAAAATGCAGACAGCAGAAAATGTGCTGCTGTGTATGATCACTGCGTACACAGCGATCAATGGCAGGGAAGGGGTTAAATGGCTTTTATAAAAGCCCTTGGTGTTTAAAATTTTATTAAATATTTTTTTTCTTATTTTATTTTATTTTTTTACTTTATCTGATCTGTCTCTCTCCCTTACTATAACTAGTAAGGTGAGGGAGGCAGATCAATACTTGTCAAAGGCAATATTTGCTAATATTGCCTTTGACTGTATGGTAAGTGCTCATCAGAGCACTTACCATACATGCCTGCACACAGATCACATAGATCTGCTGTGCCGGCATCGATTGGCTCCCCCTAGAGCATCGGAAGTGAAATACTTTCACTTCCGATGTTCTTGCCATTAGAAGGGAAACGCTGCCTGTACAGGCAGCGTTCCCTTCTACTGAGCCGATGGGCTCTGGGCAGCCTGAAGGTGTTGTTAAGTGCCTCGCTGGCGAGGCACTTTAACAACACCGGAGATGCTTAGAAAGCGAACGATCGTTCGCTTTCTAAGCACATGTGTGCAGTGGGCGCAGCCATTTTTAAATGGCTGCTACGATCACTCCGTGGAGTGATCGTAGCGCGCCCCTGCACATTTGGGGGGTGTTGCACAATGCCTCTACCTAGAGGCATTGTAGCAACACCGTTAGAGTGGTCGCTTTCTTTACTCAATTTAGTGCATGACGTGCCAGGCACGTCACCTGTCGGCAAGTCCTCGATTTGCCGTGACGTGCCTGGCACGTCATCTGTCGTTAAGGGGTTAAACCACACCTGTTGCTTTTTAGTCCTTTGCAGCAGTCTACAGGTATTTTCTCTGTTTACGTTCAGTGCCATTTATGTGTCTTAGAGTCTATTTATGCTTTGATAATATTATGTTTTATTTAGGGACTTGCCTAATGTGGGGTACCTTGACGTGGTTGGCAAGCTAACATCTTATTGGCCAATTTGTATGAACCAAACCCCCACCTTTACTATTTTTAGTGTTTTGTGCCTTTTGTGTCTCTTAACCCCATGACTTGTATTATTTATCCATAGTTTGGTTTCTGCTTTCTTGCTTATGTTTACCCTCTGTCCTGTAGCCCTGCATTCTGTATTTTAGTTCTGCTCTCCCTTAGTCTCTTTTCTGTTTTAGCTCTGCTTGGCTATCACTTAGTTCATTTCCTCTCTGGCCCTGGGACCTGGATACAGCAGCTGCTTCACAGGGCCTGGTTGTGGCTGCAACGACTTGGGGTCCCAAACCTCCAGGCGATTGCAGTTACTGAGCACCAGGTCCTGTGTCTCCACCCTGCACCGTAGCTCCTGATTTTGGGCCCTCAGGGTCCCTTTACCATCCCGGACCCAGTGCGTTACATATAAGACCTGCTTTGACAATTTCTACCTTTCCTTCTAAGGGTTAAGTTCCCATGGGTGGGTCTAGGCAATGTATTGTGCTGAATAGTGGAGGCTCTGCAGGTAAATCTAGGTGCCAATCACTTGCCTGTATGTAAGACCAGTCTGAATCAGTTCACTCAATTGGATCTATTCACAAACAGTAGACTTTTGAGGCTGACTTTCATTTTGAGACTAAGTCACATTCCGAGTGTGACTAGTTCCATTGAAAGTAATGGGAGGCAAAATGATCAAAGCTATTTTTGAGACTGTCAAACTCGGGTGCCGAAAAATAACTTGAATCAAAAATATCTCTGTGGTAAAGACAGTCGTGGCTTGCCTTGTCAATTGGAGAATTTGGAGCACCATGCTATATAGATTGAATTGCAAGTGTGAGCAGTGAATATGTTACATATACTTGTGTTAGTATTACTATATGCTATTAAATGTATGCATATTAGACAGTTTTATATAAACCTCTTACAAAGCCTAAAAAATATGTTTGTTTTTTAAATTGAAGTATTCAACCATCAATGAAAAACAATCATTTTCTAATGTCTGCCTTTGGTCTTAATTTTTTGTATATGTCTGATTTTTTTTTTTTTTAATCCTGCAAACATCTCTAATTACCTATGTTAAAAAGAATGACTATTATAAAACTTTAATTTTAGGCATTTTCATCTTTTCCCTTGACTGTATGTAATTATGAATAAGCTGTGAGTTTTACATTGCTTATCTTATAGTATTTGATTGTATTTAATTTTGAATTATTTAAGCTTAAAAATCGGTAATTTAGTTTAGTACATACATTGAATGTGTTGCCATTTTTTTAGCCTCTCTATGTGTGTACAAGGAACAAAATACATTCTGTTAAAAGTATTGAAAATGTCAATCACTCATATTCTGCAACTCCTGGAATATCACAAACCTGTAATTTAAAACATCAGGTGGGTGTGGAAAGAGAATGAAAAGGCTTTTGCAGTTCCAAAATAATAATGATAAACCACAAACTGGAGGGGAAATAATTTCAGTTTGGTCCTGAATGACTCATAGTAAAAAGAACAGATCATAAATTCAATAGTCTGATAATAGTATATTAATATTATTTTAAAGCATATATTAAATAGTAATTGGCTTATTTGATTGGAAGAACAAATCCAGACAATTTAAAGGGAAATTAATTGCTTACAAAATCAAACAGGAGGTTTGGCCACAAACTTAATTCCACAATATCCTATAACTATTATCGGATTAAAAAAACTCATTTGTTTAGAGGCTTTTGAATCCTGACATAGTATTGTCCCACTGAAGCGGTCTGTCTCAAAATCATGGGCAAAGCAACTAGCTAGCATTTACTGTATAAGATACAATCAAAATCATCCTGGGATCCTCTCTGTTGTATGGCAATGACATCCCAACCTGTTATATAGGATTCCCTGATGTGGATAAATATCCACAAGGTTGTGCATGAAACAGGTGCTAGACAGACTGCACTGTGAGCACATAAGTATGCATGTCATATACACGCAATGTGAACAACTACCCTGGTGCTTTTGGCTTCTTCAAGATGTATGCGACTGCCGTGACTTAAATAGTCCAGTCTATTAAATTTATCAAAATCAGGTGGAAAAATCTGTGGTGCAAAAGCATGTATTTATAATAAATAATGTTATACATTATCAACTTGGCTTAACATAATAATACAGCTTATGCATACAGGGAGTGCAGAATTATTAGGCAAATGAGTATTTTGACCACATCATCCTCTTTATGCATGTTGTCTTACTCCAAGCTGTATAGGCTCGAAAGCCTACTACCAATTAAGCATATTAGGTGATGTGCATCTCTGTAATGAGAAGGGGTGTGGTCTAATGACATCAACACCCTATATCAGGTGTGCATAATTATTAGGCAACTTTCTTTCCTTTGGCAAAATGGGTCAAAAGAAGGACTTGACAGTCTCAGAAAAGTCAAAAATAGTGAGATATCTTGCAGAGGGATGCAGCACTCTTAAAATTGCAAAGCTTCTGAAGCGTGATCATCAAACAATCAAGCGTTTCATTCAAAATAGTCAACAGGGTCGCAAGAAGCGTGTGGAAAAACTAAGGCGCAAAATAACTGCCCATGAACTGAGAAAAGTCAAGCGTGCAGCTGCCACGATGCCACTTGCCACCAGTTTGGCCATATTTCAGAGCTGCAACATCACTGGAGTGCCCAAAAGCACAAGGTGTGCAATACTCAGAGACATGGCCAAGGTAAGAAAGGCTGAAAGACGACCACCACTGAACAAGACACACAAGCTGAAACGTCAAGACTGGGCCAAGAAATATCTCAAGACTGATTTTTCTAAGGTTTTATGGACTGATGAAATAAGAGTGAGTCTTGATGGATGGGCCCGTGGCTGGATTGGTAAAGGGCAGAGAGCTCCAGTCCTACTCAGACGCCAGCAAGGTGGAGGTGGAGTACTGGTTTGGGCTGGTATCGTCAAAGATGAGCTTGTGGGGCCTTTTCGGGTTGAGGATGGAGTCAAGCTCAACTCCCAGTCCTACTGCCAGTTCCTGGAAGACACCTTCTTCAAGCAGTGGTACAGGAAGAAGTCTGCATCCTTCAAGAAAGGGTATAAAAGAAGAAAATCTAATGACATGGCCTCCTTGTTCACCTGATCTGAACCCCATTGAGAACCTGTGGTCCATCATCAAATGTGAGATTTACAAGGAGGGAAAACAGTACACCTCTCTGAACAGTGTCTGTGAGGCTGTGGTTGCTGCTGAACGCAATGTTGATGGTGAACAGATCAAAACACTGACAGAATCCATGGATGGCAGGCTTTTGAGTGTCCTTGCAAAGAAAGGTGGCTATATTGGTCACTGATTTGTTTTTGTTTTGTTTTTGAATGTCAGAAATGTATATTTGTGAATGTTGAGATGTTATATTGGTTTCACTGGTAAAAATAAATAATTAAAATAGGTATATATTTGTTTTTTGTTAAGTTGCCTAATAATTATGCACAGTAATAGTCACCTGCACACACAGATATCCCCCTAAAATAGCTAAAACTAAAAAAAAACTACTTCCAAAAATATTCAGCTTTGATATTAATGAGTTTTTTGGGTTCATTGAGAACATGGTTGTTGTTCAATAATAAAATTAATCCTCAAAAATACAACTTGCCTAATAATTCTGCACTCCCTGTATTTACATAATATACAATGTATGTACAATTAAGTAAAAGGATACATAGCTTTCTATTCACTAAAATTTGAGAATAGTGTTGACTTGTGAGTACAAAATTCACTTTAGAAGTCAATCTCCTCACGCTATTCACTGAAGGAAACTCAACCTTATTCTCCCCCCCCCCCTCCACCTCGCCAAGTCCATCTTGATCTCCTATGTTCAATGAAAAGCAATATAAATTGTTATTTACTAAAAACCGAAGGGAGTTTGAATTGGGAGGTGAGTGGGACGTTGACATACAACCCCTCTCCCGCAACTTGCTTCCTTTATAGGTAGCATGTTGCATAAAACCAAATAATAATAATAAAAAAATTTAAAAAAATCCCCCCTGACAAAACTGGGTCCAGTCACTCTCAAAATGACCATCAGGATCTCTAACATATATGGGTGTCCAGGAAAAGTAGTCCTTGCCCCTCCTATAATTAAAAAATACTCTTATAAACATTGGGGGTCAGAGCAAGTGGCCCTTCCCACCATTATTATTAATGGAGCTGAAAGCCCAACACATGGCTCAAAGTTACACGCCCTCTCTCCAAACTTGAAGAGGTGATTTTCAATGCAGACCATAAGAAACATTTTGTGGGCTCAATGTATTAAATACTTCACACACATCAATGTCCCCGACATTGGTATGTACCTAGGTGGAATGAGGAACTGGGAGCCCGATCTCAGAGGACTCTTGCGTACACGTCTGGCACATGATCAAGAGAACACCAGTCTCTTCTCAGGTGCTTGAGGTAGAATATAGGAGTCTTACTCGTTGGTACTATACCCCTTTGAGTCTACATTTAATTTGGGAAAATAAGTTATTCTGGAGATGCAGAGTCGACAAAAACTCTATCTCCCATCCGTGGTGCAACTGTATAATTCAGTTTCCATTCTGGGAGGAGGTTTTGCACATTATTAAATGTGCCTTTGACCTTAACTTAAAGAAAGACCTCGCAACCATACTATTTTATCACAACATAGTGGTTCACAGGAAAGGGTTTAGAAGGATTTTATTTGCATCTCTCAACGTAGCTAATGCAATAATA
Organism: Pelodytes ibericus; assembly: GCA_036172795.1. NCBI lineage: Eukaryota > Metazoa > Chordata > Amphibia > Anura > Pelodytidae > Pelodytes > Pelodytes ibericus. The sequence continues at coordinate 159,936,874 of CM069863.1, forward strand.
CCTAAGTATACCTAAGAACCCCCAACTATATTAGAATGGGTAAACCATACTCACCGAGATCTAAGCTTTACTAAATGGAATTTGGTGTGACATGGTGCAGAGCCTGTACTCTTGAAACAAATAATGGTTAAATGGTATAATTATACAAGCACTGTTATATCTCCTGTAGAAACTGCAGAGAGAGAGAGAGGAAGGTTGGGTGACCTAAGCAATATAAGGTATATGTTTGCATATTTTGGTAAGATATAATAGGCTAAGTTGGCTTTGTATACATGGACATGTTGAAATGTAACAAAATAGATGTGTATTGCATCACTTGTATGTGACTGGATATGCCAGATACAAGTTTAAAAACAAACAATTAACTGAATCCGGAGGTGCAAGTAAGTCACGAAGTTTACACCCCTTCTAAAAAACAGCTTGCCAAAGATCAGTCAGAAGATAATCATTTCCAATTGGAATGAATACTATTTTCATGTTTGTTATAATTGCATGACAAAACTTCAAATACATCTATATTTGACTAGATGAAAAATTGCCATTGTTCTTCTTTTAATTATATTTAAAAGTGTAGCATGGTAAACACATGCCCCACCAATAAAACGATTTATCAAGCCAACATTTTTTTTTATAGGTTCCTTTTCATAACTTTTTTGACTAGTCTAGTTTCAGATTTCTTGCTCCACTGAAGGCTGTCAAAGGTTTATCTGCAACAAGTGTTTCTGAGATCCTCATCTTGGAGAAGATGCCAGTTTTTATATTTCAATATACATATATAGTTTCAATATTTTCTTGACAATGTTGCTGCTGTTATTGAAATAAGTTATTAAAGCAATTCTGTTCTTAATCTAGGTTTTATTGTTTTTGTATTCCATCAAAGTATTCCTACCTATTGTATTGGTGTCATCCATTTTTAGTCCAAAATTCATCCTTTAGTTTAACAATTTGTTGGTCACAGACTCTATTTACACTACAATTTCTTTTAATACGGCAACATTGATTTTTTTTGTGGCACATTCTGGAGGGTAGTAACAAAGTAGTAACATAGTAATTTAGGTTGAAAAAAGTCCATCAGGTTCAAAACGTCTAGCCACTATCAAAATGGATAAAGCTATTTACATCTGCTTTAACGTAAGTTTTTAATTGATCATCCCATTTTCAATATAAATTGAATAGATTAAGGAAAATAATCTGATATCGGCTATATTCAGATGTCAGGTTTACACAATAATTAGTGGAATTTAAATGGGTAAAAATTCTCCAATTCTTGTTCTGTTCCATCCCAGTAAGTGAACTAGTTTCTTTTTAAAATGTGTAATTTCTCAAGCAACAATATACTGTTTTAAACAGGGAAAAGCATTGTTATCTGTGAGTAGCAGATGATGACAGATGTGCATTGTTTGTGAAGTCAACTACACCTCTATCAGAGGAGGAGATGTTAATTTGCATCCCCGATATTATTTATGCTGTGTGTGCATACACCAATTGGAAGACATTTTCCATTACTCTCCTACAGGGATTTTCTTTTTAGGGAATGTGAGCAAAACATCAAGTGTATAGAAAAATGTATATTGATAATGAATTAGGATACTGTTACAGGTTATAAAAGAAAATACACAGTACACACCATACATAATCAATTCATAATCAATAGATAACAGAACATGGCAATACTTAGACAATCTTGATCTTCTCCTTCTGTCTCCTCTTGGCCTCTTCTGCATGTTGTGCCCTCCTCGCCAAAAACAGATAAGACTGACTTTTGCCGTCCAAAACTAGGTATAATTCCGTGTACCTCCCAGTTTTGGAGTCATATAGTCCAAGTAAAAATACAACCCCCTTTGTCACACCTATTTGTATGCAAGTAAAACTGGGTACTGGCTTGTTCCCTAAAACAGTTGTCTCTGCTGTAAACCCTTGATGAACGCTTTTGCTGACATTCAAATGACCAGATTACACACCCACACCACCAAAAGCATGTGTCTCTATATTAAATACAATATAATATATTTTTCACGGCACCCCGCATTTCTAACACAGTGACGTCAGACACGTCAGTAAGCTGCTCTGCTAGATGGCTGCTCTGCTAGATAACAGTCCACTTTTTGTATTTATTTACTTTTAAACAATTAGGAATAAACAACCTTAGAATGGTACACAATCGGTGGCCTTTTGCCTCATTAAAATAAATGAATAAGGTGTAGGGCCTCTCAAACAAGATTGTGTTACTACTTCATTATAAAAACACAAGATGTTTTTTTTTTTTGTAGAACTGGTTTAATAAAATCTGAAAAATGAACTGAAACTTTTTGTGGTCACACAGATTTTTCTTTATTCTGTTCGGAAAGGTACATCGATCTAATAATTTTACTTTTTTGATCATGATCATGATTTAGGATTGATGGAACATGTCCATTGGCAACAAAACGTGCCCTTCAATTTAATATTGTCATTCTCATAGTCTGAAATATGAGAACCCTTCTGAATAAGATGATTTAAGTAGCCATAGAGCATGTCCAGGAGCTATTGAAAATGCTGACTATTTGAATAATGCAAGTATATATTAGAAGAAGGTCGCTTATGTTAAATATTAGCAGTGATATTCCATCATAACTTTATATTAAAAACTCATGTGTTAGATGCAAATTGAAAAACCGTAAAGCAAATAAGAGGCACTTACAGGTTTAAAAGGTAGGAACTTTTGTATAGTACTGTGCCAGTAGGGAAAAAGTAAGAAATAGGAATGTGAAAATAGAAATAGAGAGAAAGTTGCAGCAACTGGAGCTGATTCCATTGCTCAAAGGAAACTACATAACATGCTATATGTGGTGTAAGCACCTAAGGAAATTAAAATGTAAACTTTAATTGAAATAAAATATATACAGTTTGAAAAAAATAGGTGTACAAGAAAACAGGGCATCTGTTGATGGAGAAGCACTGTTGTGTTTCACCACCAGGCTTCGGCAGAGGGTCTAGACCACGGGCATCCAACGTGCGGCCCGTGGGCCAAATGCGGCCTGCCGGCCAGCGACATGCAGCCCGCCTGAGAGTGGCAGCGGTAGCCGCACCTTTCACCCATTCCAGCAAAGTGTGCACCGGGATGTCACTGACACCCGGTGCTCCAACACAGTCAGAGCGCGAGGGGGCTGAGCTTTCTCCTCTCACGCAGGGGAGAAAGCTCTGCCCCTTCGCACTCTGACCCCAATGGAGCACCGGGTGTCTGTGACATCCCGGTGCTCAGATGGAACAATCCCCCTCCCTGCAGATATAAGGTAAGCGAGCAGGGAGGGGAAAAAACATGTTTTTTTTTTCTTATTGTAAAAGTGTGTGTGTATATAAGTGTAACATGGTGTGTTAGAGTGACTGTGTATTTGTGTATGTGTGTCTGTGTATGCACGTTAAATGTGTGCATTTAATGTGAGTGTTTTTTTATTGCAAACACAATAACAGGGTGTTTCTTAAAAAAAAAAAGAAAAGAAGCAAAACTCTGTGTGTGTGGAAGTGTGAATCAGTGTATGTGTCAGTGTGACTCAGTGTATGTGTGTAAATGCAACTATGTGTGTATTTGAGTGTGTGTGTAAGTGTGATACTGTGTGCGTGTAAATGCAACTATGTGTGTATTTGAGTGTGTGTGTATGTAAGTGTAACTTTGTTTAAGAATGACTGTGTGCATTTAATTTGAGTATTTATTTTTTTGCTGGGGAATCTGTGACATACTCACACACTGATCATTACTGTGATATATAATTATATGTGTGTGTGTGTATGTATATATGTAGATCCACGTGTGTGTATGTATGTATATCCACGTGTGTGTGTGTGTGTGTATGTATGTATGTATGTATATCAACAATTAAGGGATTGAAGAGGTCAGAGGGATTGAAGTTGTAGTACCAGTAGAGTGGATGGGAGGCATTAGGTGGGATAGGTCAAAGAGGGAGTGTGTGTTCCAGCTAGGTTGGGTAGTAAGCCTCTCTAAAGAGATGAGTTTTGAGGGACTTTTTAAAGTTTGAAAACGAGGGAGAGAGCTGGATGCTCCAGGGAAGGGAGTTCCAGAGAGAGGGGGCAGCTTGGGCGAAATCTTGGAGACGCGAGTGAGAAGTGGTGATGAGATTAGAAGAGAGTGTTAACCCCTGTGAGGAGCGCAAAGGTTGTGCAGGGAAGTAGCGGTTAACAAGGGAGGAAATGTATGTAGGAGCAGAGGAGTGGAGGGCTTTGTAGGTTAAAGACAGAATTTTAAATTTTATCCTCGAGCAGACGGGAAGCCAGTGGAGGGTGTTGCAGAGAGGAGCCGCCGAATCAGACCGACGTGCAAGATGAGTCTGGCAGCCGCATTTTGGATAGACTGTAGGGGAGCCAGACAAACCAGAGGTAGTCCAGTCAGAAGACCGTTACAGTAGTACAGGCAAGAGATCACAAGCGAGTGCACTAGAATTTTTGTGGTCTCTTCGCTGAGGAACGGGCGAATGCGTGCAATGTTCCTTAGGTGCAGCCGACAGGATCTGGCCAAGGACTGGATTTGAGGAAGAAAGGAGAGAGCAGAGTCAAAAGTGACCCCAAGACATCGAACACGGTCAGCCGGTACGATCATAGTATTATCAACCGTGACCGTGAACCCAGGTGTAGGGACAGCGGTTGAGGGAGGGAAGATAATGAGTTCTGTTTTGGAGAGGTTAAGTTTCAGGTAGCGATTAGACATCCAAACGGAGATGGCTGACAGACACTCAGCTACACGTGACACTAGAGAGGGAGAGAGGTCAGGGGAGGAGAGGTAGAGCTGAGTATCATCCGTGTACAAGTGGTAGTGAAAGCCAAAAGATGAGTTCTCCCAGAGAGGTAGTGTATAGGTACGACTCGATCCAAGAGAGTGCCACACCACTTAAGCCAAGCGGTGATAATGTATTCAGAAGGAGGCGGTGGTCAATGGTGTCAAAGGCAGCAGAGAGATCTAAGAGGATTATATATATATATATATATATATATATATATATATATATATATACACACACACACACACACACATTTTCTTTCCAAAATGAAACATCAATGCGGCCCACACACAAATAAATTTACGGTGAAGTGGCCCACTGCAAAAAAAACTGGGACACCGCTGGTCTAGACCAAACAAACCCATGCAATGGCCTAAAAAACAAAAAACTGTGAAAAAGGAAAAAGAAAAAAAAAAACAAGTAATTTCAACAGCCCTACATGAACATATTACAGAAGGCCAAATGATAATTAATAATTTAAAAAAAATACTTTTAATAATAAAAAGTATTAAATGACAAGTAGTGGTTTAAGATATACAGCTATCAAAGCATATTATGAAAGGCATAATAACCCTAATGGTGCAGTGCACAGTACACGTAATATAATAAAATATGGTAGAAATCACTGTGCTTGAATAATCTAATTCAGATCTAAATGACATAATGGATATACAATAATATACATTAAATGCACAGTAATAACACTGATATAACCATCTTTGATTCATAACAGACATGTGCATCAGGATTAATACACTTGGGGTCTATAAACTACACAGTGAACTGCAACAATCAGTCTTTAATAGTATGAATAGTGTTGGAAAGATAGGTAACTTTCCAGGTCATCTATAAATGCCTGGTTTATAATGCTCACTTGTCAGTTCACTTTTATTGGTCTATTCATGTAGCCCAAATTCTCCCTGAAAGTGCTCAGTTTGGTTTCTGATTTTGGCAATTTTCTTCTTGGTTCTGAGATATTTGGACAAAGCATAAGATTCCCCTTATTCACATAGCCCTAAACAGTTCACAAATTGATTCAGAATTCAGAGATTATTTTTGAAATCCAAGGATTTCATTTCAACAAATATTATTGGAGTGATATAAATAAGTGATTTGGACATTGCTAAATATATGCCATAATAGCATAGCTGAAAAAAAATATTTTATGATTGGGCTATTTTTTCAAAGTATTCTATTTTGTCAAAAGTGGTGTAATTCCCTCTTCAATCAACCTGTCATATTTAATGTCATATATTAAAACACACATGTATTCCATACGCCAATTAGCAATCCAAATTAAAGATAGGCTATATACCGTATTTGCTCGATTATAAGACGACCCTGATTATAAGACGACCCCCCAAACTTTGTATATTCCTTTAGGAAAAAAACTAAAAGCCTGAATATAAGACTACCCTATAGGAAAAAAAAAGTTTAACTTGTATATATGTAAATTGCTTTTTAATATGTAATAAAAAATTGATATTATACAAATGTATTTCTTGTTTTTATTTCCTTGCGGCCTCTCTCCCTCCCCCCTCCAGTGTAGTCTCTCTCTCTATCTCCCCCCTCCCTCCCCTAGTCTCTCTCTCTCTATCCCCTCTCTATCTCTCTCCCCCTCTCTCTACCCCCCCCCCTCTCTCTCTCTATCCCCCCTCTCTCTCTATCCCCCCCTCTCTCTCTCTATCCCCCCCTCTCTCTCTCTATCCCCCCCCTCTCTCTTCCCCCCCCTCTCTCTATTCCCCCCCCCTCTCTCTCTCTCTATTCCCCCCCCCCCTCTCTCTCTCTCTATTCCCCCCCCCCTCTCTCTCTATCCCCCCCCTGTCTCTCACTATCCATCTCCCCCTTTCCCTGGTGGCTAGTGGGGGCAGCTGGGGGATGTCTGCACTATACGTGCAGATATCCTCCATGCTGCCCGACACCTCCGTCTATTATGACGGACAGCTGGTCCGTCATAATAGACGGAGGTGTCGGGCAGCATGGAGGATATCTGCACGTATAGTGCAGACATCCCCCAGCTGCCCGCTTTTCCCTGGTGTCTAGTGGGGCAGCAGAGGAAGTCTGCGCGATGAGCGCAGACCTCCCTTGCTGCCGCCCGGCACGCTCGCCGGGACTTCTGTGACGAAAGCGGAAGTTCCCGGCTTCTTCACAGAAGCCCCGGCGGTCGTGCCGGGCGGAAGCAGGGGAGTCTGCGCTCGTTGCGCAGACATCCCCTGCTGCTAGAGAGGGGGATCCAGGTCCCCTGCAGCTCTGCTGGGGACCTGGATCCCAGTCTTATAGTCTGACCTCAATTTGAGGTCAGATTATAAGACGACCTCGAATGTAAGACGAGGGGGATTTTTCAGAGCATTTGCTCTGAAAAAAACCTCGTCTTATATTCGAGCAAATACGGTATATATATATATACCAAAAAAGTTGTGGTCGGAAAAAAGTGTGGATGAAAACCCCTTCCATCTGAAGTAAGTGAATAGTTAATGCATTGCTAAACACAGATACACACACCAGTCAAGCCATAAGACTTGTTTTTACCACAGAAATCTCACTTTAACAGTGCTCTCACTACTGCAAAGGATTCTGGATAGCCATATGCAAATCAGTTCAACAAAGAACAACATTTTTGCCTCAATTAAACTTTATACATCAATTCCTTCGAGTATGTGTCTGCTATATACAACAGCTTTGAAACACAACTCAGTAAGAGGAGCAAAGCCAGTGAACCACTTATGGACCGCTGTTTTGATATTAATGCAACTCATCAGCACGAGGTTGGTTACTGGCTTGCTATGGAGGCTATTTTGTCTTAACACAATTTATTGTATAAAAAACAATTTTATGGTATAAAACAAACTTCCAGTCACTGTAGTCAAAAACAGAATAGAATACTGTTACAGGATAGAATAATGTGATCCAAATGAGTTATCTGTTATATATAACAGTATTGTATCAAAAAGAAGCAGACATGCACACTGATAGTATAGAAGTAAAATAATTTTTATTTGTAGTATAATATCGTAGCGACAATCAAACGTAGTTATAAGGTAGGAGAGGTATAACAGTATATTGAGTAATATACGTATATAAAAAATCAGAAAAAAGAAAAAAATTAAAAAACAGGAGAAAAAATGAACTGTAGTTAGCAGATAGGTAAAAAAAAATGAGTAGAAGCTAGTACAGATAATATAGTGGAAAAATGGAAAACATAGAAAAAATATATAAGGCAAGAGCACAATGGATATAAGAAAAAATAGATAAAATGCAAAAAAATAGAGGAGAGGGGTAGTGGTAGACACAGGTTCAAAAAATTATTTAGAATAACTGAACAACAGTATGATATAGGTAACGTAAATTGTCAACCACTGCAAAAAATGAAAAAAGAATAGACAAAATCTAGAAAAAATAGTGTGGGAAAAAGAGGTCCACAGTTAAATGCCTCTTGCAAAATACCGTATTTGCTCGATTATAAGACGAGGTTTTTTTCAGAGCAAATGCTCTGAAAAATCCCCCTCGTCTTATAATCGAGGTCTCTTATAATCTGACCTCAAATTGAGGTCAGATTATAAGACATGGATCCAGGTCCCCAGCAGAGCTGCAGGGGACCTGGATCCCCCTCTCTAGCAGCAGGGGAAGTCTGCGCAACGAGCGCAGACTCCCCTGCTTCCGCCCGGCACGACCGCCGGGGCTTCTGTGAAGAAGCCGGATACTTCCGCTTTCGTCACAGAAGTCCCGGCGAGCGTGCCGGGCGGCAGCAGGGGAGGTCTGCGCTCATCGCGCAGACATCCTCTGCTGCCCCACTAGGCACCAGGGAGAATCGGGCAGCTGGGGGATGTCTGCACGATACGTGCACACATCCTCCATGCTGCCCGACACGGCAGACTATTATGACGGACAGCTGTCCGTCATAATAGACTGCCGTGTCGGGCAGCATGGAGGATGTCTGCAAGTATCGTGCAGACATCCCCCGGCTGCCCCCACTAGCCACCAGGGATCAAGGTAAGGGGAAGGGAGGGAGGGGGGGCAGAGAGACAGGGGGAGGGAGGGAGGGAGGGGGGCAGAGAGACAGGGGCAGGGAGGGGGACAGAGAGAAAGGGGGAGGGAGGGAGGGGGACAGAGAGACAGGGGGGACAGAGAGACAGGGGGGAGGGAGGGGGGCAGAGACAGAGTCAAGGGGAGGGAGGGGGTTAAGAGACAGAGACAAGGGGAGGGAAGGGGTTAAGAGACAGACAAGGGGAGGGAAGGGGTTAAGAGACAGAGACAAGGGGAGGGAAGGGGTTAAGAGACAGACAAGGGGAGGGAAGGGGTTAAGAGACAGAGACAAGGGGAGGGAAGGGGTTAAGAGACAGGCAAGGGGAGGGGGGAGAGAGAGAAAAATGGGGGCAAAGGAAAGAGAAAGGCAGCATTGGCACATAAAAAGAAATAAAAACTAGAAATACATTTTTTGATATCATAATTTTTTATTAAAAAAGCAATTTACATGTGAATATATACAAGTTTAACTTTTTTCCTATAGGGTAGTCTTATATTCAGGCTTTTAGTTTTTTTCCTAAAGGAATATCCAAAGTTTGGGGGGTCGTCTTATAATCAGGGTCGTCTTATAATCGAGCAAATATGGTAAATCAAGGAAACTGCATCAGTGCAACAGGAAAAAACTAAAAGTAGTAGTCAATTAGATATAGTAGTTTAGTGGACTTGGCACTTATCTCACCCAGATACAGAAATACAGTCTGTCTTGGTAGAAAAAATTCAGGGTCTGTGGGAGTACATAAGTAGTCTTTGAATCAAACTTGTAGTTAGATCTAAACTAATCTTGCTGATGCAGGGCAGGAACGTTCCAAAGGGTAACTGCTGAGGTCTTTGTAATAGGCACGGGGGCATATAACAGTATTACTGAGGAAACCAGGATTATGCTTACCAAGCAACCAAACAATGTCACAACTGAATACTTTACTGGCAGGTGAATGACTAATGCTTGCTTCACCCAAACAAATCCTAAAGGGTCAATAGTTTGTCATACTTCACCCACATTTGAATTTCAGGAATTGTCATATGTGGCTTGTAGTTTATGTCTCTTTTATTCTTTTTTTTTTTTTGCCTTATTGTCTTATTCATTTGTACTTGACCTCCCTTTACTACAGTTTTAACTTTTACTTTAAAATGCTGGTTCAATTTGTCAGTTTGTTATAATATCTGTGAATTACTTCCCATGTTTTGCATGCCCACTAAATCACTATTCTTTTTCCCTAATGGATCAAAATAAAAAACATATTTTGTCTTTGTAGATAGAAGAGTTATTCATTTATTTGAAGAATGAAAAGCATAGACAAATGTAATCAATATCTAAAAATAGATCACCCATACACAGTATCTGCAACACTTGCAATTTTATCAGCAACTCATCTAATGATGCAACAAGCTATCTCCATATATCACACATTTTTACCATCTAAACAAATTGAAAGATATTTTGAATTACATAAGGTAAGTTCAATGTAATATTTTGAACACAACCATAGCAGCACTCCATGCACAATACGTAGAACTAGTTGAAAAAAACCACACATGGAGCATGTTCATGAAAGGCTTAAATAGTGAGCTGAATATGTAGTAGTGGCCAACGGACAGGAGTTTCTGTCAGTAGGCAGCTCAGTGAAAATTGGTCTACAAGATCAATGAAGTCAGCCGAATGAGTAAACTAATCAAGGAAATATCACCTTAATTTGTCTCCACTGTATTATTCAAATGCTGGACAAACCTAGGCTATATAAGTAGAATTAAACCCTGCGTTTGACAACCTTGCCTTCCTATCTAAAGACCGTAAAAACTTGCATGAAGTCCAAAGCTGGCTCTGCAAAATCCATTGTTTAAAAAGTGCAAGTTTTAAATATGCATTATCCATGGACCCTGATCTCTTCTAGTATCAGAATCTTTACAGGGTGGTTAAGCTCTGTTTCTAACATGTTCAGTTGGAACCTTTGTTGGCACCTGCTTTTCTCTTCATTTGTTTCTGGTGTCGCTATAAAAGTGACCAATCATTCTTATTCCATTTTATTGCCTGAACTCTTCTGTTGCATTTTAGAGCCCGACATACTCCAGTATATGTATGAATTGGGCTGATTTTCTTAACATCACATTTATTTCTGTAATAGGTATGCTATAAGCAACTGTGTAAAAAAGCTTATAAGAATTTATTGGACCTAACTTCCTTTACAATTAAATCAAAGTTAGAAAAAGGCAGAATAGGACCTTATGTCTTCTTCAGAGGAAACTATGCTGATGTATGTAAATGGGGATTGACATTTTGCTCATAGAACTTTTCTTTAAGGAAATAGATTCAGAAAAATAAATTAAGATATGAGTTAATGTTATGGATCTTATATTGTCAGAGTTATTGAACAGTAATATTGAGACTGGTACATCTGATTAAGCAAAAATCAAGGAGACAAGATGGATGCCAGACCTCCATTTTTGTGTCAGTTTTTGGGCATCCTTCTGTCCGTACAAATCTTATTCTGTGTCTCTGAGGACATAAGAAAGTCTTCCACATTCCTAACTCTGTTATCTGAAATCAAATATGTTACTGATAAGAATGCTGGAGATGTTAAGAGTATCAGGCTGGAACAGATAAAGGGGGTCATTGTTAGTGAAAGGTTTATGACTCTAGTCACATTTCATTGTATGTATGCAAACACAGCTGTGTCTATATACAAACAAGAGGAAAAATGGGGGCTGAAATTCAGCTTGCTAGCCTATCCAAACTGACAGACTGTGAGATTACTTGGATCTTAGATTTGAATAATACAATAAGGGTTATTATAAACACACCGAGTTGTTTTAAAATATAAATTATATATCACACCTTAACTCATAAATATGTAAAGTATAATTAATCTTACATATTAATTAGAATAATGCTGGTATTGTTTTCTTAGTTTGGTATACAATTTATTATAAGTTTTTATCTAATGTTGTATGATAAGAATATCTACTAGAATTGGAAACTGTATTAACTACTATACATTTCAACGTGTATATTTTCTTACATTATTCTAACAATCATGACATCATCTAATTTAAATTAAACATGCCAATCACTTTTTATTGGCCAAAGGTTACAAAGAGCAGGGTGTGAGTCTGGGATATGGTTTGGTTGATAACTTGAGACTGGAGGTGTAGAGAGGAGACCTGAGGGAAAACGGAGCTTGGAAGAGGGGGTAGAGCTGTCACACACTAGTGCGTTGTGAGATGGGAATGTTTTAGAAAAGGGCTGAGTCTCTCTCCTTCTGGGGAGAACACAGGAATATGAGGATTTTAATAGCACATGTTCAATATAACAATAGACATCTCCATACACATAGTATTGAGCTTAGTCCCAGGGGTAACTCCCATCACACATTTCTTCAATGGAAGGAGTCTCAACTGCAAATCAACCTATGCCAGTAATGTATAAATGTGGTATTTTGTTTTGACCAAAATCTCAATTTTTATGGATGTAATTAGCGTATATATTTGGGTAAATTAAACTTAATTCCCACATTTTATGGGATCTATATGTTTTAGCCTGGTGTTTATCTGTCATCCTTTCTGCAGTATGAAAACAGAGGAATATCCTATAGATATTACCAAGAATCATAAATTCTTGTAGCCTTGTAGTCTAGATATTCACTCAAATATGTAATATCTAATTCTTAAAGTCTAAGATAGAAAACATACATTGCCATTTACCGGGCAGATTAAGAAATAGCCACCCCGAGTAGTTACATGATTTAGGAATATTACCTTACCTAAGCAGAGTATATGCTGGTTATTTGTAGGTAATTATGGTGAACTATCATCAACTATTTTAACTATTAACCCCTTAAGGACAGAGCCTTTGAAACATTTTTGGTCATTCCGGACAATGGCTATTTTAACATTTCTGAGCTGTTCGTGTTTAACTGTAATTTTCTCATTTGTCATTTGCTGTACAAACAAAAATTATATATTGTTTTTATCAGCACAAGAAGGGCTTTCTTTAGATACCATCATTTTGATCATATCCTATAATATTATATAAAAATAATAATAAAATATGTCGAAAAATAACAGACAAAAAATCAGTTTCTGAATTTTATTTGAAAAATGTTTTACTCATTTACAAATGTCAATGAAAAAAACTGCTAAATAGATTCTACTATTTTTCCTGAGTACAGGGATACCACCCATGCATAGGTGTGCCATGTTTTGGTGGGGCTAAAAAGCCACATTTGAGAGGTGAACTTTTTGGTTTTCCAACTTGGAATTTGGATGTGCAGAAAACCTGTGCCCATGTCCCATTTGGGCCATTTTTGAAGCCAGCCTGTGTATCTTACCCCATGAAACCATATATTTTTGAAAACTTGACACCATACGGTATTTCAAATAGTGGTATTTTAACCCTTTCCATGCACTAATTCTACCACCAGCCTTTTTTAAAACTTGTGGGTAGACTTTTTTTGTGTGTTTTTTTCACACACATTGTAGACATAAATTCACAGCTCCTGCTATGTGTCACTGCCAAAAAACACTCCAATATGTATTCAGCAACATCTCCCGAGTACAGGGATACCACCCATGCATAGGTTTGTCATGTTGTTGGGGGGGCTAAAAGGCCACATTTGAGAGGTGCAATTTTTGGTTTTCCAACTTGGAATTTTGACTTGCAGACAGCCTGCACCCATGTCCCATTTGGGACATTTCTGAAGCCAGCTTGTGTATTTTTACCCCATCAAACCATATATAATTTTTAAAACTAGACACCCTAGGGTATTTCAAATGGTGGTATTTTAACACTTTCCATGCACTAATTCTACCACCAGCCTTTGTCAATCTTTGGATTGTAATTTTGGTTTTTTTCAAACACATTGTACTTCAGCCATGAATTCTCATATTTTGGTATGTGTCACTGCCAAACAACACCTCAGTATGATTTCAGCAACATCTCCTGAGTATAGGGATACTACCCATGCATAGGTTTGTAAGCTTGTTTGGCAGTTAAAAGGCCACATTTGGAATTTGCGCATTTTTGTTTTCCAAATTGGAGTTTTGACTTGTCCTATTTGGGACATTTTTGAACCCAGCCTGTGTATTTTACCCCATCAAACCATATATTTCTGAACATTAGACACCCTTGGGTATTTAAAATGGTGGTATTTTTTTATACTTTCAATGCACCAATTCTATCACCAGCCTTTGTCAATCTTTTGGGTAGTATTTATTTTTGTGTTGTTATTCCACACACATAGTATTTCAGGCATGTATTCTGAGATTTTGGTATATGTCACTGCCAAACAACACCCCAATATGTGTTTTGCAACATCTCCTGAGTTCAGGGATACCACCCATGCATAGGTTTGCCATGATTTTTGGGATGGTTCAGTCACAATGATTGAACTTGGTAATTTGGTTTGAAATTGAGCATATTTGTTCTGATAGGCCTATCTTTAGTTTGGGGCCCATTCCATACCCCAGTTTAGTAATTTTCAGAAAGGTGTATATATTTGAAATGTTGACACCCCAAGGTATTGAATATTGGGTGTTTTGATGTCTTTGATGCAACCATGTTTGCTAAATCAATTGCTAGAAGTGTATGGTGGTCTTTTAAAAAAAATATATTTTACACACACATTGCATTTTTACTGTGATTTAGGAGAGCCTGGTTCTGAGTTATTTCAAGAAAATACCCAAGTTTGTTTTCTACCAGGCCTCCTGAGTGCACCCATGTCCCCCATGCATAGGTTTGCCAGGAGTTTTGGGAAGGTTCAGTCAGTTGTAAGATGTGGTCATTTGGATTGAAATTGAGCGTATTTGTTCCGATAGGCCTATCTTTAGTTTGGGGCCCATTGCATACCCCAGTTTAGTTTTATTTTCAGAAAAGTGTATATATTTGAAATGTTGACACCCCAAGGTATTGAATATTGGGTGTTTTGATGTCTTTGATGCAACCATGTTTGCAAAATCAATTGTTGGAAGTGTGTGGTCTTTTTTCAAAAAAATATTTTACACACACATTGCATTTTGACTGTGATTTAGGAGAGCCTGTTCTAAGTTACTTCAAGAAAACACCCCAGTTTGTTTTCTGCCGGGCCTCCTGAGTACACCCATGCCCCCCATGCATAGGTTTGCCAGGATTTTTGGGAAGGTTCAGTCAGTTGTAAGATGTGGTCATTTGGATTGAAATTGAGCGTGTTTATAAAATGTTAAACTCTAGAGCAGTACAAGTAAAAACTAAAAATCTGGAGCAGTAAAGCTTAAAAATATAAAAGGAAGAAACATGAGGACTAAAAAAAAATCAAAAATGGGCAACTGTGTGATACACTTTAAAGCAGGTACTGATGCAGAGTCCTGGCTTCCCAGTGCAATCAGGACAATAAAAGGTTGTATCCGTTCTTTGTCCCCTACTATAACAGACTCTGCATCTTTTCTGGGGGTTCTGCTTCTTGTCTGTAAGGGGAATTTTAAAAATAAAATGGGTAGCCCCAAGTCTGTTTCCCCCAATCACCGCCCGGGGACCAAGTGCACCTTGGTATAAGATACCCAAAATTATCTGAAGCTGGAACTGCAAAAATGACAGCTTAACTCCGGGGTTTGCTGTTTTGTGCAACACAAAAGCATTGTAGGTCGCAACTTGTAACAGGTAAATTGCGACCTTCTTATAACATGCCTTCATCTTCCTCATAATAATATAGGGCTGTAGGATTTGATCTGACAGATCAACTCCACCCATATACTTATTATAGGCCCTGATGCACACTGGCTTTTGGATGACCTCAGCTCTGCCATGGACTGAAACCTGAACAGTCCTCTCATCATAGATGGTGCTGAGCATGCACACATCCTTTTTATCTCTGAACTTTAATGCCAAGAGCTCTTCTTGGCACAGAGCTGAGGTCTCCCCCCTTTGTAGCAGGGTACGTACCAATTGCTGTGGGAACCCTTTGCGGTTAGAATGAATAGTCACTGTTTCAAAACAATAAAGCAGCTTGAACAGTGGTAAACTTGTATAAAAATTATCAACATACATGTGGTACCCCTTGTTCATAAGGAGTAAGAGAAGGTCCCACACAATCTTGGTACTTGCTCCCAGATGTTCTGGGCAGCCTGGAGGGTCAAGATGGCTATCTTTTCACTCATATACCCGGAAGGCTCTCGCAGAGCTTATACACCTTCACTCCATATCTGGAGCGCTTGGAAGGGATATATTGCTTGAATCTCAACCTTCCATTGTATTTCATCAGAGATTCATCCACGCATATATTCCTTCTAGGTGTATAAGGCTCTGCAAACCTGGCAGCGAGGTGGGTAATCAGGGGGTGGATTTTATATAGCTTGTCAAACTGGGGGTGCTCTCTAGGGTGACACAGGCTATTATCATTGAAATGCATGAAATGAAGACTGGGCGTAAATGAGGGTACTGCAGATGGGGCTTGTGCTCCAGTAGGAGCAAATGGAGGGCTTCTTTATAATACCCATCAACATTTTCAGTGCCCAGAATTTTAGGAATTCTGGCACATCAATGGGGGCCCATTGCTGCCTTCCCAAAAATGAAGTTGGGTGAGCAGCGTGGAACTGCTGGGCATAAAGGTTAAACTGGGAGACAATCTCCCCCAGTAGATCATCCCCCAGACAAATTTTGACAAACTGCAGGGGGGTAAATCCTGTAACATCAGTACTGATGCCAGGAACTGGGGTAAAAGGAGGGATAGTTGGCCTATAACGATTAGGCACTATCCACTCCTTAGCAGCACTACCATCCGGAGTCTCAGGACTCCTTGTGGCAGGGGGCCCAGAAGCCACTGATACATCACTAGAAGATATATCGGTAAACTGACCAGGGTCAAAATCTGACCCTGTGTCAGTGGCCTCAGAATTTGAGGCGAGGGTGGCATAAGCCTCCTCAGCGCTATACATGCGCTCAGACATAATAATAAAAATGTTTTAAAAGTTTACTTTACGTGACCCCCTAGCGGGTATATTTGCCCCTAGCGGGTTTAAAAAAAAATATATATAGACAGCAAAAAAGTACTGCTGCAAGCCGGATCAATGAAAAGCAATGATCTACGGCAATAGTAGAAACGGTTAATAGCACTGTAATAAATGCATTGGAAAAAATTAAACCCTAAAAAAAACTGCACAGACAGCAAAAAAGTGCTGGTGTGCAAGATCACTATTTTACACAGTGATCAAAAGGCAGGGAAGGGGTAAACACAGGGAAAGGCTTTGAAAAAAGCCTTTGGGTCTCAAAATGTATTAAAATATATTAAATTTAACTAAAATAACTAACCATTACATACAGATCTGTCTCTCTCCCTCACCAAAACGCAAGTGAGGAGAGGGAGGCAGATCTAACACTGTCAAAGGCAATATTTGTAAATATTGCATTTGACTGCGAATGGCAAGTGCTCATCTAAGCACTTGCCATACTAATCAGCACCCTGATAGGGTATGCCGTGTGAAGGCCCCCCTAACTCAACGGAAGTGACATTTCATCACTTTTGTTGCTGGTTCCAGCAGAAGGGCAGCGCCATCTTTACAGGCAGCGCTGCCCTTCCATCGTGTGGATGTGGTTGCTCATCAGAGCGGCCACGAAGATCACACCAACGATTTTAAGGTGTTGCTGAATGCCTATAAAGCCAGGAATTTCAGCAACATCTTTTGATCTTAGGAAGCGAACATTGATCGCTTCCTAAGATCGTTTGTGCAGGCGGAGGCATCATATTCAATATGGCGGATACGATCACCTCGTGGGGTGATCGTACAGCGCCCCTGCACATATTACTAGTGTTGCACAATGCCTCTACCTAGAAGCATTGTGCCAACACTGAAAGAGCAAAGAAAGCGACTCTCGATTGCTTTCTTTGCTCTATTTAGTCCATGACGTGCCAGGCACGTCACCTGTCGGCAAGTCCTCGCTTTGCCGTGACGTGCCTGGCATGTCATCTGTCACCATGGGGTTAATAAATAAAATGCACTGCCATCTTGTGGTCAGAAACATAACTGCATAGTAAATTATACTACATGCATGTTGATACAGCTACAGAGATGCATAATTCATGTTTTATCTTATTTACATCTGTTATAAAACAAAAGTATTGCACTTATAATTCACATGCATGACTTATAAGTCCCTACAATCTTCTTGAGCTTCCATAGTGACTCCATTAAAATGGATTTGATTAAGGTTGTCCACCGCTTTTCAAGGGAATTTCGGCTTTCCTTTTTTATACATGGTCAGCGCTAAGTGCACCAAAACAACAACTCATATTAGAAGGTAGCCACTAGTTGGCATCATTAGCACATGCGCCACCATTTTATATATAACCCTCTGAGTCATTTACAACAACTAAAAACATAATTACCTTATTATGGCAAATGTGTCTTACGATGGCTACAAAAATATAACTGTGAATAGATTTGTACTGTTGTTAGTGCCAACAACTCACTTGAACATATCACCCACAGAGCACAGTATTGTCCAAAATTAATTTTAATAATTGTGGTGCAGAATGTTTCTAATTGATTTATAGCTTAAAAATGACAGTTTTTGACAGGGTATTTTCTTTTCTTTTGTGGCATTCATTGTTTCCCACACATTGGCAATTATTAATTTTTGGGGGATTTTTATTAATTTCCATTTGCTACTTTTAGATTACAATATTTTTTTTTTTCTTTCTGTTTCCTGGACACAATAATGCTTCTCCTACTGTTTTGGCACAATCTGATGAATAAACATTAATTTAAGAAAGTTCAGTTTGTACCTTAGTGCTGGATAAATGATGGAGTGATTGAGGTGTTGTCACACCGCTATTAGTAAAAAAAAGAACCATAATTATTTGAAAAATTATAATCTCTCCTTGAATTCACTAGAGATGACACTGACATCCCATTTTGCATGGAGCACTATTAAAGCATTTGTTTCAGACAGGGCTAATTGCAGACACAGGCTTTCATCAGGGAAAGATGTGCTACCATCTCAGTTACTAATAAATACTTGAAATATAGAAAGTACATCAACAAAAGTGTGTAGCTCTTCTTTTTACAGTAGTCATCTGTAGACATTTCTTTTTTTTTACACAAAAGACTATGAATATCTTGCAGAGCAAATCTATTCATGGGCAAGAAACATGACGAGATGGTTGTTTAATATTTTTGTTGCTTTTGCAACTAAATAATCTATGAATTATATAATGTGACTTATGTATAAAAAAAGGCCCTGCACGTGAAAGTGAAGGGAAGGTAGCAGAAAAGCACAATCACTTTTCTTATGAATAAAGACTTTTGCTCCTTTTTTTTTTTATACATCCCAACTCTGTCACGTGCAGGGAATAGCACCTTTACCAAAATGGAATTATCAGAGGTTTGTATAGGAAAATTTCTTGCACTAAATTGCACATTTTCTGTATATATGTATATATTGAGAGAAATGTTTTGGTCAATTCACCTTACATTTACGGAGCATACGGAGGACCATAAGAAGACACAGGGAGTGAGGACATAAGCACAAGAAGATATCCAAGCAAAAGGAATATATCTAGAGCAGAGAGTACTGCCAAATTAGAAAGGGGGAGGGGGGGGGGTCAGGGAAAAAGGCCAATGGGCAGGACTTACAGGTAGTTAATTTGCCCCAATACATTCTGACTGAACCCCAGAAAGAGGTGTTGTCTATGGGCCTTTCCAGAAAAATGAAATGCTGCCCCCCCTCCAAAAAAAAGCCCACAGTCATTATAATTCAAACTAAAATGAAACATATCCGGAAGTGATAATTTAATGCAAAAGCACATATCTATATGCAAAATGATATGGCGCGAGTATTGTCAGGCCATGTGTACCCTAAATGTTTGAACATTTAAACTTAACCCCTTCATGACAATGGACGTGTCAGGCACGTCCTGATGGGAACTCCGTTCCCGACAATGGACATGCCTGGCACGTCCTGCAGTTAATCAAGTGTTTTTCGCAAGTAACAATCGCGAAAACCACTTAAACGGTGCTGATCTATTGCCTCAATGTCGAGGCAATAGCCAGCACCAACATTTCTTTTCTGGGGCACCCACGATCGCCCCACGGAGCGATCATGGGAGCCATATTGACGGAGCAGCATGCTCCGTCAATATGGCTATGCCCTCTGGTGGTCTGAGCTTCAGAAGTGAAAGTAAATTCACTTCCATTGCTCTGAATATGCTGTTTGACTGCCACTAGAGGTAGCCAAGCAGCATAGCAATGTAAAAAAATAAAAAAATATATTTAATTAACTTAAAACTGGTTATATAGTTAGATTAGCCTATAGGGTTAAAATTAAATAATTTTTAGCATAAGGGATAGGGTTAAAATTAAAATAAAATATATTAAGGGATAGCATAAGGGTTAGACTTGGGGTTAAATTTAGTGTTATGTAATGCTATTGCTATTCTATAAACCGAAATAGAGTCCCCATTCATACGAATAGGTCAATTGACCTATTCGTATGAATGGGGACTCTATTTCGGTTTATAGAAAGCCAATAGTATTCCATAAACCGAAAGTCTATAAACCGAACGACGTTCGGTTTATAGACTTTTGGTTTATAGAACAGCAATAGCATTAAATGTATTCTGTAAACCGAAAGTCTATAAACCGAACGTCGTTCAGTTTATAGACTTTCGGCTTATGGAATACATGTAATACTACTGGTTTTCTATAAACCGAACTAGAGTCCCCATCCATAAGAATTTCTTATGAATGGGGACTCTAGTTCGGTTTATAGAAAGCCAATAGTATTACATGTATTCTATAAGCCGAAAGTCTATAAACTGAATGACGTTCGGTTTATAGACTTTCGGTTTATGGAATGTGTAGGTCAATTGATTCGTACGAATGAATAAAATGAAACGAAAATAATGAACGAATTTCGTCTGAAATGAATGCAGTAATGAACGAAATGTCTAGTTAATGTACAATATTTGAGTCATGTTGTAGGTCAGTGGTCACATATTATGTTTTGGGGAATTGCACAGCCTATTTTCATAATAATGTTTTACCATTTCTTTCTTTTCACCTCGTGGGTTATATGCCCACTAAAGCACTTCTTATATACATAATAAAATAATTTTGAGCTTACCCATGAGGTGAAAAGAGAGTCATGGTAAAACGTTATTATGATAATAGGCGGTGTCAGATGAGTTACCCCTTTGGGTGGCTAGACAGATATAGGCAGTGTCAGATGAGTTAACCCCTTTATCCACATACTCACTCACACACATACAGAGACAGTCTGTCACTCACTCACACACACACACACACACACTCTCACTCACGCTGACATACACACACACTCACACTGACATCCACACACACTCACTCACATTGGCATACACAAACACTGTCTAACTGTTTAACTTAACTGGTCCAGGCATCTCTGTGCTTTGAGCTCCTCGTATGAAGGAGGGACTGAGCAAATCACAGGAGGCTTCTTAACTCTCAGCCAATCAGGAGAGTTGAGAGGTCTTGCCTGATTGGCCGAGACCTCCTTCTATAAAGCTCAGGAAAAAAAGACCACTGCATGGAGCAGCAAAGTGCCGCCTCTGCCAAGGTACCTCCTGGGGCAGCTGCCCCAGACTGCCCCATTAAAGGGCTGGCCCTGGGCCTTTCCTTTTCTCCATCTCAACTGACACATTTAGATTCTTATTACTGATTGAAATGTATAGGGACAAGACATCTAGTGAGACTGTTTCTAAACCCCCAAGTATCCTGGACAATGTTTGCCTAGATACTCTGGAGAAGAGTTGCTGTTAAAAAGCTACTCCCTGGAACAACCTCCAGAATGTGAGGAGGGGGACAGTGCAAAACATATGGGCTTTTCAGAATTCAAACTAAGTTCTACTGTCATGTCACCTCTCTCGAGCTCAACTGACGTTAGATCCTTACTGAGTACAAGCAGTTCTATGGATTACCATGGTAAATTTCCCTGAACTGTATTTTGATTGAAATTGGCCATATTTAGTAGCTGGATTTTTGAACAATTTTAGAAATTTGGGTACAAACCGCTATCTTATTTTATGCCAGATCCATCTATATTGAGTATGTATATACCAATCAGCCATAACATTATGACCACTGTTTTCACTGTTGACAGGTGGCTAGCCTGCACAGGCAGCATGATGCTTTGGGCATGTTCTGCTGGGAAACCTTGAGTCTTGTCAAGTGCTAAGGTACCAACAATGCTAAGGTACCACCTACCTAAGCATTGTTGCTGCCCATGAACACCCTTTCATGAAAATGTTATTCAGGAATGGTATGAAAAACACAACAACAAGTTCATTATGTTGACTTGGCCTCCAAATTCCCCAGATCTCAATTCAATTGAGCAACTGTGGGATCTGCTGGACAAACAAGTCCAATCAATGGAGGCTCCACCTCACAAATTACAGGATGTAAAGAATCTCCTGCTGGCATCTTGGTGCCACAGCACACCTTCAGAGGTCTAGTCTAGCTCATTCCTCGATGGGATAGGGCTGTTTTGGGGGGCAAAAGCCTATACAATATCAGGAAGATGGTCACAATATTATGGCTGATCGGTGTATGTTGCACTGGCCATTAGTTACAAGGAACAGTAGCTGCAGGTCCTGTATAAAGTAAGGGCATCTGACCATTACTTTGCATTAAAGAAATGCCTTCATATTAAGAAAGTAAAAATTGGGAACTACAATCTAAAATTAAATACAATTAAAAGGAAATGTTTTATACATTTTGCAAGAGAATAGAGGGTAGTCATAGGGCTGCTTACTCATAGGAAAAACTGAAATATCTATTACATCATGTTTCTAACCTATTACTTGTAAACAAGCTCCCCCCCCCCCCCCAACACACACACACACACACACACATAAGTGAACTAAAATGAAGAGGCAATATGATCATTTAATAAACAATGTATTCCTTATGCTAAATTAATTCTAGGTTCTAAGTTGGAAAAATTCTCCAATGTATCTTATTCTGGTCATTTGTCCAGCTCTGCTACTTAGGCCTTACGTTTGAAATTCCTGCCTCAGTACCCTGCAATTGCTTTCAATCTTTATTGAGTCCTTCCGTGTAAGCTTACAAAGGTTTGTGATCTAGGAAAACGTTTTAGTTATACTGAATGCATCACACAAAGTTTAAAATTATCAGTCATGATGTTTTTCCTGATAAGTTACACGTGAACCTAATCTGTATGTTTAAAGAAATTATATATTCTGATTAATACAAAACAGAAACTGTTTCAACTGTGGTTTAATTGACAGTTAACTTGTTAGTAAATATATTCTTTGAGAAATGGTAAAAGACCCTTGTTTATGTCAACTACTTAATTAAAATGTGTTTTTTTTTTTTACTTTCTGTGTAATGAGCCATGATTACTCATGACAGTACATGCATCAATTATTTTGTAGAAAAAGAAAACATTGTCTGGAAGCATGTATTAATGATATGCTAACAGTTTTTATTTAATAACAATACAGAACAGCACCTTTTTAAGAACTAAATGATAATTACAAAAAGGAGTTATTAATTCTCAGAAAACTGTGGAAAATATTTACCTTAAATATTAATTTAAAATTGCTGTATATAAGATATGTGGATTGCTTAGGTAATTTATAATTTTATAAAATTGTGAGAAACTAATACTACTAAAATTAAAAACAGCAGTCGAAGCCATACCTCCGACGTGGAAACAAGACCATGCAACTCAGCTATACAAGAAAACACAGAAACTGAGTTGCAGTAAAATGCCAGAAAATGCTCTGGACTTGATTAGCCAAAAGAGCTGGAGAGAGGTATAAGAATGAGTGAATGGTGAAGCATTGTAGAGATTCCTCACCATCATTGCAAGCCCCCCAAACCACTCTTACTATGGTCAATAGCACAATGAACATACCCAGGCCTATAGCCCCCTCCATTACCTTTTCTCTGGCAAGGATAGTATCAAAATTATGCATGCCATGCTTCACCACCAGAACGCCCTGTCACCTTCCCTGTTGTTAACTGGAAACTATAATTTCTTCAATGGATGGCACATATAAACACTCACAGAGTTTGAGGTATGACCCTAATGCTATGTACTGCGTTACCTCACCACTACGTGATAGTGGTGAAGCATGAAACCATGCTTTTGACAGAATATTTATTTATTTAGAAAGTGTTTTACCAGGAAGAATACATTGAGATTTCTCTTGTTTTCAAGTATGTCCTGGGGACCCAGTCCAGAATGGAATTACACATTTAACAATAGTAAAAATAAATACATACATATATTAAACAAGTTGGAAGGAGAACATACAGGGTAAATCATTAGTGATACAGAAAAGGAACAACATGTATAGTATACCAAGGAGTTTGTAAACTAATCACAGGTACAATCTGTTTTGATGATCTGGAAGACACTCATTTTTAGGGATTTTAGAGTAGATGAAGATTTGGCAGAAACAGGAAGGCTATTCCACAGATGAGGAGCTCTGAAAGAGAGCGCACCTCGACCTGCTTCATTTTTGAAGTGAGGGATTGCTTGTGAAGGGTTGGTGCAGGATCTGAGATTGAAGGATGTGCAGGGAGTAAGAGTGAGCATGCCGCTCAGGTAGGGGGGGAGATTTCCAGGGAAGTGGTTATGCACTAAGCAAGATAGATTAGAGAGTGCGCCTGGAGGCAAGCTTCAGCTTGTTTCCTGGCCTTAGGAGGAACACTTCCACCACAATCACAAGAAGCCCACATTACCATTATCCATAAACTTGTCACAGATCCAAAACAATGTGGGAACAACCTCCCTTTTAAATATGATCTTAAAGATTCTGGAAACAATTCTAAGTCTATAATTGGGAGTTGCTCTCCTGAAGCTAACACACAAAGACCAGGTGGGATTTGTTACAAACCGTGAGGCCAGGGACAAGAAGGTTAAGTGATTTAATTAATCCGCAATGCCACCACTCACAGCATCCCTACAATGTTATTTTCTACTGATGCCAAAAAAAAAATGAGAGGGTGAGCTGGCCTTTCATGAGTGCTATCCTAAAACATATAGACCCTAGGTGACACCATGTACCAGTGCCCTATGCCATGTACCATCAGCATGTAAACAGAATATTCTCTGAGCCATGTCCCCTGCCAAATGGGTCTAGCCAGGGTTGTTTCCCCTCTCCACTTCTATTAATGTTGGTAGTGGAGTCCCTGATATACACAATACAATCAAACTAACAATAGCCCCCCATCATCATAAAGCCACAGCATTTGCTGCAAATTTACTACTAGTTTTAACCCAACCCCACAAATCTTTACCACAAATACTACACAGATTAGACATTTGTAGTGATATCTCCCAATTTAAGATAAACATGAGCTTTGAATATATCACTAACCCCTCAACAACTAGAAGCAATACAGACCTCCTATCCTTTTAAATGGGCCAAAAATAAACTTAACTATCTATGAATGTCTTTACCCCAAACACTAACTCCTTATTTGACACCGAGTGCCTGCTCCCTATGGAGACATAATCCCCCTAGAATATGTTACACATATCTAACAAAACTAAAGGAAATGGGGGGCCTGGGGTTGACTAACCAGGAAGCATATTACAAAACTTCCGTACAAGTGCGAGTCATAGAATGAACTTGACCAGCACCGAAACTCTGGGAATCTATTGAACAGAGGACACTACATACCCTAATCACAGTAGCAGCCTAGGTGGTCCGTAAACAACTGATCAGTGTAGATCAGTCAAACCCAATAGTCCCAAATACCATACCAGGACTGATCAGTCAACCATCACCACATCACACATATGCAATGACACCTTCCCCCTGAAATGAAAGGCCAACTGTTCCACACTCTCTTTCTGGACCAGCCATCCTACCCTAGACAAGGTCACACAATTACAGATTCATCCAACCCACACCCTTCCCTTTATTGCACATATACTCAAAATTCTCTCATGGTGCTATAAATCATCTGCAACACTCCATCACATGGACTGCACAATGACAGACAGATGTTGGCGCGGCAGCACTGGTAAGGGCGACTTCCTCCACATATGGTGGACTTGTTCCAAAATAACTCCTTTCTGGGAGAAGATCAACACTATTCAGGAGCACGCAGACTTAACCATTCAGTTTGCTGTACAGGCCTAAGTGCTTCACCACAATTCTCGACCACTTAAAAAATATAACAACTCTACATTGGTCTACATGCAAAAACCCTGATACCTAGATTCTGGAAACAGGATCATACCACATATTTAAGCTACCTAGCTAGCTAGCTTGATAGTCTCAGGTGAGAATATCAGATTCTATACACCTCTCAAGGAAGAGGCCTATCACACGCCAGACAATAGTTCTTCTAGGAACTCTGACAGAGTTCCTAGAAAGTGGCAAACGACCAAACAATAACAGAATCCCAAGATAGAGATTTGCATTACCCCTCCCTTAAACCTCTCTCGAACACCCTTATGGATCACTGATTGTCCTACACCCATCCCCAATGTCTCAACACATGTTAAGATATAGTTGTAGAGAGCACTTAAGACTTTCCCGATTGCCTATACATTTAAATGCTGATGACACACATTTTTTCTGTACCAAATGTTTGATGCTACCAAACATGTATAACTGTTTATACCCATCCAAAAGTTCCCAGCCCCTACCTACCACCCACCTATATTGGGGTACTTAGTGGTGGATTGCACATAATATGGCCATAAAGTGTGACTAAATTATCAGTTTTGTTATCTTGGAAATGTTTTTTTAAGCAGCCTTAACAAAAACTATGGTTTCAAGAGTTTGTAACCTGCTTGATGTGATTGCGCTGATCCCTTTGCACTATATATATATATATATATATATTTTTTTTTTTATGTTTATTTTTTTTTTATTTAATGCTAGTTTCCTTTAAAGGAATAATACCATGACAGATTAATGACATTTTCTAATTAGATTAATAGCCTATGTAATTTTACTTTTTTCAAGAATTCTTGATGTCAAATTTAATAAAATTATGAAAAGTATGTTTTTTCTTTCTTTCTTACAATCTAACTAAATTACACACTGGATCTAATTTCATGACTTTTATCCTGCACAGGATGTTCTGAGAATATACTTTTTCTTTAATACATGATAAGTTAGAAAAGTTTGTATCTCAAGAAAAAACTGAATACATTTATTTTGAAAGTGTTGTTTTGTTTCTAGGCAGATATCCCATGATAAATAAAAGATAAAATGTGCTGTTTGTGTTTAATTTAACTTTCATAACATGTTATTTAAAGAACTGAGTAGATTAATTTATTCATCTTTCACACGAGGATACAAGATTGTGTAATGAACGTGGTTAGAATTGACTGTCTTTCTATCTCCAGCTAACAACAGGGCATCTTTCCCTGATGACAACAGTCCCTTATCATCATGGGTGCTTATACTGTACTTGGAAGATCAACATGGCTGCTCCCAGAGGTATTTAAAAGGACATTTCTATTCTGTATTTTAACATTCTTGAATTGGGAACTGTAAAAACATTCAGCCTCTCTCAACACACCTAAAAATTCCAACTAGCTACTATCCCTGATGACTGTACGCTTGAAAAATCAAAATGACTGCTCCCAAAGGTACTTATAGAAAAATAGTTCTTTCCTGTATTTTAACATTCTGGCATATTTATAAACCTGAAGTTTTCTAACCCTGCTTAACAATTTAAATTAGAAATAGGGCAACTATAACGTTTTCATTATGGGTGCCTACATATTACTAAGATCACTGCCACTTGAGGAATTTAAAGAGAAATTAATTGTTTGTTCATTCGATCATTGGGAAACCTATAAAGGGTGAGTATCCCTTATCCCAAATTATTGAATTCAGAACTTTTTACCAATACAATCACTTAAAGCCTCTCAGAACTCAAGAAATATAGTAGTAACAATGTAAATATTGTACAGAGTAAATAAATCAATTTTACTGTGATGTAGCTGTGATGTGAGGCAATGCTGGGAACCTGCCTTTGGGGTTAAAGCCTGTACATGTAGCATTGTATTACCCTTTGAGGGTGTGGGGGATTCTGAGCATGCATGGAAAGGCTTTATGGCAGCTTAAGGGGACTGCACACTGAATAAACTGTTGTGCCCTTGCATTCTCACAGGTGTGTGTGGAATTTGCAACTTCTCATAAAATCTTGAAAAATTGGATCATTTTGGTAAACAAGTTTTTGCATAATAGATACTCAACCTGTATGAAAAAAGGAAAGTGGACAACAGGGACTAGCCCAAATGAACACACAAATACACTCCCGAGCTAACAAAAGTGAATAAAGAGCAATAAATAAAAATAAAGAATAAATGAATATATATTAGAAAAAGTATATATATGCAGAACTAGTGACTATCAAAAAAATAATGATAATGCCTAATATAAACAAAAAATGATAAAAATAAAAATTGGCAAATTACCCATAAATCAGATAATAAAAGTTATTATCTGATTTATGGGTCATTTGCCAATTTTTATCATTTTTTTGTTTATATTAGGCATTATCATAATTTTTTTGAGAGTCACTAGTTCTGCATATATACCTTTTCTAATATATATTCATTTTTTTTTATTTTTAGTTATTGCTCTTTATTCACTTTTGTTAGCTTGGGAGTGTATTTGTGTGTTCATTTGGGCTAGTCCCTGTTGTCCACTTTCCCTTTTTCGCTTATATCGGGTATCAAGTGGTATACCTATATACTGCTCAAGTTCAGATCAGTTGTCTACTATCCCATATCTATAGACTTCTCCTTTTGGATTCAGTCTTTTCCGCTAGTTCAACCTGTATGAAGACTACAGGCTTTCCAAATCTGCTTAAACATAGAAACATAGAATGTGTCAGTAGATAAGAACCAGTCGGTCCATCCTGTCTGCCCAATATTCTAAATACTTTTATTAGTCCCCAGCTCCCTATATTAGTCCCCAGCTACCTTTATTAGTCTCCAGCTTCTTAAAAATACCAACTTTTTTGTTATTTAACATTTAGTCCACCATTTAGTAGTGTTCCTGATTATTTAGATGCCCACAGATCAAAGTAAGTAGTTCCATATGAGCACAGCGTTTAATGTAAACTCATAATTCATAAAATAAAGGGTTAATGCCTATTTGTTATAGATGTTAAATGTTACGTCTTGAAAAGGAAACTGTCAAAATCTGAATATGTAGTCTATTTTCCATAGCTGACTAAATTAGAAATGTTTCAAGTGTTCAAATTCCAAATCTAATAAACTGAAATGTTTCAGACATGCTTCACACAGATCCACTCTTTCAAACTAGATTAACATACTTTTTATATGAAGGTCATGATGGTGACACTTTGATAGGTATGCTGCTTTGAAATTGTAGAACTAAGTTAGATCTTTTTTTTGTTGCTACTAATATAATTGCATGTTTTGGTTAGCATCAAATTGTCAACTGGATTTGATGTATACAATAAATTTCAAAAGAACACAAATATCTTCTTTTTTATAAATGTTCACAATTACATGTCATGCATGTATTCAATTATTACATTTACATTACAGCAGAGAAACATGAAGAGAAACTGAAATCAAAAAATGTATAATGGCTCTGGGATTTAAACCTGGGACCTTGTAATTGAAAGCCATCAAATAGTAGGGATACTTAATATGCATCAGTCTTTGACTCTGAAATGGTGCCTGCGTAGACCAGACATATTCAGATTACATCCGTGGCATTAAAAAATTTGAATTACAAGCGACACCGGTTGCTCCAATGTGCCTCAAAATACCTCCGTAATTTGGTCATCACAGCTGATTCCACACCAAAATCTGCTGAAACCAAAAGCGTTTGATACTTGCCCGAAACACACAATGAACCAAAGTGGTAGGCTCAAGCGCCCCATTATATTTTATGGGAGATTTTGAACACAGAAAAAAAAGCCCAGAAATAACGGTAAGTGCCCATAATACTACTGAAATAAACCAAACTCCCCATAGGAAATTGGGACAGGTTGATGAAATCAAATTATAGGTGCAATCAACTGAAACCTAATCATGTTGACTGTTGAAGGTGTGCATAAATAATGAGCTGTGTCAAGACCACCATTCTATAGCAGGATCTGCATGCTGTAGCTAAAAAGAAGACATATTTTCAAACAGTGGCAAACAAATTTAGAAGAGTGGAAGCTGTTATTACTGAAAAGGAAGGGGGGCATCCATATATTAATGTGTACATTTTTAGAATGCAATGTTATAAAAGTTCCTTTTGGTGTAACAGTCAGTGTCCCAATCATTTTTTCCAAAGTTTATTTTTAAACAATAAATTAAACAATTTT
The DNA here is from genome assembly GCA_036172795.1 of Pelodytes ibericus. Taxonomy (NCBI): domain Eukaryota; kingdom Metazoa; phylum Chordata; class Amphibia; order Anura; family Pelodytidae; genus Pelodytes; species Pelodytes ibericus. The sequence goes on from CM069863.1 coordinate 159,966,963, forward strand.
AAGAACACAATGTCTAGCTTGAAAAAAGTTTTGCATATTATATTTTTCATTGTTAAATCATAGTTACCAAATTCTAAAAACGTTTTTCAAATATATTAAGCGCATTGCTGCATAAGAATTCTAATTTACATTTTTATTGATGTATTTGTATGTTTTATTCACATTTACAGATGTATGACAGCACACGTGATTTGAGAGGTGATTTACATTTGGTATAAATAGATGTATTCCGTTTAAGAATTAATTAATAATGGATTCAGCAGACACTATTATAAAATATTCAGCTGCTAGATGAAAAATAAATACCTTGTGTCAAGCAATAACATTTTGCCTTCTATTATAAACAAGATTACTTAGAAACATGCTGCTTTATGGAAGCATGATCTCCTCCACTTTAGTAGACATAGGGGTGGCATTGTGGGCTAAGAGCCTTCTGGTATTTTTTATTATGGTTGTATTTTTTTTGTGTTCAAAATGTTAGTATTATTTGTCAGGTTAATGGATTCCTGATGTTATGTCAAACGCACAGATTTCAAACAGTACACTATTCTTTGATTCTGAAAGCCACAGTTTCTGCTATAATCTTTTATCTCAATTACATATATGACACCAGCTTAAAAAAAAACTAATTTGCATAACACGTCTAATGCCCACAAACCAGACAATACAATAGCAGTGGCTTTTGTGTACAGCATATGAAGGGTATGTGCAAGGAGATCTTATTCTCAGACACTACACTGCTAGATGATTATACTTTTTGGCGTTCCCCTTGCGCTCCCAATGGTTCATTCCAACCTCCGCTGAGGCATTCAACATTTTAGAGGAGGCACTGTTATTCACAATCACCTGTGGAATAGCAAGAACTATAGGTCTATGTTATGTGTGCTGATGTGGATAGCTTTTTGTAGCAGTATGTGGTTTTGGTAGCAGTACAAACTGCTTTGTGTGCCCCCTTAGTGGTAGGTCAAATTAGGTTCTCAACTTATTGAAAGAGTGCCTTGATGTGGTGGTGATCTTAAATATAACAGAAGAGTCTAACAGGGAGAAATAAATAACAAACATACATAGAGGGATCAGTGCATGGACAGATCAGGTTAAAACATAAAGCTTAAGTTTTTCTCAAATCTGCATAAAAACTCATGCCTAAGATTTAAAAAAAATGGAGTTCTAGTCACAAAATAGGGCCACCACTGTATTAAAGTACTCCAAAATTAGAGCATATAAATATAAAGCCTAAGTCACTGATGAATAAAAGAGTTCATGTTTTTATTTTGACTTATTCTATTTTATGGTATTACCAACTTAGTCTTTTTCTATTATTATTAAACAGTATGTGAATAAAAGTGGACACTACATTACTGTATTATAATATGTTTATGTAATAATATTGTTTTAAGGAATTAAATGGAGGCGAATTGCGGCTGCCATATTGGAAAGCAGCATTCTCCTCCAATATGTCTGCTACCCTCTTGTGGGAAAAGCGTTGTAAGTGAGGAATTTTCACTTCCGTCACTCTGATGCTGTTGCTAGATTGCCCCTAGAGGCAGTCAGAAACATTGCAATGAAAAAGCATAAATTAGCTTTACATCTAGGGTTAGGGTTAGAATGACAGTTAGGGTTACAGTGAAATTAGGGTTAACAGAAGGTTAGCGTTACAATTAAATTAATGTTAGAAAAAATTAAGGGTTAGCACAAGGGCTAGAGTTAGGTATAAATTTAGGGTTAGGGTTAAATTAAGCGTTCAGGTTGAGGTCAAAAATTCAACATAGGTGAAAATAGTTAGAAAACAAAAAAAAACTAATTTTGGTTATTGTCCTATAACTAGCAGAAAACAACAGAAAAACATGGAAACAAGCATATTTCTAAACTTGGGACAACATTTTGAAACTATTTAGACGGGGTCTTTTTTAGCAATTGTATAAATCATTTTTTGTGTCAAATTTAGATTTTGTTTTTCATATTTTATCATTTGTTATGTATTAAATTATAACATATGATGAAAAAAATGGTATCTAAGGAAAGACCTTCTTATGGCAATAAAAACAATAAATCTGGGTTAATTTTTTTTTACATGCCTTTATAATGATTCATCCCCCACTACCAGGGTAATGTTTGCCATTGCATCACCCATTCCAAGTTCAAAGCTTGCAGTTTATTGGTAAGTCTTCTATGTGGGATGGTGTCAAATGCCTTACTGAAATCAAGATAAACAAGGTCTGCTGCACCACCTTGATTTATAATTGTGGTCACTAAGTAAAAAAAAAAATGTACACAATTGGTTCGGTATGATCTCCCTAAAGTGAGCCCATGTTGTTTTCAGAAGTGTAATAATCCTGTCTTAATATTTCATTACGTGTTATTTTAATATTTGTCATTATTTTCAACAGCCTAAGTAGAAGCTCTTATTTTGTAATCACAATCTGTATCTGTTTTAAACTAACTAACATCCGTTCCTTGTATTTTCTTCTGTAAAATTGAACTAAAATATTCATTTAGGATTCATTTATCCTCTTCCACATATTTACTAGACATGTGTAAAACTAAAATTTTCGTTTCGTTTTCGTCCATTTGGACGAAAATTTTATTTATTTAGTCTAAAACGAATTTCGTTCATTACTGCATTCGCTTCAGACGAAATTAGTTCATTATTTTCGTTTCGTTTTATTCGTTCGTACGAATCAATTGACCTACACATTCCATAAACCGAAAGTCTATAAACCAAACTTCGTTCAGTTTATAGACTTTCGGCTTATGGAATACATGTAATGCTATTGGCTTTCTAGAAACCGAACTAGAGTCCGCATTCATAAGAATTTCTAATGAAATAGAGTCGGTTTATTGAATATCAATAGCATTACAATGCTATTCTATAAACCGAATTAGAGTCCCCATTCATACGAATAGGTCAATTAGAATTTCTTATGAATGGGGCTCTCGTTCGGTTTATAAATATGCAATAGTATTACACGTATTCTACAAGCCGAAAGTCTATAAACCGAAGGTCGTTCGGTTTATAGACTTTCGGTTTATAGAATACATAGAATTACATGTATTCTATAAACCGAAAGTCTATAAACCGAACGACCTTTGGTTTATACACTTTCGGCTTATAGAATACATAGAATTACATGTATTCTATAAACCGAAAGTCTATAAACCGAACGACCTTCGGTTTATAGACTTCAGGTTTATAGAATACGTGTAATACTATTGGCTTTCTATAAACCGAAATAGAGTCCCCTTCATACTAATAGGTCAATTGACCTATTCGTATGAATGGGGACTCTAATTCGGTTTATAGAATAGCATTGTAATGCTATTGATATTCTATAAACCGACTCTATTTCAGTTTATAGAATGCCAATAGCACGAATGGACGAATGATTTTCATTTATTAACCATTCGTTCATTCGTCTTTCGTTAGTTTAGCATTTTCGTTATTCGTTTTTTGGACGAATGGACGAAAATGCTATTTTCGGACGAAAATGCATTTGTCCGAAAACGAATGCACATGTCTAATATTTACCTTCTTATGTTTTCAAGCTGACCAGTCCTTTTTTTTTACCATCATTTTTTATTATGTACCTAAAAAAATGTTATCCTCTTTTCTACATTGAGGGCTAATCTTTTTCCTGTTTGTGCTTTGGCAGCTTTTATAACTTGTTTAGCCTCCTTCCGTCTAGATTTATAGATTTGCCTATCAACATGGCTTTGTTTTGTTTTTTTAATAATTACTAAAGCTAGCTTCTTGTCTTTTACTCTTTTGGTCACTTCTGCTGAGTACCACAGTGGTCTATTCAGTTTTTTCACTATGTAGCATGACTAAGATAGTTTCTGTAGCTCTAAAAAAGCATTTTTTAAACAATCCTATTTCTCTCTGACTTCATTTAAACCACTCCAGTTAATGACACTATACTATACTTGCTAACTGTAGTGGTCGGCTTTTCTGAAATCCAGAACTTTAGTTTTTATATTGTGTGACGCCACAAGTTTATATCCAGAAGATTAAAGTCACCCGTGATGAGGACTTCACCTTCAGTGTCATTTCAATTAATTGCTCTACTTATAGGTTATCTAACTCCTCTGCTTATCCAGGGGCTCTATAGATCACTCCAACTCAAGTTACTGTAAGTTTTCCAGTTTCTAGCATAACAAGGTTTGAGCTTATGCCATATTTCACTAGATTGCCAAAAGGCCGGAATTATACCGGCAGGGTTGTATAAAGTTGGCTTGAGGCCAATGTTAAGTCTATGGAGGCAGCAACATGGACAATATTTTTTAAACCCGTTAGTGACATGACCTTATGACCTTGTCTTTCCCTTGGCGACAATGGCTGTTTTGACATTTCTGGTATGTTTGTGTTTAGCTGTAATTTTCTTCTTTCCACACATACTGTATCCACACAAATTATATGTTGTTTTGATCATCATAAGAAGGGATTTCATTAGATACCATTGTGTTCATCATATCTTATCATTTACTACAAAAAATAATAAAATATGATGAAAAAATAAAAAAACCCTTTTTCTAACTTTGACCTAAAAAATAATTTACACAAATACAATCAGAAAAAAGACCCCATCCAAATAGTTTGTAAATGTTGTCCTGAGTTCAGAAATATGCTTGTTTCCATGTTTTTAGTGTCTTTTTTCCTACAGTGACCTTTTGACCCCAACCCGAACCCTAAATTTAACCCTAACCCTAAATTTACCCCAACTCTAACCTTCATGCTAACCAGCAATATATTCTAATTTTAATTTAATTGTCATGCAAACCCTAATTTAATTATAACCCTAACAACTATTATTCTAACTCTAACCCTAGATTTTAGCAGAATAAGTATTTTTTTATTGGAATGTTGCTGACTGCCTCTAGGGGCAGTCAAGCAACAGCATGAGAGTGATGAAATTGATTGTTTTTTCACTTCCGACACTCTACCACAAGAGGTCAGCAGCCATATTGGAGGAGCATGCTCTATATATGTCTCTATAACTACTAGATCTATATCCTCCAATTTCATTATTGCCAGAAGTTTGTGGATTTTATTCCCTAAACTACGAGCATTTGTAGATATAAATCTTGTTTGTTATGTTTTAACTTAATTTTTATAGGTACTGTTTTCCTTTGTTTGGGGCAATTGAGATTATGATTTATCATCTTGTTGTCCTGCTCTCCTAATTTAAAAACTCCCTAACCAATCCTCTAAATTGCTCTCTGTTCCCTTGTGAGAAAAATGCAAAACCAAAATCTCAACACAACTCACCTTTTAGTAAATAGCTCCCTTGATGATATTGCATGTTTTGTGTAAGGCTAAAATCAATTAAATATCTTTATTTAAACTGTGATTGTCTTTTGAAAGGTTGCAACACTGGCAATTAGTCATCCAGTACATTTGTAACATAATCCTTTTAGTAGTAACTATCCTTTGCTATTTTAATGGCTGCAAATGATGATATCACGTGCTAGTTGTTATAAATATACATGCTATAAAAATAATTACAATAATATAATTTCTACCTATTGTAACAATAGTTTCGATATTTCTTAGCCTGAAGCCTGAAACCTATTTACTTTGAATTATATTCAGTGTTTCAAACTCATTATGGCATATTTCTTGTCAGTATTGTGTATTACTTAATTGACTTGCTGTAATAAATCCTGCTGTGAAGTCTTCTTAGAAAACCCAAGGCAGCTTTTGCTAAAGGCAAAACTGCTGCCCCAAATTCATCTACTGCAGTGCTGATTCTAAGGATGGACTAAAAGGTTAATAGTTTAAATCCTAGTCCCTGTAGATAAAGATGATAAGAACCTATTTGATGTTAAAGGCATTGAAGTCAAGTAGAAATGTAGAAGCGAGTTTTACTTATTTCCTACTTTTTTTTTTAAACACCAGGCCTGTGGTTTAGTCAAAAAATATATATAAGATTTTGGCATTTTAAACAGAACTCTATGTATAAGTGGAGAAAATGCTACAAAAATGATATTTTAAAATGGTTCCTGGAGACGGAGCCTTTTTAAGTCAGCTGTTTATTTAACTTAATTTAAGGAGGATAAAGTCGATTACATGGTTCAATAATTCCAATATATTTATATCTAGTTTTATTAAACAGATAAATATATATGTATATATACATATATATATACATATATATATATATATATATATATATATATATACATAGATATAGACAGACACACCTATAGCTTGATAGATATATAAGCAGATCTTACACTTCTTCTATAGGTCATATTATTTATCCTGTGCACGTATTACTAATATCACAGCCTAATGTGTGCAGTTCCTGAAGTAAATATATGTATTAACTAGATATTAAATACCTTATTGGAGCTGGTTTATATCGTGAACGTAATTGGTCAGGGTTCTTTAAACGTTAAACTATTATGTGTGGTTTTTTTTTTGCATATAGTCTTTCATATTTGGTTTTAAATATATCATGTAAAGACAGTAGGGGAGGTGTTTCCTTTAGAAATGATCATGTGACTGATGTGTAACACTTGGCATCTTGTATACTGGAAGTGTGTGTCGTGTGTCTATATATATATATATATAGTGTATAATTATTTCCACAGTAGATTGTTATGGACTTTTCAATCAATTTATTTTGCAGAATTTGGATGTCAGTGATATACATGTGCTAGATTTATTACAACAACAACTTGTTTTTATCCAGCTCTTTTCTCCCCATGGGGTTTCAAAGTGCTTTAGTGATTTTTAGTGATCTATCGACATTTGATTATAGATTAGCTGCATTACTTCAGATATACATTGAATTATTTATAAAATATTCTACCAGGAAGGATACATTGAGATTTCTCATGTTTTCAACTTTGCCCTGATAGCTATACAGATAAATAACACACATATTAGTCCTCACACTCTCTGCAGAGTCATCAGAAATTGATATAGTAAATTTCCTCTATAATAACCACAATCAGTCTCTAGGGAAACTTTTTGTTTTACTTTTTGTGGGCTGTAAAAAAAGGTACATACATACACCAGTTATGAAATAGCAGTCCACTGTCTCTTCTCTGTATAGTGCAAGACTTTCTTTATGTTTCTATATTTGGTCAGATATTGCTGTACTGTGTATTGCATCTAAACATGCAAATGTTATTGAGTCATCCCTTTTTATTATGTGAACAAAGTAGGCATGGTGTTTTCTTTTTAAATGGTCATGTGACTGATGTGTAACACTTGCCTTGATAATGATATCTTGTACGTTGGAAGTTATTGAAGCCTAGCACTGTTTAATTTTAACACAAAAAATATAAAACTTTTTTATGAAGACTCTGGATGCAAGAACAAGAAGATTAAAAGATTTGTACTGATGAGCCGTTGTGAACCTTAGCGTTTGTTAGTGCAATCAGTACAGCACAAGCACACTGCACTTTCTCTTACTGCGTCACACTATGTATTTATTTTAATTTGTTGCATGAGTCATATAATCAAGGATACAAGAGTGTTTAAAGAAGACCGAATACATATCTGAGGAGACTGTTTTTCATAGATTTTTGTGTAACCACCCACCATACACTGATTCCTGTATATACAGATTTGCACTATTGTGTTTTTTTATTTTTTTCCCTACATGTACATGCGCTCCATTTTTGGAGTATTGCGTAACACATTGACTTTGCCATCTAATTTGCATGTTATCACGATGATCCCTCAATCACATGGCCCGGAAACCCGCCGATCTGGTCTAGGAACTTTGCCTCAGGTGTGAGACATAGTCCTGGACCTGTTTCAGACCGCACAGAATGCATCACCAGTTTAACTACACGACAAGTTTACTCGTCATAAGGTCGCTAACACTGAGGCTCTTGTGAGACATTAACTCTTTATAAGGTCTCGAAAGGATTACAGGAACTGTCGGGTGCCCAAAATGCGTCCTGTAAAAGTTAATGCATATTAATGTGCAATCACAATAATTAAACATACATGCTTTACATTTTGCATTGCTTAAAATATAAAATATTTACAGATAGATAACACTGTGAAATGACAGAAGTTTTCAAGAAAGCAGAACTGCACACACTAGCTGAGTAAAAGTCATTTATTTTTATTTATTTTTGCTGCAGGATCCAATGAGAATAATGCCATTCAAGTTAATGGGATTTCCTGTTTCTCTAGTGATGTCATCAGACAATGTGTTGCACTGTTAAGAGATCCTACTGTGTACAAGAGCAAGTTTATCACAGACCAGACAATGTATTCAATTCCACCTCACAGGAAGTGACTAATTGAAATAAAACTGTCTATATAATCAGTGCTGCCACAACTGCAGTAAACATGCAGAGTAATCATTGGGGAGGACTTGATTCTAATATTATAAATGTGATTTATAAAGAATGCCTCAAATCACACTAGAAAAAAAGCATGTGCATTATAGAAGCAGTAACCTTCATCTTTCCCCAAAGTGAGTTTGGGGACCAGATTGTCGCTTTAATAAAAACCACACCACCAGAAAAAAAAATGTTATCATCAAGAAGGGCTGGGATTTCAAAAGAAAGCAGAAGGGTACTGGTTACAGAGGCCACTATGTATTTATATTGAAGCCACAGGTGGAGGGCATAGTTGGAGCCCCTGTGACTTGTAATTGATTCCCCCTTGTGGTGTGTTTCTATAGGGATTTTTGCAAATTCACAGTGTTGAGCATCTGTGATGTCAGGCACTGTTGTTGGACGAGAAAGCTTGGCTTGCAATCCAAAGGTATCTGATGGTGTTGAGGTCATGGCTCTTCATGGGCAAGTCAGGTTCTTCCACACCAAACTCATCCAACCATGCCTTGAGCACAGTCATTCTGGAATATAAAATGACCTTCCCCAAACTATTTTCACAAAGTTAGAAGCACAGCATTGTCCAAAATGTCTTGGCATGCTGACGCATTAATAGTTCCCTTCAGTGGAAGTAAGGGGCCTAGTCCAACCCCTGAAAAACTGCCCCATACTAGTATCCTTCCTCCACCAAATTTTACAGTTAGCACAGTGCAGTTAGGCAGGTAACAATCTCCAGACTCATCCGAATCTTCATAGTCAAACAGTAAATATTCCACAAAACAGGCTTCCACTTCTCCAGAGTCCAGTGGTGGTGTGATTTACATCACTCAGTCTGAGACTTGGCATTGTACTTGGTGATGTGAGTCTTGCATGAAAATCCATTCCCCTTACAGTTTTGGTCTAATGCCAGTGGAAGTTTGGAACTCTTCAGCTATGGAATTGGTAGAGTATTGACATATTTTAATCACCTCTGTGAGTTCACATACTCTTCCACTTCATGGCAGTTGATCCTGTTCCTAAAAGTTTTCCTAATTCAAATAATACCACTTATAGAATTGGAGCATGTTATCTAATAATTATTTATTTACTAATAATATATGGGCTGCACGTTCAGATAGAATTCAACAAGTTTTCCCTATGAGAACCTCATTCTGAGATTGCTACACATTATGTATTAAAACCCATATTTGATACACAGTATTTTCTATTGCCTGCAGACGTCTTAAAGTTATTGTAGTCTAGTTTTAATAACATCTGAGTTCTGTAATAAGGGACTGATGCACCATTATTTATTGATGTGTTCCAGTGTACTGCTATTATAAATGCATATTATAAAAATACCTATCCTGTTCCGCGTGAAGCATTACAAAAACATAAAGCCGTTATGACTAAAAAGTTGTATTTTACCAAAAACTGTCAGATTGAGAATGATATAAAATACATATCACTCACTATCTTAATGCATGTTATTTGATTCAAAACAATGATGGATTGTTGATTGTTGAACACATCGCAACACTATATTTAGTATAATTATACTTTTAAGTACAAAGACCATCATTTTGTACTTTATGCTATTACTTTAAACTGTTTTGGGAAATAACTGATTTTTATGTGTTTATGAGTTAAAGGCATAGTTACACATATAGGGGACATGTTTGATATGTATAACGGTGATTGCATTTTTTTGTAACTCCCAATACTTTGCAGTGAGGGAGAAAGGAGCCTCCGTCAAACTGTGTTTGGCCGAGGTTCCCTGACACAAATCAGGCACTTTTCAGCATCTGATTTTTTTTATACATAGGCTGTGCCAAAACAACAACAAGCGTCCACAAAAACTAAATCTACGCTTTCGGCGTAATAGTTCCACTCGACTTTTCATATTAATATGTCATATCATATAGATACGTTTCTGTACAAGATGTGAAAAGTTAAGTACCTCTTTAAACACTTAACTGTGATGAATGCACAGAGGGAATTAAAAAAAAATCTGGCATTAATGGCCATTTTCGGATAAAAGGAGAGTTGAGTAATTATTCCAACTCACATATGAATGCCTTATCTTTGCAATTTTCTTGTTTATTGCTTTCTTAAGCGGCTTGAAAATTCTTAAACTTTTGCAAGAGTTAGGTCCTTGGATTTGTTAAACGCAATTTTATTCTTTGTTTCCCGTTAATGAACAGGAATTGACTTGTGTGCATAAATCCCGTATTTTAATATCTTTCAATTTCTCTGATGTGCAAGTTTTCCGATTACTTTGGCTTCCATCTTACCATCTGTGACTTCATAATATTTCTTCTTATGTTGTTTTCTTGTGAGATAATACTAGGTCATTAAAAATAAAACATTTAAAAAAAAAATGCTTTAAGGGGTGTTATTTTGATGAATATTGTTTTACAATGTTCTATGTGCTTTTTAATGTATAAAATGCAATGTTAATAACTTAAGCTCAACATTAAGAAAAAATATGTAGGCGAATGTGCTATATGCTGATATAATTACTGGACTTTATTTTAAGATAATAACAGGCTCTACTTAATTATTCATCTTAATCATCTGCATAAATACATAATTTGATCGCAGCATTAAAAATTGACCTTTTTCAAAATTCTACTGATACATTCCAGTACTGATAAATACAAAAGAAAAAACAAGCAAACTATTAAAATATAGGTACAAGACAAATGAGTATAGCCTTTCTAAAGTTGACCATCTAGTGACCATCTGGTGAACAAGTCTCAAATATTCAGGAAGAAAACCAAATGTAAATGATTAAGCTCCTGAAACAAAGGTTGCCAGGGGTCCAGTATGTGAACAGGACAGTATAGCATATGGACACTCTGTCCAGGAAAAAATAATACAATACTGGACTCTTGCACAGCTTTTTTTGGGAGGATGGTGTGTTTTGTGGTGTCTAGTTCTTCAGTCAGTGCTATCTGGCAAACATGAAACCAACTTAAATGCATTGTTAGCACATACACTGAAGGTATTTTGAGCAAGATAACCAGGTTTTTTAAATATGATCTGTTTGCATTGTTTTTACAGGTAGATTGTAAAATATTCCATGAGCATATTTTCCACAGATTGGGGCCTATTCACTAACACATTTTCCAACTCAACTATTTCTGTCTGATTGTTACAGTTTACTTTTTAATAAATCTATCCGATTAAGAGCTTATGGAGTAAATGTAATTTGTACTTATATTACATTACATCTCACATTCCCTTCTGAAAGCACAGAATATTGGTGCAAGCATGGTTTGGACAAATGGCCTAAAACTGGGAACGTCTGGTTTTAAAGCCATCTGAGAGCATGGCACTTTGCTTATATCAGCTTCTCATGCAGTCCAGCATATGTAAGTTTTTAGATTTAGCATGTTAGCACCCTTCAATTAAATTATTCTAGAATGGGAATGCTGATTTTTGGACTGCGTATACTGTGGCATTATAGCACTATCACATTTGTCTTCCTTATAATGTTTTACAGTACAATAAAACTAGCATGTAATATTTCATATGATACCAAGTGGACTGACACATTAACTGTTATGAAGATGAATACACTGTAGGGTTTAATCATTTCTTTTTCCTTAAAACTGTTCCTGACTTGGCTCTTGATTCCCACAAACTTTATTAAATTGTACCCGAAAGGATGTTAAATGTACTTTTATGAGAAATCCTATCTGGGAGCATGTCCTCGCATTCAACAGACATTTCTGTTTATTGCACTGTAAACCTTGATGCACTTAAAATGATCGGTGCATGTCTCTTAATAACTACTTGGAAGTGACAATTTATTTTGTTGATTTTTTTTTACATTTTTATAACCAAATCTTGCCAGTAAAACACAGCTTTTTTTTCCTGGAAATCTTTTACTTATCATCTTAGCTTTTTGTTAAGCAATACAGTACAAGAATTTTCACAAACAGGCAAAGTGTAGACAACGTAATTCCCTCCAAAAGAAGGAGAGACTGGTGATATATGGTTTCTGATTACTCTGAGAATCTACATCCATCTTCAAGGGCCAGGGGAGCAGGTCAAGGACTTCAGGGAAATATTATACTTTTAAAATATTGCTGCAAATCAAGAGATGGTCAATTGATCATGAGAGATGCACTTGATGTGATATATTAAGAAAGCTGTTTTAGCTGTTTACAACTGACACATTTTTAGATAAACCATATAAATCACTATGATAAAACAGAAACCACACAAGCTCAAAGAACGCTTAACAGCTTAAATCAAAATATCCAATTACATGAAAAATCTAAGCTTTAAAACAAGATGATCCCTATGCTATTGGTTAGGTAGGGTTACCTTTATGAATGATACATAGAAGTATAAATGTTTAGTTTTGTTTAATAAGTTACATCTTCTACAAAGGGTATATTTACAATAGAAATATAGAATGTGTCGGCAGATAAGAACCATTTGGCCCATCTAGTCCATCTGCCCAATTTTCTAAATATTTGTATTAGTCCCTGGCCCTATCTTATATCTAGGATAGCCTTGTGCCTATCCCACGCAGACTTAAACTCCTTCACTGTATTTACCTCTACCACTTCTGCTAGAACACTACTTCCTGATATTACTTTTAAATTGTTGCCCCTCTAATTTAAGACTATGTCCTCTAGTTGTGGTGTTTTTTTTTCCTTCTAAATATACTCTCCTCCTATACTGTGTTGATTCCCTTTATGTATTTAAATGTTTCTATCATATCCCTTTGTTACTTCTTTCCTCCAAGCTATATATGTTAAGATGCTTTTTTTTTTAAATATCAAAATACAAACGTACAATACGTACTTCGCATAGAACCAGTCTGGTACAATGTTTCTAATAAAAGACTAGTACCGTTTTACTCCTCGAAATACCATATATGCCAAATCTACTAACAAAAAAGACATTACTAATCACAATACATTTTGCAGTACAGAAATATTAATAAACTACTCAGAACCATTATACGTAAAACAACATTTACAAAAAGACATTACAAATACAATATACGTGACAGGGTTCGGTGTTCTAGCAAGATGCAAACGGTGTACGGTTTGTTAAAATCCTTTAACCTTTCCTGGTAAGATTTATCCTTCAACCGATAAACCAATTTAGTAGCCCTTCTCTGAATTTTCTCCAAAGTATTAGTATCCTTCTGGAGATACGGTCTCCAGTACTGCACACATTTATGGATATGTGAGCTATCACTTGCTTTTAAATCATAAGATTTTAACAACATGGTTCATTCTCAACTGTCATTTTGCCATGCAATACAAAATTAGAAAGTAGTAAAGCTCACAGAGGCACTAAAGAAAAAAGAATAGATTCATACCGACTGCACAGTTCATAACTATAGAAAATGTATAGGGTTGACTTCTCTTATCACACATAATGCATACCTCCCAACATTTCCTCCAGGCGAGTTGGGACGGCGGTGGTGGAGCTTGGGAGGTCGAGTGGCAGGAGCATGGGAGGTTGAGTGGTAGTGCCACTGCGCATGCATGCTAGCACTATGACTCCTCCTGAGCTTGGGTCGTTGCGAGTGTCAGCGATACCAAGCATGTGCAGTAGCATTGTCACTGGAGCTGTCAGCACTACTGCACATGTGCTCAATGCTGTGCATAGGCAGCAGACATTCTCCTCTGTCTGAAAATTGTTGGAAAATATTGCCTAATTTTTGCATGTTGTTTATCAGTTCATCACAGTTCTGAGAAAATACCCAAAATATATCTCCTGCTATTACATTTTCTTATATGTTCTTCCCAAGAATTATGTAATTGTTGCATTGGCCTTTTTTTATCTGATAGGAAGGTACATTTGGTGAATGTAGATGACAATATTAAACAAAAATAGAAAACATTTACAGCAGTTATAATTTCCATTTCTATGTTATGAATATCTAGATGACAGGCTGTCTATAAATAGTTAATATTGCATTGTATAACTAGAGAGCTAACATATATATATATATATATATATATATATATATATATATATATATATATATATATATATATATATATATTATATATTTTTTGCTTAACATTATATTTTGTGCAATGTTATATCCATTATCTGTCACCAGTTCTACTTTTTAATTTCCTTCCTGTTTTTTAATGTCTGTATAAACATGCATTAACAGATTACATTATTTTAGTTCTAATATTAACACCCATTCTGGGTCAGCCAAAACATTTTAAATATATTTTTTATGTGAATGCTATAGTCTTTTTATTTGTGTGTTAGCGAACTTGGTACGTTTCCAGAACACCTTGTTGTTGAGTGTTTTTTCTCTTCAGGTGAAAACAGTGGGCATAACATAAATTTTATAATTACTGCTATCCAAGTGGCTGAAAGTTATTTGTGCTAACAAACTGCAGGACTGAGCAGTTTTAATCCACTGGTGATGCAGTGCAGAGGGCAGCAAAAATCCATGTGATCGAACCAAGTCACGAATCTCATTCTTATAGAAGAAAAATAGAAGGATTTTGCACTCCATAAAACTACTTTTCCAAATGTATTAGTGAAGAACCATGTGAGAGCTAGTAGGTTTGACCTGGAAAGAGTAGACACATGCAAGTTCTCACTGATATCCATGGGACATCTTTTTCACTGCTCTGTTAACAATGTTCGCTGGATTGATTGGTAAAAAAAAAAAATGATGGGTGATGTTTAAGTTAACAGTGTTTGCACATCTTCTAAGTAAGTTTATTTAGTGTACACTTTTTACGGTTATGCTATTATACTGTGATCATTATTTTGTGAAAATTATTTCTTAGTCTCAGTGTGAAAATGACACAACTTTATCGCAAGTGTTAAAAAAAGGCAGAGGAAATATACACAAGTAATACAGAATTATACAGTACTTGTGTACAGTCATACACCACAAACTTGCAAAAAAAAAATAGCATTACTAACATCACAGCCTGTTTATTCCTGTGGTGAAATGAGCAGGACGTGTGATCAACAATTATAAACACTGCTGAGACAGTGGTGCTATAATGCCTTAAGGCATTATGCAACTTCTGCTGCTCTCTTATTATTATTAGACTGCTCCTAGAGGCATTCAATAGAACCCTCCAAAAACCAAAGACTAAATTAGCCAGATTTAGGGTTAGCATAAGTGTTAGGGTTAGAGTTACATTAGAGTTAGCATAAGAGTTAGCTTCCCTGCTCTATGTTGTGCATGTGATGGAACGCAAATCTTAAAAAAAAAAATGTTTTGGAGCTTGGTGTGCTGAAAAAAATCTTGTTTCTTCAGTAAAGTTGGTGGCGACTGTGATTATAACTGCATTAACACAAGAGTGACAGATTAACTGCAATAATCAGGGGGTTATGTGATTCTATTTTACTTATGTTGCAAGCATATATTTTATAGTATAGTTCACATTTAAAAAAAAAAGTAGCTCAACACATCAAAACCTAACATTGTTCAAGTTTGCTCTTTGCAGAGTCTAAATTGAAATAATAATGTGGACTCTTTTGATTCTTACTAGGCTTTTTTCAATCCCACAACTGTTCTTTTTTAAGTCCAACTAATCTGATTCCAATTAAATCTAGAATTCCTCTGTTAGACTCCTAACTGACCTCTATTTCATAACACTAATTTTCCCTGTCAGTCCTTGGACTGCTTATCTGTAGCTTCACAATTCCATATCATCAACACCCACTAAAAAGGTGACTTTTCCATTTAAAAAGATAGCTATATAAGTGTACTATTCATCATAATGGGGTAAAAATAAAAGTACAATGACAGTAGAAAACAAGGCTTGTCCTACAGTGCTGCAGAAGGTACATAAGGTATATTAACCACCTGACCAAATATAGAAGTAGTATTAACAGTTCCACTGGAAGCAGGTTCAAAGCGAGACATGAGGAAACCAAAGTTCCCCAGTATCTCCTTCTAAAACAAAACATGCCAGGGTGATATTTTGCTAAACTTCAGCCTGTATCAATATATGACATGGGAAATGTAATCCAAATAATAGGCATGCCAAAGTAAGTAATTAATGCATTTGGAATGCTACATATATCTCCCAGTGTTTGGCTGGCTTAACATGCTGGCTTAATATGATTGTTACCCACAAAAGGAGGAGTGCTAGGCTTTAATCACCATAAATGGATGGGTTGGATGGACACCTATTGTGTTATTAAAGCACTGGAAGAGGCTCTGGTCATATCAGTGGCAAGATATCCCAATATCCCTTTACTGCCAATGAAAAAGGAGCCAATATCTTGGCCAACAAATTGCAGCATAAAAAAAGAAAAAAGTTTATGAGACATCAACCAAAGATGGACATTAATACATTTTAATGACTTGTGAGATTAGCGACAAATTGTCAGAAGAAGAATTTGACTAACTATATTTATCCTACATGTATTTATAAATAATGAAGTTCAATATTCTTAATCCAGCCTTCTAAAAGTGCCATCCAGAGAGGAAATGTCTAAATGCATATCTCTTGCACAATTATTCCAACACACTAACCCTGATTCTTGCTGACACTCATTCAATTTGATTTTTTTTTTGTCACAATAATGTGATGAGAATAAGTCTGTTAGTACACTTACCCTCAAAATGTTTTTTTTTTTTCCGAGGTGGGTTCAGTGAGGTGTCTCCATCCCCTGTGGATTTTCCTGAGGAGGGAATGCTGCTAGGCTGAGGATTCCCATAGGAGCAGAATGTACATTCAGGAAAAAATACACTTTTTACCTTGTCTATTGTTGATGCCACCATATAGATACTTTTCAAAGTGTGGTTTTCCCAAATACAGACTCTGGCTCCAATAACTAGGCTGAAGAGGGTTGTTCTTATTAAATTATCCTTAAGTACATATGTGAGATAATTATAATAATTGTTTAACAGTAGGAAATGTTGTAGCCAGATAAAATCAATACTCAATAAACAGAATTGTGACTGGAATGTCAACCTTTAGGCAAATCTAGCCAAGTTGGAAAAATCTCTAATGTAGCTGAAACATAGAAACATGCAATATACCAGCAGATAATAACCATTTGCTCATTGAGTCTGCCCAACTTTCTAAATACTTTTATTAGTCCATGGTCTCATCTTATATCAAGGATAGCGTTATCCTTATCCAACGCCTGTTTATACTCCTTCACTGTGTTAAACTCTATCACTTCTGCTAGAAGGCTATTCTACACATCCACTACCCTCTCAGTAAAGTAATACTTCCTGATAAAAGAAACATGACTCAGGTGGGAACGCACAACCTCTAAATATCTTCTTTTCACTAGAAGTCCAACGCACCATTGCGCCACATAGCCCATTTCTGAGAATTTGCTGAATGGGAGAATTTTTCCAACCAAGACTACTTTGTAGAAATAAATTCCCTGCAATTGTCTTTTTATTGAGTAGCCTTATAATGATTGTTTTTTTTTATTTTATTTATCATAGCACTATGGTAAAAAGCACTAGTATTTGAGTACCTTAACTGGTAACTGAAAGAAATACAAAATATAAAGAGTATATTGATAAGTTAACTTGAAATAAAATAAATATAAAACCTATATGTTTTTAAGGTATAATGGAAAACACATATTTTAGTGTTATTATAAAGTTACATGCTAGAAAAACTGTATTATTATTTTTTAGCAAATATACAATTTGCGATCGATTAGTGACTCTTTTTATTTAAAAAAAATAACATAATGAAACTTATTGGTAATATGCAACTTCTAATTGTACTAGAGTTTCGTACTACATTTGTTATTGTACATTACTTAAAAATCAGTATTCACTGCAACACACTTATTACATATTGGTAATAATTAGATTAATTAGCTTATACCTAGACTGATGAAGAACATAATGTTTTCTGACTGTTAATATAATATGCAAATGTACGTATGCAATGATCTCTGAGTTTATTAGATGTCTAGGGACATGTGATTTGTTATTAGCTTTTTATGAGATATTTCAAAAAGTTCCACACATATTAGCACATTGATGGACAATTGGAAGATGATTTGTATTTCATTTGTATTCATTTGCAGTTTTCTTGCACTGGACACACAAGAGGTACAATTTCCCCAACAACAATTTGGGGACATTTCACCTCTACCGAAATGGATTTGGAGGCAAATGCTTTTGTACTAAACACTAAAAAATGGTGGGGTATAAGCCATTCTAGACAACTCTTTGCAACTCAGGAACCAAAAAGGAATTCCTCTGTACTAAGCATTCTATGGATTGAATAACATAGAAACGTTTATTTGCAGCAATGCCTTAGTCCTATCTTGAGACTTTCATCAAGAAAGTGAGGTAAAAGTGTGGGTTATGTATACAAATGAATTGTGGGGCAAAGCTGTAAACATTGTTCAGTTTAGATCACTGTGGAACTTTCCCCAGAAATTACCTTTACATATAACCCCTGTAATGAGTAAATTCCAAAGAGATTTCACAAAGACTAAACAATTTCAAACTGGAAAACAAACTCCATGACCACAGTAATTGGTCACGCCCAACCTCATGCCTCCCAACTGTCCTGCTTTATGAGTGACAGTCTCTGAATTGAGGCTCTGACCAGGTGGAGAATGCATCTTGTGCATGCACAGTAGGGCTTTCAGTTTGGGTGACAGTGCCACCATGCAAGAAGTAGCACTGACACGCGGCCCCCATGCTCCAGCCCCTGGCATCTCAATTTACTGGGGGAAGAGGTTGAGAGGTAGTCACC
Organism: Pelodytes ibericus; assembly: GCA_036172795.1. Classification (NCBI taxonomy): domain Eukaryota; kingdom Metazoa; phylum Chordata; class Amphibia; order Anura; family Pelodytidae; genus Pelodytes; species Pelodytes ibericus. The sequence goes on from CM069863.1 coordinate 159,985,958, forward strand.
CTGTGTGTATAGAGTCACATGAACACTAAAGGTTGATATTGAAGCAACATATATGCAAGTTGAGAGTAGCCTCTCCAAAAATCAGGCATAAACATCTGACAACACAGGAAAGCAGGAGACATTTTTAATTGACAAAATTAAAAAAATTTTGTTCACTGTTTAGTTAACAGCCCTCATAAAATGTGACATTTTGTACAGAACATGAAGCAAAAAAGATATTTTTAGAAAAACATATCTTGTAACCCATACCTTTGGGAAACAAGTTTCAAAAAATAATTTAAACCAAAAATGTATATAAATGGATGATGAGAACTAAAGCAGGAATTTAAAATATTATCTAAATCACAAGGGAACACAGAGTCATTTCAGCACATACAAATTCAGGATATCTTTTTTTTTAAAAAGCAATCAGGTTAACTAAAGTAAAACAAGTAATGAAACTCTGATTACAAAGTAGGGTGATGCCAACTCAAAAAAAGTTTTCAAGTATATTGATAGTAAAGAAGTATTCTGAGAGATCATATTAGACCTTCCAATTTCAAGATAACTAAATTTATAAGAGGATAAGGACACATCTTCTGCAATCTACACTTTTGTTCTCTATCACATATTATCATTTAATATCGTTCATTACTTGTGAGCAATTCTGCTTAGTGTGATTTTTTTTTTGTCATTATCTATTATTGTTCAATTGGTAATCTTTCTTCTAACTATGCCATAGTAGCTGTGACACACTTTAGTAGTATCACACACATATTATTGTATAGCAGTATTACTGCCATGCTGTATAATAAGGTGGACACACTGTGCAACATTTGTATACCTATATTCCTGCTTATGAGAGTTTTGGATATTAATTCTATTGTTTAACATGAATGTATAGGCCCTATGGAAATGCATATACGTATGCTCCCACATGTGGGGTTATCAAATTGTAAACTAAACTGTGAACAACAATGGATTCCAATATAAAAAATAAAATCTGTAGCAGATTTATTATTAAACACAAATCTCCACACACCAGATAACTCAAAATACTAAATACATTAACGACTTAAGGACAGAGCCTTTGAAACATTTTTGTCCTTTCTGGACAATGGCTATTTTAAAATTTCTGTGCTGTTTGTGTTTAGCAGTAATTTTCTTCTTCGTCATTTGCTGTACCCACACATATTATATATTGTTTTTATCGGGACAAAAAGGGCTTTCTATGGATGCCATAGATATAAAAAATAATAAAATATGGTAAAAAAAAAAAAAAATACACAAATTTCTTTGTTTTTATTTGAAACAACTTCTCCTCATCGACAAAAGCGAATGAAAAAACATGCTAAATAGATTCTACTATTTCTCCTGAGTACAGGGATACCACCCATGCATAGGTTTGTTGGGTTGTTTGGGGGCTAAAATGCCAAATTTGTGAGGTGCAGTTTTTTGTTTTCCAACTTGAAATTTTTACATGCAGACAGCCTGCATCCATGTCCCATTTGGGACATATTTGAAACCAGCCAGTGTATTTTACCCCATCAACCCACATATTTTTTAAAAGTAGACACCCTAGGCTATCTCAAATGGTGGTATTTTAACACTTTCCATGCACTAATTCTACCACCAGCCTTTGTCAAAGTTTGTGGTAGTAATTTTTTTGTGTTTTTTTTTCACAAACATTGTACTTCAGACATAAATTTACAGATTTTGGTATGTGTCACTGCCAAATAACACCCCAATAAGTGTTCAGCAACATCTCTTGAGTACAGGGATACCCCCCATGCATAGGTTTGTTGGATTGTTTGGGGGGTAAAAGGCCAAATTTGGGAGGTGAAGTTTTTGGTTTTCCAATTTGAAATTTTGACATGCAGACAGCCTGCACCCATGTCCCATTTGGGACATATTTGAAACCAGCCAGTGTATTTTACCCCATCAACCCATATATTTTTTAAAAGTAGACACCCTAGGCTATCTCAAATGGTGGTATTTTTACACTTTCCATGCACTAATTCTACCACCAGCCTTTGTCAAAGTTTGTGGTAGTAATTTTTTTGTGTTTTTTTTTCACAAACCTTGTACTTCAGACATGAATTTACAGATTTTGGTATGTGTCACTGCCAAATAACACCCCAATAAGTGTTCAGCAACATCTCTTGAGTACAGGGATACAACCCATGCATAGGTTTGTTGGATTGTTTGGGGGGTAAAAGGCCAAATTTGGTAGGTGCCGGTTTTGGTTTTCCAAATTGAAATTTTGACATGCAGACTGCCTGCACCCATGTCCCATTTGGGACATATTTGAAAACAGCCAGTGTATTTTGCCCCATCAACCCATATATTTTTTAAAAGTAGACACCCTACGCTATTTCAAATGGTGGTATTTTAACACTTTCCATGCACTAATTCTACCACCAGCCTTTGTCAAGGTTTGTGGTAGTAATTTTTGTGTGTTTTTTTTTCACAAATATTGTATTTTAGACATAAATTCACAGATTTTGGTATGTGTCACTGCCAAACAATAACCCAATATGTGTTCAACAACATCTCCTGAGTACAGGGATACCACCCATGCATAGGTTTGTTGGGTTGTTTGGGGGCTAAAAGGGCCACATTGTGAAGGTGCGCATTTTCAACTTGGAATATTGACGTGTAGCCAGCCTGAGCCCATCTTTCATTTGGGACTTTTTTTTAAAGTAGGACAGTGTATTTTACCCCAAAAAGTATATATTTTGTAAAAGTAGACACCCTAGGCTATTTTAAATGGTGTTATTTTAACACTTTCCATGCACCAATTCTACCACCAGCCTTTGTCAAAGTTTGTGGTAGTCATTTTATTGTGTATTTTTTCCCACATACATTGTACTTTAGACACAAATTCACATATTTCGGTATGTGTCACTGACAAACAATACCACAATATATGTTCAGCAACATCTCCCGAGCACAGGGATACCACCCATGCATAGCTTTGTCAGCTTTGTTGGGTGTTGAAAGGCTACATTTGAGAGGTGCGCTTTTTGATTTTCAAACTTGGAATTTGAACATGTAGAGCAAGGAAGGGGTTAATAGCTCTTATAAGAGCCTTTGTAGTACTGTACAAAAAAATTAACCCCTAAAAATGCACAGACAAGAAAAAATGTTCTGCTGTGCAGTGATCAGTGGCAGGGAAGGGGTTAATACACTACACTATACAAAGGGTATGGCTTTTATAAAAGCCCTTGGGACTCACAATTTTTTAACATTTTATTTAATTTATTACAATTAAAAAATTATGTTATACAGATCTGTCTCTTTCCCTCACTAAAACTCAAGTGAGGAGAGGGAGGCAGATCCATATGGGTCAGAACAATATTTACGAACCAGACGAATGGTGATGCTCATCTGAGAAATCACCAAACCACCTTTGCCACTGATCGGCTGTTACTGATTGCTATACACGCGTTCAGACAGCTTCAAAAGGAATACACGTAATCCCCTAGTGGGTATAACTAACCCCTAGCGAGTCTGACAAAAAAAATGCTGATAGCAAAAAAAAATCCTTCTGCGACTAGATTGCTCCATATGCGCTGCTTAGGCAGTGACCATATGCACTGCTTAGGCAGTGACCATATGTGCTGCTTAGGAAGTGATATACGGCAAGGAAGGGGTTAATAGCTCTTAAAAGAGCCTTTGATATACTGTAATAAATCAAAGTAAAAAAAAATAACCCCTAAAAAAATGCACAGACAGCAAAAAATGTGCTGCTGTGTAAGATCACTGCGTACACAGCGATCAATTGCAGGGAAGGGGTTAAATACTGGAAACGGCTTTTATAAAAGCCTTTGGGTCTCAATTCAATTAAATATATTATAATTAAAAACTTACATTATACAGCTCTGTCTCCCTCCCTCACTAAAACTCAAGTGAAAGGGAGGCAGATCTACACGGGTCAGATCAAATATTTACAAATATTGATATAACCAGACGAATGGTAATGCTCATCTAAGCAAACGCCAACCCGCCTTTGTCACTTATCAGCTGTTACTGATCGCTATACATGCGGTCAGACAGCTAAAAAAATTTTTTTTATGTTAAACGTAGTCCCCTAGCGGGTATAATTAACACGTGACGGGTGTAATAAAAAAGTTTTAAAAAAATTAAAAATGCTTCTGCAGCAAGATTGCTGCATTTGCGTCAGATCGCTGCTTAGGCAGTGATCTACAGCAAGAAAGGGGTTAATCTCTCTTAAAAGAGCTTTTTTTTATACTGTAATGAATTACAGTAAAAAAGAAAATGAACCCCTAAAAAATGCACAGACAGCAAAAAATGTGCTGCTGTGTATGATCACTGCGTACACAGTGATCAATGGCAGGGAAGGGGTTAAATGGCTTTTATAAAAGCCCTTGGTGGTTAAAATTGTATTAAATATTTTTTTTATTATTTTATTTTATTTTTTACTTTATCTGATCTCTCTCTCTCTCCCTTACTAAAACTAGTAAGGTGAGGGAGGCAGATCAATACTTGTCAAAGGCAATATTTACTAATATTGCCTTTGACAGTATGATAAGTGCTCATCAGAGCACTTACCATACATGCCTGCACACAGATCACATAGATCTGTTGTGCCGGCATCGATTGGCTCCCCCTAGAGCATCGGAAGGGAAATACTTTCACTTCCGATGCTCTTGCCATTAGAAGGGAAGCGCTGCCTGTACAGGCAGCGTTCCCTTCTACTGAGCCGATGGGGTCGCTCAGGAGAGCAACCACCATCGGCTCTGGGGAGCATCAAGGTGTTACTAAGTGCCTCGCTAGCGAGGCACTTTAGAAACACCGCAGATGCTTAGAAAGCGAATGATCGTTCGCTTTCTAAGCACATGTGTGCAGCCGGCGCAGTCATTTTTAAATGGCTGCTACGATCACTCCGTGGAGTGATCGTAGCGCGCCCCTGCACATTTGGGGGGTGTTGCACAATGCCTCTACCTAGAGGCATTGTAGCAACACCGTTAGAGTAAAGAAAGCGACCGCTGGTCGCTTTCTTTACTCAGTTTAGTGCATGACGTGCCAGGCACGTCACCTGTCGGCAAGTCCTCGATTTGCCGTGACGTGCCTGGCACGTCATCTGTCGTTAAGGGGTTAAATGTAACATTTATTGTGCTATCACCACTGCAAGGTGTCTGGGTAGACATGCAAATAAGATCAGCAATAAACACTTTTAGTCCCTATATCCACTTTATACATGGACCCTTTGGAACATTTGCACACTGTACAGGATAGTCTTTAAACATAGCTCAGGACAGAGGTGCAGAGCCAGATAACCACTCATGGACAGCTGTCAGCATGAGGTTGAATATTAGCTTTCTGCTAGAAGCTTGGAGTAGGAGAAGCGCACACACACAAGATGTGTTATTGTGGGGTAAATGTGATGGGGAAACCCTCCCACCTGAAATGTAAAGGCATTATTTGCTACAATTCTACATAAAGCATACAAGTCAAAAGACCTTCTTTGGCCTCACAAATCTCACATTCACAGTGCTAACACCCCTGCAAAATCGGAAGGCATAATGTGCCTAAGACAATATACAGTCCACTAAAAGAAGGCAGAGAGGTCTATTAAAACAAGTGAACTATAGTGAAACTGTCAAATGAACTGAGTTGGAAAGATAGACTGGAGATTTTTTCTAGCTTAGCTGATAATACCTAATATATGCAGATCACCACAGTTCACTATTTATTGAATAGGTGCCAAAGATTGTAAACTCTGCCTGCCAATTTTCATCGTCCAAAACTATTAGTTATTCAGTCAGTAAATAATTGGTATTTTGAGTAAAACCATCTAGGAGCCAGTCACTAAAAATGAGCTAACAAGGGAACTACAAAAATCTGACATTAACCAGTGAGATAGAAAGATAGGCAAGTGGTAGAACTGTTCCAATTTGGTTATAGATGCCTGCTTTTTACAGTTCATTTGAAGTTCAGGTTTAGTGAATCACTTCTTACGTATTCCTTATTTTTCCATTGCACTGCAATCAGAACATCCTGGGTTAATCCAACTCCCCCCTTTTCTTAATATGCATTTACTATTCAGATACTGTGTAAAGAAAAATCTGAATATATTTCTGACTAACACAGACTCCATATGACCTGACAGGTGGAGAGGGAAAGGCTCTTGCACTTAATCTTTCAACATAAAAATATTTTTTGAAACGTATTAGTCATCAGATAAACATATTGCTGTGCTACATTGATCTTTAAAGCCTAGTGATGTCATTGTTTTCAAATACTGACTATGATCGATTTTGTTTTTACGACTTTTGAAAGTCCTGCAGTGATGGCCACTTATTAATGAGAGCTGTTAATTATGAAAATATAGATACAGGTTATGCTCTGTACTTCTAATCAATACAGTGTTAAAATGCAACTTGCTAAGAAAGGTTAAAAAAAAGCTACGGAAAATATGAGGCAACACTGTTACTATGTTCATTTCAATACACTAGAACCATTTTTGTCAAGAAGAACGATTGAAAAAGGGATTTCGTTTTAAAATAATTAAATATGTTTAATATGTATACAATGACAATTTGCTGATAAGTATAAATGAATCCCAAACCATTAGCCTCTCCAAAATGGTGTAAAAACAAATTTACAATGTCATTTCACACATGTGCTTCTTAGGAGCTATCAAAACATAGGGAGCTATTCACTAAAATTAATATCTATACAATGTGCAAGACCAAATTTGGTGAGTTCCTCCTGATAGACAAACTCACCAAACTTGGTCCTATACAAGTCGGTGAGATCAATGTTCATCTCGACTTAACTAACCTGCAAAATTTAAAATGAATAACATCTCTTGAAATGGGTACAGTAATGCATCTTTGAAACTGCAATGTTATGTATTCACATATTTGTCAGCAAAAAAATCAGTTTCTTAAGTATTTATACAAATTTAGTACTCTAACAGTTGAAGTGAATGCAGAATTCAATGGAGATATACATTGTAGCATTAATAGAAGTTCATATCTTAGGCACCATAGCTACAAAGAGGGAAGGACCCGGCTTCATCATAAAAGTCCCGCGGTCGTGCCAGGCGGCAGGGGAGGATGTCTGTGCGTATCGTGCAGACATCCTCCGACTGTTAGAAAGGGGGATCCAGGTCCCCTGCAGATCTGTGAGGGACCTGGATCCCTGTCTTATAGTCTGACCTCGATTTGAGGTCAGACTATAAGACGACCTCGATTATAAGACTTTTTTTTCTGAAAAAAACCTTGTCTTATAATTGAGCAAATATGGTATGTAAAACCTTCTTCCCAAGCTCTTAACCCCTTAGTGACATGACTTTTTTGGTTTGTCCGACACTTGGTGACATGGCTTGACTGTTTTAATATTTCTTCGGTGTTTGTGTTTTGCTGTAATTTATTTATTTCTCATTTAGTGTACCCACACAAAGTATATATTTTTCTTATTGTCATAAGAAGGGCTTTCTTTATACCATTATTTTGATAATAGCATATAATTTGATATAAAGAAAAATATAGCAAAAAAACCTTTTATTTGAAAAATCGTATACTCATCTACAAGAGACAACAAAAAAAAACACTGATAAATAGTTTCTAATATTTGTCCTGAGTTTAGAAATAGCCCATGTTTGATGTTGTTGTGCTTTTTTATTCAAGTTACAGGGCCAGAACTATAAATAGTGCAAAGCTATTTTTTAACACTTTGTATGCATGACTTCTACCACCAGCCTTTGTCAAAGTTTTGGGTAGTCATTTTTTTTCACATACATTGCAGTTCAGGCATTAATTCACAAATCCTGTCAAATGTTACCGCAAAAAACACCTCAATATGTGTTCAGAAAAATCTCCTGAGTACAGGGATACCACCCATGCTTTGTTAGGTTATTTGGGGGTCAAAAGGCCACAGTTGAGAGGTGCGCTTTTTCCAACTTCTGATTTTGACATGCAGAAAACCAGCACCCATGACCAATTTGGGACATTTTTGAAGTCAGACAGTGTGTATTTTACTTCACAAAACCACATATTTTTGGAAACTAGAGATCCTAAGGTATTTCAAATGGTGGTATTTTAACACTTTACATGTACTAATTGTACTACCAGCCTTTGTGAAAGTTTTGGTTAGAAATTTTTTTATGTTTTGTTTCCACATACATAGTACTTTGGGCATAAATTTAAAGATCTTGTTATGTTCAACATTTTTGAGGCGCACATCTCAATGTTCCAACTTTTTGATATGTAGTCAACCTGCATCCATATCCTATTTGGGATATATCTTCGAAGCCAGCAAATGTAATTAACCCACACCAAACCATATATTTTTTAAAAGTAGACAGACACCTACGACTCCTTGTGGCATCATCACTAGATGATGTATCAGAAAGATGACAAGGGTCAAAATTGAATCCTGAGACAGCGGCCTCATAATCAGTGCCTAAGCAGTGATCTATGGCAAATAGGAGGTTAATATCATTTAGAAGAGCCTATGTAGTACTGTAATACATTACAGTACAAATAAATTAATCCATAAAAAAAAGTGCAGACAGCAAAAAAAAAGTGTTGCTGTGCAAGATTACTACTTAAACAATGATTAATGGTAGGGAGGGGGTTAATACACAGGGAATAGCTTTCATAAAACCAATTTTATTACATTTAATTTTAACATTTATACTGATCTGTCTCTTTCACAAAAATATAAGGGAGGAGAGGGAGGAAAATCCATATTGGTCAGATCAATATTCACAAATAATGATCCGACCCGGTGAATGGTGATGCTCATCTGAGCAATCACCAAACCACCTTTACCACTAATTTGCTGTTACTGATTGCTATACATGCACTCAGACAGCTTAAAAAAAATAGAAAATATTTTTACTTCACAAATAAAAATTGCTTTGGCATCAATAAACATTGATCTATGGCAAGGAAGGGGTTAATAGCTCTTAGGAGAGCCTTTGTAGTACTGTAATAAATGACAGTACAACAAAATTAACCCCTAAAAAATGCACAAAGTGCAAAAAATGTGCTGATGTGCAAGATCACTGCTTACGCATGATCAATGGCTTCGAATTCCCATGCACATGCAAAAAAATTTGTCCATGTAATTTTCATATACTTGCTCTAATATGTGATGATGTTCATCTGAATATTGGACGTGTTGCTGAAAGTTTTGTTCTTTCCCTTATGCATTTTATACAATAATTTCTTCAAAACAATTTAACCTTCTAGTGTACTTTATTAGTTAGTTTATTTCACTGCTTCTGTTATTATGCTAACAACTATAATTAATGCATGTTACCGTGACTACTGATCTCATACACTTAAGTCCTTGGGCAGTATGTGTTTTAGCATTTGAGCCTAGCAAAGCCTTTAACACAAAATGCCAGACTAACTAATTATATTTACAGTTTATTGTCTACTCTGGGAAATTTTCCTAACACATCCATTCTTATTGATATAAGGATAGTACTTTAACTGCAATTATATTTGCCATTAATTTGTTTCTTTATTCAAATTTGCTTTAAAAATGTTCAGTGATCTTAACAAACAATATTTTGAGTTCACCTTTCCAAGAGTGAAACCTGCAACTCTGAGAATTTAACAGCTTATGGGATGCATGTATAAACACGGCGCACATGCAGTTTGCAACAAATACTGGCACAATTGGCGTTTGCGCCAATGTATAAAGCAGACTCACAGGAGTCTGCATTATCCATGCTGAATGTGCTCATTGTGCCAGCGCAGCCTATATATAAAACACAGTTTGACGGAGGTCCCTCTCTTCCTCACTGTAAAGTGCAGGGACTTATAAAAAAGGCGCAATCGCTGTTATGCATATCAAACGCCGATTGTGCTTTTCTTTTTAAACTACAGACATTTTGCAGTGCGGGAGTCTTTATAGATGTCCCCCAATATGCTTTATTAAGGCAAAGGGGACTACTCATATGTCCCGATCTGGCACATAAAGCCGGATTGCAGAGAAATTTGCAGCTCAGTTGACCAAAATTGCACAATTTCAACTGACTTTCAGCCACATTTGTAGAACGCTTATTCCTACCACCCCCACACCCCCCGAAGTTGGCCCGAAATCAGCAGAAATGGCCCAGGTTCAAGCAGTTCAATTCTAGATTCTAGATTGTAGTTGAAGAATTGAACAGTGATCTTATTGAATCCAAAAATGACAAACATTCACTTTGTAGTGCAAGTTCTCTCTTAAAAAAACACATATGTATTATGTACACTGGGGTCTGTAATATATTACATCACCAAAGGCTGTTGGTGGCAGCTGACTACAGGATTCTGACCTGACAAGATGTGTGTCTCTCTGGTTCGGCTAGTAAATCATCTAGTACAATACAAATGGTTGATTCAGTGTTATTTGTTGATGCATGGATGTAACACTTAGAAACTGGGCATGCCCACTCCAACAGCACAATAAATCAAAGACCTTGAAAGTGAAATGAAATGCCCCTGAAAACGAAATTGGACACTCTAGCAGGAATGACCCTGTTGGTCCACAGGCAAAGCTTTCAATAGTGGGCATTATCTATAAAGCCTTACAAAAATTAATTATTGCTAGAAGAAATAAAAACTATTACCTTTCCTCCTGTCCCCCACAGATCTCCCCATATTCCCTATGGAGCCCCTACTCATCCAGAAGCATGTTTGCCACTTGTTTTCAAACCGTTAGTCCATTTAGCATGAAGGAAAAGATGAACTTGGCTGTGGGACCAAGTTTGATTGCAGACACCGGGTAAATGCCCATATTGCCTGCCAGTAGTCCTGGTGCCAGATCCATGCAAGTTAAAGGGACTGTCAAGTGGCCAAAATGCACCTTCCAAATATTAATGCATATTAATGTGCTTTCAAAGTACTTTCAAATGCATGTCTTACATTTTGCATTGATTAAAATATAAAATACGTACAGCTAGAAGAAATTGTGAAATTACAGCTGTTTGCAAGAAACAAGGACTGCCCATACTAGATGAGTAAATGTCATTTCCTTTTTTTTTTTGCTACAGCAACCAATGAGAATAATTTAACTCAAATTAATGGAATATCCTGTCTATGTTTTGCACTGTTAAGAGATCCTACTGTGTACAAGAGCAAGGTCACTCATAGGCCACTCAATAGACTAAATTTGAGGAGGACAGGAAGTGACTATATGAAAAAACAAAAACAAAACTTTATATCCTCAGTGTCTATATAAACAGTGCTGCCTCACCTGCAGTAAACATGCAGAGTAATCACTGGGGATGGCTTGAGTCAAATAATAAAAATGTGATTTATACAGAATGCCTGCATCAAATCACACAGGGATAAAAGCCTGTGCATTATACAAGCAGTGATCTTCATCTTGCAACAAAGTGAGTTTGGGGACTAGACTGTCCCTTTAAGGAAAAAAAACATCAGGTATCACTATTCTAATGCATTCAGGATGGAAGTGATGTGAAAGCAATAAAAAGAGTTAGGCTTGGTTTCATAATAATAAATGTTCACATATTCAAAAATCATTATTTTCCATTGTGGTTATTTTTAGCTAAAAGTAACACATTTATTTATGTTCATCTCACTACAGAACTCATGAAGCACTTTTTTTGGCAAACAAATCAATACACCATGTAAGTACAATTGCTTATTTACATTGTTTATCCTAACAGTTCTCTTCACATCTGTTGCTAAAATATGTAAATAAACAATATGTTATTTTGCAATGGTTTATGATCAGTATTTTATTTTCATGCGTTTTATACACGTTGCATAAGGTCATTTAATTGAACTTCCCTTAATGCACAATGCTTACTCCAAATAATTCTGAATTATATTAGTGAAATTCATCACACAACAGGAAACTGAACAAAATTAGTCATGGAAAGCTGTAAGACACAACCATGCATGTGTGGTTTGTTAAAATGATACATATCACTCAACGCAGCTGAACATGGCAGCTGATCAGTGCTACACATGTCAGCGCAATTACACATGAGAGGATTCATGAACATGTCGCCCCCTCCAAGGTACCACCTTCTGGCACTTCACATTGGGCAAGTAAAATGTGGGAAGGAATTCAATTTACATTACACATATATATAACAATAATAAAGAGAAAATTGTTATGCAATCATTCCAGCATCATTAAATATGTGTTTTATGTTTATAGCAAGCCAAAGAATAAAAAAAAAAGGCTGCATAATACATAGCTCTATCATCCTAGGTGTAGCCAGGTTTATTCAGCTAAAATAAAAAGTGTATGTAGGGTTAGTATTCGTTATCTGAAGAGCTTGGGACCAGAAGTATTTCGGATTACAGGTAATTTCAGATAATGGCTCATTTTCACCGATAAGATATTTAAAAGTCCCCCAGCACTCATGAAATACAGTAATATCAATGCAAATATAGTATCGAGCAAATAACTCACTTTTACTGTGACGTAGCTGTGATGTGAGGCATCACTTGGAATGTTCTTTGGGCATGGGGGAATATGAGCAGGCAAGGAGAAACTATGACACAGCTTAAAGAAGCTGGACACTGAATACACTGTTGTGCTCCTGCATTCTGACAGGTGTGTATGAAATTTGAACAACACTGATTTTTTGGATAATTTATTGAAAACAAGTAAAATATTATAATCAGATGATATTTATTATTCAAGAACACATTATTTCACATTGAGAGAAATCAATTTGTATCTTCTTGTTAATTCTTAATGTCAAATTGATATCCATATTTTCTTCATCCGTCAAGCTGTCATCATATAGGTGCCACCTCAGTTTTAAAAATTCTTGATATTCCCTCCATAGACTTAACATTGGCCATTTTGTTACTAGCCTGATGGTAAGGGTGGCAACCCAATGGTCATATCAAATCATGGGCCTCCAGATGGGGGTCAAAAGTGGGCACTTATTCTCCCCGTCTACCCCCTTCCTTAAAGAAAACAAGCGTTTAAATAACATGTCCTCCATCTCCTAAGTAAACCCAATTTGTATCTTAATAGATACACATGGGTTAACTCTCTGTTGTCTCTCACAGCTTAGACAGTTTGTCCTCATTCTAGAGACAACTAAAATTGAACTTGTGCTTCTATATTAGACGCACAAGTGACATATAAATTTTAGTGTTCCTTTAAGTATAACACTACCACCTCACTAACTCAAACATCGTGCAGCCTACACTAGAACTCCTACTACTGCTTGGTACTTGCTAATTTGCTAGTCTGCTGATACTCTCCAGTTCCGGAATTCTGTCCTGCCTCTAACCCCCTTTGCCTACCCCCTGTCCTGACCCTATTATATAGATGTGCTAATGCTAGATATTAACTTTTTATGGAACCTACCATACACTGCATTGTAATATGCAAAATATCTAATTGTGTGTAGCCTAACGTGTTCAACATCCATTGCTTAAATACATTTTTTATAAATTAGTTAAAATAGCACGTACCAGATCTAATATAATCTACATTTTCTAAATTAGTATACATTTTGGATACTTTCAATAAATACAGTGTATTATAAATACTGTATTAGTATCCCTGATATGTAATGAATGAGTCAACCAAAGCGTATGGCTTTTAAAGTATATAATTTTCTGAATATAAGAGAATTAGAAGGATAACAGATGGATAGTTCCATTTGCACTTCGAAAGTAACACTAAATTAATATCAAACATAGAATTTCATATTTTTCTGTTTTGCTCGCTGCCGTGTCTGACAGTTGCAAGTGACACAAGCCTTTGTGATTATTATGGCTGCATTTTTCTGACATTTATAATACAATTATATGTGTTACAATGCAGCATAATTAGCCAATAGTGATTGAACACTACAATTCCAGTTTTTATATGTATAGCTGAACATGTATTGTATAAGACAGCAAAAAAAAATCTGCGTTACAACAACACATGTAGGACAGTAATAAAAATAATCCTATTAACCATTGTGTGATGCTAGAAAACATACAAAAAGAACCATGTTCATTCAATAGTGTATCACAGACACCAAACAACCCTTGATACAGTGGGGTCTATTCACTAGAAGTGAACTGTGGTGAACTGACAAGGGAACTGCAACAATCTTGCATCATAGCTGAATTGGACTCACATTGTAATGCCTGATTTGACCAGTGACTAACCATACACATTTCATTCTAATTCAACAATGTTATAGTAATACACAGAGTATATGTTCTAAACTATTGTTAATATAGATGTTACCATGTATAGTAATATGTAATAAGACGTATAGGAAGAAATGTAATTATTAAACTTTCAGCTTCAAAAGTTTTTAAAATTTTAGTTTAAAAAAATGATATATACACAGAGAAATTTGCCTCTGGTATTAATGTATGACCCACACAAGGACAAGGAAATAAAGGATTGCCTTGTTAATGATTAAAACATTTTGCAAACCATATAGTCGTAATCAGAGCATTATCTTTTTTTTAAATGATTGGATACATTATTAAGAAACATTTTTACCTACAACACATTTTATATATTGAAAAATCATCCATGATGTCATTTATTCAATAAACTGTTATTTCAATAGTATTGGTAAATAAAGCCATTTTCACTGATTTGGGTCTTTCACTATACAATATATAACACCATAACATCGGGTGTTATTCATGAAAGAGTGACTTGCAGAGAATTGAGAAAGGAATTTCAAACTTAAAGTAGCAGATTTGGAAACATTCTCCCATGCAGTTGAAATGGGAAACTTTTGGACTAAAGTTTAAAATTGCCTTTTCTTTTCCTTGCAATTCTCTCATTCATGAGCGAAACCCTACGTGTAAACATTTCATAAGGATTCAAAATCTCTGGTTTCGGACACGAATGCTGATACTTATTGTATCATGTACTGTGAACTATAATATCACGAGTTACAATGTTCAATATAATTTACTCTTCTTTCAAACCCGTCCTGGCTTGAGTTTTCTTGATTCTTCTATGTAGTATCATAGATACAGACACCTTAATTACACATTACAGGTATTCTAAATGTGTAACAATGTACATATAGGCCATGTATATTAAAGAACAAAATACTATATATGTAAAAAAAAAAATTGGATTGGCGGGTTTAATACAATAAGGCTAAAAATAAAAATCTACCAAATAAATTGGTGAACTATTTGTAAAAAATTTAAATAAACACAATTGTTTCATATTAAAATTAAATCAGATGGAACATAATTATACATCAAATGAGAAGAAGATTATCTTTATTACCAGTGTTGCTGATAATATTCGTATGTTGGTTTTGGGCATTAAGTAATCTCTTTTTAGCTAATATAGATGAAGATAATTGAAGATGGTTTAGTGCAGTTGTGTGGAAAAGAAAACATAAATGCCACATGACAGATCACAAGTTCATTTGTACTCATCTTGTTTTAAACTCATTTACATCACCGCGGATCCATTGCTTATGTTAATCATTTTGCTTGATGCTTCACGTCTAAAAATAACAAGTCAATTACACATTTGACTTAATGATTTCAATACAAAACATCAGACAAAAAATGTTAACCAAGATCTCTTCTGGAATGGTAGACGGGAAATTTGTATCCATATGTATAAATACATGTTAGCGCATGTCAGCTGTTAATCATTCATGCATGTCAATTCTACTAGCAATTTAAAATATGTAAATTTAATTTTAGCTTAACACAGAGATGTATTGCAATTCTGTTAACACTCAGAAACATTTAAAAATAACACAGGTCTGAGAAATCAGTGTGTAAATACTCTAAAGCATATACATTGTGAGAAAATAGTATAAATAATATAAAACATATACACTGTGATTAAACAGAGTATAAATAATATAAAACATATACATTGTGATAAAAACAGAGTATAAATAAAATAAAACCTAAACATTCTGATAAAAACAGAGTATAAATAATATAAAACATAAACATTATGATAAATCAGAGTATAAATAACATAAAAACAAATGTAAAAATATACTAAAATAAGTGTAATTGATTATTGCACCACTAGTTATTTCTTTTAAAGTTGCCATATCAACCAGCATTATCTGACATTTAAATGTTTTATAGTTTACAGATCTGGATCCTAGTTCTCAAGCATATTGGAGAGTGCTAAAAAGAAAAGTAAGCCAACAAGTGTACAAATAAAAATTCATTTTAGCTTTGTTTTCTTTAGGGGGGCTTAGGAAATAATTGGAAGTGAATGTATTGTGACCTGAGAACAGATATCCCTCATTCATATAGAAAGGAAATGCTTTTATTAGTGTAGGTATACTGTATATCACCTTGCTTGGGACATTGCATAATAAAGAACATGAAGAAAAGAATGCAAGAGTCATGGTTTTAATAGCATATAAAATAGGCTGAACACAATGGTAGAGATAATTACATAAAAAGCAAAAGATACAACAAAATTATATATATACAAATAAAGGTAAAGGGAAGAAAAACATCCAAAATATGTTCTTACCCACTCCACTTCTTGCAGTTCACCTGGCCAGGTACTGAACAAATATTTTTGCACACGAAAAACAAAACACCCCATTAAAAAACTTCTTCAGTTGGTGGGTATTGGCTTTTTATGTAATTATCTCTACCATTGTGTTTCATGTCCCTGTGATTGGTCTTATTATATACCTTTCATTCACAAGGACCTTTTATATGCCAATATTACATTTTCCGTTTTTTTTTTTTTATTACTGCATATGAAAATACAAGTATTTGAAGAATAAATTGATACATAAGTTCATTAAACAATAAAAAGTAGACAGTATAATATAACTGATTTGTCTAAGAATAGTAATATCAGCGAGCCAATCTATACATAGATATTCTACAATGACATATACATGTATCGATACAAACATAAGTATGCTAGTAGAGACAGTACGTAGAGGTCATAATGTAGTAGAGCTAGGTTATCTTAAATTTTATGGTGTCAATGAAGCAGTAAGAACATAAATAACACACTAAACATATACAATTCTAAACATAAATATGGGGGGTTCAGTACCGGGGGGCAGTGGAGGTTGCAGGAATTAAAGAAGACTGAAATAGTAGTAAGGGCGAAGGGGGGTAAGGGGGGGAGAGGCCCAAAGATTCTGATGCGTCTCTGCCCAGGTACAAGT
Organism: Pelodytes ibericus; assembly: GCA_036172795.1. NCBI lineage: Eukaryota > Metazoa > Chordata > Amphibia > Anura > Pelodytidae > Pelodytes > Pelodytes ibericus. Next base: position 160,003,059 of record CM069863.1, read on the forward strand.
TGAAGTTAAACATTATAGATTTCATTCCAATTGCTCCATATATCACTGTAGAGGACACTAGTGGAGTTGTTATATGACAGGGATTTTTCCATAGTGGCTTGATAGTTTATTTGAAGTGTTATATCGTTTTGAGTTGGGATCGTAGATTTTTTCCAATGGTGTGACATACTGATCTTAGTGGCCATTAATATATGTATTATTAAGATGTGCTGTGGTTTTGAGGTTTTAGGTAGATTAAAGTGAAAGAGGAAATGTTCGGGAAGAAGGACATTTAATTTAATGTCCAAACTGTCAAGCAGTTTTAGGACTATAAGTTTGAGGTTCGTTAGAACTGAGTTTTTATATGTGTATTGTGTATGCATTATTATTATAATTTTTTTCTGTAATAAATGTATACTTTTTTAATATAAAATTGGAGTTTATTTCAGCGCTGTCTTCTCTGTTTTAACATTATACCTTTCTTTTGCAGTGGTGCAGTCTCAAGACTAGCGGCTTTTTTGTTTATCGGATGGAGACCCTCCCTCCACGAGATCGAGAGATTTCTCTTTACATTGATTATTTCGGTTTTTTTTTCAATGTGTTTGGATCATTTACCTGTTAGTTCATACATTTGTTATTTCCGCCTACCCCCTTGTATTCTGTGACACATATCTATATATGTTTTATATCACCTCACTATAACACTTTTACTTTATTAAGCGCTGTGCACCCTTTTCTTTTCTGACTTTAAAATATGCATTTTTCGAACTTTGAGTATAGCCCGTGGGTACATAAACGAGACAAGACGTTATGCATATGTTGCCAGTGTTCAGTTAGGGATGTGGAAAAGACTAATTTATCATTCAAGTATATAACAACATATGTGAGCAATAAATCATGGAAAACATTGTTTAAAAATTGCTAAAACTTAGCGGGTGCATTGCATAATCCAAACGCATAACCATGTACTCAAAATTACCATAATTCGATCTAAACGTGATCTTCCATTCATGCCTGCCATGCACGCGAACAAGATTATAAGCCCCGCAAAAGTCTAATTTCAAAAAAATAAAGGCGCTTCGTCCTCCGTCATGAGTTCAGGGATGAGTGGCAATGGGTAGAGATTTTTAATCATGATTTTGTTCAGTTCATTACAGTCTATGCATGGACGGAGAACACCTATGAAAATACCATCCCCAGCGGGTGATCTAGAAGGTCGGATAAAGCCTTTTTGCAAATTATCCTGAATGTATTCTTTCAAAATATGTGATTCAGGTTTGGATAGCGGATATATGCGGCCAAAAGGCCTATGTGAGGGAAGTTTGTAGGCTGCTTTCTTATAGAACACGTCTTGGAGCTCTACATATGGAGTAGGTATATCTGGGGTAGGTAAAGATCTGTAATCGAAAGCGCTACTAATGGAAAGATTTGGAAGATAGACTTGCTTACAGTATGTGGAGGAGAAGTGGTTAGTATTGGAGGACGAATCCACGATGGGGTTATAAGACGGAGCCACAGAAGCCCGAGTATTAAAGAAAGAAGAGGGGAATGCATGATATCAAAACAAAGGGATTCTGAATGTCCCGTTGGTGAGCGTACTAGGATAGGAGTTGTCTGCTTAGTCACAGGGCCTGACTTGATGAGTCTATCATCCATGGCTCAGATATGTAAAGGATGGGTCTTGGTCCTGGTTGGGATTGATAAGGAGGAGGCTAATTCACCATCAAGAAAACAGCCACTTGCCCTGGAATCTCTGATGGCTGTTAGGGAAACAACTTCTTCATTCCACTGTAATGAAAGGGGAAGGGTACAGTATAGAGTGGTATAAGGTAATGCAGTGCATAGTTCAGTAGGCTGATGAAGGCACACCTCCTGAAGGGTGATGAGGGCAGGATTGTATCATATGGCCCACTTTCCCACAATAGAGACTTAAATTTAGACTCATTCTACATGCCTTCTCTGCTTCAGACAGAGGTCCACGGATGACTCCTATCTGCATCAGTTTTTCTGTTTCTTTCACTGCAGAAGTGGAAGGAGAAGGTAATGCAGGTGGAGGTGTGGGTAGTAGACGACTACTCACAAAAGGGGTGGATGACAAATGTCATCGCTCATGAAGACTATGATCTAGCTGGACTACTTTGTCCATTAACAAATCCAGAGTAGGGGGGAAGACCTGTATGGAACAATTCATCCATAAGCCCTTCAGATAATCCTAGTTAAAAATGTTCAGGCGGAGCAGGTTTGTTCCATCTGGTATCACTTGCAAAACTTCGTAATTTGCTTATGTACTCTTCAACGGGTCTTCTTCCTTGATGAAGGGCTCTGATGGAAGACTGGGCTGATGCCAAGTGATGCGGTTCCTCGTACAGGCCGTCCATGGCTTTAACAAAAGAAGGCCAGGAATCCAGAAGGATTAAGTAAGAAACCAGTGGGGAGCAGGAACCAAAATAATCAACGGGAAACTGGAGCAGCAAAATAAAAAAAATATCAAACCACGAGGGGTTCATCAGGAGAGAAAATAACAGAAGACTAGAAAGGAGAAACACAGGTGCTGTCTCTTTGAAGTCACAGAATAATTGAGCACCAATATAGGTGATTTTATAGGGCTGTCAGGGTTCGTGTCCACAAACCAAGGGGAGGTTCACTACTCCTCCACTTCCCTGCAGTGGCCAGCAATGAAGGAGCACCAGCCTCCCGATGGGGAAGAGAATGCCTACAGGCACGTCAACTCAAGTTCGCGCATGCATGCAATCCTCCCCTCTGTCGAACCACCAGCCACACTGTGCGCGAAACAGCAGGATGCCAGCCCAACCACTGCCGTGCATGGAACAGATGAGCAGGACAGCCTATTGGACAGTTATTGAGAAGGTGCAAGATATAAAAATTGGAAGATTTTAACGCAGTTCAGGATTTTAGAGTTGATAAGAAATTAAGTAATGCTATAAAACAAGCTCAAGCATTGACATGAATTAAAGATAAATAGGATGTCTGGAGGATTTTGCACCCCTGTCTTAAATTGTAATATTGATTGTTTAACAAGGTTTATAGCACAATATTACGTTTACTTGTTTAATTGCACAGTAGTATAGATAAGGTTAATGTTCAGCTGATTCTCTAGTTTGATTTATTTCTGATAAAAGGTATTGCATAGCAAATTTGAGGGCAGGTATGGACACAACTGAAATCGAATGGGGATATTTATGTTTTCTGTTTGAAAGATGTCTTATATATTTTATAAAATTAATATAACTAAACCCTTTGAGAGTAACCTTTTAAAAGCTGCTGTTCTACTGCAATAACAAATTTAAATCTGAATAAAAAAAAAAATAAAATAATTGAATCAGTTGATAACAAATTAATTTGCACATTTCTCCAACTTGGCCATCTTTGCAACCCAACTATCAGTGCCTGATTGTTGCATTTCATCATAGTTCACTTTTTTGGTGAAAAAACCCCATTGTAATATGCAGAATATCTTAGCTATAGCTTTAAAACTTGCTATGCTCGCTGTTTTTTAATAATGTTTTTGAGTCATGACACATTGTTGCACATTCCCAACATAAGTACTGGTTAAATAGCAATATATCTGTAGGTCAGGAGCATCCATGTTTTTACTAAAGTTGGCCGAATAATCAGAAAAATGTTTGGTTTTTTAGCACTAATACAAAAGCAGTTAAAACAAGTTTAAATTAACTTTATTCATAACAAAAACATAATTATAGGGCTAATGAGAATATGGGCAGATAAGTCAGATGGGCCGCACAGTGCTGTTACATGGGCCGCATTTGGCCTGACGTTGGATTGCCCGGCTATAAGTTTATAAATTATTTTACCTTACTTCTATCTCTCTAATCTCCTTATCTGTAAGTGAAGATCGAAGTCATACTCACAACTTTTGTAACTGTCTTCAGATAGGCATAGGCTGCATATTTGTAAAATATACAGACAAATATCAGAACTAATTCTGATGTTCTGTGTTAGAACAAACAATGGCAATAGGTGCTGATGTTTGTCTTGTTTATTGGAAATACTGGCAGGATAAGGGACTTGGAAAGTCATGTCTGCTAATTTCTACTTTTATGGTAAGTAGGATTATAAAAATAAAACCATGATTGTTTCCATTTCAGTATTTTTTACCTCTTGCTGCTTTCGTCTACTTGACTTAAATGCAATCATTTGAGTAAAATGGGCCATCATGTTTAGAAATATGCCACATTACCACATTTAACAACACGCTTTGCTACCATTGCATATCTAAATCAAGAACCCGGCTTATAAATGTCATAGTAAAAACACATTTTTATCTTCCCCCTGAGCTCTTCTGACATTTAATATATATAAATTATTTTGACAGTTCGGGGTTCTTTTTTAAGTTATCTGCAGCATGTCAGAAAAAAATGTAAAAGCTAAGCAGGGATTCAGTTTATTTTTTTTTTAGCTTTGTGTGGAAGAAAGTTTAATTAGATGCCTAACTACCTACATGCATTTCTGTGGTAATCTTAAGGCTTTAGTCATTGCTCATTCTAAAAGTGGGGGACTACGCAGCATACATTGGCTGTTTGTGTTTCATACATTTGTGCTTGTTCAGCACAGATATAAAAATATGCCTCTCTAAGCTGCTGAGTCTCTATTTTGATACAAATACATACACCTCAGCAGCTGTTCACTTTGTATATATCTGTTAAAAATGTAACTACAATGCATACAATCCAGGGATTTAATGATCTGGGAAAACTCTAACTTTACAAAATGCATCTGTGATATATAATATATACATATATATCTATATATATATATATATATATATATATATATATATCTATATCTATATCTATATATCTATATATATATATATATATATATGTATTTATATATATACTTATTCTATGTATCTGTTGTTTGTCATAACTATTTAAATGTACTATAAGTTATACTTGATAAACAGTTAATTATGATGAATTGACAACTAACTTTCAAAACTTAGTCCAAAATCATTCTCCAACATGGCCATTTATTCAATTTTTCTGTTCACTACAATTCACTGTTGAAAAAACCCTTACATCTACCTCTCTGTACAGAGCTTGAAGAGCTGTCTCACTTCCCAGTTCATTATGTTCACCTGAACTCTCCATCCTCATTCCTAGCTATGTGGTTGAAGAGTACAAGCCTACAAGTCCCCCATCTACAGTCATGGGACAGAAAAGGTACAACCTCTTTGAATGCTACGGGTTTACATATAGGGACATAAGAATCATCTGTTCCTTGTATTTAATGATTGCATCTCTATGTACTAATATTTGTCTTTTAATTGGATTTCACATGACCCTTAAAAGTCAGGTGCAGTTTGGGTATATTCAGTCTATGTGTAAATACAATACAAAAAATATTTCTGTGAAATGTCAGTAATCATCCGACAGCAAGTTTGATCAATAAATGAACTGAGGTTTGTATAGACACCTAAAGCAAAAATCTGTAGCTCTCCATGTCACATGATCCAAGCAAACATTACACAATGATCTTTTGTTCTAGTCTACCATGGATTTTTGCCCAAGGATACATAAAATGTGTGTAAAGAAAGTAGAGCCAAATATTCAGTTCTTTTTGATAAAAAGATATAACTTTTGCACGTCCAATGCAACTCTTTATATAAATGATATATATTTTTAAATTATTCCTTAATTTGTTACATTCTAATACATTTACCAAAAAGTTAATTGTTATAAACAAATGTTTTACTTTAAATGGTTTTCTGAAACCAGAATATTGCTGGTCATATGTCGTTCACCTTGTTTAGTAAATAAGTGGGAAGTGGCCAAAATAACTTTAAAGAGAATATGAAACTGTATATGACATGCCTTTATTGATGTTCTAGTAAGTTGCCTTAACAGAGTACTGGAAGAGGGATAAGTCCTGAAATATGGGACCTTGGCCCAGCAAGCACTTTTAAGAATCGGGGCAAAACCAGAGGCAAAATTCCATGTGTTGTTTGATCAGTTCTGTAGACAGGGCTGGCCTTTTTGGTATGCAACCGTTGTGACTGTGCGGTGGCAACAACCTGCCAGAGGCACTCTTTGGACATTGTGGTGTGTTTAGGGCAGGCCAACAATATGCGTGCATTCCAAGGGACGCAGACATCCGCTTGGACTGCCTGGTGCTCCCCACATATCAGTTCTTCAGGGATCATATGATGTCTTGACACTCAGAATCCAGAAGGCGTGGAGAGTGTGAGCTGACTACGGTAAGTTCCTGGTGCTGGTAAAAGTTATGTGCACTGGGAGAAGACCCGTGAGTGCAAATCTGGGTGCTGTAGAAAGTCCTGAGTGAAAAATTTGTGGTGGGACAGATCCTGAGTGCATATGTGGGTCCTGTGGCGGGTCCTGAGTGCCACTTGGGGGCAAGAGCCTACATCAGTGATGGAGAAATCCATTGACATCCCCCAGCAGGACCCCACCTGTAGACACTGTGCCATCCATGTGGGAAGTAACACTGTATTCTATTAGAGAATTGAGAAGGGAAGTTTCAAACTTAAGGCCAAAGTAGCCAAATTAGATAAATTATTTATCCAAAACTGAAATCCAGTTGATTTGTGTTTTATATCCAGCGCCTGATGATCTGTACCAATGAATTACTTTTATGTTATATACTATTTCTATGATATTATTTTTTTAGGTAATAATGCCTGGTACAGACTTTATAAGTCTTTAATAAATAAGACTGTGTGTGATAATTTGCTTAATTCATTGTAAAGATGTTTGTAATGTTTGCTTAGGGATAATAATAGCAGTTTTATGATGTATTTGAACTTGTGTTTCGTATAACAACGTTAGAAATATTAGCGAAGAATGGATATTGCAATCATGTAAGGCTACCCTTATGTATACAAAACATATACTTGAAAAAAACATAAAATATTTGAGAAGAAATTCTGTCAATACACTTTTTTTTTAGTTCTGGGTGCAAGGATAGATTAAAAAAACTTTCCTGGAAATCCTTGAAAATGAAATACAGTGCTTATGTGCATACAAAACTGAAATCCATTTAAAATCCAAGTCGGAATGTACAGCTTTACAACTTTTACATGGTCAAAATACACATACGTGATGCATGTGTATACGAAAACCTGTGTCAATATAAAAAATACATATATTTTTGAATAATTAGTTTTAACAAATGCTTTGGCTCACATATTTTCAGACAGCACTGTACTCCCACAGAACATTTGCAAGTTGGAATAAAATGAAGTTACATAATAAAAACATTTTTTTTGGCATGATAGAGCCTTTTATTAAATTAGTGTGTAATATTACTGATTTTGTTCTTGTATTAAGATAATAGCAGCATTTACAAATGCAAAGTAAGGTGTCTGATTGGAACAGGGGGAATTTGGTAAATTTTGTGGAAGATATTAGATACAATGTGGGTATACCATTGCTTCATTTATACTGTTAACTGAGCTTATTTTAGATATTAGACATGTAAAACTGAAAAAAAAAAAACAGTTATCCAAGTGTAGACTAAAATATTGATTACTTATATTTTAATTTGTTGAGAAAAATAATTCTACGAGGTTTCACACTAGTGCTACCTTTTAAATAACTATTTAAACTTTTTTTCTATCATTTTTGCAACTAATAAATTGAGAATGCATGAAACTAATTTATGGTTTAGTAAATTACTCTAATGAATTTTAGGGATATTTATACTACAACCGGAGGAATTAAACTGCCTAGCACTAGTAAGACGCTTTTGACTAAACTTATATTTTTCAAGACTAGGTTTGCTGACAAATAATCAAACAATGGCTATAGTATATTACTTTGCAACATGACAAGGCTTCTTATACTGCCTAAGGACCGCTGGAACAGGGAAATGGCAAACCTTTTTTAAATGCATATTAACATGAAATAATTAGATGCATTTATGTATTTATTAAAATTTTAATTTGTGTATTCTTACTTATGTTTATTTGCTCACAAGTATCAAGTTAGTAGCATCTATTGAATCTCCACTCCTATATTCACATTTGGCCAGAGCCAGGGAGGGGGGGGGGGGGGGAAAGCAACATTTAAGTGTTTTTAAAACCAGAAAAGTATCCCATGTGCCAACTATACTAGCAATGTACACATATACAGTGTCCCTCTGAACATTTGGGACTTTGGAAAGCTGAGTGTCAATTATATTTTGCATGAACAGTTGAGTGGTATAGAGGATTGCCAAACAATTGATGAGTGCTAATAGGATGGCAGCCATCTGCATTTGCAGATAACTGCTATGTAAAATAATAGTAAAATATTACACTCATGGTTGTGTTACTATATTGCCTACCATCTCAAACCTTCAGATCTACCACCAGCCATGTCATTTATATTTATACTTTATGATAAGATTTTCTTCAATAAATGTACTACATATTTTTGCATCAGAGAGCGCCTTTCCTGTGTTTTCTTATACACTCTCAAACCTGTCATGGCAATTCAAACAGTAGGGCCCATGTGTTGTTTGCCAGCTCTTCTAACCAATTTCTTTGACACTGTTGATCACCGACTACTTAACATATTATCGTCAAGGGGCATCAGTGTAATGGCTTTCTCATAGATTGAGTCATACCTAACTGAGTGCTCCTTCACCATGGAACATCATCATCCATTACGTTCTCTGTGGGTGTTACACAAGTGTCGTCCATGGCCTTCTACTGTTTTCCCTATACACCTCTTCTATAGGAAACTATTTTGTTTGTAATTGTTTTTATTATAAGTGCTGTCCACACTATTTATTTATTTTTGTTCTGTTCTTATCTTTATCCCCAGATATTTGCTTTATTGTTTCTGATGTTTAATGCCAGTATAATACTGTTTTATATATGGTCTGGGGATTCCGTGAAGGATACGGTGCTCTTATTGATTTGTTTACTTTTTCATCTATATATGTATTTTGGTAAGATATAAATCTCTTTAAATATTCAACATACAACAATTATTTTCATTTAGCTCTGTACATTGTTTATTTATTTTACCTGTATGCAGATGATGATCAGATCTACTTCTCCTCCCCTAAAATTGTTGAGGACTGACTGCTGGTTGTCTCTACCTGGATGTCTGATTGATACCTAAAACGTAATGTCTCTGAAACATAGCTGATAATCTTTCCTCCCTTGAGCTCCATCCCCTTTCCTGACTTCACTGCTACTATCAAATGCAACAACTTTACTCACTGACCCAGTCCCTGGCCAAGTCCTGTCATTTGCACCTAAGAAACATTGCACTTGCTACTTCCTTGGTAAACAGGTTGCCAAAATCCTAGTGCCTCACTTGTGATCTCTTATACTCTCCTGAACCTACCTTGAGTAAATCTTTCTCTCCTGAAATCTTTTAAAATGTGGCTGCCAAGCTTATCTTTCTTGTTCACCGCTCCATGTTGGTTACAAAGTAGACCAATAGCTTCACATTGGTGCTAGGATAAAATGTAAAGATCTATCTTTAAAATACAAAGCATTGCATAATCCCTGCATTGCCTCCCTCTACTTTCCTCAAGTGGATTATGGCTCTCCTCCATCCTCTTCCCAGTCACGCATGTGAGACTTTTCTGAAACTCACTTGTGCAGATGTATACAAATGTATAGCTTACAAAGAGACAGCAAAATGTTCAGTTGAGCCATATCCTACTGCAAAGAATAGACAAAACCATCAGAGAGAGAGAGAGAGAGAGAGAGAGAGAGATGTTATGGAAAATAAAGTGAAGATCATGCATTTCAGAATTGCTTTACACATTTTTAACTGTGTCATAACTATGAATGTAATTATCAGAATAAGTTACTAATATAACATGTTTTGTAGGCACAATGAAATCAAAATGAAAATATTCTTTCTACTTATGGGCTGCTTCACATTAATGGAAGAGTGGATGCCAAACTATCTGGTGTTCCATCAGCACTGCGGTTTAAGGTTTGCTTTAAGTTGTCACACATGGAAATTGTTAACTAATTAAATGATTTACATCACCATCTGTTTCAAGTGTCCATGTAACACACTGCTTAATGCAGAAAGGCACAAGGTTATGCACATTGGGAAAAAGTCAAGTTGAAGAACATTCTGAGTAGCATATAATTAGGAGATTATAAGCATGAAATAACTATAGCAAGTCCAACAATAGCTTCACAGATCAATGTGCAGCTGTCAAAGTGTGCTAATCCAATTTTTAGACTTGCTGACAATTATGATATAGCAAATAAAACAATTATAAACATATGAAAAATATTAAACTTTTTGTATTGCTTTTATCCTGTGTCTATTCCGACCTTTTAAATTGTTCTGTCATTGACACTCTCCAATTACCTTTTTTCATCAACTTTGCTGTAGCCCACATATTTCCACTTACATTCGAGATGTTCGCTTAAATTAAACAGCAAACTTGCCCCCTTTCTGTTACCCCTCATTCCTCTATTATTAATAATGCTAGTAAAAGGGGCAGCAGAAACATTCTGTTATTGCCTCTGTGTTGTACATGTTTCTTTTTATTTTATAGTAACTTGTTTTTACTTTATAACAATTTCCAGTAAGCCTGTAGTTTTGTATTGACATTAATTGACATTGAGAGAATTCATTAGAGGCATGCTGGTTCCATCTGCAATAGAAGTTTTCACACTTCCCTATTATTGTGAGGTAACTCATTGGTTGCTTTCTTTAATTTTCTTTTTATTTGTCAAAAATCAATAATTATATAAATGATGTCTTAAAATAATATTTCTTCAAATGAATGTTCACAATGTTTAAGTAAAACAACAAAGCTGTTCTATTTGACATCATCCACAAATAAGAAGCGTTGTGAGCTCCCCTCCAGCCGCGCGGTCAATAACGTCTGTTTTTTTTAAAACAAACTTTATTGACCGCACGGCTGAAGGGAAGCTCACAACGCTTCCCTCACAGCCACGCAGCTTCAGAGCACCGAGGGACAGAGCAGGAACGAGGTAAGTGCTGGGGTCTGGGGAAGGGGGGGGGGGGGAGGAGGGTGGCATAACGAGCATACTAAGGGGCACTATCCTGGCATATTGGGGGCAATATCCTGCATATTAAATGGCATATTGGGGCAATATCTGGCATATTAAAATGGCATATTGGGGGCAATATCCTGCATATTAAATGGCATATTGGGGGCAATATCCTGCATATTAAATGGCATATTGGGGGCAATATCCTGCATATTAAATGGCATATTGGGGGCAATATCCTGCATATTAAATGGCATATTGTGGCAATATCTGGCATATTAAAATGGCATATTAGGGGCAATGTACAAACAGAAAAGACACATTTGGGTAAATATGAAGAACTAATATCACACAAACTTATTGCACTGCATTACTAGAATTACCAATTCAGCTAGCTTCAATTATAATGAGTTAAGCTCAATATACAACAAGAGTTATACCAGCTCATGCAAGATGTAAGGAAGATCGAGACATTTTGCAATTTGTGTAACATATAATTCGTCTTTCAAAGTTATGAAACTTTTCTTTGTTTGTATCAGTATTGCCCTATATTACAATGCATTTTATTTGCTACAAATGCAAATTACCAGTCTCATTCCTGAAGCTGTTACATCAATTATGCATTTAATTTAATATAAAAAGATATTGCACTTTTTTATGCAGTGTATGAAAAATTAATGAAAAATTCCAATATCCCTGGAGAGTCTATGCACATAAAGTTATAGTAAACCTTACAACCATCTTAATAGAAAAATGAGCAGACATGTACACAAAAATTAATAGACAACTATTTTTTTTTCATTTGTGCTTCTAATGTAGAAGCATAAGTGATAATGTAGTCGTCTCAAGTATGAAGATAAACTAGGATGTACTTTCGACAGTACAAGGCAGTTTATCCTCTGATCAGCAGCTGCCATGCTTCCATGGTAAGCAGGCGACCTGGCCAGGTTGGTGACTGTCTCTCTCTGCTGAACCCATGTAAAAATAAGCCCCTGCTCTGAATGACTGATTGCATGCTGACGCTGTTAGCCTCTGTCAGCTTCAGAGGAGCACTGCCTCAAGATAAACATTGGGTTGACTTTGGAGAAAGGCGACAATTTTTTAAAACCCTGCTGTGTCCAAGGAACAGACATGATATAGAATAGCTCCCATCAGTATATGGTTATCCAGAAGAAGACAGTGCCACATAATATAATAAACATATTGCGCTCATCATTATATAATAAGACATTGTACTATGTAGCTCCCACTATTGTATAGATGACCAGAAACATATATGGTATAGGACATCACCAATCATTATATGGCCTAGCTAGATATATGGTCAACCAGACCAAGAGGATGACCAATCTCGTTTCATCAACTGAGCTACAGCACTGGATTTATTATTTCAGGGGTTATTTGAATTGCAGGTGGCTGAGTACTCCACGGGATAATGCCTCTCTCTTAATGAGTGGTGGTCACCTCTCTCTCTTGATAATCGTTGCTCCTACGATTTAGGAGCATTACTTGTGAATGTGTACTTTACATTTTTGTACCTTATGCATTACCCTTTTGCGTTATATACTGCATCAGATTATTTATTTTCTGATTTTCTTTCACAGGACCTTCATTTGTTAAATATGCCAATGTATTTTTCCATTTTGAGACAATAAATCTCCATGTGAGATCATTTTATTGCATTATTTACACATCCATTCATTTGTTAGCTTTCTATTAGCACTTCTACTTCAGCCACAACTGCCAGAAGACTTGTTTGGGAGACAAAGAAAAACCCACAGGTAACCTCAGGAGAAATACAGGGTGCTCTGGAAAAAGATGGTGAGGTTGTTTCAAGGACCACAATACGACAATACTTGTAATTAGCTGCATTGTCAAGTTGCCAGAAAAAATCCTTTACTGCGCCAATGCCACAAAAAAAGCCTACTTACAATATGCCCAACAATACCTTGACACACCTCACAGCTTAAGGCACACTGTAATTTGGAGTGACGAGACCAGAATAGTCCAAACCATAAATGCTATGTTTGGAGAGGGGTTAACAAGGCCTATAGTGAAAAGAATACCATCCCCACTGTGAAGCATGGTGGTGGCTCACTGATGTTTTTGGGGTATGATCTCTAAAAGCACTGGGAATCTTGTGAAAATTGATGGCAAGATAAATGCAGCATGTTATCAGAAAATAATGGCAGACAATTTGCATTCTTCTGCACGAAGGCTGCACATGGAACGCTCTTGGACTTTCCAGTTTGACAATGACCCTAAGCACAAGGCCAAGTTGACCCTCCAGTGGTTACAGCAGAAAAAGGTGAAAGTTCTGGAGTAGCCATCACAATCTCCTGAGGATAATATCATCAAGTCACTCTGGGGAGATCTCAAACGTGTGGTTCATGCAAGATGACCAAAGTCTTTGCATGACCTGTAGGCATTTTGCCAAGACAGATGGGCAGCTACACCACCTGCAAGAATTTGGAGCCTCATAAACAACTATTACAAAAGTTGCCATGTTTTGTTTTATGGTTTAATTGTGCCCTTCTGTTATAGCCTACAGTTGAATAGGAATCCCATAAGAAATAAAAAGAAATGTGTTTTGCCTTCTCATTCATTTTTTCTTTTAAAATGGTACTTTTATTACCAATTCTCCAAGGGTAAGAAAACTTTTGGGTATAACTGTAGATAACAGACTTAGCAACAGTGAGCAATGTCACTCAGCAGCTGCTAGAGCCAATAAGATGTTGGCATGTATAAAACAGAGTATTGATTCAAGGGAGGAAGATCTTGCCTCTTTACAAGTCCTCAAAAAGGATATTATGGAACCAGAGAAAGTAAAAACGAGGACTACAAAATTAATTAGGGAATTGGAGGGTCTTGGTTATAAAGAGAGACTACAAACTGTTGCATTTAAATATGCTAGAAAAAAGGCGTTATAGAGGGGGATATAATAACATTATCTAAATATGTACAGGGCCAATAGAAAGAGCTCTCCAGTGACCTGTTTATCAACAGAAATGTACAAAGAACAAGAGGTCACCCCCTGAGACTAGATGAGCAAAAATTAAATTGACAGCAAAGGAAGGGATTATTACGGTAAGGACATTAAACATATGGAACTCACTACCAAGAGAGGTGGTGCTATCAAATACAATAGATGCATTCAAAAAGGGTCTTGGTATTTTTTAGCGAAGCAGGACTATTAACAATAGAACAAGCATTATTAATATATCTTCTTGGTCCAAGAAAAATAGCTGATTGCCTTTTGGAGTGAAGAATGAATCCCCCCCCCCCCCCCCCAAGTGGCAACATTTTAAATAGCTTACTTGGGGATTTTTGCCTTCTTTGGGTCAAAAGCAGGGATGATAGGTAGAACGGTTGAACTTGAGGGACTTAAGTCTTTTTTTTTCAACCTAACTTACTATATTAATTTGGTTTCTATCATTCACCTTTGAGGAAGCACAGATTAAGCTCTTGTCATGAAACCTTTTGGGGCCATGCATACTAAAATAGAACAATAAGAGGAGGGTATATTTAAAAGCATAAACACTATGACAAGAGGACATAGTCTTAAATTAGAGGGGTAAAACATGTTAAGTAATATCAACAAGTATTACTTTAGGGCAGTGGGTGTATGGAACAGCCTTCCAGCAAAAATGGTAGGTTAACACAGTGAAGTGAGTTTAAGGAAATGTGGGATAGGTACAAGGTTATCCTAGATATAAGATAAGGCCATGGACAAATAAACATAGTTAGTAGACATGTGCAAAACTAAAATTTTCGTTTCGTTTTCGTCCATTCGGACGAAAATGTTATTTATTTCGTCTAAAACGAATTTCGTTCATTAGTGCATTCGTTTCAGACGAAATTCGTTCATTATTTTCGTTTCGTTAATTTTTTTCGTTCGTTTTATAGAATACAATGTAATACTATTGGCTTTCTATAAACCGAACGAGAGCCCCATTCATAAGAAATTCTTATGAATGGGGCTCTCGTTCGGTTCATAGAAAGGCAATAGTATTAATTGTATTCTATAAGCCGAAAGTCTATAAACCGAACGACTTTCGGTTTATAGACTTTCGGCTTATGGAATACATGTAATCCTATTGCTATTCTATAAACCGAACGACTTTCGGTTTATAGAATAGCCATAGGTTTACATGTATTACATAAGCCGAAAGTCTATAAACCGAAAGTCGTTCGGTTTATAGGCTGTCGGCATTTAACTAATAAGAGACAGAGTCTCCATTCATAAAATTATGAATGGAGACTTTGTCTCCGTGTAGTAAAATGCCGACAACCTATAAACCGAACGTTCGGTTTATAGGCTGTGGGCATTTTACTACACGGAGACAAAGTCTCCATTCATAATTTTATGAATGGAGACTCTGTCTCCGTGTAGTAAAATGCAGACAGCCTATAAACCGAACGTTCGGTTTATAGGCTGTCGGCTTATGGAATACATGTATTCCTATTGCTATTCTATAAACCGAACGACTTTCGGTTTATAGAATAGCCATAGGTTTACATGTATTACATAAGCCGAAAGTCTATAAACCGAAAGTCGTTCGGTTTATAGGCTGTCGGCATTTAACTAATAAGAGACAGAGTCTCCATTCATAAAATTATGAATGGAGACTTTGTCTCCGTGTAGTAAAATGCCGACAGCCTATAAACCGAACGTTCGGTTTATAGGCTGTGGGCATTTTACTACACGGAGACAAAGTCTCCATTCATAATTTTATGAATGGAGACTCAGTCTCCGTGTAGTAAAATGCCGACAGCCTATAAACCGAACGTTCGGTTTATAGGCTGTCGGCTTATGGAATACATGTATTCCTATTGCTATTCTATAAACCGAACGACTTTCGGTTTATAGAATAGCCATAGGTTTACATGTATTACATAAGCCGAAAGTCTATAAACCGAAAGTCGTTCGGTTTATAGGCTGTCGGCATTTAACTAATAAGAGACAGAGTCTCCATTCATAAAATTATGAATGGAGACTTTGTCTCCGTGTAGTAAAATGCCGACAGCCTATAAACCGAACGTTCGGTTTATAGGCTGTGGGCATTTTACTACACGGAGACAAAGTCTCCATTCATAATTTTATGAATGGAGACTCTGTCTCCGTGTAGTAAAATGCCGACAGCCTATAAACCGAACGTTCGGTTTATAGGCTGTCGGCTTATGGAATACATGTATTCCTATTGCTATTCTATAAACCGAACGACTTTCGGTTTATAGAATAGCCATAGGATTACATGTATTGCATAAGCCGAAAGTCTATAAACCGAACGTTCGGTTTATAGGCTGTCGGCATTTAACTATACAGAGACAGAGTCTCCATTCATAAAATTATGAATGGAGACTTTGTCTCCGTGTAGTAAAATGCCGAAAGCCTATAAACCGAACGATCCGTTTATAGACTTTCGGCTTATATAATACATGTAATCCTATGGCTATTCTATAAACCGAAAGTCGTTCGGTTTATAGAATAGCAATAGGAATACATGTATTCCATAAGCCGACAGCCTATAAACCGAACGTTCGGTTTATAGGCTGCGGGCATTTTACTACACGGAGACAAAGTCTCCATTCATAATTTTATGAATGGAGACTCTGTCTCCGTATAGTTAAATGCCGGCTTTTAACTATACGGAGACAAAGTCTCCATTTATAATTTTATGAATGGAGACTCTGTCTCCGTATAGTTAAATGCCGGTGTTCTGACAAATTTCTGGAGCAAATTCTCCTGCGCAATCGCAGGAGAATTTGCTCACTGCGCATGCGCAAAAAGTTACAGCTGATAACTCAGCTGTAACTTTGTGACCACCGCGCATGCGCCAGCTGCGCAACCCACCTCCCGCCCCCTCACACCCCCTGCACACCCCTTCTTACCAGATCATCGACCACAGCGATACACAGCGCATGCGCACGCCTATCCAGCCGTTTGGGAATGTGCGCGTCCGTTGTTGTGTTCTTAAGGTGGTAAGTAACATGGGGCGTCGGGACATAAGGGGGCAAGCATCCTGGTGAGGGCTGCCTCATCTTGATGGGATTTGTGATCCTCCTGCTGCATCAATAATACAGCAGGAGGATCACAAATCCCATCAAGATGAGGCAGCCCTCACCAGGATGCTTGCCCCCTTATGTCCCGACACCCCGTGTTACTTACCACCTTAAGAACACAACAACGGACGCGCGCATTCCCAAATGGCTGGATAGGCGTGCGCATGCGCTGTGTATCGCTGTGGTCGATGATCTGGTAAGAAGGGGTGTGCGGCGGGTGTGAGGGGGGCGGGAGGTGGGTTGCGCAGCTGTCTCATGCACGGTGGTCACAAAGTTACAGCTGAGTTATCAGCTGTAACTTTATGCGCATGCGCAGTGAGCAAATTCTCCTGCGATTGCGCAGGAGAATTTGCTCCAGAAATTTGTCAGAACACCGGCTTTTAACTATACGGAGACAAAGTCTCCATTTATAATTTTATGAATGGAGACTCTGTCTCCGTATAGTTAAATGCCCACAGCCTATAAACCGAACGTTCGGTTTATAGGCTGTCGGCTTTTAACTATACGTTTGTCTCCATTCATAAATTTATGAATGGAGACTCTGTCTCCGTATAGTTAAATGCTATTGTATTCTATAAACCGACTCTATTTCGGCTTATAGAATGCAATAGTACTACGAATGGCCGAATGAACGAATGATTTTCCTTTATTAACCATTCGTTCATTCGGCTTTAGTTAGCTTAGCATTTTCGTTCTTCGTTTTTCGGGCGAATGGACGAAAATGCAATTTTCGGACGAAAATGCATTCGTCCGAAAACGAATGCACATGTCTAGTATATATTCACATGTAAATTGCTTTTTTAATAAAAAATTATGATATAAATAAAATCTTGTTTTTATTTCCTTTTATGTGACAAAGCTGCCTCTCTCTTTCCCTTGCCCCCAGATTTGTCGCTCTCCCCCCCTTAGTGTTGTCTCTCTCTCACCCTCCCTTTGGCTCCCCCCTCGCTCCCCTTGTGTCTGTCTCTTCCCCCCCTTCCCTCCCCTTGTTTCTCTCTGCCCCCCCCCCTTGTTATTCTGTCCCCCCCTCACCTGTTTCTTGCTCCCTGGTGGCTAGTGGGGGCAGCCGGGGGATGTATGCACTATACATAATAGACGGAAGTGTCGGGCAGCATGGAGGTTGTCTGCACGATTCGTGCAGACATCCCCCAGCTGCCCGATTCTCCCTGGTGGCTAGCGAGGCAGCGGTGGATGTCTGCGCGATGAGCGAGACCTCCCCTGCTGCCGCCCGGAACGACAGCCAGGACTTTTATGAGGAAGCCGGAAGTACCCAGCTTCATCATAGAAGTCCCGGCGGTCATGCCGGGCGGCAGCAGGAGAGGTCTCGCTCATCGCGCAGACATCCTCCGCTCCCTCGCTAGCCACCAGGGAGAATCGGGCAGCTGGGGGATGTCTGCACGAATCGTGCAGACAACCTCCATGCTGCCCGACACTTCCGTCTATTATGTATAGTGCATACATCCCCCGGCTGCCCCCACTAGCCACCAGGGAGCAAGAAACAGGTGAGGGGGGGACAGAATAACAAGGGGGGGGGGGGGCAGAGAGAAACAAGGGGAGGGAAGGGGGGAAGAGACAGACACAAGGGGAGCGAGGGGGGAGCCAAAGGGAGGGTGAGAGAGAGACAACACTAAGGGGGGGAGAGCGACAAATCTGGGGGCAAGGGAAAGAGAGAGGCAGCATTGTCACATAAAAGGAAATAAAAACAAGATTTTTTTATATCATAATTTTTTATTTAAAAAGCAATTTACATGTGAATATATACTAGACATGTGCATTCGTTTTCGGACGAATGCATTTTCGTCCGAAAATTGCATTTTCGTCCATTCGCCTGAAAAACGAAGAACGAAAATGCTAAGCTAACTAAAGCCGGATGAACGAATGGTTAATAAAGGAAAATCATTCGTTCATTCGTCCATTCGTAGTACTATTGCATTCTATAAGCCGAAATAGAGTCGGTTTATAGAATACAATAGCATTTAACTATACGGAGACAGAGTCTCCATTCATAAAATTATGAATGGAGACTTTGTCTCCGTATAGTTAAATGCCCACAGCCTATAAACCGAACGTTCGGTTTATAGGCTGTGGGCATTTAACTATACGGAGACAGAGTCTCCATTCATAAAATTATAAATGGAGACTTTGTCTCTGTATAGTTAAAAGCCGGCATTTAACTATACGGAGACAGAGTCTCCATTCATAAAATTATGAATGGAGACTTTGTCTCCGTGTAGTAAAATGCCCACAGCCTATAAACCGAACGTTCGGTTTATAGGCTGTCGGCTTATGGAATACATGTATTCCTATTGCTATTCTATAAACCGAACTTTCGGTTTATAGAATAGCCATAGGATTACATGTATTACATAAGCCGAAAGTCTATAAACCGATCGTTCGGTTTATTGACTTTCGGCATTTTACTACACGGAGACAAAGTCTCCATTCATAATTTTATGAATGGAGACTCTGTCTCTGTATAGTTAAATGCCGACAGCCTATAAACCGAACGACTTTCGGTTTATAGACTTTCGGCTTATGTACTACATGTAATCCTATGGCTATTCTATAAACCGAAAGTCGTTCGGTTTATAGTTTAGCAATAGCATTACATGTATTCTATAAACCGAACGTCGTTCGTTTTAAAGACTTTCGGCTTATAGAATACTATTGGCTTTCTATAAACCGAACTAGAGTCGAGTCCCCATTCATAAGAAATTCTTATGAATGAGGAGGGACTCTAGTTAGGTTTATAGAATGCCAATAGTATTCTATAAGCCGAAAGTCTTTAAAACGAACGACGTTCGGTTTATAGAATGCATGTAATGCTATTGCTGTTCTATAAGCCGAATGTCTTTCGGCTTATAGAACAGCAATAGCATTACATGTATTCTATAAACCGAACGTCGTTTGTTTTAAAGACTTTCGGCTTATAGAATACATGCTGCTATTGGCTTTCTATAAACCGAAAGAGTCCCCATTCATACGAATAGGTCAATTGACCTATTCGTATGAATGGGAACTCAATTTCGGTTTATAGGAAGCTAATAGCATTACATGCATTCCATAAACCGAAAGTCATTCATGTCGGTTTATGGAATGTAGTACAATGCTATTGGTATTGTAAACCGACTCTATTTCGGTTTAGAATGCCAATAGCACGAATGGACGAATGGACGAATGAACGAATGATTTTCGTTTATTAACCATTCGTTCATTCGGATTTTGTTAGTTAAAATTTTCGTTATTCGTTTTTCGGACGAATGGACGAAAATGCTATTTTCGTCCGAAAATGCATTCGTCCGAAAACGAATGCACATGTCTAATAGTTAGTTAGTTCTTATCTGCCGACACACTATGTTTCTATGTTTTCTCCTTTTCATAGCGATATTGTGTCTCAGTGTCATTTTTATTGTAGAATAATTTATGCTTTATAATGATTATATTATACTGTATAATGATTTATGTCTTATATGCTGTATATGCTTTAACCCTTTGACAATATATATATGCCCTATGTTTGGAAATAAACATAGGGCATATAGTGTGGGGGCCAATATAGGGCATATATGGTTGTCTAGTGTGGATTTAAAATGTATAACTCTATAGTAATTTCATTCATGTTTTTTGTTCACCTTAACCTTTCCTCTTTCTCTTTGGCCTCCACCAGTTAGATACATTTCCCATGTATCTGAGAATAGAAGCATCCAATCACTTTTTTTAAACATTTTTATTATCGTTTGGTACAGGATTATAACATTTTAAGTTCTACTCAATATCCACATTTAGCTACCTTGCCAGCAGCTGTAAGTTGTTTCTAATGAAAGGAAAACAAGAGGAAAAAACAAGTCCAGTCCATAACAATCACTCTTTTAATAATCTAACGGAAGAAAAACAGATACGTGTCTATTATTATGATAATTTGTTTGTAATTTATTTATTTGTCCTTTTTTTTCTTATTCAACCTCTAATTAACAACCGGTAATTCCCGGTATGAGTCAATAGGTTTTGCAGACATGATTAAAGTTTTCTACTCTGGCATTAGAAAATCATAGCAAATGCATATCAGATGTGAGTGCACTTAACTCAATAGAAACTAGTTAACAAAACTTCAACAAAATCATTATTGTGTACAATGTAGAATATGGCAAGGGGCCAATAAAGCACTCAGTAAAATTCTTATTCATCTTCTGTATGTAGGTGGTGCTCTTAATTAGTATGATACAACAAAAACAAAAATACATTTAGGACACATAGTGTAACTTAAAAATGAAATATGCTGTTTTTCAAGATTTCTTGTAAATTTCCTGTGCATCGAAACAAGTATGTTTCAAAACATAATATATATATTTTTTTAAATTGAAAGTTTTTATTGAGGTTACATGTTAACATTGACACACAAAAAAATACTGCTTGAAAATCATATATGCAAATCAAATGAGCTATCAAGTGCCTTGTTCAGTCCAGTGGATTTTTCATGCGCTCATTTTGTTTTCTAAAACAGATAATTTGGTAACCTCAGTGGAAAAATGTACATCCACACTAAAAAGACACCTTTTTGATGTATGATAGAAAGAAAAAACATTATTCCCAGACATAGAGGGTTAAACAAAAAAGTAAAAGGGAGAGTCAGAGAAAAAACAAAAAAGCTAAGGGAAAACAGGGGCAAATGATGAGTTAGGAAGATCTCAAGAAAAAGAAGAAAGAGAAAAAATAGCAGGCTGAGAGAGTGCATGAGGGTGCAACTTTACAGGCCAAAAGATCCACTTCATGTGGCCAGAAAAACACATGAGCATGGGAAATGCTTTGGAGGAAAATAATTATAAGGGTCACATAAGCTAGGTGATCTATCAAGCATCACACATTTTATTAATACAGATCCTAGTATGTGCCTCACTTTGCTTATCGTGATAGACTGTTAACCTGCATGTATGTGCTCACATTTTCTACTTACACATTTTTTAATAACAAGAGATTGCGAGCAAGAGATTAGCTGAGCAGATGTTAGGAGCAGCAATGTTAGTGAGAGTGCAGATACCCCCTGTACTCCTTACTCAAGATTTCCTCCAAGAACTGCAGCAGCAGATGCCTTGTAGGTTGGCAGAGAGGGAGAGGTTTCAGACCTTGCAGGCTCCTGCTTTGTGCTTATGGTGATGTCAGATGTGGCAGAGCACACAGGAGCTTGAATGATAAGATACACAACCTGTCTAATGTTGTGTGGATCCCATTTTGATGCCAAAACAGCCCTGGGTTATCGAGGCGTGCACTCTACTAGACCTCTGAAGGTGTGCTGGGGTATCTGGCATCAATATGTTAGCAGCAGACCATTTAAGTCCTGTAAGTTGTGACTTCTGCCTCAATGGATCATACTTGTTAATGCAGCACATCCCATAGATTCTGAATTAGATTGAGATCAGGGGAATTTGGAGGACAAGTCAACACTTTGAACTTTTTTTTGTATTCCTCAAACTATTCCTGAACCATTTTTGCTTTGTGACAGGGCACACTATTCTGCTTAAAGAAATCAATGCCATGAGGGAATACCATTTCCATTTAAGGGTGTATAAGGTCTGCAACAATGCTGAGGTAGGTGGTACGTGTCAAAGTAACATCCTCATGAATGGCAGGAATCACCGTTTTCCAGCAGAACATTGCCCAAAGCATCATACTGTCTCTGCTGGCTTGCCACCTGTCAGTGGTCATAATGTTATGGCTAAGCAGTGTATGTGATCCCAGTAGTAATTCAAATAGGTGACATGTTTTGCAAAATACAGAAAAAAGTTTTTGTTAAAATCAAGGTAAACAGGTAATTTGACACACATTTAAGTACTTAAAAATGTTTAAAACAAATCTCCCTTTTAAGTGAAATCATCAAATAGAGGGATCCTGACCAGAATTAGGATTAGGGATCAAGAATACCAAGGTTGCAAGGAGTTGAGGCTTTTTATAAGCAATTTTTGGCATGACTGCCTTGAACCTGTTCTGCTGTTGGGACAGTGGCTCCTGAAACATAATAATCAAACATTACTGTAGCACTGCACGTGAGAAACGTAACTGCTAGTCACACATTAGAATCATAAGTGCCATTCTTGTATCTCTGGTTACTATTTTCTTATAATGAGCTATTACGGATTATAACGAACATGAGCTACAAAAAAAAAAAGATTTAGCCAAACACATGTGGCACACATGGTAAAGGAATCTTGATACAGACCCACACGAACACTTCAATAATAAATACAATATATTACTAACCAATATTACTCTGGATGACCTCAGAGCTCCTCCAACCTCATCACATCTTTTCACTCATGCATTTAAGATTTTACCCGAGCTACCTCCTCTCTCTCGAACTCTTTTTTGCAGAACATTCAGCTCTCTTCCTCTTTATCAAACCTTAAAAAGTCCCTTAAAACTTGACTCTTTAAGGAAGCTCACTACTCATCCTGCTAGACTACCCATTAACCTCTAACCAATCCCACCATGGCCCCTGTTAATGAAAAAACTGCCGTTATCAGGAATAACTGGGACGTTTTTATTCTACCGCTAATGAGGTCAAAGGGTGAGCTACAATCAGTTGCCAAAACTACCATATCCATTAAAAAGTACAGCACTTGTTAAAACTGACTGCACTTATTGGAAGAAATCCCTTTACTTGTAATGGATCGTTACCATTAAACTGTTGCTGCTCCTCCTCCTCGGAGGTGCCATGAGCCATGGTGTGTGATGGACCTGGTAACTGCTCTGATCTGATGGGGGATGGACCCTACCATGTTCCACTGAGCTCTCCTCCCTTCCTCTAGCTGTGATTCCCTTCACCTCTCCCCCCCCCCCCCCCTCAGCAGGTTCCCCCCGTCTCCCTGGCCATATCCCCCTCTAGAACACTGATTTCTTCCACTTCTCTCCTCCCTCCCAACACTACTCTCAGCACCCCCAAACCCTCCTCTCCTCCCCCTTCTCTCCCTCTTATGACCTGACACATTACTGACATACTACAGAAATATCTATCTCTCACTAACAGCACCCTCCAACTATTAAACTGTATGTGGTGTCTATGAACAAGTTTGAATCACAGGCAAGATGTGACCTAGGCTTATATAGTGCATTTGATGATGAGTTGGGAGTGTGTTTGTTACTTCTGATTGGCTCAGAGATATCCAGAGGTCATTATTGACTTGCATTTCCATGGTTAGTGTTTTTGTGACTATCTGGTTTATTCATTTTTTTTTTTTTTTTTTTTTTTATTTCCCACCCTTTTTCACTTCATTTAGTGGGTCAACATGAGTTTTTGACATCAAGCTGATACTTTGCTTATGGCTCCAATAACATTTAGCAATATTTAGTTTGGCATTCCCTGCTGCAGTTGAATGTGGTAGATTAAATGTTCTGGGTCCACCATTGATTCTAGGCCATAGGTCTTCAAACACTGTTTGGAATAGGACGCTTACAACTCATCGAACACACATAATTATTCTTTGGCCAAACCTACCGAGCTCCAACCATCCCTGATACTGTCACTAACAGCCACCTTCCCTTTGACCTCTTCACTCTCTTATGTGTCTCATGTCCCACAGTCCCTCTAGATTGCAAGTTTGACAACAGGGCTCTCTACCTCATGTATCAATCATTTCTTGTTCGTCTAACTTAGGACACAGTTCCCCCTCTATTCTCTGTACTTAGCGCTATGCAATTTGTTGGTGCTATATAAATAAATGCTAATGTAATGTAGTAGAATATTTTACTTTAAGAATATTAGTAATTTGAATTCACCCAGGTAACAAAAAAAGCATGCACTTAATACATATAGGGCCAAATTTAGCAAGACAAAACAGGTGCTATTTAAAAAAAAAGTGCTACATTTGGAGCAAACTTTCCATTGGTCTCCAGGGTTACTACTACTATTTTAGCACTTTTTCCTGATATACCACCTCTTTTGTCTTGATAAATACGGCCCATTGTTTCTTACTGCTGATTTAAACAATTATTCGTTGGTAACACATTCAATAAAAACCTCAAACAGGTTTAGCTGGAGCCATAAACACTGAACAGGTTAAAATTCTGAGTCATTTAGGTATATGTACTAAAACCTGTCTTCCAAACAGAACCTAGACATATGTTGCCAAGCAACTAATGGAACTTTGGTGGGTGTTTATCATTTGCTCAATGCATTTAACCAATGGAGTGCACATTACAATTGTACAGTCCTTACAGTCTTTATTTTATCTTGGTGCATGATTTTCTTTTTAATCAGAAGCATTTCTTGAGTACATTAAACATGCAGCCTGAGCTACTTGTTTATGAAATAACATTTAAATCCAGCATTTTAAAGGCAAATGATTTGTCTAAACATAAAACACACAGTAACATGGTGAATAGATTCTGATGAGTTTACTAAAATGAACTACTGTTGATGAGGTAAAGAACAAAAATAAAACTGGAACAATAAAATGGAAATTACAATAGATTCAAATGTGACCTCGATCTAATAGAATTTGGAAACCAATAAAAGAAATGGAGCACTTACAATATTAAAGTGAACTAGCAGGCACATTTCAAAAAAGAACAAGATTATGTTATTTAAATGTGTATATGTAAAAGTTTCTACACCTTTTCATCAAAAAGCACCTTAAAAGGGATATATCTGTAAGTTCAGACTTAGATGATCACCTCAGAGTAGCATCCGGGACAGTTGTTTCTGGTGAACTAGCAGTTACATTTTTTCTTAGAATAGTTTTTAGTATTATATGTGTATTGTGCATTATGTTTATTGAGTGGTGTTTGTTAGTGAGTTGATCTCATAGCCAACTATTGATCTGAATAAATCTATTTTTTCATTGTTGCTACACTCTATTTGAACTAGCAGGTACCACTTACACACAACTGCATGAGTGTCTCCCAACTTCTAAAAACAGAATGTACCTGTGCTTAGAACACAACCTTCTGGGTCAAGGACACTTGTTCGCCGCATCTTCATCGCTGACAGTTCAGCGTGGCAGTTAGAACACTGAACTGTCAGCAATGAAGAATAACTCGTCCGTTTCATCGCAGCCGCGGCTATGTAAGAGCTGACAGTTCAGCGCTGAATTTTACAAATGTAAAAGTAAAATGAAAATACCCTTCCTAATAAATGATTCCCAAACCCCAATACTAAAAATAGCCCCAATACTGGGGGGCGTGTCCTGGCGCTTGAGGAAGATGGCCGCACACTAACTGAGCTCCCGCTCCCGTCCCAAGCAAGCTACAGCTACCACAGCCTACATTGGCGAAAAACCAGCATAAAACCCTAGGAAGAGTTGCTGACGATGTCGTCCACACGCCGAGGGGTGAAACCGGGACCGATACCGGAGGTCCCAGAGTACTTTAAGCGGAGAGATGGCCCGCCAGTGGTAGGCCCAGACCAGGCTGACGGTACTTCCCCGAGCCTGCGCAACGACATTGCAAGCCTCAAGGAATTCATGCAAACGGTGAAAGACGACCTGAGAGCAGATTTTTGAAGCAGGCATACAAGCCCTGTCTACCGACATCGCAACCCTCGCTACCCGCACAGACGCGCTTGAAGCAAAGTGCGACGCCATATCGCAAGACTGTGAATACCTCCGTGAGGAAATGGCCATGCTGCAAACTGCCTACACGGAGCTTCAAGAATCCTGCGAGGACCTAGATAACAGGTCCAGATGCTCAAACCTCCGAGCACGTGGGGTCCCTGAAACAATCAGACCTAAGAGACTACTTCCACCGCTACTTTCTTAACCTACTACCCGACATACCTGAAGAGATGATTCACGTCGAACGGATCCACAGAGCGTTGAGAAGGACCCACCCAGAGACATTGTAATGAAATTCCATTATTACATCACAAAAGAGGCCATACTGAAAGCAACGCGCAACTGATCCCCAACTCTGGACGACATAACACCGATATGGTATTCAGACATTGCCCCGGTGACTCTCCGCCAGAGGCGAGCCCTGAAGCCACTGACAGATTATCTCTGAGATCAAAATGTTCCCTACTATTGGGGCTTCCCCTTGATATATTGAGAGACTTAAAGGACACGCAAAAGTTTCTGAAACGCCTGGGCCTGCCAACACCTCCACGTCTCTGTATGCAACTACGGAACACTGCCCTCAACTCCCGCCAACAAAAACTACCACCGCTGGTAGAGGAGCCCCATAACAGTGCACCGCTGGCCCTACGGTCCCAGAAACACCTGGAAACACCAGAGACACCCTGAGCATCCGTAGCACACACTCCAAGATGAACGTTAAGCCCTTGAAACTTGCATCCAGCAGCCATGCAAAAGTTTGAACTGTTCTGTTCACTTCAGTTGACTCATAGTTCGCTCCTCCTGGACTAGTTGATTACAGGAGCAATAGTTACAAAACAGTTAACAAAGCTCATTTTGTATGCCCTTTCCCTCCCAGAAGGTCATAGTATATTGTTGCCAGAAGAGCCTAAAAATAATTGTAGCTAGTTATACCCGGCCACATCTTCATGGTCCTGGTCCAAAGTTGGCCCTTATAAGACCAATGTAGAGCCCTGTGAACAGCCCGAATACCCAGCCCCCTAGGGTTAACTACCTACCACAACATCATATGAGCCCCTGGTAGCTTGCGGGAACCTGAGCGTGACATCTCCTACCGAGACACCCTCTTTTGTTACCTGACCAATAGACACATCAATAGTCCCCCTGAGGCTATTGCTCTACCATTTTTGTTTTGATGCACTTTAAACAAAGTCTAATTGTTGTCTAATTGAAAACTGTTTTTTTTTGTCTTCTCCCACAGCGGTCTGTCCCGCAGTGCTCTTTTTTTCTTTCTATACCTGGAAACTCTTTCCAATTTCTCCCTAACCACAGAGTGTGGGAAATCCCCCCGACACCTGAACCAAACAAAGACATCGAGATGGACCAGACACAAGACGACACATCCACATCACCCTCACCGCTAAAGATCCTCTCCCACAATGTGAAAGGACTACTGTCACCATGCAAGAGACGACAAGCAGTTCGCAACTACATCCGTCTGAATGCAGACATCATCCTACTACAGGAGACACACTACCCCAAAGGTTAAGGTCCAAGATACTGGGACCACAGATACACACAACATTATCATTCCACAGCCCCGAACAAACACAATGGTGTTTCCATCCTCATTCACAAAAGGCTCCAGTTTCACAGTTTAGATTCCTATTCAGATAAAGAAGGGAGAATTCTTAGACTGGATGGTCTCATACACGGCCAACCTATCACCATTATGAACGCTTACGCCCCAAGCCCCCCAACCGCAAAGTTTTTTGATTCACTTTCCAACATAGCCCTAAATAGCCCCCAAGGAGCTTTTATCCTAGGTGGCGACTTCAATGCAGTTATGGACCCCTACCTAGACAGGACCTATCAACAGCACAACACTGCCCAAAACATTCCTACAAATTTCTCCAAGAATTTGTTAAATCCCTAGGCCTCTTTGACGCATGGAGACTTCTTCATCCCACCGACCGAGATTACACATTTTATTCGCATCCCCACAATATGTACTCTAGATTAGATTACATATTTGTGAACCAGCCCCTACTACACTCCCTTTTTACATCCAAAATCCACGAAATCTCATGGTCAGATCACGCCATCCTCGACGTAACATTGACAGAACTTTGCCCAGCTCGCCCCAGACCGCTGTGGTGATTAAACGACTCACTATTATTAGACCCCCTGACAAAAACCGACATACAGAATACCTTACAGTCATACTTTGAAGAAAATGCTACCCCAGAGGTCTCCCCAGCAACAATATGGGATGCCCACAAGGCAGTCCTGAGGGGGAAACTCATAGCCATAGCATCTAAAAAATGTAAATTGAACCTCGCAGAAATATCTTTATTATCTTCCAAGCTCAAATCACTAGAACGGACCCATAAACAAACAGGAGACCACTCTCTGAGATTACAGATACCCGCGGCCAACTTAACCTCCTTCTTACGAAAGATACAATACGAGCCGCACATAAAACACAACAAACCTATTTTGATAAGGAAAATAAACCCGACACCATGATGGCCAAAAAACTCCGCAATATAATCACGACTAGAACACTGAGAACCATAGCTTCTCGCACAGGCCACCTAATACATGATCCCCCAAAGATAGCCGAACAATTTGCAGACTATTATGCAGCATTATACGACGGTAACAAAACCCGACAGCCCCAAAACCCAAAAAGATCACTTGAGCAATTTTTAGAAGATAGCAAATTACCAGTACTTACCCCTGAAGCTCTCCATAGCTTAAACAAAGACATATCACCAGAGGAAGTTGCCAGAGCCCTGAAATTATTCAAAAACTCGAAAGCCCCCTGCCCAGATGGCTATACAGCCAAGTACTACAAAACATTTTTGTCTCAGTTACTGCCACACTTAAAAGAACTATTCAACCTCTACATGTCCGGTGAGGGTTTACCCTCGCTGGACATGTTGAGTGCGAAAATTGTAGTTACCCCCAAAGAGGGAAAAGACCCTACACAATGCCCCAGCTATAGACTCATATCCCTAATCAACAGAGATGTGAAACTCTACGCGAAAATCCTGGCCCAACGACTGAACAGTATTCTCCCCAGACTAGTCCACCCAGATCAAGTGGGGTTCATCCCGGGCAGGGACACCCCCGATAACATCAGATGAACGATTAACTTGGTCCAGGCATGTAGAAAACGTAAAATCCCAATGATGTTGCTTTCTCTCGATGCGGAAAAAGCGTTTGACCGCGTGGACTGGAAGTACCTATGGACAGTAATGACCAAGTTTGGGTTTAAAGGGGCCTTCCTGGCTGGGGTTAAGGCCCTGTATACAAATCCCACAGCAACTGTAGACATTGGGGCGGCCAGGTCGCGGCCCTTCCAGATAAAGGGGGGAACAGCTCCTTAAACTCAATTTTAGGTAAAAAAAAGTGAGAAAAGGAGCGCAATACAGATTGATACCGTGTAATAATAGTATATCAATCTGTATTGCGCTCCTTTTCTTTACCTGATCTATTTGTGGAAAACAGAGGTGTTTTTCCACTGACTAGTGAGCTGCATTTCTTTAAATTTTCACAATTATATTTTCAATATTGAGTAGCGCCTAGCACTACCACTTATTCACAATTTGATTTGTTAAACTCAATTTAAATTTTCGCTGGAACCCACACTCCCTCACATCTTTGGGGATCAAAATAACACCCCATACCCACCAGATATATGTCACCAACTACCTGCCCCTGTTTTCCAAACTCAAAAGAGATCTGACCATCTGGGCATCCTACAACATATCCCTAATGGGCAGAATATATGCTGTTAAAATGACATTACTCCCTAGACTACTTTACCTGTTCAGAAACATCACCCTGCCCCTTTCTAAAAACGATACAGAAAATATGCAGAAAGCTATAGATCATTTTATTTGGCAGGGTCGCAAGAGCAGGATCCCAAAGGTTACCCTTTACCCTCCCAAAATATCAGGGGGGTTTAGCCACACCACACGTGTATTCTTATTATATAGCCTCCCAAATGGCCACTGCTCTATTCCTGGCCGCATCTCCGTGTAATCAGCGTTAGCTGCAACTCGAAGCGGACCTATGTCCAAAGACAGACATCCAAAGAACGATGTGGTTGACCAAAAGACCGAAACTAGACACTTACCATAGCCCCACATTGACGCACACATTGACAGTGTGGTACACCAACAGATATAAATTCCACTTATCCTCCAAATGGTCCAGACTCACCCCCATTTTGCAAAACCCTGATTTCCTACCGGGACTGAGATCCCATTCATTTCATTGGTGGTCCCAGAAACGCCTCCTGACAGTAGGTGACCTCTTAGCCCACGACAACCTTAGATCTTACCCTAGCTTAATAGACTCACACGCCTTACCACAGTCTGAACTATTCCGATACCTACAAATTGCACATTATGTTGGATCATTCCTCTCGAAGCACCCCACATGTGAAAGCACCTTTTACGAAAGGATGTTCCAAAAACCCCCAAGACCAAAGGGAGCTATATCCCGTATATATGTACACCTCATGGGAGAAAAATATCCGAATCCACCCCCCCGCGAACAAAAGTGGGAAAAGGACTTGGACGAACAATTAGATAGAACTGAATGGACCTTTATCTATATGAAACTTTGGAAAGTAACATTGTGTACGCTAATACAAGAAAACTGTATCAAAACCCTCACTAGTTGTCACTTACCGCCCACACGCCTCCATCACATGTACGCAACCACCTCTCCGCTTTGTTTTCGTAAGTGTGGAAAAGAAGGCACACTGCTGCACACTTGGTGGCAATGTGCACTAGTACAACCTCTATGGACATATGTATTCGACAAACTGAGCCAAGCACTCCAAACCACAATTCCGCCAGAACCATGGACAGCGTTGCTGTGCAGAAAGGTCAACCTCGACACAGTAGACAAAGACGCAAATAGACTGATATTCAGGGTCTGCACCGCAGCCCGACTTACGATTGCCCACTGCTGGAAATCATCGACCCCTACCATAGCAGAGCTAGACGCGAAAATCGGGCATATCCTCAGAATGGAGAAAATCACCGCACACATCAAAGAATCCTCCCCACAATTCCACAAGATATGGGATCCCTGGCTGAACAAATTTCAAATGCTTGACCCCTCTAGATATCTCTGGCATACGTAGCCCATTGGTGACCACACGAATACAATCTACTAGACGGACCCACCCCCACACTCATCAACCATTCTCCCTTTCTAATCTCCCCACTCTCCTTACTCACTCCATCACATCTTTTCCTTCTCTTTTTCCTTTTTTTTCTCTCTCTTCTTCTCCTGTATTTTGATGTTTATGTCAAGAAATGATTTATGCAACTCTGTACATCTCGTTTATTCACAAGTTATATTTTTATTTTTGAATAAGATGCTATGTTTTTGCATTTTCTACTGCAAAATTACTTGACAAAATAAAAATAAAAATTTGCATTTAAAAAAAAATTAAAAATAACCCCAATACTAAAAATAACCCCAATACTAAAAATAACCCCAATACTAAAAATAACCCCAATACTAAAATTAACCCTAACCCTAATACTAAAATTAACCCCCGAACCCTAATACTAACCCCGACCCCTAATACTAACCCCCTAAACCCTAATACTAACCCCCGACCCCTAATACTTACCCCCTAAACCCTAACACCAACCCCTGACCCCTAATACTAACCCCCTAAACCCTAATACTAACCCCCGACACCTAATACTAACCCCCTAAACCCTAATACAAAAATTAACCCCCTAAACTCGAATACTAACCCCCGACCCCTAATACTAACCCCCAAACCCTAATACTAACCCCCTAAACCCTAATACTAAAATTAACCCCTTAAACCCTAATACTAAAATTAACCCCCTAAACCCTAATTCTAAACCCCTAAACCCTAATTCTAAGCTGCGCGGAAGCAGCCGTGATGAAGAGTCCCATCCCCCAACCTTCTAATTATACAGTACATGTTTATTGTTTTATCCATTTATTTGTATGAATGAGTGTATACTATATATGCTCTCTCCTCTACTTTCCTGTATAAATATGTATGTGTGTTTATATTGCTCTAATTGTGAAACTGTGTAATATCGCTCTGGACTGGGTCCCCAGGACATACTTGAAAAACAAAAGAAATCTCAATGTATTCTTCCTGGTAAAACACTTTATAAATAAATAACAAAAGTTATGTCAAGAATCATAAATGGTGAAAAGAGAATTATATGTACTGAAGATAGTATGGATTATTTATGTGTGAATTATGTGGTAGAATAATTAGCAACATCATGTTTGCCATTTTGTCCCAGAATGATGTCTTCATAGTACATCTATGTAGAGTGCATCTGATATGGGCTAATAAAATAGTGCAGATTCTGAAGGAACTCTGTCCCCTAAGCATTGTTAATACTGTGAATGTGGAGAATAAAAAAATGATTAAACATGATCAGTACATTATGTTATCAGAATTACAAGCCAATGCATAAGACATACCTCCCTTCTTTCCCCCCTGGTGAATCGGGATGGCAGGAGGCAGAGTTTGGGAGGTTGAGTGTCAGCAGTAGCATGCACGATAGCACTGTCATTCCTCCTGAGTATGGGAAGTCAGCATGTAGCACTGTCATTCCTCCTGAGTATGGGATGTCAGCATGTAGCACTGTCATTCCTCCTGAGTATGGGAAGTCAGCATGTAGCACTGTCATTCCTCCTGAGTATGGGATGTCAGCATGTAGCACTGTCATTCCTCCTGAGTATGGGAAGTCAGCATGTAGTACTGTCATTCCTCCTGAGTATGGGAAGTCAGCATGTAGTACTGTCATTCCTCCTGAGTATGGGAAGTCAGCATGTAGCACTGTCATTCCTCCTGAGTATGGGATGTCAGCATGTAGCACTGTCATTCCTCCTGAGTATGGGAAGTCAGCATGTAGCACTGTCATTCCTCCTGAGTATGGGAAGTCAGCATGTAGCACTGTCATTGAAGCTGGCAGCTTTATTGCTTATCTGCACAAATAGCGAGTATCTCGCTATTTGTGGTTCTAAGTTCCTCTTTCTCGCTAAACTCTTCCTCTGTCTCAAAATGCTGGACAGTGGTTCAGTTTGGCAGGTACAGCAGAACAGTCCACCAAATATGGACTATCCCGGCGCAAAGCTGGGGGTATAATAAAATAAGCACAAAATGTGTCTGTGGCTTATTCTATTTATGATTATTGTAACATTATCATGTTTAGCCACAAGGTGATATCACAAAACAGGACACATATTTGCTAACGTGATGTATACATCTGCTAACATGATGTACATATCATTTTAGATTTTGTTTCTTCACATTAGTATTTACACCTTGTAGGGATGAAAGTAGGTGTATGTTTATGCTTGGTACCTGTCTTTAATTAAATTATAATAACAACCAGGATGGTTATGCTGTAATATTTTTTTATTTCCAAACACATCCTGGGGATGTTACCTGTACCCAACTTAACAGTACTCATTGTACTTACTTTTTTGAATCAGCGTCACTCATTTCATGGTTTATGCTGGCACTATCCTGTTTTGGGGGTCCTGTCTCATCAGATTTGGAGCTTACCTTCTGCCTATGGATTGTGTTTTTACAATTCTAAGAACAGACAGTATTGCATTTAACCTATGTATTTCTAAACACAAATGGGGCTCACTAAAAGGTGAGTTGAAGTGAATAGCAGGTGAGTTGATGTGAATAGCAGGTGAGTTGAGGTGAGATGAACATTGTATTTCACTCATTTCCCTGTATATTGTTCAGGAACAAACCTGGTTAGTTCCCCCACTAAGTAAACTCATCAGGATTGTTCCTGCACAATGTATAGCTGAACTGATGAGATGAAATGTTCATCTCACATCAACTCACCTGCAATTCACTTAAACTGACCTTTAAGTGAATAGCACCAATAGATGAAAGCTCAAGACACTTTGTACCCATACTGCGTGAGCTGAAGATCAATATCCCAGGGTCTTGGAAAATTGTGAGACATCATGGAACTTCACATAACCACGTCTGGGACCCTGTTGTCTGGTTTGTTATTTTTAAAGATATGGTTTTAAGAATGTGCTCAAACATGGTGAAAGATAGCAGAATTTCTATGAGGTTAAGCTGAACACATAAATAAATAATATGCATGCATCTTGACAGACTGAAAAACAGGAACTATTCCACTGTGGCACTATAGTTTACCAGCCAATACAGGAATACTACATAGTAACAGGAAATCATGCAGTGCAGCCCATTTGTAAGTATACAAGCAACCTGCATGTTTCTGTACCATTTATTCTAACAAAGGCTTATGAAACACAGCCCCCATGCATTGTGAGAAGTATGTTTTCTCTGTAAAAGTACTGAGTGGCTTTTTTTTGTTGTTTTTACAGATCTTTTTAAAAAATGTATTTCTGCACTGTGAATTTCTCAACCGTGTCCTGCTTTCTGTAAAGGTCTATCCTCTACCTAACTCACTGTCAGACAGTTCAGATTTCATAGGTATCCTGAATTTTTGATCAAAGTGACTGAACACTGAACTCAAAATCAGAAATATCCTTAAAACCTTAATTGCACTGGCCCTTTCAGAATAAATGTTGGCACCCCTGATCTCTCGTGACAGACAGAGCATTTCTATCCAGCAGGAGTTTTGGAGCAAGATTTGTTTCCTGCACAGAGGTGGTTAAGGCTCTGAGCTTGTGTGATATCCTGCTGCTGATTGAAGCTTGATTAGCATCAGCTTTAACCTGCAACAATATCTAAATCTCTCTGGCTGCGAGCAATGTATCTGCAGGGATCCCTGTACGGCTGGAAACGAATGATTTACAAATGTTGAATGTTGGTAAGTCTAAAATGCTGTTTGTTCCTTGTTTCTTTATCCATGGGAACTGGATTAGCCAGCCAGCAGGACAGATTTAAACTTCAAATGTTAGTTAACTTCCCATGAGGGAGAAAACTTTTGCTTTGATTAAATGAGACATACTAATTAACAAAGAAAAAAGAAAAAGCCGAGTGACAAATTTGTTGACTTTGCAAATAATTAGTCGAAAAACATGGCAAAATGGTAAGAAAAAGTAATACACTCACCAAGTTCACTCAATCTAAGCCGCTATTACAGTCTGCTTAAGGGTTATTATAATACATGACTCTCTTATGGAGAGACTTTCTTAAATGCTTGATTAAAAATGTTTCCTGCATAAATGCCAGAGGTGCACTTGACAGACGGCTGGGAAAGTGTACTGCCCCAGGTTTGAGCCTATTAGGGCATTATATTGGCTAACACCAGGGAAGGGCTGGCAACTGATGGCCTGAGGGCTAAAGAAACAATTTAGTTGGCCTTGGTATCACTTCATCAGCACCACCTGCTATCATCATGTTTAGCCATACATAGACATGCAAGACAGATTTGCTGACAGATAACGTACAGAGATTGATAGGCAGACAAGACAATTGGATAGAAAGTTCGAAAGATTGGAATTTTGAAGTGAAAGGCAGTGCAGCCCTAGTCTATTTTCAGAGATAAGAGAGCAGCCCAAGGTGGGGGTTCTAATTTTTACTTTTAAAAAATAAAAAGGGGGTTGCACTTTTGCTGCCCTTACCAGCCCTCCCCTAATGCCCACTCAGTCCTCCCTCTCCTGAGAAAAGGTTAATAACACGTTTCATGTGCCTGTTGGGCAATATAAGAGGATGTTTGGCAGTGATGTTCACATATTCTATGAAATTTTAGTAATACTTCACATTTTTTATGTGGTTATCTATACAAATAAATACATGTTAACAGAGAATGCATATATGCATGCATTTTTTTGTTTGCTTTCCTGGTCCTTCAATGAAGGGTTATTGTTATCATCCCCTAGAGTCACAATCTCAATCTACAACATGTATTAGTGATGATTTAATATGTTAAAGTATTAACTGTAAAACGAGTTGTCCCCAGAACATTTTGAAAGAGAACATCACAGTATATCATTCATTTTTAAAAGGTTTTGCTAACTTTGTTAATTGATTGTTGATTCATTTGTTTCACATCAATGCCAACATCAACACCAAGTCGATGGACACTTTTCTTAAACAAATGTTGTGTTTCTCCAAGGAATTCATATACCTAAATGTTATATACTAAAAATATTTATACTTTTAGACATGTTTGCTCACTGTAAAATTTAAATATTAACTACTAGGCTGGAACTTACAGCAATCTCCAAATATGAATTGTACCAACCATGGGCTCCATTGTATTCTTGATAAATGGAATTTACTGTATGCTTGAAAAACCTTTTTCAAACCCACAGCTGGATGCCGAGCTATCTGTTAGCTTAGTAGGTTTTTGACACTCCAGGATGAATTCTCTTCTTCTGCCCAAGATTTAAAGATGAAGAAAGAAATATATCTGGGCAGGGTGACATAGAAATTAGGAACTTGGCAGAAAAAACATGGTGGACTGATGACAAATCGTTTTATCATCAGGCGAACCTTCTTGAGAGAATACAAAACATGGTACTTCTCTCCCTTTTCTCTCATTTAAATGTGCAAATATACTAATGTAAGCAGTTGCATGCCTAATTTGACATACACACAGGACAGCCCCTCTGTCTGGCCACAAAATCTCAACCCATCCTCACTAAAAAGCACAGTAAAAGTATTATCATCACATTTACCTGTTTCTGTCAGGTGCTGTGGCGGGGTTTGAGGGTAGGGGAGTTATCAGATTGGTCGTATATGAAACTATTACCATTAATTGTAGGTCAGTAACCTGCCCATATAGTAACTACTGTAGATTTAAGCTTGCTTTATGCCTTGCTACATTTGGACACACATTGTGAAACCAACTGCTTGACACTAAGGGCCATTTTACCATATTGCAAAGAAAAACAAAACATCCCCTAGGGGACAAGCCGGCTCTACTCAGAAATAAAACTGAATCTCTCGTATATGATATTTACCGGTCCTGGGGTGCTGGGTTTTTATTTCACCTTATACTCGTATGTGGTGTTTTCTTATCAATATATGTAAACTGTGATTACTGTTCTGCTTGTTTTCTTATTTTAAGAACATTACGTAATTCTATAGAAACATAGTTAAATGGTTAGAACTGTTCTGCAAATTTTCTTCCTCCTTTTCTATGAACACAGTGGACTAGAATATATAAGTATTGTTAATTAACTATGTTCAAGTTGATTTTCCAAATGATAGAAGTTATATATATCTGGCTTCATTTCATTTCTCCTTTAGTCCAGCTGCTAGGAAGATTTCTAGAGTTAGTGACTGCTCAATATTATCCACATCCAATTGTTGCCAGGAACTTCTTATTCTAGAAGCAACAGAGCTTATTTTTCATGTTTTAGTATTAAATAATAAAACTATTTTTAGTCTATCTCTCTTTCATATAATAAGCTCCCTTTTTTATTTTCGGACAGCTATCCTATATGTTCCATGCAGCTTTTTGTATGTGTGTTTTATTTTTATACATATATATAAGAAGATTTTAACACGCATTTATTCACTTTTAGATTACCTTTGTTTATCACATACCTCATTACTTCATACATAATAGCACAATATATTTAACAATTGCTACGAGATGTTTAATATTTGTATGTCATATTTTCACAACACTATACCATTAGAAGTGATTTTGTACTTATTTTTGACATTAATGTTTTATTTATGTTTTGCATGCAATATTTATAATTCACATGAAATGATATGTAATAGAAAAGCAATTGTATTTACATACCTTCACTAATTATGATTGACGTTTTATATAAAGAGGATAATGTTTAGTAATCCTACTATATAGATGTTGTAACTCACTTTAATTAATTTGACCTTTTCATTCATTGGTTGCCACACAGTATTTATGTTAACCACACTTATTCCGGCACTAGCCTATGATTAAGTGCCAGTTAGGCACGAAACGCGTAAGGCGAATTCCCCCCTGTCTGTATCTCACATTGCTGGCTTGCGTTTTTCTTCTTTGATTTATGCCATTTTACCATACCCTTTATCAAATCAGCAAAGTACATTAAATAATCATATTGTGCATGTATGTAATAGAGAAAATTATTTGTTTATACATGCCTACAAATATTTGTATAAGCACTGACAGGCCCGCATGTGTATGTAAGATTTCATTTCTGAAGCCTCCATTGCCAGTTGTTTTTTTTTGGGGGGGGGCTTTTATTTTTATTATATGCAACTTATCACCTTAAAAGTTGGTGAGTTGCTGGAGGCAATTTGGGCTTCAAAGTAAAACTAGCATCTCAATTCAAACTACATTCGGATTTTTTGTGAATAGCATTTTCTTATCGGCTTATCACTAAGAGTTGTCAGTATGGTGAGGTCAATTTTAATTTTTTTAATGAAGAGATTGAGGAGGTTGAATTTTTTTTTAAAGTCATTTGCCCACCCAGTTCTACTTCCTCTTGCTATTCTGGAATTTTAGTAAATAGACTCCCCTGTTACTATAATTTATGGTTGGTTACATTATTTCTGTTTTGAATTTTTTTTTATATGTTATTTTGTGTTACCTTAAGGGACTCAACCTAAGCGTTGCTTATGCTGTGAAGGAACAGAATGAAAAATGTCAAAAATTGTATACACTTATGTGTTAGCAAAATTAAATAGCATGAATGCTTATTTTGAACCCAATTCAGGAATTTAGTTATTTCTGAAACAAATATATTCTTTTGTTATAAATGACTCACAAACTATACGAAGACTAGACAACGTATCAGAAATAAAACATGAATAAGGACTATTACTTTGGAGTAGCTGACAATTACAAAACATATTAGGATATCTGCCAATTAAAAGTATATACACTATGTCGACAAAAGTATTTGGACACTTGACCATTACACTAACAGGACTTTTATGCAACGGAACTCTAAATATATAGACATTAATATGTAGTTGGTTCCCCCTTTGCAGCTATACCTGCTTCCATTCTTCTGGGAAGGCTTTCCACACGATTATGGAATATGTGGGAATTCGTTAAGTAGACCATATCAGAGACTGATGTTGAACAACAAGGCCTGGCTCTCAATCTCCATTCCAGTTCTTCCCAAAAGTGTTCAGAATGGTTGAGGTCAGGGCTTTGTATGGGCCAGTTGCATTCTTCCCCACAAAACTCAAACAACCATGTCTTTAATGATCATGCTTCATGCATTGGGGCACAATAATTCTGGGATAGGAAAGGACCTTCACTAAACTGTTCCAAACAAAATTGTTACATAGTATTGTCCAAAATGTCTTGGTATGCTGAAGCATAAAGATTTCCCTTCACTGCAAGTAAGGAACTTAACCACATCCCTGATAAACAGCCCCCATACCATTACCTCATCCTGTTTTGTTTACAGTTGCCACAATGCAGTAAGGAGGGTAATGTTTTCCTGCATTCACCAAACCCAGACTAGTCCATCAGACTGCCAAGCAGTAACTACTTCACAGATCATTCTATGTTTCTATCTCAAAAAAAAAAAAAAAATTGGGCAGACTAGATGGACTGAATGGTTCTTATCTGCCGACACATTCTATGTTTCTATGTTTCTAACATGCTACCACTGCTCCAGAGTCAAGTGGCGGTGTGTTTTACACCACTCAATCTGTCTCTATGCATTTTACTTTGTGATGTGAGGCTTGCATGCAGCAGCTTGGGCAAACCCATTTCATGAAGCTACAGCTTCACAGTTTTTCTGCTGATATTAATGCCAGTGGAAGTTTGGAACTCTTAAGCTATGGAATCAGCTGAGCATTGACGACTTTTATGCACCATGCGTCTTGGCAAGTGGTGATCCCGCTCTGTTAAACACTTCCACTTTCCAATAATACTGCTTAAAGTTGACTGTGAAATATCTAGCAGGGATGAATTGACTTACTACAAAGGTGGCATCCTATAAGACTTGAATTCACTGAGCTCTTCAGAACAACACATTTTCCCCCACAAATGTTTGTAAATGCATGGCTCGGTGCTTGATTTTATACACCTGTGGCAATGGGTCAAACACCTGAATTCAATAATTAAATGGTGTGTCCCAATACCTTTATCCATATAGTGTATGTCTCAGCTATAAGAGGTCTGACAAATAACAGTGTCTAAAACAGACCTGTTATGCACTCAGTAATGGAGTAGCCAAGGATCTGTGGGATCCCTGATATGCAGGACCAGTCTTAGGGGTGTTCGACCGCACAGGGCTCAACAAACTTAGGGGGCGCCACATAAAAAAAAAGGTTGCTGGTAGAGGCACTGGCTGGGGAGAACAGAACATCTCCCCTCACCAGCCCTCTACACAGCCGAACTGATGTATCTGGGGCAGGGGGCAGTCCTCACCGGGTTCAAGGTGAAGATCTGACCCCTTACTGAGAAGCAGTGCATAGCATGAGCTCTGTGTGTTAAAAACACACACAGAGCTCTGTCCATGCTGCTCGCTCTCCATGCGCATAGTGATAATGGCGGGCATCGGAATTATGATGCCCTGCGTCACCACTTCACGCAGGGAGTGCAAGCAGCATGGACTCTTAAGGCCAGCCCAGCTGATATGCACAGGTTACTCCTCCTTCTGCTAGTGCACACCTCTGCTAAATAAAAGTTCTGGGTGTCAAGTGAGCTCCCTATGCTCTGACTGGCAGTGGCCCTCAGAAAATCATGACAGTACCTATTCAGCAAAAATGTGAATACTTCTGGGAAATCCTTAATTAAGCCTTAATATTTTCCACAAGATTTGAGGATTAAGAGAACAGATCATATTTTACAATGTGTACACTGTTATAGTTATTGTTTTTTTTTTATTGTTCTTATTGTTCTTAATTATATTATATTAAAATTATTGTAATTTTATAAAAATTGAGCGTGATTTTATGACCTAAAATATCACTTATCACAGATTTGTAGTTAAAATTTTTCAATTGCAGCCTCTGGTCTTCCATGACATGAGATAAATGACCTTGGTTCATCGAATAGAGTGCATTGTTTAGTAATGGCTGCAATTTTTAACTAAGGAGCCTTTACCTTTTTCTTGATTCTTGGCTAATCCCAAATTTTGGAATTTGGCTCAACTCAATATGTCAACTGGCCTAATTTCTGTTTTATATCAATAAATTGCTCAGTATAGCTACAATGTTACTTAGAGTGACTCAGTTACTTAACCCCGATTGCGAAAACTGCTCTAATGGTGCTGGTCTATTGCCTCGATGTCGAGGCAATAGCCAGCACCGAAATTTCCTCTCTGGGGCACCCACGATCACCCCACAGAGTGATCGTGGGCACCATATTGACAGAGCAGCATGCTCTGGTAATATGGCTATGCCCTCTTGTGAAGTAAAAAGAAACAAAGTTCCAGTTTGGGATGAGGCAAGATGAAATGGCGTCACAGCGAATGATGAGACAAACTTCTGGAGGTCTGTGCATAAACGTTTTATTAAGTAAACAGCACAGACATCTTCTGCAGTGAAAACCAGGTGGGTATGAAAAAAAAACTCCTACGCATTTCGTGCCTGCGTGCTGGTGCTTCGTCAGGAATACAAGTGAGTGAAAAAGGTCCACTTATAAATACAAGAGGTGTGCTACATAGAGTGATTATAAGACAAAACACATATGAGTGCAATTAATTTAAAGTGGAACTGCATATACAAATTGTTAACAATATAAATGAACAGGATTAGAGGACTGAACTAGATATTGTAATTATATGTACCCAGATAAAAGAAGCAAGTTAGTTCCAAATGATTAGTAAAGTTTTTAGATTGATAGAAAGTACAGAGTCAAAGGAGAAAAAAAAAAGAGGGGAACTGCATTTGATTAAAGTGTGCAGTACTGGGTGAGATAATTTCAAATGCAATAATGTAGAGAAGTATGCTTCACACCGATTACAGGAAGAAGTATTTCTAAAACAAAATGAATATTAAAGCAAATTAGCAAAAAATATACAATTCTATTGCAATTTAATTACGATTTATTACTCCTAACTGTTTTGAATAATTAATTAGATGTATTGCATACCTAATGTAGATGCAAGCACCCAGAAAAAAAAAAAAAAGGGGGGCACAGGTAAAGGGCAACATTACCACAGTAAACATGATTGAGGACACAAACAGCAAAAGGGGGGGAGGGGGAAAAGGGGGAAATATCAGCCAAGGCCATTCAATAGGCAAACACCATCAATGTCTAAAAATATGGTTTAAGTCCCACTCCTTGTTCATGCCCATAGGATACCTAGTCTGCCCTCTTGTGGTCAAGAGCTTTAGAAGTGAAAATAAATGCATTTCCGTCCCTCTGAATATGTTGCTTAACTGCCCCTAGAGTACAAAAAAAAAAAAATATTGAATTATCTTAAAACTAGGATTAAAGTTAGATTAGCTGTTAGGGTTAAAATTAAATAATTTTTAGCATAAGGGATAGGGTTAAAATTAAATTATAATATATTAAGCTATAGCATAAGGATTAGAGTTGGGGTTAAATTTAGTGTTAGGGTTAAATTTAGGGTTTGAGTTGGGGTCAAAAGGCCAAATTAAGGAAAAAAAATAACCCTATTTTTGTTTTTTTCCCCATAACTCGCAAAAAAATAAAGAAAAATATGGAAACATGCATATTTCTAAACTCGGGATAACATTTAGAATTTATTTAGATGGGATCTTTTTTAATGATTGTATTTGTGTAAGTTATATTTTAGGTCAAAGTTAGAAAAAGTGTTTTTTTTAACTTTTTTTATCATATTTTATGAATTTTTTTGTAGTAAATTATAAGATATGATGAACATAATGGTATCTAATGAAAGCACTTCTTATGCCGATAAAAACAACATATAATTTGTGTCGGTATAGTGTGTGAGAAAGAAGAAAATTACAGCTGAACACAAACACCCCAGAAATGTCAAAACAGTCATTGTCACAAAGGGAAAGTCAAGGTAAAAATGTCTTGTCACTAAGGGGTTAAACACTGTTTATACTGCAAACATAAAAGATTTGAAAAAAACCTTAGTATTGAAAATAGTTAATAAGATTTGCAAGCCACAAGATGATGTCATAGTTGCCAGGACAGTCCTGTTTTTTTGGGTGGTCCTGTCCCATCAAAGTCAGTTTGTACTCTCTATAGCACTGTACAAAGGTAGACTGCATCTGTCATAAACAGGAGACAACACAGTCACATTTAAAACACATTCTTTTTTCTTAATCTATGCACTGGCTTGCAATTTTGCTAATGCAATGTATAGAACATGTTGGCTTTTTTTCTAGATGTCCACTGTGTAAACAATGTTTATTTAACATTCTGTTTCTGTTTAAGCAGAAAGGTTGTTATGATTCCGTGCTTGCTCCTTTGAGTCTTTGGTACTGTAATGTTGCATATGGATAATTTAAGACATTAAAAATGATTTTATGCTGTTGAAATAAAACATCTTTACAAAGCAATTACAGAATACATAGCTCAGTAACAAGAAAAAGAAAGTGGAAAATGTTGTTCAGTTAAGCTCAGATTTACTTGTGGGAAAAGTTAAAATTATAATTGTTTACGTTTCAGATTTTATATTTATTCCCTATCGGGTTTTTTGGTGGGGGGTGAAGTCAAATGCTATTTTTCATGATAAAAGAAAATCCCCCAAACAGTAATGATGTTCACAAATAATTCTTAAAAGTTTTTTATGACATAAATAAATGGTTAATTTACTCTGAAATGTTTATGAGTGCACATAACTTCACATGTTCTCTGAAAACTC
The DNA here is from genome assembly GCA_036172795.1 of Pelodytes ibericus. Classification (NCBI taxonomy): domain Eukaryota; kingdom Metazoa; phylum Chordata; class Amphibia; order Anura; family Pelodytidae; genus Pelodytes; species Pelodytes ibericus. The sequence goes on from CM069863.1 coordinate 160,047,339, forward strand.
CTTAATCTGACCATACTACAATCTTTAAAATAAAATATGTCAGGTTTATCTTACATTTGCACCTGTAATTCATTTTTTTAGTATAACAAATAACATTTTCATTTTTGTTTTGCCATTGCATGGAATTTAAACTGTTTTTGAATTACATAGGGCATAGACCTTGAGGACTATTCAATAAAACTGAAATGGCAAGTCAACTGCAAATATCAGGCTTTAATAGTCACACTCTAAAAAGTTGACTAGGTTTCCAACTTGAGCTTTTTCTGAATATCCCATTTGTCCTGGTAGTTTTCCTGCTTTACATATTCTCCTCCACTACCGGGGTGTAATAAACTGATTAATAAGCATGAAGAAAGAGCAAAAATACTAAATGAGAATAATGGTTGTGTTTAAAATGTAGCTTATTTTAATTACCGTAATTATTAATTTTAGGATTATTTTATGGAATTTAAAAACTATTGTACTTTTCTATTTAATATGTTTAGAATTCCTCTTCATGCATATGTTTAAGTAAATTCCATGTGTGTGTACTGCAGGCAATAATAAACTTGAGTTTGCATGCATGTATATGCATGTATATGCACCTGAGCGGCACGCTCGCTCTTAGTCCCTGCACTTCCTACAATCTCAGATCCTGCACCAACCCTTCACTAGCGATCCCTCACTTCAAAAAGGAAGTGGGCCGAGGTGCGTTCTCTTTCAGAGCTCCTCATATGTGGAATAGCCTTCCTGTTTCTGCCAAATCATCATCCAGTCTAAAATCCCTGAAAATAAGTGTCTCCCAAATCCTCAAAACAGATTGTACCTGTTATTAGTTTACAAACTCCTTCATATACTGTACATGTTGTTCCTTTTTTGTATCAATAATGATTTACCCTGTATATTCTCCTTCCAACTTGTTTAATATATGTATGTATTTATTTTTTATCTACTGTTAAATGTGTAACTCCATTCTGGACTGGGTCCCCAGAAAATACTTGAAAAATGTATTCTTCCTGGTAAAACACTTTATATATAAATAAATAAATATGCTCTGTGTATGTGTGAATGCATGTACATATAGTGTGTTTGTTTGACTTACCGTTGCACTCCAGTTACTGTGGACTAAGATTTAATCATGCTCAGATGTGATAATGAAATATACACGGTCGATAGATTCATTATTACAAAAAAAAAAAATCACTTGCTGTTTAACCAGTGGAGAATGTGGAGAAGAGCATTTCTTGGGAAATCTTAATTAAAATGTTAATAAAAGGTGAGTGGTGGTTATGCCAAAGCTCCGTAATTACTTATTTAATGATTCCTGCTTGAGATTATTAACCACTGCTGATCTATTACTATAAGTGTGATAACTAGATCTGTAAGACACAAACTCCAAAATGACCAAACTAGATGCCCCCCCTTTCTGGGTTGTGTCATGTCAATTAACTTAAGTTTCACAGAAGCCTACAAGAAGTGCATTTTACTGCATATGAGTGAGCCACTGAAGACCTTTTATAAGTTGGACTTTTATTAAAGGGAAATTGAAGAGGTTTTCTGTATAATAACTGCATAATTTATCAGAAAAGATACATGCTGACACTGCCTGCTGGGCAATCCTAATGTCAGTAGATACCTAGACAGTTCGATACATACTTAAAAATGAAGTTAGACTGCCATTTAACCTTTACACTGGTTTTATGTTTGTGCATGATGGCACAAAGCTTTTTCTCTTTCTTGTAAAATTCGCACAATTTGCAGCAGCTATGTTAAATGAGACCTTCTAGGTTGGCAATTCATGTATACTGGGTTATTCATTGAAGGAGAACTGTCACTCCCATTAATACAGTCATTGAAATAAATCTGCTAACATGTGTTTATTAAATTTGGTCTGAAAAATGAATGACTGTCTATGTAAAATATGTAGTTTTATTAACTTTGCCAATGATGGCCTCTCCTGCCTTAACTTGGGTCAGATAACTGACCCAAGCCTTTTGAAGTCCTGTCAACATGCTCCTGAATTAGCCTGATGCCATACATATCACAGAGCTTCAATACAAGTGTCAGGGTTACAGGGAGAGATCTCTCCATCTCAGCCTTGTTTGCTTAAATGGAGTTGTGTTAAAGGAGCATTCTGATCACATGCAGAGCAGAATTATCCTTTAACACAGCTCCATTTCCTGAAGCAAGGCAGCGTGGGAGATCTCTCTTTGGAGCCCTGTTTCATCTACTGAAGCTCCGTGATGCATGTTTCTATGTTAGGAAAATGTAGGCGGGCCTTTAAAAGGCTTGGCATGGCGACCTAAGTTAAGGGACATCATGGCAGTGCTGGCAAGACAGTTCAGTGCAGCTAAAAGCTAATAAAACGACATATTTTACATATGCAGTCACTCATTTTTCAGACAGTAATATACTCTTCTTCTTTACTGGATTCTATTTATGTATTTAAATGCTTTTTTTTAATCTATTCCCTCTGCCATGTCTGTCTTCCAAGCTGCACATGTTAAGATCCTTTAACCTTTACTGGAAAGTTGCATCCTGCAAACCATGAAACAGTTTTGTAGCCTTTCTCTGAACTCTCTCCAAATAACCTTTGAGGAGATACAGTCTCCAGTACTGTATACAATACTCAAAGTTAGGTCAGTATTCTTACAACAGCAAGAGCGCTTCCCTCTTTTTTAATGTTAATATCTCTCCCTATACTTAACTGTAATTTTATAAGATCACTTTGTGAGGATCTGTAGCTTCTTCCTATAATCATTTATGTATTCTGCATGCTCACTCTTCCTTTACAGAAACCAGACATAGTCTCTCTACAACCCCTCATCTTATACTTTATATGGCAATACAGAAAGCATAGATATTGTGGCTGTCCCCCACTTGCTCTCATATTTCCATGGAGCTCAACTCGCCCAACTACCTCAAATCCATTCCTCGAAGGACCAACGTAGATGGATAGTCATGGAAGCAGATTTTTTCAGGATTGCATATGTTATGTGTTGGCTTCCAAGAAACTCCAGACCTCTCTGCACTAATAATCCATCTGTTTTGTTTTACCTATCCTTCCTGCATTTTCCAATTGTTGACCAAGCACAATATTAGAAAGGTAAAATATCTTAAATCACATGAACCGCCTAGTCCCTCTGTCTAACCTTAAAAAAAAAAAAAAACTGCCACCCTTGGGAATCTTCTGCAATCTCCAAATACAATAACAGAAATCACCACTCATGTTAATAAATTGATCCACAGAATATGCACAGCAACCCATATTTGCAACTCCAAAACTTGGCAGGTACATCCACCAATGTACTCTCGTTTTAGCCAAAATTTGCTATATTATCAGAATGGAAAAATTTACTACACCTTTAAATATCCCTACAGACAATTTTCTTTTGAAGGTGTCCCCCTGGACACAGTCTCAATCCGTTAGACATTCATCTAATTCTGGACTAACTGAATGATTTCAGTCCCATTGTGAGCAGTCACTCATACTTGTTCCTTTTAAAGCAATAAGCACTTCACACCTTCCTCTCTCTCTGTCTGTGCCCCCCCATGACCACATGATGAAGTGGAATACTGCTTACATATTATTCATTGACCTAGACAACTTTCTTTACTTTCTTTCTATAAACCATGATTTTCTTTTTCTTCAATGGCTTTCACATTTTCTCCCAAATTTGTCCTGCTTCACCTGTATGTTTATTGAAATTGTAAAATGACAATATTTATATTTTTTTCTATGAAACAAATAGAAAGTATGTATTTAATCCTTCATCTAGCATGCATTTTAAATTGAATAAATAATCTTATGTACAGGTGCTATTTTTTGTAAAAAAAAAAAAAAAAAGTATAGAAACATAGAAACATAGAATGTGTTGGCAGATAAAAACCATACGGTCCATCTAGTCTGCCCAATTTTTTTTTTTGAGTACTTTTATTAGTCCCCCGTTCCCGGTCTTATATCTAGGATAGCCTTGTGTCTATCCCACGCATGCTTAAAATCCTTGACTGTGTTTACCTCTACCACTTATGCTGGCAGGCTATTCCATACATCCACTACCCTCTCAGTAAAGTAATACTTCCTGATATTACTTTTAAATCATTGCCCCTATAATTTAAGACTATGTCCTCTAGTTGTGGTAGTTTTTCTTCTTTTAAATATACTCTCTTCCTTTACTGTGCTGATTCCCTTTATGTATTTAAATGTTTCTATCATATCCCCCCTGTTACGTCTTTCCTCCAAGCTATACATGTTAAGATGCTTTAACCTTTCCTGGTAAGTTTTATCCTTCAACCCATGAACCAGTTTAGTAGCCCTTCTCTGAACTCTCTCCAAAGTATCAATATCCTTCTGGAGATACGGTCTCCAGTACTGCGTACAATACTCCAAGTGAGGTCTCACCAGTGCTCTGTACAATGGCATGAGCACTTCCCTCCTCCTACTGCTAATACCTCTCCCTATGCAACCAAGATATATATATATATATAAAATGTAAAGAAAATATAGCACCTGTACATAAGATTATATAGTCAATTTAAAATGCATGCTAGATGAAGGATTAAACAAATAGTTTCTATTCTTAACATCTGTTCTGGGAATAGTAGCTGCAGTTTCTAATTTAAGATATCCTGATTTATGTCTTCAAGTAGGTCTTCTTTACCTGAGCATATTAATATATGTATATGTTACCAGCACAGGGTATTATTCAAGAAACCTAGAATTCTTTCTTAAATGTGTTCTAGATTAAGTAGCATCACTAGAAAGCTCCGCTCATCATTTAATATAATGATAATTATAAATTGCACTTACCAGTATATCGAATTAAAGGCAATTTTGTATCGCCTTCAGAATGGCTGGTTTAGAGGTTATATTTAGGAATTGCCAAGAACGATACAGTTGTTAAATTGTTCACATTGTCTGCAGTGAGTAGATTTAGTGTATACACATTTACAAACTGTATATGTAGACACGTCCTATAAAAAGCCACTCAAGATGATGGAAATAATTAAGAAAGTGGATGCATTAGGATATTGTAAATAAAGTAATTATTTTAGAGGCTAATTCATCTGCACCCACTACCTGTTCCTGCGTCTAGGTCACTATGAAGTATTCTCTAGATTTTTACTTAGTGGCTGAAATAACACAATAAGTAATTAGATTAAAAACAAAAGAACCTAGGTATGTGTAAGGGTGAAGGTAACTGCTTCTGTGAACATTTACAATTTTAATCGTGATAGTCAATAAAAAAATAAATCATGTGCAATTTGTTTTTTTTAGAAAGGAAACATTTTAACTTCAATGCTCTAAGGTGAAAACAGATGGCTAGAGTCCAAAAACTGCAGGCCAATATGTCTCACCTCAGGTGTCAGAACCTTTATGAAAAACATTTTGAAGGCTAGAGTTGTTAAATGTCTACTTTCAAATGACTTGCAAGATCATAAACAGCATGGATTTACCTCACAAGCTTGTCAAAGTAGCTGAGGGTTTTGGTGACTAACATAGACTGGGGTGAATAACAGATATAGTTTAAAGAAAGATAAAATCCTAAAAATTAAAATATCCCAGATATAAGGGTTTAGCTATTGCTTACCTTTTAACCTGGTCTATTGTGTTGGAACAAACAACTTACCTAAGCCAGTACCCTGTATGCCAAACATTCTGCTCGTGTTTGGTGTATTATGGACTAGACAGATAGCTGGGAGCAGCTGGGTAGAAAAGTCTAATTCCTTAGGGCATGTCAAAAAGTATACAACATATAAAATACAAATAATGACTGATAATACAATAACAAATGAAAATGTACTGATAATAAACATGATTAAACACATAATAATTGAAGGACAGTTGTGTGAAAAATGTGTTGATACACCTTAAAATCACTACTCATCTACTACTACTACTGAAAAAAAAATACCTTACAAAAATTCCCAGCAACAATCAGCCACTCCCTTGACTCCTGATCTATCTATGGTAAATAATCCATCCAAAAATTAAAAGAAATTCAAATGAAAAAAATGCTGGACTGGCTGATAAAGTCAAATTCTGATAAAGTCAAAACTTTCTGTGAAGAGATCTTCTGTTAACTTATCCATAACTACAATGTTTCACTCTACATTTACACATTTACTTACCTCATGCTACAGTTGTACACCCCAAGTGGAAACTGAAAAAGCTTGGAAAAAATAAAAGTAATTATCTAGAATTATTTTTGTCATTTAGATAAAGAGAAATGAAATGCAACTTATGTAAGACAATGTTGTTGTGTTCACGGGGAATCACAATGCATGAAACTTAGATTTGATACATTTTTACTTGAAAGAGAATATAGTCAAAAGAGAGGACAAATTTCATTGAAAGAACAGTGTGTTCAGCATATTTCATTTTAACAAGAACAAATGTGATTTATTGCCTCGTCTGCTCTTTTTCACAATTCAACAAAATTTGTTCTGCCCTGCATCCCGAGTGTACGGTATTACTAACACAACATGTACGTTATTAAAGAGTTGTCTTATTTCTTCAAAGTTTATTTTTCTAATTTTAAATATATATATATATATATATATATATATATATATATATATATTTATTTAAAACTAAATGAACTATGGAGCAAGTTGGGGAATTACATTACAGAATGGCAGAATACATGAAAACAAAACACATAAAATACCCTCTTGTAAAAGATATTTCCTACTAGTAGGCTGGATAATAATTTATATTGTTCCATTAGGTATAGTCTTCTAAATCATAAAATACCTGTTTAATACTACTAAAGCAGATGTGGCCATCATTTAAGTATAAACTAAATATGTCCTTGTAGTAACTATATAGCCGTCATAAACATTAGTAATACGTATTGAGCCAAGGTGATCGATTAGTGTCAAATTGTGTAACCTAGTGTTTCAGCTTTTCTGAGCTCATCAGTAAGAATTGTTTCTTATGGGATTGGATGGTCCCATCATTTATATCTGTCTATATATCTGATTACAACAAGGAATTATCAAGCACTAGGAGAACAACAGCTGTAAATATCATTGAACATTGTTTCTGTCAGTCCTAGTGAGTGACAGTCTCATAAAATATTTAAGGACAGTTGCAACATACATCTGCCTAATTTTGGTCTATATTCAAGCACCAGGTGTCTATTATTTTATCCAGAAGAGATTTTATGTGGCATAGAGATACTTACAATAAATAACAATAAAGACGGTGTAAATATGTGAAAGTGATAATGCTGATTTTTTTTGTTTCTTTAATGTTTGTAATTCAGTATGTCAGTGTCTGCTTTAAAGGATACTTTATTGTCCAACAACGTTTTTAACCAATATTAGAACTTTACTAACAGTGGGCTGGCATGAGCTAAGGGGACAAATGATCCTATGGGCTGCTCTCTAACCTGACTCAATGGACTGGGGATGCACTTCTTTTCACTTTTAAGTGCTTCAGCGTATAGTGCAGACAGCCTGTCTATCTTTATATCTAATTTCCTTGTTTGACAATCAATGTCTGTACGTTATCTTTCAACATATCTGCCTTGAGACACAGAGAACAAGGGAGGGTGAAATGTGATAAAAATAATGATGTAGTAAACCAAATCACTGGTATGAATGTGCAGAGTGATTAACTCACAAACGTGGGTGCGAAGAGTGCTTTAATAATGATGGTAGTCACAGTCACTAGTTCATAGTTCTTTAATGCTGAAATAGGAAAACATAAAACACATGGTGCAGTATCACATAAACATTGTATTTACTTTGAATTTTGAGAATAAAATGTAATTGAAAGTTATCTACATACATTGTATTACCTAAATTGCAAGTAAATGCCTATATTAACCCCTTAGCAACCTTATGACAAGTTAACTCATCATGCAGTCTGAAACTGGTCCAAGACTTTGCCTCGTACCCGAGGCAAAGCTCCTGGACTTGATCAGTGGATTTCCGGGCATATGATCGTGATGATCACTCGATAACATTCAAATTAGATGGCACTGTGCTCACACATTGACTTCCCTCTAATTCACTCCCTGTGCTTCACGTTCTTATAATCAACCACAGAGAGTGATCTGCAAGTGAAAAATACATAAATAAAGAAAGAACATTTCCTGTAAAAAAAATGTAACAATATTAACCCTTTCCTTGGTGATCACAGTTTGTTAGTGTGATCAGTTTCCTTCTTCTTTTTATTGCCCTCATTTTGTTTTGTTTTTCCTAAAAAAAAAAAATATATTTGCCATTTTAAAGTTTTTTTAATAAATAAATGTCATTGTAATATATTTATTTAATTAATTTTAATCCCTACATGCCTGTTCCGTGATTCTTATGGATCTGACATTGCACTCACAGGTTTTTTTAATGACTTTTTTTGTAAAGGGGGGTTTGGGAAGCAATATTTTTCTTTTTTATTAGTTAGTTAATTAGTTGGGATAAGTGGGTTAGTGTTGCACTAGTTGTGTAGCTTATTATTGGAACATAATGGAGAAAAAAAAATTTCCCCAAATTTTCCTCTTTTATATGTATTTTTAAATACTAAAATGTAGATCATTTTTATGTATAGGGTATCAGAAGAAAGCTCTAAGAGGAAAATTATGTTTCAACAACCACATATCAAAAATTGAAAAATCGCTCTGGTCCTGAAAGGGTTAAGAGAAAAATGTTTTTTAAATGTTCCTTTGGTGACTCCTGCTTATCACATCACCTGTTGCTTGATGCAAATTTCCCATTAAAAACTGGTTCATTCGTAGCCACAGGTGATATCAATAGATGGGAGACTCCTCAGACATGTTTAAAGCAGATTGTTCTCCTAATTTAGATATTAACTTGCAATTTTGCTAACACAACATATAGATTGTTTTCAATATTTATTCGCTACATACACTCCCAGTAAAACACTATTTAGGTGATACAGTCACTTTACATTTATTTCTATTTTTGGTTTCTCCTTATGTGTCTAATGTTTGCCAAATTTGATTTTTTTTTTTAAACTACAGTTTCTACTCCTACTAGGGACATTGCATATTTTGCTTTTACCTCTATATTTGAAGCACAAGTGAAAAAAATAAGAATAAGTGCACTTTTATTTTAATGCACACATAGCTAAAGTAGAGCAAAACCTATTGTCCTGAATGGACATCAAAACTAACTGCCCTGTCCTGAAGGGGTTAATGGTTTAAAAGTATGTAGGAGTTTGGTGTCTATTCACTATAGATTAGTCATGAGGCCAAACTTCAAATGGCATTTCTTGTTGGTCCATTCTGAGGGATCCAGTTACCTTTGATTAACTCAGATTCACCCTACTTGTCAGAGACTACGGCTGAACAAATATTAAATGGGAACTGAGTGCAGGTATATGCACAGTGTCTCTAGAACAAGACCAGTGTACATGACAGGGTCTGTGAAGGTCCCTAGAACGTCATTAACACTTTATGCCTGAAATAGAGAACTGCAGGGAATTGAGAAGGGGATTTTAAATGTAAGGCCAAAGTAGCCGAGTTGCACACATTCTCCCTTTCTGTAGATTTTTTTTCCTAGTCAGCTACTTAGGCCTTAGGTTTAAAAAAACATTCTAAATTCCTACAATTCTCTGCAATAATGTTCTATGGACCTTCACAGATCTTGCCTGGTCTTCTTCTACTAACACTGTCCTACAACTGCTGCTTTAGAGCTTAAACTGCATCAAATGCAGAATTTTTAGTAGCGCTTCTCCTTAACTATTATTTTTTTCAGTGAATTGACCATTTCGTCAAACTAATTACATGTTGAATTGTGGGGAAAAAAACTACAGCTCGGCCCTGCAATCCTCTTTTTCATGAAAGTAGCCCATGCCCATCACATACCCCAGTAAATGTCCACCATGAGCAATTTTGGTGCTTATTAAACCCAAAGTTTAATATTTGTAGTTCAACCCATGTGAACTGTCATTACAAGTCAAATATTGAGTGACTTTTAGTAAAAAGCAAATTGGAAGATTACATTTTTTAAATATTTTGAGCAAGTATCATCATGAAGGCATTAGAACTATTAGCAAAATCAAATACATTTTCATGAAGCAGAGCTTCTACCATTAACTAAAAGACTGCATCATTTATTTTCTATATTAAAAACATATTGCACATATTACACAGTGGGATGCTATACATGTGGGAAATATACATGCTGTAACTTTAAACAAAAAATTACTTGACCGGCAGCAAAAACTGTGGTTAATATTAAACATAAATTTCAAGGTTACTTATGAACTAGAGTTAAACATTATTTTAAATCAGAGCTTCCTTTAAAAGCTTTGTTTTCCTTTGAAATGTAAATATACCTCCAGCTGAAGTTTGACACATTGAGAGTAGAGTTGAGCGGACACCTGGATGTTCGGCAGGTTCGGCCGAACTTCGAAAAAATGTCTGGGTCCGTGCTCGAACTTGACCCCGAACTTGACCCCGAACCCGAACCCGAACCCCATTGAAGTCAATGGGGACACGAAATTTTGGCCACTAAAATGCCTCTAAAAAAGTCCTGGAAAGGGCTAGAGGGCTGCAAAATGAGCATTACGTGTTATTGGCTTTCTATAAACCGAAATAGAGTCCCCATTCATAAGAATTTCCAATAGCATTACATGTATTCCATAAACCGAAAGTCTATAAACCGAATGTCTTTCGGTTTATAGACTTTCGGTATTTACAAATATGTAAATAAAAATGACAGTAACATTTCAACAAATTGGCAATGGTAAGACATGAAAATAAAAATGAAAAAAACAACAACATTTGGTTGATCTTAAAGTTGTCATATCTCTAAGTGGAAGTATACTGCGATTTAATTTGATATGTTGGTATAAGCACTACTCATTATATAACAGACAAGGGGATTAGAGAGAGCTATTCACTAGTGAGGTGCAGGTAAGTTGAAGAGATATGAATATTTTTTCAATATTTAAATATTTAACTATGCGTTTTTTTGCGGCCATTTAATGCATTGTCATCTTACTTATAATATTCTTTTTTACCTTCTGTATTATGTAGAAATGATATGGACTTTAGAGCAGAGCACCCAAGTAGTGTCTGAAGGGGGTCACATATACAAAAATGTCTGTGCATGTTGGATAATATTAATTTGTCTTACTTCCAACAATGGTTCATAGCAGCTTTCTAGCCATAGAAACTTATTGCGTATTTAGCAATAATACAAAATCAGGTAAAAATTATCTTAAATTAACGTTATTACATTTATAGGTAAATGTACATTGGGCAAAATTAAATAACAGTTTAAAGTGCTGTAAAAATGACAACATAAATGGAAATGTTGAATTATATGACTCCTGAAAATGCTAAATCAGTGGAATTGCACAGAACAAGGTTAAATATATTCTGTTTAATAACACAAAAAAACACAGAGATTGTTTTAAATTGCAGATAGAGCAAGGCCATCTCTTCAAGTTTAGACTTGCTCTGAGATATATATATATATATATATATATATATATATATATATTTTGGATTTTGTATATATATATATATATATATATATATATATATATATATATATATATTCTTTTCTATTTGTGTTTTTAATAATGAGCAGGCATTATATTATATTGTAAACTCATGGGCAGCGTCTTCCCCTCTAATGTGATTGTGTATTATATCAGATAGCAGCAAGTAGCAAAATATGTTACCACATGTAAATAATAATAAAAAATTACAATAATGCTGCCAAACTGAAATACAGAACAGAATTATATTTATTCCCATAACTATGCTTACGTTCTTATCCAATTTTGTTCCACAATTATAGACATTATGAGGTCTTAGATTCAATTTACAAAAGTTATAAGATGAGTGCACACAATTCACAACAGTTACTTGGCTATTTTTGTGCACATAGAAAAAAATGAAAAGCTCAAGTCTTTAGGTGCAAACAATAGTAATCAGCTCCTCCCTGGTGGTGTAGTGTAGCAGGACCCACTTCACGGTCCCATAGATCTGTACACAGAAAAGCAGAAAATATGCCAGCTGGAACTCTCGAATAATGAAGTGGATAGACATCCAAGCAAAATAAATATAAGCTTTTTTAATTTTGTTGGACAATAAAATATAGAGTAAGGTAAGCACACAACAGGACCAGATTAAATGCTTAAAGGGATAGTCTAGTCCCCAAACTAACTTTTATGCAAGATGAAGATTTCTGCTTTTATTTACACAAGGCTTTTTTTCCCCAGTGTGATTTGATGCAGGCATTGTGCATAAATCACTACAAATTTGCCATACAAATATATACATGTTTTTTTTTATATATCGCCCATATATGTCTGATTATTTTGTATTGTGATTAATTGTTGCATGTATATGCATTTTTTGCATTGTAGTGAGAAAATACTTTTGTAGTAAAGATTGACAAGTTTTTATAAGGGTGTGCAATAGCTTTTTTGTGTGTGACAAATACTGTACATCTAGACATTACTAAAAATCCACACTAATTTGTAGTCCTGACAGAAAATTATTTTCTATCTAGCTAAAATATTATCTAAACAATATACCTGTTCCAGTTCTAAGGACATGCCGATGTTTCTTATCAGGCCTTAATCCACAGTTCACCAGTACCATTGTACTTAACCCCTTAACACTAATGGACATATATATACGTCCTGCAAAGCATGGTCCTTGAGGACCATGAGCATGTATATATACGTCCTGAGTTTTAAGGAGCGCAAAGCTACATGCCTAAAGTTACTCTCAGAGGCTGCTTCAGATCACCACGTATGTGATCAAATGCATTTTCAACACAAATAGGCATTGATTAGCTTTCACTGCCTATGTGTGAAAAGTGTTGCAATGATGACTCGATCGAGGCATCATGCAACACCTTCTCTGCCCCCCCCCCCCCCCCCAGGTGCTGTATTGGAGGAGCATGCTCCTCTAATACAGTGTGGCCAGCAGAGAGCAAAGGAAGTGAGAAAAAGAAATCTCTTTCGTCACTCTGAAACTGTTGCTTGACTTCCCCTAGAGGCAGTCAGCAACACTACAGTTAGAAACAAAATAAAAATAAAAGGAAAAAGCTAACCCTAGATCTACTAACCCTAGCTCTAGGGTTAGGGTTATAATTAGGGTTACAGGGGGTTTCGGGTTAGTACAAGGGTCAGATTAAGGGGTGGGGTAGATTTAGGGTTAGGGTAAATTTAGGGTTGGGGTAAATTTAGGGTTGGGGTTAAAAGGTCACTGTAGAAGAAAATGGTTAGGAAAAAAAAACCACTAATATTGTTTATTGCATTAATACTTGAAATAAAACATAGACAAACATGGAAACACTGGTATTTCTAAACTCAGGACAAATATTAGAAATATATAGATGGAGACTTTTTTTTACCATTTGTAATTGTTTAAAACAAATCAGGTCAAAGTAAGAAAAAGTGTTTTTTATGGCATATTTTTATCATATATTTATATATTTTTTAATAGCAAATGATGTCACATGATGTAAATAATAGTATCAAATGAAAGCCCTATCCTGTGTAACAATATAACTGAACACTATATAACGGAACACAAAGAAAGAAATTCACAGTTCAGTAAACATATGACAAAAATAATGGAATTCTGGTCTTCAAGGTACATCAAATGCAGCATAGCAAATGCAGCATAGTCACTAAGGGGTTAAATAGGGTTTTCCAAATGCCAGGTGGTTAATTCTCCCAAAAATCACAGGCAAGGAAAGTAATTAATAAAACAGATCACAGTGGAAGAGAGTAAATTACCTCTGGGGAACTCCAGGAAGTCCAATGTGTGCTTACGATTTAAAAGTTAAACATTTAAATGTATCTAAGAAATCACTGCCATGGCACAAAATTCAAATTATGTGATGGTGCAATGCAGGACAATTCATGCTACTCAGGTATTGATCTCAATAGCCTCTGTAACACAATGTTTCAGCCCCAAGACATAGAACCAACAGGACTTGTTGTAGTGTAGACATTGTGAAAAAAAAAGTTTTGGAGACTAAAGAATGGACAGACAGGAAGAGACTGGAGGCAGCAATGTATTTACCGCGAGGCGTATTTGACGTCAGATGCGCGCCGGGTCACGTGACCTGTCGGCACAACCGCCGGGGAGCCGAACACTCAGCATGGAGGACACCATGCTGCCTGCCACAAGCCACCAGGGAAAAAGGTAAGTGCTGGGGAGATGGGGGAATGTATTGGGCAAAATGGCTGGGGCTTCTTAGTGGCAAATAGTACAGGCATATTGTTGGACATATTGGCTGGGGAATATTAATGGAAAATACTGGCATTTTATTGGGCAAATTGGCTGAGGAAAATTAATGGCAAATACTGGCATAATATTGGACAATTTGGCTGGGGAATATTAATGGCAAATACTGGGATATTATTGGGCAAATTGGCTGGGGAATATTAATGGCAAATACTGGAATATTAATGGGCACATTGGCTGGGGAATATTAATGGCAAATACTGGCATATTATTGGGCAAATTGGCTGGGGCATATTAAATGGCAAATAACACTTGCATATTATTGGGCAAATTGGCTGGGGCATATTAAATTTCAAAAAACACTGGCATATTATTGGGCAAATTGGCTGGGGAAAATTTTATGGCAAATAACACTGACCTATTATTGTGCAAATTGGCAGGGGCATATTAAATGGCAAAGAATACTGGCATATCATTGGGAAAATTGGCTGGGGAAAATTAAATGGCAAATAACACTGACCTATTATTGTGAAAATTGGCAGGGGCATATTAAATGGCAAATAATACTGGCATAATATTGGGCAAATTGGCTGGGGAATATTAATGGCAAATACTGGCATATTATTGGGCAAATTGTTTGGGGAATATTGATGGCAAATACTCGCAGATTATTGGGCAAATTGTCTGGGGCATATTAAATGGCAAAATAATACTGGCATATTATTGGGCAAATTGGCTGGGGAATATTGATGGCAAATACTGGCAGATTATTGGGCAAATTGGCTGGGACATATTAAATGGCAACATAATACTGTCATATTATTGGGCAAATTGGCTGGGGAATATTAATGGCAAATACTGGCATATTATTGGGCAAACTGGCTGGGGAATATTAATGGCAAATACTGGCATATTATTGGGCTAATTGTCTGGGGCATATTAAATGGCAACATAATACTGGCATATTATTGGGCAAATTGGCTGGGGAATATTAATGGCAAATACTGGCATATTATTGGGCAAACTGGCTGGGGAATATAAATGGCAAATACTGGCATAATATTGGGCAATTTGTCTGGAGAATATTAATGGCAAATACTGGCATATTATTGGGCAAATTGGCTGGGGAATATTGATGGCAAATACTGGCATAATATTGGGCAATTTGGCTGGAGAATATTAATGGCAAGTACTGGAATATTGTTGAGAAAATTGGCTGTGGCTTATTAATGGCAAATAATACTGGCATATTATTGGGCAAATTGGCAGGGACATATTAAATGGCAAATAATACTGGCATATTATTGGGCAAATTGGCTGGGGAATATTAAATGGCAAATACTGCCATACTATTGGGCAAATTGGCTGTGGCTTATTAATGACAAATAATACTGGCATATTATTGTCCAAATTGGCTGGGGCATATTAATGGCAAATAATACTGGCATATTATTGGGCACATTGGCTGGGGAATATTAATAGCAAATAACACTGACAATGTGTATGTGATGGGGGCATGTAAATGGGGTGATGAGGCATGTCCTTGGTGTGCAAAGTGGGTTATGGGTCATATCATGGGTGTGCATCGTGGGTAGGGGGGTGCCCAAATTTTGTGTGCCCAGGGCAGCACAAAACCAAGATACACCACTGACTGGAGGCCAGGAAAGTAGAATGAGCTTACAAGGTCAGGGCTGTCAGAACAAAAGCAAAGTCAAAAACAAGTCAGGGTCCAGGCAGGCAGAATAGAACCAGAGCTGCAGTAGCAAGCCAACATCAGCAACAAATCAATTAATGGAAAATCAACAGAGAAAAATGCACAGACAAGATATAAGTGCAAGCTGATGAATTCCTGAGTGTTTGGGGGTGTTTCACCTTTTAAGAAGGTAGGAGGTATTCCAAATATGTACTGAGTAGAGGGACATCATTAGCGCCCATATGTGTTAGCCATACTGAAGCCACAAAATGTATATAAGCTGCATGCAAAGGCTCCAAAAGAGGAAATGCAGGATGCTTAAGTGCACTGGAGGCCATGAAATATGTAAATACATTAATATATATTTAGCTTAAAAAGCACTGGTATTTTAATATTCAGCTAATAAGGGTAAAATAATGTAAAGTTTTGCATACATTACAGAAAATGCAAACCAAACAGATGGTGTCTATTTGTAATATAATAATCAGGCAGGTGCATGAATGTGTTTTATGCCTAATAAAATTATATTTTTTAATATTTCATTTATAATTTTAATATTTGCCATCAGGGTAAGCACAACATTTAATCTTATGAGGCCAAATGTCCTATATTAATTATATCCCATTAAAAAGAACAAGCTCTTTCAGCTGTTACGGATGTGATCCCATAAGATGAAAAACATTGTTTGGCTAAAATAACTGGATTAAAGTTTGTTTGATTTTTAATATAGTTGTTGCAAAACCTGCAATTTCGTTAGCACAAAAAAACTTTAATTGGGTAACACTGGCACTAATGTGCAGAGAACTTTGTTCATGCAGCAGTCTTTTACAAATGTACTGATTAAATCAGAAAATGTTACCAGATAGAGGTTAAAGAAGAAATCTTGTCTAATTATGCAGCAGTTATTAAGGAAAATGATTTCTCTAGTTCTTTTAAAACTGCTGGTATTTTGAAGTAACTCTTTCATATCATAATTTCGTGAAACTCCTTTTCTTACTGCTAAGTTTAATAATGTTACTCATGTATCTGATTGTCTCACTAAAATTATCCTAAACTATAGTATAATATATAAAATGTGAGTATGGTTTTTCATATTAGTAATGAGGCCCATATACAGTACCAGTCAAAGGTCTGAATAGAGCACACTAGTTGGAAAGTAGGTTTATTTAATTAACTGATAATGTTTCACCTTGTACAAAGTTCTTGAACTACTTGGAAAGGAAACTATGTACATTACATAAGCATGCACCAACAATTAGAGGAGCAGAGATAATAAAAAATAAAACAGTTTGTTTGTCTGAAGCACTAAAAACTTTAAAATGCTGAAATGTGCACAGCTTATTCCTGCTGGAATTTTTAAGTCAACGTGACTATTGTATGCTCTCTGAGATGTTCCATTCCCAAATCATGAGTTAATTAAGTTTTGAGATGAACATTATAGACACTGGAGATGGGCAACAGGAGATTATGACATCACTGGTGATGTAGAAGGATGACAGCAAATGAGATTCAAATCCTGAAGACCTTATGTTACAGGTTTCAAAGGTTCTAAGGATGGCATTTCTGGGTCAACAAAACTATTTTCAGCTCTCTACATTTTTAATTTCCAAAGTAATGAGTTCATTAGGTTTTGAGTAGAAAGGTGACCTGCAGAACAATAATTGTGAACTGCTGAAAGACTGAGCAAAGAAACTGCTGAGGAAACAGAGGTGTCAACCCAACCAGGATTAAATCTGCAACCCTGGGCTAACATACTAGTATAGTTGTAATCATCTTCAAAGAGGTGAGTTTTTCATAATTGCATCACAGATGAACTAGATTCTGGGTGCCCAGCTGTGGCTCTCGTGCTAGTTATGGACTACATCCAATATATTTCTCTACCATTCATAAAGACTATTGAGGCATTTTGGGAATTGTAGATTATCAGCTGCATATTTTGTACCTTGCTATATTATTCGCTTCTGATTGCCATTCATACGCTGTATTACCCGCTCCTGCAAAAGTCTGCTAAACTGTGTTACCAACTATTGCATGCTAAGCTGTGTTACTGAGCACTGCATTCTTAGCTGTGATACCTTCTCCTGTACAAGTCTACTAAGCTGTGTTACCTGCTCCTGCAAAAGTCTGCTAAGCTGTGTTACCAACTACTGCATGCTAAGCTGTGTTACTGACTACTGCATGCTAAGCTATGTTACCGACTACTGCGTACAAGCTGTGTTTCCCTGCTAAAGTAAATCTCATTTTATAAAGTACTTTTGTTTGATGGTTATTGTTACACCACTGCACATTGGTCTCCTCTCCGTGTACTCACCCTCACAATCTGCCCTCTATGACTATTGACAAAGAAATGCCAGGAAGTAGATGTTCAGAGATATTGTTACCCAATATTATTAAAAAGCAAATAACTACTCTTCTGAACCAATTTAGAAATGATTAAAGAGGGACTAAATATTTATTTTTGCCTCTTTAAAATTACAATCTTAAGTGTGCACCATTCTAATGTATTCACCACTAGTCTTTGCAGAAGCAATACTTGTCATCATCATTGGGTTCTTCTCCTGGATGTGGAGGTGTGTTTGGCATCCTGAGGTTTTGCTTGGCATCAAAGGCATAGCACACCAATCAACACTACCAAGTCACAGAGCAGAAGTTCTGCATAATGGCAGCCTGGAAGTCTCCGTGAGACTACCTAAAGAAATTAGAATCACTAAATGTTGTTTTTGTGGGTTTGGTCTCTCTTTAACATAAGTCTTATTCAGTTAAATATCTGATGATATGTTTATTTGAAACTGGTTGTAGCATTTCAAGATTTGGAATCTTTGCCCAAACTAGTTGATTGCATAAATCACTAATATCTGTTTTTGCGCACATTCTTCCTTGATCTGCCATTGGTGTTATACTAAAATGGTTTTCAATGTTTCCCTCTGTTTTATTGTCTTATAGAAATCTTCTGCTGAGAGATATATCCTTAAAGAGGAGATTTATTCTGCCGTGATGGGGTACATGTGTTTTTTCGGAATTTTCCATCTAACATTCAGATCCATTCTCTCCAGAGTAACTTGCCTTTTCAATATATCCATTAAAAACCACTAAGAGATTGTTGCAGAGACTGATTACATGAAAAATGTTTTTTTTTTTTTTGTTATATTTAAGCTTTGTGGAAAGACCATTGCCTTGGAACTGTTTACAGATTTTGAAACAATCTTAAAATTCCATATACAGGTATGAATTATACATACCAAATGTTTTTATTTAGCACAGAAATGTATGCACCATATTTAGCTTGCTTTCTTCAAAAGAAAGTTAGCCATCTGCTAAGCTACATCGGTCGTCAGGGTCATTTATTCCTGCACCTACTGAACATCTTAAGAGTCAAAAATAACTGGTAATTATGATGTAGCATTATCTTATTGCTCTCTAACTGATGGGCATGCTGTCATAGTCAATGTTTTTATAACTCCTGACTGCTGTTTGTTTCCCCATCATATTTCCCTGTATTTTATTGTGAAATGCTAAATCCATTTGTATTTTAAATTCCACATTGCAATTATTATGTTCAGCTTTATTATTTTATTTTTAACCTAAAAATACTGACATTATTATCCCAGCGCAAACTGCCACATAATCTCCATATTTTTTATTTTTGATAAAAAAGGCAGATTTCAGACTATTTTTTAATAGTCTGAGTGATCTGTGGATCCAGTGACTCCATACATGGTATAGCTACAGTAACTATCCCAAAGGTTTTGTAGCAAAATAAATGTAATACTGTTCAATCTAGTAGGGAACTGCATACTTATTGCTTATATCTGACATGTTCTTGTCTCTTCTAATGTCAAAAGCAACAGTGACTCAAACATTCAGCTGAATAGATCCCATTGGTTATTCTAATAAGGATCTCCAACAGCCAGGAACAAGGATTGCAGCTCAACCTCTAGCCAGGACTCAGTGTAGGGTGAAATATTGGGTATAGTGGTTTACCCATCACCAGAAAACACCCATGTTGGAGTAAAAACAAGAATTCATTTATTAAACAGGCACGCAGTGAAGATGTAACCCCTTCCAAGGTCAGGGCTCATAGCCTGTAAGGAAGAGGCTGGCCATCGGGTTTCTCAAGTAGCCCAAGTTAAAAAGGTTTTGGTGATGCTGTCCGTATACTGAAAAAAGCAATTACAACCACATATTAATGCTTTCTATTTAACCAATTTCTACCATTCTCCTATTCAATTTGTACATCATCTCTGATATTGGTATTATATATATACGTGAACTACTTTAGTTACAGACACTATTATTGCATTATCATCTGTGGCAGTTACCCCACCAAGATGTATGCTTTGTCTATGTAAAAGTACAGCAGTTTTGTGTGAGTGCAGTATTGTTTTGAATGGGTTGCTTATCTGGACTTGGGTTTGGATGAAGCCAAATTGGGATGGCTAGACATCTGGATGTCTGATCAGTGTGTGTATATATATATATATATATATATATATATATATATATATATATATTCACCGATCAGCCATAACATTATGACCACCTGAAAAATATTTTTTGGGTTCCCCATTTGCCGCCAAAACAGCCATGACCCATAGAGGCATTGCCTCCACTAGACCTCTGAAGGTGTGCTGTGATAGTTGGCACCAAGATTTTAGCAGAAGACTCTTTAAATCCTGTAAGATGTGAGGTGGGGCCTACATGATTCAGACTTGGATTGAGATCTGTGGTTGACTAGGAGGCCAAGTAAACACCTTGAACTCGTTGTGTTCCTCAAACCATTCCTGAACCCCTTTTGCTTTGTGGCATGATGCATTATCCTACTGAACTAGGGTAAATCCAATCAGGGAATACCTTTCCCTTGAAAGGGTGAACATGGTCTGCAACAATGCTTAGGTAGATGGTACGTGTCAAAGTAACATTCACATGAATGGCAGGACCCAAGGTTTCCCAGGAGAACATTGCTGGGAAATATTGTACTCTGCCATCCACATGATGCAAAAGAAGATATGATTCATCAGATCAGGCCACCTTCTTTCACTGCTCCACAGTCCAGTCCTGATGCTCACATGCCCTTTGTAGCAGCTTTCACCAGTGAAAAGAGGTGGGCACCCTTACAACATGGGCAACCTGACTGGTCTGTGTCAATGTAGCACCATACACAATAAACTGTGATGCACTGTGTAGTCTAGCACCTTTCTATCAGTATTACCTTTTTCAGTAATTTGAACTGCAGTAGCATGATTGTTGGATCAGACCACAAGTGCCAGTCTTCATTCCCGCATGCATCAATCGGGCTTAGCCACCCACTACTGTCGCTGGCTCACTGCTTTTACTTCTGGGGACCACTTTTGATAGGTACTGACCACTGCAGACCAGAAACATCCCACAAGAGATGGAGATTTTTAGATGATCTGAATCAGTTGTCTAGCCATCACAGTTTGGCCATAGTCAGTGTTGCCCAGATCCTTACACTTGCCCAGTTCTCCTTCTTCTAACACATCAACTTTGGTGACAAAATGATCATGTACTGCCTAATATATCCTATCTAATGATAAGTACCAAGATAATGAGATTATCAGTGCTATACACTTCACCTGTCAATGTCATAATGTTATGGCTGATCTGTGTATATAAATATATATGTCTCTAAATACTGTTAGGAATAAGGATGATTACTATTCATCCCACTGTGACGAAACCCACCTTTTTCCTTGACCACTCACCTTATGAGTCTCCTGTTCCCTTCTATGTTCTGTAGCAAATGCTACGTAAATTGTTGGACCTATATAAACAAATGTTATTGTGATGTGATACGGAGATACATAAACATATATTTATTGTTGTTAAGTCTAAAATACTTTCTTTTTATGCATAAAACACAGACTAGTTTAAACCTTAAATGGTGCCTTGATTCACAGCCCCCACTATCTATTTGGTATTTATTACAATTCCTGCCTAGCTTTCTTTTTTGTTGCTTTCCACAGTACGAAAAACAATTGCTGTGTTAAAAAACATCTTATGGTGCAGTCTCCTGAGATGTAAAAGTAGGACACTAGAGTATACCTTCAATATTTTCTATGTGAAATTGAAGCTCTTACAATAACACACAGGGAGAAGGTTATCTTTAAATAATGATTCATCCAGCAAAATGTTGTAATGAAGCAGAGATTTACAATTTGGTACACAAGCTTTATGTAATCTAAACTTCACAATTGCTGAAAAATGATATCATAAGTGAAAAATAATGATTTTGTCAAAACATGTCATAGAAAATCACTGCCTGTAATACTTAAATATGTGGATTCTACATTTTACAAAATAGTACAGTGTATTTTCTAACAAATTAAAAGATTGTGGCTTTTTAAAAACTGTGAGGGGAAAAAGAAGTATGATTATTTATCATCTGTGTAACTATCATATACAAGTCAGTGTAATACACCAGTGGGTGCTTCAAACCCGTTTATACAAGTCAGATACATTTAACACCCAAGGTCCGGTACCACCAGCCATGTAACACTTTGAATATGGATTATAAATAAAGAAGTACGATTTTTTGCACTTTTGGATAGCGAGTGCTGTGGATATAGATACCTAATTCTGACAAGAGCTGTTTTCATTCATCTGCTAAAGAGATGTCAGGAGTAGATTCTGCATAACATAAAAGGTAGATATTAAAATGCTAGGTTTTGAGAACATGAAAGTATTAGAATGTTATTTCGCTTTGTGAAGATCATTGCCATACAAAAGCTGTAAAAGGTTGAGTTAAGATGAATATAAGATGAATTACACAAAGATATTAAAGTCTATGGGAAGTCATAAAACAAAGTTAACCTCTTTGCAACAGTTAACATGCCGGTCAAGTCACGCACAAACATAATATTTGTGACAATTGAAGTGCTTGGAGTCAACCGCATGTGGGCTCATCCAGGCAGTATCCAGGCATTTCTGTATCTTGCTTTGCTCGACTGTTAATGTTTGTGTAATGCCTCACCCAGTTTGTAGACTCATCCAAGCTGTTCCAGTAATTTCAGTATCCTTTTGATTTGCTTGCTTGTTTATTTTCTATGCTTGCTCCTGCTCTTGCTTTTCTCTCTGTACTTGCTTATTACCTTTGCTCATTCCTGTTTTGCATACTGTACCTTGTTCCCTCTCTATCTTGGCCACATAGGGGTATCCCCCACAGAGTTCATCCCTCTCTAGCTTGGCCACAGACTGGTACTCCCCCAGAGAGACACATGCCCAATCTGGAGACAGCCCGGATCCTGCCCTGTTCCAGAGTAGCCCTACCTGTGAGCACTCCATGATTTATGAAAAGAGAATCTGTATGTGTGATGACTTCTGTTCCCTTAAAAAAGTTATCCAGCAAAGCAGTAGTGTTGGTCACCTCTGGAGGTTGCGCATGTAACTGTAGGCTATGTCTACTCTGATGCCTTGTATCGTGTTTCCCTGTATTTTTCAGCCCTGCTATCATAACTTCTGTTTAAGTTACTTTATTTTTTATAGTTCAACCCTGTATTATCTCAGCCCTGCTTCGGAAATCTGTTAAACTTGCATGTTCCTGTTACTTTACTCTCTGCTCTGATCCATTTCTGGTTTTCTTGCTCTCTCTTATTCTATTGCTTCATTCCAGGTTTTCTTAGTTTCCTCCTGCTTAGTTATTCTATCAATTCAACCACACCCATTTCCTCTGTTTTCTGTCTTCAGCTCTGCAGGTATTTCTCTGTTTGTATGTCTATATATTGTTATTAGCTTGTTATTCAGTTTTAGTGTAGGGACTTGCCTAATTGTGAGGGACCTTGATGTGGTTAGCAAGCTTTATCTTATGGCCATAATTTAACCAAATCCTCCATTTCATCTAAGAGTGTTAGGTCAGTTCCTGCATGTTTGTTTGTATGTATATGGTACCTTATCCTCTCTCCCTGAAGCACCTGAGGATTTCAGCTCCTCTCACCTATCCCCATGTCCATCTTGGTTCCTCCTATAAAGCGACTGAGGATCTTGGCTCCTCACTCCATTCCTTGTGTTCCTTTAGCCCGTAACCTGTCCCCTGTATGTTGTTCTGTGTTATATATGTATCTTTGCCCTTCCTTGTATGCTTTAATTCTCCCTTTACTCCTTGCTTTGTCCTGCAGCCCTGCACTCTATATTTTTGCTCTGTTCTGCTTCAGATCCTTTGTACTCCCTTTGCTCTTTGCTTTAGCCTGCTACATCCTGATAACCTGTTCTAGTGATACTCCATGTTCGCTCCAGGATGTTTGCAGGATCTCTTCAGTTATCACCTAGTCTTCACTGGATTCGATGACTGCTTCACAGGGCCTGAGAACATATAACAATATTTTGGTTGCACTAAAAGAGCTTTACAAGCTAGGACGAGGGATAACTTAGGGTCCATTAATGAAAAAGACACCAAGTCCCTGATAGGTAGGCATTTCCAATCCGCACAGAGGGGGGAGAGCAAAATGTGAGATGCCAAGTTATAGAAAAAGTGAGAACCTCATACAGAGGATGGTACCTGCATACCATATTATTCCACAGAGCAGTCTATTAGATCTTTACCATAGAAACTAGGAAATAGTATAGCATAAATTCACAGTGGGATATATCGGTTCTGAGAGACTATAATAGTATTGTAGGCTTTCTAAAAAATACTATCATTGCTTTCATTTGATTATTTTCTAGTATAGATTGACATTGTGTTGTCTACCTTACAAAACAGTGTATTTTCATTAAAAAAATATATTTTAGTTTGTGCATTTAATAACGCAAAGATTTATTTTCTGTCACTCTCTGTCCCGCTCTCTCTCTCTCTCTCTCTCTCTCTCTCTCTCTGATTACTCTAAATATAAACATATAACAACTATACAATAATACACAAGTCATTATCAAAATGATGTCTAATTTGTCTAATTTGATCTATAAGACTGGGAACTGGGGACTAATAAAAGTATTTAGAAAAATTGGGAAGACTAGATGGACCGAATGGTTCTTATCTGCCGACACATTCTATGTTTCTATGTTTCTATCTGTTTATTTGCAGAGTATTTTGTTTTGGCTATCTTAGTGTCTTTAAGATTTCCTTCCTGTCAGGTTACATGATGTCAATTAAATTATACATTTCAATCTGTTATGATAGAAATGTCAGTAAGATTGTTAATTCCACTTCATCTCAATTTATGGTTTAGTGTTGAATAAGTTAAAACTTGTTAAGTATTACTAACCAACCATTTAAACAAAAACAATTGTAATTTCTTCTTTTTTGTCCTAACTTTAATGAATATGTGTGATTTTACATACTATTTTACAGCCTTAAAGTGCATTTATATGTACCATCAGCATGATTTCCCTTTTTTATGGAGCCTTTTTCTTTTTTAGGATACATCCTATATATTGTCCACAGACCAGTCACATGATCACTTCTCTGCCCAATCAAATATTGCCAAAA
Source organism: Pelodytes ibericus (assembly GCA_036172795.1). Lineage (NCBI taxonomy): Eukaryota > Metazoa > Chordata > Amphibia > Anura > Pelodytidae > Pelodytes > Pelodytes ibericus. The sequence goes on from CM069863.1 coordinate 160,072,648, forward strand.
AAATGTTGTGTTGTTTTGCTAGTTGCAGTTTATTTAGTAATGATGGTACATACAAATGGAAGAGAAACACAAACAAGTAGGTCCATTATATAATCACATGATATTGCACCCCTTTTTGAAAAGTTAAACTACTTCAATTTAGGTAACTAAAATATCCAAATAGAAGTAATTGTTTATTCACTTTATTTTAAGAAGAACACAATGTAAATCTACACATTTGTAACAGCTGCAGGAGAATCCGCGATGCAGATACTTGACACTGTGATGTTGCGGAGACAGACACGTCTGTAACCTGGGCCTGTGAGTAGTGAGAGGAGGTCTTCTGCCCCAACCAGAGCTACCTTTGTTTGAGCTGCAGGCACAAAGGAAAGTTTGCTGCACCCCTACCACTCTCCGGACACCAAGCTGGGACAGTTTCAGAAGAACAGAGTATAGTCACAGCTGTAGCACACCAGGAACACTCTGAAATGAAGTCAGCTGGGGTTGTGGAGCTGGGTGGACTGGACAGGAAAGACAAAGTTAGTAGATAAAGCCAGGCCAAGGTCAAAACATGCAGGAGAATGAGGGTAGTTTGAGGAAATCCAAAGGTTGATACACAGGAACATATAGTAGAATACTCAAAAGCTGGGACAACACAAATGATGCTAACACAGGTAATGAGAGAGGTTAAATGATCTGAATTTATACCATTAGATGCCTTCAGGACCACCCAGGTATGATGGAAAAAGGTTATAAGTGCGGCAGCCATGTTGGAGACCATAGTGCTCCAAAAACATAGTGCTGCGGGTGATAGCATTACACGTAGATAACACAGACTCCTGAAATTTGTCGGGAGACTGATTTATACATCAGACACCAATTGCGCTGGATATACCACAAGAAATAAATAATTTCATTCTGAATCCTTCTGGGGAATTCGAGCAGATACCTACAATACTGGTTTTGTCTGGTGTCATATCACAGCAAGGAAGCAGAGCTCTGACCGAGGTACTAAGGGATGTGATGGATTCCCTGATACCTCAATCAGAGCTATTCTTTCTTGCTGTCATCTGATCTCAAGACACAAGATAGAACTAGTGTTGCAGATAATTGCTCTAATTCACCAGACAAGCCAAGTGTATAGAGTCAAAATCATACCAAACAAGAATTAACATACAATTAACATTTTGGTAACATTAGGACATTAGTTCATACAATGGGAGAAACACAGTAGTGTTTACAGGACAAGATACAATCTTATCCTGGAGAAAACACAATGGGAAATCTGCCTGACACATTTCAGAATACAAAGGTGTTCAGTTCAGATATGTACACAGTACACTCAATTACATTAACATCCTAATTAAAGGACATACCATAATTAAAAATCACAAATGATTGAAATTAACATTGCACACAACACATTAAGCATATAACTTCACACAAAAGAAAATATTACAAAATGTATGTTAATTCCTGTTCGATTTGATTTTTACTAAATTTCCTGTGTCCTGATGGAATTTGCAGCTTGGGGGATGGAAGGAACCTCAAATCTATACCAGGCTAAACAGTCTTCAGAGTCCTTAGTAGACATGTGCAAAACAAACATTTTCGTTTCGTTTTCGTCCATTCGGACGGAAATGATATTTATTTTGTCTAAAACGAATTTCGTTCATTACTGCATTCGTTTCAGACGAAATTCGTTCATTATTTTTGTTTCGTTTCATTTTATTCGTTCGTTTTTTAGAATACGTGTAATACTATTGGCTTTCTATAAACCGAATGAGAGCCCCATTCATAAGAAATTCTTATGAATGGGGCTCTCGTTCGGTTCATAGAAAGGCAATAGTACTACACGTTTTCTTTAAGCCGAAAGTCTATAAACCGAAGGTCGTTCGGTTTATAGATTTTCGGTTTATAGAATACATAGAATTACATGTTCGGTTTATCGACTTTCGGCTTATGGAATACATGTAATCCTATTGCTATTCTATAAACCGTACGTTATTGGCTTTCACTACACAGACTAGAGTTACCATTCATAAAATGTATGAATGGGGACTCTGTTTCGGTTTATAGAAAGCTAAGAAGTTGAACGAATGAACAAATGGTTTAATATAAACGAAAATCATTCGTCCATTCGTGCTATAGTATTGACATTACTATAAACCGAAATAGAGTCAGTTTATAGAATGCCAATAGACTTACATGCATTACATAAACCGAAAGTCGTTCATTATGTCTGTTTATGGAATGTAGTGTACTATGCTATTGTATTCTATAAACTGACTCTATTTTGGCTTATAGAATGCCAATAGTACTACGAATGGACGAATGAACGAATGATTTTCGTTTATTAACCATTCGTTCATTCGGCTTTCGTTAGCTTAGCATTTTCGTTATTCGTTTTTCAAACGAATGAACTAAAATGCTATTTTTGGACGTAAATGCATTTGTCCGAAAACTAATGCACATGTCTAGTCCTTAGTAACTTGGGGGAACATGGCACTTAGTACATGGGGTAACTTGGGGTAAACAGGGTCAACAGTCTTCAGAGTCATTAGTACTTGGGGTAACATGGTAACATATCAGGAGGAAAATTAATCCAAACAGAACCCCTGTACCCTCCTTCTCAAAACAGAAACCCTTAAAAAAGCCCTGGGCCCATGAAGTATAGGCAAGAGGTGGACCCTCAGTCCTCTCTGGGAGCCAGGCCATGGAGGCTTCTGTGACAAGCATGAACATACCTATTGTATCATATACATTTCATGTAGAAGATGTCATGTATAGAAACATTGCTATACAGTACCTTTGACTTGTGCCTACATGAACACTTATATGTCAGTCTCCATATGTAATAGCTGAATAGTACATGAAATAATATTACTTCTGTATTAGTTTAATATCGGAAATATTTATTACTAACATGTCTTATGCTTGGGCTTCTAGGTGCTCATCAGGAGCAATCTCAAAATATTATTTATCCTTCCACTTATGTTTTCTACTTTCTACTAAAAGTAAATATTCTCTGTTTGCCAATAATGCCCCCTTGGGTATATATGTGACTACTATATCTGTAGAAACCTTATAAAAGTATATTCATATAAATTTTTATATAAAAAATAGCAATATTTGTATTATAAAAGGTAGTTGGATGCCTTGTTTTGCTCTAATTCACTATGACTATTTTGTAGATTGTTAATGCAATATAAATAACACTACCAATGTTTACAATATTTGCTTTTTTATTCTTCATAAAATTCATTATAAAATAACTGTCAATAGACATTAGCGACTCTAATGCTTACTCATCTCATAGCTGTGCAGTACATACTGATTTATGATCTTAATTCTAATTAACATTCACCTAGCATGAATATTGATTTGAAAAACCAGTTAGGCATTATTCTAATTTTGTACCTTAATCATTAGCAAGACATTTTCATTTACAGAAAGTTTCATCTTATGCCATTATCATATGATTTGGCAAAACAAGGGACTATGCTTTTACGAATACTTGTCAAAGAAAATTATTTAACCATATTAACAAAATAATGCATTTGTTTTTTACATCATGCCATTTTAAAAAAAATTTATGATTTGGATATGTGTTTATATTTAACTTTTATTTTATCTTCTTGTGACGAAAGTAAAATCTACAAACTGTCTTTCTGTGTACTTTATGTTTATTATTATTGTGTTATTTTATATCACTATTGTATTGTACAGATTGTGCTTATGAGAGTATATAATTGTTTTGCATGCAGATATTCTGAAGGAACAGGAGTCAATCCAATAATGAATACTGTGTGTACTTTCTGTCACCCTTTATAACCAAGTACAATTTGTTTTCAAAAACATCTTCTGATATTTATTCTAAATAATACTTCCACTATTCTAGTTTAGATTCACTCTGTTTATTGCAGCTTACTGGTTATGTTCAAGAGCTTACAATTAAGCACCCAAAGTACAAAATGCATTCCGCTTCTCAGCCATATCTGCCCATTTTTCCCTAACAGATAAAAGACTTCACAGCAGATTTCTTGATTATTGATTTCTAGAGACAGTGCAGACTTATTGCAATTTTAGACTTGTTTTAACGTTATTTGAATGCTCTTCCTATACTGAGCCAGGGAGCTCTGGTGAAGGATCGGACAAATCCACTGACCTGATCACCTCGTGTGAACGGTTAATGATATATTCAAAACCTAACTCCTCATTAAATCCTTCAGGAAAATAATTGTTTTGTAATGTCCATTCTGGACAATAGCTTTTTTGCTACTTTAGTTATGTGTGCATTTAAATAAAAGCACAGGCTTGCTTTTTCAATAAATCCCTTCATAAAGTATTTTTTTTTTTGTAAGGGTAGATAGAGCTTTCTATTGAGACCATTTTTTTTCACTTCACCCTTTATGTAATGTATAAAATGTAATAAAGAGTGTAAACATGTATACACTTTCTTTCTGTAACACAGTATATTTCTTTCTCTCTCTCTCTCTAAGACAGAGGGAAGATTTTAACATTCAGTGTTTATCCAGCACTGATTGCCATTTATTGTATTTTTACATTTATTGCATGTGATCAATGTGATTGATTTTCACAGTGATCTCATTAATAAATGGTTGAGCATGGTCTGCCTAACTGTTCAGGCAACCAGGATCAACTCCCCCATACTTTCCTCATTGGGGCTACCTGGGTATCTAGAAATTCTGGTCTTTCCATGCCACCGATGTGATCCTAATATGTCCAGACTTTGGAGGTTTTTCAGAGACTGGACAAAATACCCTTTAGTAAATACATGTAGTAATAATATTAAATTCTAACACTGCACAGGATTTGCAAGAATATCTGAAATTTCCTCAAGAACAAAAACATACAAATAAGATTAGATTGATACATTTGGCATCACACTTTGAACATTATATAACTACTTAAATCGTATAATCTTGTCTTTGCGCAGAGCCGTAATAATCTATTTTTGTGCTTGAGGCAAGCATAAGGAATCATGCAACTTGATATAGTGTCCCACTATACATACACTATGGTGTATTGGAAGGAGCAGGAGGTCTGTGCTCTGATAGTCAAGCAGCAGAGCTCATCTTTATACTGTTCCTTTACTCTCTGTGCCACAAGTGCACCAGTGCCTGAATAAGGCAGTGCATATCATGTATATAAAGGTATGCAACCAAACTACAGTAGCACAAAGCCTAACTTTGGTCCTCATCTTGGGCACCCAAGGTTTGTGCCTCACCCGCCTAACCCTTGTTACTGCTCTGTCTATGAGTAATGTTTCTTGGGCAATAACATAATGCTTCATGGTAGAATAGACTATATGTTCAACTGTGAAATGATAAGAGAATAGCACAAATCAGACATTAACCACTGAGTTAGAGGGGCAACGATTTAAAAGTAATATCAGGAAGTATTACTTTACTGAGAGGGTAGTGGATGTATGGAATAGCCTGACAGCAGAAGTGGTAGAGGTAAACACAGTCAAGGATTTTAAGCATGCGTGGGATAGACACAAGGTTATCCTAGCTATAAGACCGGGAACGGGGGACTAATAAAAGTACTAAAAAAAAAAAAAAAATTGGGCAGACTAGATGGACCGAAAGGTTCTTATCTGCCGACACATTCTATGTTTCTATGTTTCTATGAGTTTGTGAAACAGGCAAGATTGAGATTTTTTTTAGATGATTTATACATTATTATGCAGTTTGTTAGGCTACAAGTAATAAGACAGTTCATTTTTTGGGGGGCTCTATTTTGAAGGGAGTCAATTTGGTGAATTACATTGAATTGACTCAAAATGCTCAACTGCTGAACTGACTTGAAATGCACCCAAAATGTACTGAAATGACAAAAATTAGCTTCAAACATCCCTTATCCATAGTAGGATTGACATGAATTGCCTTAGCAGAATTTTTCTGAAATACCCAGATTTGAAATATGTAAAAAAAAAAAAATGCCCTCATTAAATAAAAAAATAACTAATATATAAATGATTAAAATGTACCTGTGTGTGTTATGTAGCATAATATATATATATATATATATATATATTTGTGTTCGGGGCTATTCTCGTAACATGACGTCAGCATAGTATGGTGTAACCATGGTATGGACAAGTCGGTTGAGGTGTGCCTAAACCGCCGTATGCGGTAGGCCTGTAATAAAGAGGGCAAAAATAAGCAGTGTCTTTGCCAAGGAAAACATATTACATGGAAAAAACATAGTGCAAAGAAAATACCTCAAGATGACCGTATAACAAATGCCGTCCACCTGCTAACACAGATTGAGGTATATACTAGGCAGATGCTGAGGCCTTCCAGCGGCCCAAAGACTAGACTACATGTACTGGAATATTCTTCTATCCTTGGACAGTGTTCGGTATGTATCGTGAGTATGCGGATGATTCCAGCGACCCAGTGTATGATAACATGAACTGAAATCGTGACACTGGAGGCTATGTACACTGCCCCTATGCAGAAGGAGTGCCCTGAGTAGTAAGCTGGGCTGTGACCTAATTGAGTGAGTAATGACCTGACGTAGGTCATGAAGGTTGTAGAGGTGAGTGTTGACCTTGCGAAGGTGTTGTATGATACTGAGTAGAAGGTGGCAAAAGAAGCGAACCCCAAAAAAGAAATGTCAAACAAAGGCCTGCTAGAAGTCGTGTTTCCGAAAGGCCTCTTGGAGTAACGTGAAGGCCCTGTCGTATGGTATGACAATTGACAAGATCGTACTGGCAGGCTAGCTAAGCCGGATGGCGAAACATTATACTAGGTTGGTGACAGGTGAGGCCCTACTAGTTGCCAAGTGGCTTGAGAGGCTCTATCTATGTGTTGGCGCGAGGGGATTCTAGGCCACCCGTTGTGGTGGCAGGATCGTTGGCCTCTCGGTGACAGTAAGACAGAAAACAGGGGAAGGGAGTGACAGGTGAGGCCCTCTCTATGCAACATGCGAGGCGACTAACTCACTTGTGGCCCGTTGGGTGTGTGCCTCCGAACGGTGAGGCGGGGTGTTGGCCTCGCGGGACCTCTAACCGAAGGCAAATGCCAAGAAAGGGTAACTACCTATTGGGGAGCCTGTGACCCTAATTGCCAGCACTCTAACCTAGGGGGGGGGGGAGAAATGTATGACTGAAAACCATATGAGCAGGCGAGCGTACCTGGTAGAAAGAAATATGTCACAGCTAACACGAGTGGAGAAATAAAATAACCTAGACCGCCTGAAATGGGTGAAAGTAACATAGCGAGAGTAGGCAGATGGAGTGTGATCGGCAAAGCCCGGAAGGTGTAGGGAATACCCGGAAAACGTGAATGTGCTACAAAGGGTAAGGGATGCCGTAACCTAAAACCAAAATACTGGCTAGAAACAAGTGAATTCTGTAAAGTTGCTTGGAATATTCCTGTACTGTAAAGAACGTAGGAGTGGTAGGATTAGTGCGTGTGATTCCACCCGAGAATTCATGCTGGAAAAAGAACTGTATCCTGATGTGTCCGCAATGTCAAAGGCCCCACAGAAATGAGGCCCGTATGCGTCGTGAAGATTGATTAGCATGAAGTGGTGAAGCGAGACAATGAGCATGGGTGTAACATTGTCATACACCGGCTAATACACCTGACGGCACTGAAATATGGGCATGAGAGCAGTGAGTGTACGGTAGCTCGTGTAGAACATCACTTCCCGTGAAGGCTATACAGACTGTTACGTGGCTGTACTTACCCAGCTAAAGGGAAAGCTAACCAAGCCTAATACGAACATTTGTAGTTGGTTCTAGCAACCCCTGATCATAATCGACACAAGCAAGCGTCGCTGTAAAGATGGTCAGAGCTCAAGGAATTGGCCTCACGGGACCAGCTAGTGACGACTAAGTCCAGCGCCGAACCCTGCACAGCCAGTTCTCTGGCCCTGTGCGGGTGCTTGATGAAAGGGGTATAACCACGCCCCTAGCGAAACCCAAGCAACGCCTGTAGAGACCCATGACACAAGGAGGGAAAGAGCGGGAGGAGAGAGAAGAAGAATGGGAAGGGGTAATCGTATAACAGAGCGGGTAGGGGAACTGAACTGAAGTAAACTACTGCCGGTATGACTCTGCAGACAGGAAATCACCATAGGCCCTGAGTGCCCAGAAGGGATTACGGAAGGTTAACAACTCCCCTTATAGGAGATGCTAGAAACTAAGCAGCGTAAGTGTAGACTCGAAAGTGACAGAGGAGAAACACTCATTAACTTCCTATACCGGTGAACATGCCCCTGCAGTACCCACAATCGAAACCCAAGAAATACGAATTACAAGGCGTAACACAACAAGATAGCAGTGAACGCTGAACCCTCTGCCTTACTGCCAAAGCATATCGGAGTAAACCTATGAACAAAACCCACAAAATAAGACATACCAGCATCCCACCCTAGCCGGTCACGTAGGAGAGAGGTCGCACTTACAAATATGTTGCTGTATGAGAACATATGCCTACATACAGACATACAAACCATGCTGGCCATGACAAATAAAGATTGACAGTAATGAACGTAGCTGATGAGAGTCAACTTAAACCTGAAAAGCAAGCGTAGAGCAATAGGTAAAGCGAACTCTGATACTAGCTGTATGTAGCACGTAAGGCATGAGAAGCGCAACAGGCGCTACCGTAAAATGTAAATGGAATTAGTACATGACAAATGAATAGTAGCGTGCAGCAAGAAGCAGGAAAATAAGCATACAACGATATGCCGTTCAGTTAGAAAGTGCTAAGTATACAGAAGTAAGTGGTAAGTAGGGTGACACTAGTATGCGTTGGAAATACAGGAATAGATAGTGTGACAAACCATCCCTGGCAGCCTGGAGGCTTTGTTTAGTAGTGTCCCGAGCAAGTTGACAGATGAGAACCTGTCGGCAGGGTGGAACCTGCGTGGTCTCTGGCTGCCGTGTCCCTGTGTGTAACTGATGCGTCAATAAAATACATACCAGGCAGCCAGAAGCCTGAAATGAGCATACAACGTGATGCCGTGCAACATGACAGAAAGTATACCTGGATACAGAAATAGACAGATTTAAACAAACAATCCCCCGCAGCCAGTATGCTTCATTTAAGTAGTGTACTTAGCAAGCTGAAAAAATGAAACCTGTCAGCAGTGAGGAAACCTGCGTGGTCTCTGGCTGCCGTGTCTGCGTGTGTAACTGACACATCAAAAAAAATACGTCACAGAAAAGTAAACGGGAAAATAAACTACATAACAATTCATTGAAAACTGCTCCATCAGCCCATGACAATCGATTACTGGTCAATAAGGATCCCGTCACCTCCCATATGTCACCACCGCACCACCCAGTGCTTGCTGACCAGAAGCACATTTAAAATAAGTGTCATCGAGTGCTTAACACTGAGCCCATAAGTCCTTTACCTTGGATGTAGGAGCCATTTCTGGTGGAGACAATCCTTACCAGTGCCTGCGTGTAGATGATTCGACACAATGACTGAAAAAAGGAGTAAGTGCTTGCCGTGCGTGACGCAAGCTACTGAATAGATTCAAAAGAATAAAAGCGAAACAGCATCATATCTGGCTGAGCGACAATGACTGGGGGCAGTGTTAGCTACACCTGCATCGATACTTACCATAACATACCCACAACGACGGAAGCCACCTCTGCTCCCTGCACCCCCCGAATCATACATGTGCCAGACGTATGTTATACGCTACTTTATATCTTGTGCGGATCTGGGACTATTTCTATTTGTATGTTATACGCTAACATCACACGGAAATATGAACAGCGTTAACATACCTGCCGGAGAGTAGAAGAATGCAACCAGGAACCTAGCAGTTACCCCGTCAGAGCGCATACACCAGATTGAACGCTTACTGGTGGAACACAATCTGTGATGGGTAAAGTATGAGTACAGAAACCAGGCCCATTTGGATTATGTGGAATCCACGATGTATTGATAACTTGGAAGAAAACATAAGGTAAAACTTATATCAAGTGTAAGGTCAGAAGCAACAAATATGTACTTGTCTACTTGAACCTTTATAACAAAATATAGGGGTAATGCTATATACGAGGAAAGAAAGTTATCCATCAATCGAAGCCATACGTGTAATATGAAGATCCAAGTACCTCTGACTAAGTAACTTGTCTGCCTCCTGATAGAACCCCGCGGAGAAAAGAGGGTACCACGTGGCATGCTCTCAGACAAGCATCTACATTCAAACATACATTCGATGCAATGATTCCATAAGTTCATCCTTGCCTACAGGCAGTGTTTGAACAGAAACAGCTGACTGCAGCCTTGAATTACGTTACTTAAGGAAGCGTGGGTAAGCAGACCGGACATATACTGAACATAAATGCTTAACCACGGATATACATATATATACACCCACGTCATACTAGTCATGAAACCACATATACATGTTTAAACATCCACCGAGTGTAACTTAGGGCTGGCTCCCTGAAAATCATAACAGTGCTTAGCGCAACTACAACTACCGGCATGCCCTGCGCGGAAGTGCCTTGCGCATGCTCGAGCAGGTCCGGGTTGTCTGAACTACATCCCCCATGTTCCCCTGCGGTGGGAGCGTACCAATGCTGCTGTGTAAAAACGGGTGAACAGACCAAGGAGACTGCCCGAAGTGGCGTCCGTCCTGGGGACACAAGGCACCTACCAAAACAGTGCCGACAGACAGCTCCCTGACTAAATGAAACCTTGCAAAAAGGTTTGCCACCATGGCAACACAGTACCCGCCCACCTTCCCCCGAACCCCGTGATAGTGTCACCCTGAACAGCGTCTGACACAGATTAGCCATGTCCGGACTGAGTGGCGGAGGAAAAACGCGGCGTACCGGCGCCAGTAACTTACATCAGACTGGGGGTACCCCCCGTGCAAAGCGCTCCGGTATAAGAAGCGCATAGAGCCTATCGGCCCCTGATATCCCTGCGAGAAGGAACGTCTATGCGGCGGGAATAGCCCAAAGGCGGCTATCCCCACCAAGTACCTGACATCTAGCAGCCGATGAAGTGACGGGAACCGGACGTGCGACGCGCTGAACCGGAAGTGAAGTCCTGCCTGCCGAGGTCAGGACTACACGGTGATGCAGCCAACAGGGGGGTGATTTAAATAGGCTCTTCCCGCCCCTCCCACAACTCCAGGCAAGCCTTCACATATATATATATATATATATATATATATATATATATATATATATATATATATATATATGTATATATATATATATATATATATATATTATACACAAATGTAAATGAATATAAAATAATATCAAAATAAAAAAACAAATATGTATAAATTCTTATTACATATAAATACACATTATACATTGGCAAGTAAAGATATGTGAACACTTTAGAATTCTTGGTCATAACTGGTCTTCATCCAAGTCTCAAGTCACAAAATGGGGATCATGTAAAAACGTGGCGCACATGCAGATAGTACCAAATAATGGTGCTATCGGCGTGTGCACCTGTATATAAAGCAGACTCCCTGGAGACTTTAATAACTGATCAAACTTATTGTAAGCCCGATTAACATTATCAGCCCATACGCATCAGACAGTTTTAAGATTTTTGCACCAAGTGCAAAAAGCAGCTTTATCAAGTAAGAATTTATTTAGTTCTAACCCCCTTTGTTCCAACTTGGAGTGGTCTGTTGTAATTAAATTATGGAAACTCTCCAATCTTGACTCGGCAATTAATTTCTGATGTTTGCAATATCTATGTCAGTGCACCACAGTTCACTGTTTATTGAATGGAATCTGGGTTTTTATAACAAAATATTGTTATACAATTTTATTTAGATTTTGTCCAAAAATGATTTTAAGATTGTGCAGAATATTTTTTTTTTTAGATCATAAAAGTAAAAGCACACAAGGTATTATCTGCCTTATACTCATTCAAATGTACTATATTTTTATTGCCATTTTATGTATGACTTCACCTGCTGTATGCATAAAACCTGCATGGTTACTGGGATTACTCTATAGTACTTAGAGAATCACTAAGAAAAAGCCTGAAATTATTAGCTCATTATAGTAAATGATTACTATCTAAAAGAATTACAGGAACATGTTTTATTATACATGTAAAATGCATATGAATTTGAACCAGGGCAACTTAAATGATATAATCTATATTTGAGATTTTTTTTATAGGTTTTTTTCTGTTTCATTTGCTGAAATCATTAACTCTTAGGGAGATTTTTGGAAAACCACACTTTTCATTATCCTAAATAGCTTTAGGAGCATGTTCAAACATTTGCATTATGTTGGTACTGAAATAGTTTGTTTACAATTTGCACATCTTCTTAGTCTTCCTTTGATTAAGATTACATGGCTGCAGGTTAATTATGTAATTATTCTTTTTTTAAAATGTATTCCAAGGTCTCTTCTTTTATTCATACTGTGTTTTGTATGTCTATAAAGAAGAGTGAAATATTTAATAAATTGAGCACAGTGCTATTTTGCATTAAAGATATATGTGATTTAAACTGATGAATTTAACTTCTCTCTGATGAAGTTCAGAAATTGGGAATTTTGAGATCAGGCACATTTTTTTTTCTTTTTTTTTTCTAAACCATCAGATTATTTTACCGTTTAGAAAGAAAAGTGGACTATTCTGTTGCGGTAATGTCTCATCATTTGGTAAATCATCCAAATATTTATTTTGTTAATTGATTTAGTTTTGTTAAATTTTCACAAAACAAATTAAAGACAGACAGACAGACAATATGCCATACATACCTGCACTCATACAAGCAAAGCTCCCGAAAAGTTTCTATCCTCTATTATACTGTTTTGTCTCTTTTTTACCTCCCCTTGTTTGGTTGTATAATGAGGTTTACTATCAACCTATTCCATTCCCCTCTTTCCTCCTCATTTCCTTTAATTTTTTTAAGATTTTCCTACTAAAAGAGTATCTTCACTAATATAAGTTCAGGCACATTAACTCACATTGGTTCTCTTAAACAATAGAGCAAAAAAATATGCTTAATAGACCATTCACTGTTGTTGCTAATATGTCTCTTTACCCTTAAAAGGTATAATGCAGCTTACAAAGATGCATAGGCCTAAATAATAAAGGGACAATCTACTCCCCAAACTCACTTTGAGTTGAAGATTATTGCTTGTATAGTGCAGAGTCTTTTTTCCAGCGCAGACATTCTTCATAAATCACATTTTTTATGTTTTAATCAAGTCCCCCAGTGTGATTAGTCTGCATGTTTGCTACAGGTGCAGAAGCACTGATTTTACTGACAATGAGAATATAAAGAGTTGTTTTATTTAGTCACTTTGTGTGCTCCTGGAACAGAATACATTGTGTGGACTAAATTAAACTTGCTCTTCTACACAGTAGGATCTCTGAACAGTGCAGCACCTTTGTCTGATGAAATCACTAGAAAAACAGGAAATTCCATTACTTTAAATGAAACTATTCTCATTGGTTTCTGCAGCAAAAAAATTAATTACTTTTACTCAGCTAGTGTGGACAGTACTGGTTTCTTGCAAACTGCTACAATTTCCCCTAGCTATACATATTTTCTATTTTAAGCTATGTAAATGATAAAACATGCATTTTAAAGTGCCTTGAAAACACATGAATATACATTAATATTTGGAAAATGCATTTTGGGCACTAGACAGTCCCTTTAAGGCAGACAGGGCCGTCTTTAATGCGGGGCAAACGGTGCAGCTGTCCTGGGCCCTTTTACTTCTGGGGGGCCCAAGGCAGCTGTCCCGTGGGCCCCCAGCCCTTGCATGCCCTCTTCACAGCGCATTGCGCTGCTGAACTTTTTTTTCGGGAAAGCCGCGGCCGGAAAAAAAAACATTGACAACATATGTGACATCACAGAAGGGAAGACTGCACGGAGGAGATGTCTTGGGACACAGAGCAGCAGCCAGACGGTAAGTACTGGGGAAGGGAGTAGAGGGTAGAATATAACGAACATAATACTGGCATATTAATGGGCACATTGGCTGGGGCATCTGAATGGCACAATATTACTCGCATCTGAATGGCACAATATTACTCGCATCTGAATGGCACAATATTACTAACATCTGAATGGCACAATATTAATGGCATCTGAATGGCACAATATTACTGACATCTGAATGTCACAGACACACTTGGGACACAGAGCAGCAGCCAAACGGTAAGTACTGGGAAAGGGGGGAGGAGGGTAGAATATAACGAACATAATACTGGCATCTTAATAGGCAAATTGGCACTAGCATCTTATTGGCACAGTATTACTTGTATCTTAATGGCACAGTATTACTGGCATCTTAATGGCACAATAACATTGGCATCTTAATGGCACATTATTACTGGAATCTGAATGGCACAATATTACTGGCATATGAATGGCACATTATTACTTGCATCTAAATGGCACAATAATACTGGAATCTGAATGGCACAATATTACTGGCATATGAATGGCACAATAATACTAGAATCTTAATGGCACAATAATACTGGCATCTTAATGGCACAATATTACTGGCATCTGAATGGCACAATAATACTGGCATATTAATGGGCAAAATGTCTGTGGCATATTAATGGCAAATAATACTGGCATACTGATGGGCAAATTGATTGTGGCATATTAATGGGCACACTCTGGCATATTTCATGGACGAACTGTGGCATATTTTTATTTTTTTTTTCATTTTAAAGTACAAAATTTCACATAGACATTAGAAACAACATATAACATATAATGCCCTTGTACATAGTTATCTTCAACATATTTCGATATCTTAATTAGCCACAAGGTAGGTAGGTGCCCGGGGAGGGATAGGGACACCTTCTTGTGAGTATCTCTAATTTTAGCTTTCACACCTTTCCTTCACTGTTTCCCCTTCCCTCTCTCCTCTCTCTCCACTTCTCTCTCTCTCCTACCTCCCTCCCTCCCCGCCCCCCTCCTCGAAGGGACTTGACATGGAAAAAGACACGTAAGATGGACAGGACAAGACTAGACAAGAGGTGCCGGGTGTCTCCCCACATACCGCTTTTCCCTGAGATCACAGTCATCCACTACTTTAATTGTTCTTTAGTATGTCTGCCCAATCTTCCCACTGGTTTATTCTTGGGTTTGAATAGTTTTCCTGTCTTAGGATTCCCTCTTCCATTCTGCACTGTGTTGAGACCTGATTCTTTATCATTCTCCAGGTAGGCAGGTTAGCGAGTTTCTAATATTTAGCTATTGTTAATTTAGTTGCTACCAGTATGTGTATTACTAAGTGTTTTTTGTCTTTTGTCATATTCGGCCACCCTATATGTAACACATAGGAAAGACAAGGGAATTTTAATGACACCCCCAGTATATCTTTACAAAATTGTGCTATTTCCTCCCATAGATCTCTTAAAATTGGGCATGACTACCAAATGTGAACATAGTCTGCTTTGTTTGCTCCACATCTCCAACATTTGGAGGAAGTGGAGGGGTACATCCTTGCTACCCTCGCTGGGACGAAATGCCACCTATTTATGACTTTATAGTGACTTTCGACTAGATTTAGGCAGCTGCTATAGAGTTATTAGATTTAACCCATTCTTCCCTTGTGATTTTGATGTGTAGGTCCTCTTCCCATGTTCCAAGAGCTGGGATGTGAGGGATAATTTTGTATTGTTCATGTAGCTTAGCACACTGGAAGACCATGTTTTTATTACTTGTGTTATTGATTATTTTAGCGAAAATTTTTAGGCCTTCTGATTGTTCTGCTATTTTTTTACTTAAGAAGCTCTTTATTCTCAGATATGTGAATATCTCCCTGGATGGCATATTAAATTCCTGATCTATATCTGCAAACTGTTTAGGTTTGGTGTCTTGTAACAACTGGCTTATTCCATGTATTCCCTTGTTTGTCCACTCTTTCAAGTTAAGATCTTCTGTATTGATCTCTATTATTCTTAAGGGAAGAAAACCCAAATATCTATCTCCAATCCTAAGCTTATTTTTCCACTTGTTCCATACAGGGATAAGGTTCTTCAAGACCAAGCATGTATCTGGCCTTTCTTTCCTCCGGTTATTCCAAAAGAAGGTTAACAGGTCTTCAGATTCTATCATATGCGCCTCGATGTTTGCCCAGGGTTCTATTGCGCAGCTCCCTTTTCGGCATACGCATAGGTGTGCCAGCAGACATATCTCATATGTTTCTAGTACGTTAGGCATACCCGGTGCCACTTTTTTGTTTTTTAGGTTTAATATTTTTTTTATTCATTCTCGGTTTTTTCTTTGACCAAAAAAATGTATCAAAAGTTGATTGCATCAGTGATAGCCAAGGTTTTGGGATACTCAATGGCACCATTCGGAATATATAACTTATTTTAGGGAGGAAGTATGCTCTTATTACATTCAATCTACCTAACCATGAGATTTCTGAGTTTCTCAGATGCCTGTTTATCTGCTTTATCAGGGGGAGGATATTAATTTCTATGATCTTGCCTGGGTTTCCAGATATCTTCATACCCAGGTATGAGAAGTATTTTTTAGCCCAAATAAAGTTATATTCCTCAATTATTCTTTCTCTTTCCTCTCTGCAGATATTTTTTGTAAGTAACAAGGACTTATCAATATTTAACTTTAGATTTGAAAAGTGCCCAAAAGTCTCTATGGTTTTAATGAGCTCTTCCAATGCTTCCTTAGTGTCTCCCAATGTAACTAGAATATCATCCGCATATAGCGATAATTTATATTCTACTTGATTAATAATTATTCCCTTGATCTTAATATTATGTCTAATTTCGCTGGCCAGTGGTTCAATAAACAACAGGTACAGCAGAGGAGAGAGAGGACATCCCTGCCTTGTGCCGTTACCTATCTTAAACCACTCCGATGTTATACCTCTTCCCGTAGTTCTAGCCTTTGGATTAGAGTACAACACCATAATGGCGTCTAGAACTCGTCCAGTAAATCCAGAGGCCCTCAGAGCTGCCTGTAGGAAGTCCCACCCGACCCTGTCGAAGGCCTTCTCTGCGTCCAACGACAGGGTCAGGCAGGGGTCACCCGACCTCTGGGCATAATCTAGAATGTCAACTATTTTTCTCATATTAAAGCCTGAAGATCTGTCTTTCATGAAGCCTACTTGGTCCCCATGGATTAGATCCGGCCGAATATTCTGCATTCTAGTTTCCAGAATGCTCGCATATATCTTGATATCGGAATTTAGTTCAAAATCGGGCGATAACTTCCAACCAGCACCGGCGGCTTCTCTGGCTTCAACATTGGAGCAATATTAGCATATAAAAGTTCTTCAGGAATATCTCTTTCTGAGATAATGCTATTAAATAGTTTTGTAAGGTGCCCTGCTAAGTCCTCTTTAAACATGATGTAGAATAAATTTGGGTATCCATCTGGCCCCGGACTTTTATTTTTTTTCAACATATCTATTGCATCTCTTGTTTCCTTTTCTAAGAAGGGTTTGTTAAGGAAGTTTAGTTGTTCTTCAGTTAGCTGTTTCATTTTCTTATTTTTAAAGTATGCCTCAGGGATCTCTGTACTTATAGGGAGATTGTATAGTTTCTGATAGAAAGAATTGAAGGCCTTCCCGATCCCTTCTGGTGTTAAATGTATTCCCTCCTCATTTATAATTTTTTGTACCATCCTGTTACCCTTTTTCCCATTGACTTTATTTGTAAGCATTCTATTTGCCTGATTACCCTGATAGTACCATTTTATTTTCATGTATTCCTTTTTTTTTGATTGTTCGTGACAGAAGGATATCATTAATTCTGCGACTCAGCTCTATTATTTGTTTACTTAGATGGTGCGAGGGGTTGGTCTTATTAATCTTTGAGACTTCGTATAGAAGCATGTACAAGTCTGTCAATGAGGCATCTCTATTTTTGTTCCTAATTGAGCCATTCTTTATTAGGTGGCCTCTTAATACCGCTTTATATGCGCACCAGACCGTAGCATCTGCTACCCCTTTATCCTTATTTTCCTTAAAGAAATTTTCTGTAACTGCCTTAACTTCTTCTATATCCTTTGGGTTCTTTAGCAGTGTGTCATTTAACTATTTCTTATTCTATGCGTTGCGACTGTTGTAATGTCCAAAATGACTGGGTTGTGGTCTGTCCAGGGGACTTCCTGTATCCAGATCTTTTTAACTTTATTTGCTACTTCGGTATTACCCACAATTAAATCTAGTCTTGAATAAGTGTAGTGGACCTTTGAGAAACAAGTATAGTCTTTATCTTGTGGATGATATATCCTCCATATATCCAACAGACCTAGTCTCTGTAATATTATTCTAAGTTGGCTTGACATTTTTTTACTTTGTCTGTCTTGTGGCGTTCCTCCCAGTGATTTCCTGTCTAGCATACCGTCTATTATACAATTGAAGTCCCCTCCAAAAAGGATTCTACCCTTTTTTATGTGGTCTAATTTAGCAAAGACTTTACGTAAGAATTGGATAGTCGCTGTGTTTGGTGCGTATATATTGGCTATTGAGTATGTCTCGTTTTGTATCTTACACACTATCAGTATATATCTACCCTCTTTATCCACATCCTGGTATAAAACTTGGACATCTATATCACTTGTGCACAGAAGAGCGATCCCACATTTTTTTTCCCTCTAAGGATGAAAATATTTTAATACAAAATCTATCTGGAATAAATCGGTTGCTATCTTTATGAAGCCAGTGGGTTTCCTGAAGTAAACCAATTTTTATTCTCTCTTTTTTGATGTAGTCGAAGACTATTGCTCTCTTATGTGGGTTATTCAGACCCTGGCCATTGAGTGTCATGACCCTAACCATGATCTCTCGTTGTGTAGTTCAGTTTAAGGGAAGTCCCCGGCACCTCAGACATAACACGCACACAAACTAACGTAAAATTAGGACAACGAGAAACATCAACATATAAAGCCGCACAGGGCTTAAAAAATGGCCCGGCCCCGATCCCTTGGGGTCCTGCCATTATCTCAACCCAATTTTGTGTTCTGCCCCCCTCGGGGAAAAAACACTGGCTTGGCTCTCTACTATTAGAGCCAATCTTAGAGGGGGAAGTGAGCGCTTATATTTTATTGCTTTCCTTTGGCCATCTAAAAAAGACGGCCAGTGGGGAGGCGGGGAGAACTTATAAAGAGAAGAGAGAGAGAGGATAAAAGAAAAAGAAAAAAAAAAGAACTTAAGTGTTATATGTGGATTATATATCTTTTTAGTCACACATCCCCAGTGAGACCTATTATTCTACAAAACAACATCACTTCAATTTTAATTATATTCATCCATATACACCTATCCGCCTTTCTCCCTCCTCCAGCCCCCCGCAACGCACTATAGGGAGGAAAGAAGAGGGGAAGAGGCAGAAAAGCGTCCATATCATATATCAGTGCAATTACCAAAAGAAAAAGAAAAAAAACTGTGGCATATTTTAACAGGCAAGCTGGCTGTTGCATATGTTAATGACAAAGTGACTGTGGCATGTTAATTGGTACCTGACAGTGGCATGTTCTGTAGGGCAAAATAACATGTACAATGGGGGAAAGTGACAATGTGGCTTGTTCTGCATGAGCAGATCAGTGGGACAAAGTGACACTGTGGCATCCCAAATTGTGTGGGTGCAATATGAGTACAAGCCATGTGCTGTTGGTGCAATATAGCTGCATGACAAGTGCTGTGGCTACTCTATGGGGCTGTGTTAAGTCCTTTAGGTGCAATGTGGGTTCAGAAAAAGGGAAGAAAAACAAGAAATGCAACTCTTCAATAACGATTTTATTACGTATGAGAATAGTTGAATATAATATTAAGAAGTTCATATAAGTATAAATGCAACTAGTGAGAGAGAGCAAGATGTGAATAGATATTTATAGATTTATATGAACATATGTAAGTGGTTTCTAATATCTGTGTATATTTTTGTAACTTAGATAATGAGTAGTTGTATTGCATTGTTTTGAAAGTAAAAAGGTATACATATTGCAGCCATATATACACAATTTGATCCATGGGGGTGGGGGGGGGAACATGTAAATTAAAACATTTTTTTGTGTGTGAAACTGTCTTTTTCCTTCTGAAGGTAAACCACCTATCTGGTGGATAATGCACAAGTCTTGTGTATGAATGGAGAATTCCAACATGCATGTTCCTTACATCACAAGCATCACCTTTTTTGTCCCTATGTCTCTCTGTACAGAGTTATGGTGATGCAAGCTGTGCATGACCAATGAGGGAATTGTTGCACAGAATATACCTGACTGTGCAACTCTATTTTCAGAATCTTTAAATACAGGTCAGTAGATGAAGCAATTATACTATGGTTATGTAACCACACGTTATGCATGCTAGAATATGCACACACACACAAAAAAAAGGCAAGTAAATGAAAACAAACTGCTTCAACATTAGAAAATTTGAAAGGAAAGAATATATTGTATATGACATGCATTCACATATGCATTTACCAGGGCCTCAAATGTGGCCCATCTAATATAAAGATAAAGTTAAAGTCAAAGCCATTATAAATGTGTAATTTGGTTTGAATAAAGTAAATTTAAACTTTTTTTATGTTCTTGCTTGATCATGTATCCCATTTTTTAAAAAAAACTTGGAATCCCCTGACAAATGGACATGAAACCGCACATACATATGTTTTAATTTCAAGAAAAGTATATACTTTTTTTTGACTATGATTTTTTTTAAACTCAATTTTCAGGCACACACACGCTCACACACATCTATATTGTTATATGCTGTACTGACATCTGTATTTGTACTGACTTATTATGAAAACTAATAAACACATTTTTAAAAAAAACTTCAAATAAAAGAAAATGTACAACTATCAATTTCCCTAAATAGACATGTTAGGTGTACCAATGCAGCCTTAATCATACTACTCAGTAAATATGGACTGTTCTGCCTAACTACTTTGATCTTGTGCATTGGACATTGCTTTGTTATTGTTAAATGCTGTGTATTCTACTGCTGAAAGATACTGCATGCTTTTGTTAACTGGACCAAGGAAATACAAGGCATGAATACATGAGAGAACTATCTTATCAACTTTCATCAAATTTGGACAAACAATTGTGACATTCTAAAGAAGGTCATGTACTGTGATTTTTGGAATTAAAAAGTTATCTAGCAGTGTAGTTGTAGTTTATAGGGTACAATCTATTTATTGCTGCTTTTCAGTATTGAAAAAAGAAAAAGTTCATGCTGTCATTGATTGACCTTTAAAAAGAAAAATGTGGCTGGCTTATGGGTAATAAGTGAGCAATGATTTTTAGACACTAATATACTCTCTCTCCATTTATAGGAAACTTTCCAAAACATTCCCGGGGACTTTGACATTAGCCGATGATAATGCTACTATTACTTGAAATAATCTACAAAATATATATATTAACTTGACACAGCGAAAAAACAGTATGTAAAAATAGGAGAGGTTTATTAAATAAATAGTTATTCTTTTCAAGTACTGATGAACAGTGACAATACTATAGCTCTATTTTTATTTCTGTATAATTATTAGAAGAGTCACAGGAAAATGTTCTGGATTTCTTCAGTGCAGATAGAAATATGTAAAATGTACTAGTGTTCTTAACAACAAAATATATTTTTATCTGATTCTTTTTTAAGGAGCAGGGTTTGAAAAATTGGAACTTTTCATTTTTTAATATGTATGAGAAAAAGGTTGCAACTAAGTAACCTTGTAGTGAATACATGTAGGTATTTCTATAATGTCCAAAATTTGACCATTATGACCACCGACAGATGACAAGCCGGTGGAGGCAGTATGATGCTTAGGGCAATGTTCTGTTGGGAAACAGAAATGGTTCAGGAATGGTTTGAGGAACACAGAAACAAGTTCAAAGTGTTGACTTGGCCTCCAAACTCCCCAGATCTTAATCCAATCGAGCATTTATGGGATGTGCTGGACAAACAAGTTGTCACTTGGGGAAAGCAGGCTCCTCCCCTTCTGCAACATGCGTGGCCTTTGGAAGGGGAGGAGCCTGCTGTCCCCACGTGGTACAGTCAGCTGGAATTGTTTGTATTTGGCAGAGTATCCGTCCGGGTGAAGGCCTATTAAGGCTAATTACCATTTGCCATACCCGCATGGGGGCTCCTGAATGATTTCATAACTGAGAATATTGCTCAGAGAAATGTGAGTGGTCTTGCTTTGTTTTTAACACCACAGCTTATTTTGCATATGACATACTTCACTATTACATAGCGCATAGCATTCAATAAATGTGTTATCATATTAAACATAAAGAAGTTATTCTTTTTTTACATTTTTGTAAACATATTTAACCTAGTTAATTTACATATCAAATCATGAGGTATCTAACTTGAAACAAATTAGCCTTTCAGTAAATAAGAGTTTGCGATAGTGAGCGTCAGAATATTACCAATAATATAATCTATATAAGGGACCTACAGCTAGGGTAGTGGGTGTAAATATAACCTCGGAGTGGTTTGAATTGAAAAATGGAACCCGCCAGGGTTGCCCATTGTCTCCTATTTTATATATTCTAGCCCTAGAACCCTTAGCGATTGACATAAGAAATAACCCCCAAATCAAAGGTTATAGTAAAGGGAAAGTGGAACTAACTATATCTCTATATGCAGACGATATCCTTATCACGCTGACAGACCCAGAAAAATCAGTAGAAAATTTGATGTCAGAAATCTTGGAGTATAGTAAAGTTTCAAACTACAAACTAAATGTTCAAAAGACAGTGACAATGGGGCATAAAAAAAGATGAGCTCGATAGAATTAAAAAAAAAATATGTTTTTAAAAAAGACAGAATTTACCTATCTCGGGACAATCATAACAGCCAACTCAGACAGTACCATGGAAGCTAATGTTCTAAACATACTAAAAACCACTTACAAATTACTCAGAGACTGGGGACAGGGAGAACTATCGTGGTGGGGAAGAGCGAATGTAATAAGAGCCTACATACTCAAGATTTTTTTCTAGATGTCTGGACGGTATTAGGGCTATGGAAAGCCAGTCTGGGTGGCCAGTTATTCAAAAATGGAAAAAAGATTTTCAGCAAAAGAAAAAACCTCAAGAAGGTGTTATTAAAGCCTATGAAAAAGTTAATAGAAATGTTAAAGACCTTTCCCTGTTAGAGACACAATTTAAAGTTATACAAAGGTGGTATCAGTTTCCCACCCAATCATCAAAAATGTATCCTCACCTCAGTAAAAACTGCTGGAAATGCGGAAAAAAGGAGGGCACATATTTACACATGTGGTGGGAGTGTGACATAGTGAAACCATTATGGGATTGGGTATTTGAATTTTTGAATAAGGTGATAGCTATAAATATCCCCAAAAGCCCAGTGGTAGCACTACTCCACCTAGACTGGCCTACTCTTGACGCAAGCCAATTGGCCCTCACGATCCATAGCTTCTTAGCAGCCAAAAAGTTGATAGCCAGGACCTGGAAACAACCGCAGAAGTTCACTAAGACTCAAATAATAAACCAATTGGAATATCAGCTTAAGATGGAGAGGGGAGTATGCAAACTTAGTGATAATGGTATGAGAAACATAGTTAAGTATGAAAAGTGCCTACAATGTTTAGAACAAGGAAGATCATAGGCAAATTCTTGGTCAGTTTGGATGAGAATATAGATTGGATTCCAGCCTCCCCTCACCCCCCTTGCTCACCCAGCGCTATGTTTGTATGTCTGTATGTTTTCTGTTTTATCTGACTCCCCCCTCCTTTGTCTTATTTTTTATTTTTTTATTTTATTGCATTTATTTATTTATTTTTTGATATTTTTGTATTTTTTTTATTTTTACTTTATTTTTATTTTATTTTATTATTATTATTATTTTTTTTCTGCTATTTGGAAATTCTGGGGGGGGGGGGGTTCTTGAATGGCTATTTGAGGGGGGCTGAAGGGGAGAGAGGGGTTGTTGAATATTGTATTGTCTTGTGTTATGACGTATTGTGTTTTGTATGTATTTGCATATTTATCTGTCAATATGATAATAAAATAAAATAAAGAGAAATTAAAAAAAAAGAATATTACCAATAATATTAATTGTGAGCCAACCACATTAAAAATGAAAATG
This sequence comes from Pelodytes ibericus, assembly GCA_036172795.1. Lineage (NCBI taxonomy): Eukaryota > Metazoa > Chordata > Amphibia > Anura > Pelodytidae > Pelodytes > Pelodytes ibericus. The sequence continues at coordinate 160,096,697 of CM069863.1, forward strand.
GGAGAAAACAAGAAGGGGTTCTGGTAACTCTTTACAAGATGCTAAAACATGTAGCATAGATTATTTCAATATAGATATTTGGGATTCTGAAATTAGCCTTCTCGCGCCTTTCAGTAACTAAGAGCGTACCGTAATGATCAGGCTTCTCTCTCAAAATGACCAACATTAGGATACCTTTGCAAGGTTATAAATCAGCTTCAATATTAACAGGAATGAGAGAACTGGTAGAGATTCTGGTACCCCATTACAAAATATTTATTTGTATAGCAAGCATTTGTACAATATAGGCATTTGAGATACTAAAATTAGCCTTCACGTGCCTTAACAAGCCTGAAATTAACGGGCAGCTCTCCCTGAGTGCCTAGCATGGTGTTACCTTTGTAGGGTTGCAAATTAACTATGCTATAGATGAAACTGAAACAAAGTATCCACACAGGGATACTGGTGATCCATTACAAGATGCTTAAACATATAGCTCACAAATATACAGTATATGCATGAGATTCTGCGAGCTGTTGAGGCTATGTAATGTTAAAAAGTCCTATGGCTCTGGAACTGAAAACCTTAAAGGGGAAGAAGAAAAATGATGTATGAGGAAGAACGGGGGAAAGAAAAGAGGAAAAGAAAAGCAAGAAAACAGTGGGGATAGGGTATCCCTAGAGCAGGAGTACCGGCAGTGCTGGAGCACACCGCCAAAAAGATTGGGGGCTTATGGAACCACTTTTGTTGGCCACAATGGGATGACGTCCCATGGGTGGAATGACAAATGCCCGGGGGGGCAACCAGTAGAAAGAAATAAGACAGTCCAGGGTTTAAGGGAGGCCGTGTTCTGCAGAGGTAGGACCAAAAAGAATATTTCCACTCCAAATGCTGTGGGTAAGCAATCGTGGGCTTTGGTGAGTCAGCTCATCCATTCACAGGGTTTTGGTGCCCCATCGGTTGTTGTTGTGGTTGAGGGTCCATCTGCTCGGTACCGATAAGGGGCAGACACAGCATCTACAGCAGTTCAGGTTCCTCACTGATGTCCTCTTTTAAGACAATATAGTTAACCTTTTCAACTTGCAGTGTGTAAGGCTGTTTCCATTGGTATTTAACTCATAGCTCTAGTAGGTGTGCGGTGAGTGGAGCCAGCTATCACCTCCATAGAACTGTTGCAGCTGGAAGGTCATCAAATACGCTTAGGGGGGTTCCATCGAGTTGGACCTTGACAAGTTTTCAGTCAGGCCTTAAATCCAGTCTTCGCAGGCAAAGAGTGAAATTTCACAATTAGATCTCTAGGAGCATCTTTAGGGGCTTGTGCTTGACACGGAATCCATGAGCAATTACCTGTTCTGGCACTTGGCTTATTGTGAATATAAGCAGCTAACTTACAAAGATAGGCACAGAAGTCAGCGGGCCCTACCTACTACGGTACCCCTCTCACTCTTGCATTCAACTGCCGTAGTCTTCTGTCAACATTCAGCATCTGCCGCTGCAGCACATAGACCTGTCAGGTCAGGGTCTCATTTTGATCCTTGCAGTCAGTTTGTTGGGACTGATTTCCTCCATCATAGTCTTCACGGTCGCCATATTTTGTTGCAAGGATCCAATCTCCTGGCGAATTCCTGCCACGTCAGCTTTCCACACTTCTTGCATGTCCTTTAAGAGTTGCTGTATGCCCCCATTAGTAGCCGGTTGGTCTTGTGGCCTTGTCACGGACTGTTTAGCCAGCGGGTCAGCATATTGTGGTTTATCTGACCCCTAATACGAGGAGCCAGTGTCCTCCTGCTCCAGAATGCGGCTCATCAAGGTTGTCGGCAGTGAGGGCCTCATAGGCCTGGTAAGCAATGTGCCGATATCTAAGCGGGTGGAGATATTTTGTTTGTCCAACTTTTTCCCCCTGTTTGCCCATGGTCTCAAGGGGTCGATGAGGCTGCAATTTGGAGAGTTTTTGTGGGATTCCCTTGTAGTTTATAAAGAAAATATCAGTGTTGTTTGAGGAGCTCTACAGGAACACGTCCTCACAGCATGACAGTTAGCTCCACGCTTTGTACTTCTTTATCTTTCCCTCTATATAATGCGTGGAGAACATACCTCTTTAAGAGTAACTAAGTGTCTGGAGTGTTGGGATAGTGCACTGATTAACACATTGTTTCATTTGTATGTCTGACTAGAAGTGGAACACTAGATTGTTTTGGTGCTGCTTCTACCATCACATAAGGAACAGGCAATTGTCTTTGTATTTTATATACAAAGAAAACTGGTTGCTAAAATGTTTGGACCCCACTAATAGAAGGTGGTGGTAGTAACAGTAATTTGGAACAGTGGCAGCTATGAAGGCTTGGTCAGAGGTTACTTGTTTGATGTTATAGTGCTTCCTTATTCCTAATTGTATTTAAAAACAGTGAGAGCTAAGTTAATTTATCAATGGATGAGATGGATGAAACTCGTAGGCCAAGATGGGCAAAACTCAGAGGCCAATAGGCAAGAGATTCTGTTGACAATGGAGAAATTTGGCATCTGAGATTGTGCGAACCAATGCGTTGGATCGTTTTTTGGGACTCTGAGGCTTCCTTCGTTTGTTACTTCCTATCACTGCTGACAGCGTGTCTCGACTTTTGCACAATCTCTGGTGATGAATTTCTCCACTGTCGAGGAAAACTTCTGCTTTTCGATGGCAGTCAAATCCCATCCATCTCGCCCCCAGATTTCATTCATTTTGGTGTAAGGTCTCTGGAAGGAGCTGGAACTGCTTTGAAGAACAGGTATAGCTTATTGCAATGGAGCCAGGCAAAAGAACAGAATTATCCTGCCTGAAGGAAATCTACCCTATGGTTGAGCCACAGGTTTTATTCCCCTAGAACTTTTGCACTGTATCAATTACTAGGATACTGAAGTGTAACCAAACCAACAGGAGAACTGGAAACAGTAGGTGTAGAATCAAGGTGAAGATACAAAAGGATCAGGAGGGAGTAGTCAAACAGGCAAGCAAAACAGGTCAGGATGGAAGGAAAACATATTCAGTTTCGGCAACAAAATATCAATATAGTAAAAGGCACAAGGCACTATCACAGGCAAAGGGCAAAACACAAACTGTCCATAAGGGCAAGAAGCCAAACTTCTACTGCGCGAAAGCAGAATCTTGGATCTGGAGGACAGCTGACAGAGATGTGCGGAGGAAGTGCTCGTCAGGTGGTGGCTGCCGCTTGGACAGCTGGAGACTTCTGATGCAACCCTGAACTGGTGTGTGGGACGAGGGAGAAGTGTTGTCCTGCAGTGCGAAGGTGCTGCTGTGACACTCGTCCTCCAAGTTTCATCCATCTCGGCTCCTGAATTGATCAATCTCAACTCCAGCCATTTTTATACCTACCTAGCAATCCATTTGCATATTTTTTATCACGCATTAAACCACTTAAAATTGGAACCCACTGTGTGTTTTGTGGTTCACTTTGGCGCTTTCACTGCTTCCATATATTGTATTGGCCCCCGTTTGTGTGTTGCATTTTTTTCATACATTTTTTAATCCTTCATTATAATTTTCACTTGCTTCACTATTATATATTTTTTTATCTTGCTTCAGATGCTTCAGTGTGTAAGTACGCTCTTTATTTATTATTCACTTTGAGTATCACTTGTTTTTGTAAATATATATATTTATTTATACACTTTATTTTGTTTTCGATTATAGGTCTGCAGCAGGGTTTGTTCATTCTGTCTCTGAATTTATGAATTTAAGTACGGAGGGGAATCACTAAATGGAATTATGTCATGTGTTAATAGTTTTAAATACATCTCATATTATGTTGTTAAGGACATTTTTGATAGGAGTCGAATGTAACCTTGAGCAAAGAGTGGGTTCACTAACTTATACTAATTGGGTTATATTCTCTAAATGACAACTATTGATGCCTGATTTTTTAAAATAATTTATCAGTTTACAAAAGTTATTTTTTTGTAATTCAATAATGTATTTTTATTGATTTTTGTAATTGGCTACAAAACAATAACCTAGAATTGATTTAATGTCATATATATATACATATATATATATATATATATATATATATATATATATATATTTCATTGCTGTATATATATATATATATATATATATATATATATATATATATATCAATGAAATAACAAGGGTATCTGTCCCTGAAATAAATAACATATGAAAATATTCATCTTCTAGTAATGAAATGTAATATACTAAAAAAAAAGTAAGTCATGTAATATACTAAAAAAAATTAGAGCTATTTGCTTACTTCACACATGACATGGTAGACATTTTGATTGTAACTCCATATAACTTCAGTAGTCACCACATGGGTGCCTGGTTTTAAATAGAGTGGTGCCCTCAAGTGGATAATTTTAGAAAGTAAAAGTGAAGGAAAGTGAAATAAAAAGTCAAGAAAAAGGAGAAGGGGAGAAGCAAAGAAAGAGGAGAGGAGGCAGCCCAAGAAAGGATTCGCCATCAGCCACAAGGAAGAGCTTCCAAAAAAGATGACTTATGCTGCCTGGAATAAAAATACTACCACATGCTCAAATGAGAGTCAGGTGGATGCTCTAGTGGGGTGGGATGATATAGGAATCCACTGGAGAAATGCCAGTATATACTGGTGTATACTGGAGACTTGTGTATGTGCTTTAAGTCTCATGGCATGATGTGTTTGCCCATTTCCACTAATGGAAATGCCCACTAGCATCATCGTATTTCTGTTGGTGAGTCTATGCAGTGTGATGTTCTCATGAGTGTCCTGAAGTGTACAAAGTGTCTGGCTCATTGTTCAATTCAGCGGTTAAAGTGGGTCAATGATCTCCTCCAGAGGAGTTTTGATGAAGGTAAGTCCTTGAACACTACAATAGGCATCCATTCATAAGTATTTGATTAATTCTGTGGCAGTAAATTAAGGATCAAATTTTGCATCAGTCAACCTAAATTTTGTGATGACATGGGGGGGGGGGGGGGCCCTCTTGCAGAGCATGCTGAGTTTTTATGACTATATGAGTCAACGAGCAAGAGAACTTCAGTAGCTGTACATGGACACACCAGTCTGATCAGCTTTAGCAGGTTAGGGCTTGAGGTCAGTTGGCTCCACTGCCTCTAGTATGCCTTGGATCTGACCATTAAAATGTTTGAGACTGAGACTTGTCTTTGTAAACTGTGGATTAACAATCTGATGGATTAACAAATCAGTAGTCGTTTCTGTTCCTTTAGGGTGGACACATCCATTTTAATTGTCTGCATGTCCACTTTCTGTAGTTCTTTTATGAGCCTTTTGATATTGACTGGCATTTTCTCAGGGTTAGCCTCTGATGACCAAGGGGGACCCTTCTCTGGTGGTACAGCAATGGAGTCATCAGACATGAAGTCTACATTCTTAAATGCTCCTAAGTAACGGGGGGGGGGGGGGGGGGGTTGCCTGAGGCCTAGTTTATGTGATTAGCAGGTCTCCTATTTCAACCTCTAGTTCGTTTTAGCTTATTGCCTTTCTAAATCTTCCTACCCATGTTATCAGATTGGATCACTTTTGAAGAATTTAGCAGGTGTACCCATATAATAAATGCAATCACTTGTTGGAGGAGCTCCTTAGAAAAGTATCCTCTTGCCTCAGAAGTTAGCTCCACCCCCTCATCACAGTAATGTACTGCATAGACTTCAAATAGCTTGTATTCATTGGTTAACCTAATGCCTGAAGTAAAGTACGCTGTGTGAAAAAGAAATCCGTTCCAATGCAAGAAATCCAAGCAATATCGTATTACTTATTTAACTGTAGGTATTCAAAAAATATTTTTAACCAAGCACATCTACAAATATACAGAAACATATAGATTAAAACATTAAATATTTTAATTGCACAGACAGGTACATTTTTGGTTAAACATTGAGGCCAGATGGTTTGTGGCTAATTAAAATATGTATCCACTTAGCATATGCATATGTATATTGCAATCTACATTTCATTTATGTTTAATGATGGATGGATTCCAAATAAGCCAAGATGTTCTCCGACATGTTGCACTTCTGTTAAATGGGCTTCTGTTGGGATCCTACAGTACAAGTTTTTCTATAAACGCAGCATGACTTTGTTCCAAGATGTTCAGTTTTAGCTAATGTATAATATTTTTCTTGCTTTCCTTTTTATTTTACTGCCATGCAGTATAATTTCGAACTTGCTAAATTAATTTCTTTAACAACTATGGCAATTTACTCTTTCAGGTAATATTGATTTTTATAATGACAAATATACTATTCAAAATGATCACCAAGCCTTATCAAGCCATGAACAACAGTTCAATTACGCTTACTGATTGTTTTTTTTGTACACGACTGTAATGTTTGCCGCTCATCTGAAGTAAACCAGCTGTGTATTTTTAGATAAATGTGGGTTTACGATCAGCTATGCTACTCAGCTGAGGAAGAGCTGATCTGAATACTGGTGTACACTGATGGTCAATCAATTAGTATACATGGTCACTACTTGAGTCTGACTGATGTCTGTCAGCACTGATTCCCTCTCTGTGCTAGTGTAGGGAAATAATTATAATTATTAAGTCTGATCAGTAAGGGGAAGTATTGATAAAAATGAGGGGTTCACACTGAGCTAGCACACCGTCAGCAACTGGAAGAGCCTGCATACTTTAAAAGGAAGCTTATGTAGCCTGTGTATTTTGTCAGGACTCTTGTATATCAGTGACACTGTGCCAGTGTTGTCTTTCTTATTTTTATTTTAGCATTGAAGAAGCATTGATAAATATCTAAACTGTATAGTACCCTTTTATTTTCTTACTGTGCACATATTGCCTCAGTTATCACATGGTGGGGACACCTAAAACCTTGTATATTATATTTTTGCTAGCGCACTGATACCCCTTTGTGGTTTTTTATTTTTTTTCAGTGTGATTTAGGGTTACACAATATTGGCTGCCTCTTATACCTCTTTAGCGGTGTGGACACACCAATTGTCTTTGTCTATACTCTGTATATAAATGTAAACGTTTTAATATTATATGTAACTATTTTAATTTCATATTCAACTATTTGTATATGTAGTAAAAATGTTATTGAAATTTGGAAGTTTGTATTCCCTTCTTCTGTACCCGCATTGCACCTAAAGGACTTAACACAGCACCATAAGCCATGCACTTATATTGCTCCCACAGCACTTGACTTCCACTCATAGTGCACCCACATGATATGTATGCCACAGTGTCAATTTGCCCCACAGAACATACCACAATGTCCCTTTGCCTCACAGAGCTGGCCCTACAGAATATGCCACATTGTCACTTTGCACCATAGTACATGTCATTTGCCCCACAGAAGATGCCACAGCATCACTCTACAAATTAAAATATAATTGGTACAGTCATCTACCAATTAACATGCCACAGTCAGTTTGCCATTTACATACCCAACAGCCAGTTTTCCCATTAAAATATGCCATAATTTGCCAGTTAACATACCACTGTTAGTTTGCCCATTCATATTCCACTTTTCATTCGCCCAATAATATGCCACAGCCAGTATGCCCATTAATATGCCACAGCCAGTATGCCCACTAAAATGCCATAGCCAGTATACCCATTAATATGGCACTGTTTATGTGCCAATTAATATGGCCATAGCCAATTTGCCCATTAATATGCCACAGCCAATTTGCCCATTAAAATGCTACAGCCAGTATGCCGATTAATATGCCACAGCCAGTATGCCTTGTTCATTTGCCCATTAATATGCCACTGTTCATTTGTCCATTTATATGCCACAGTCAGTATGCCAATTAATATTCCACAGCCAGTATTCCCATTAATATGGCACTGTTTATGTTCCAATTAATATGGCCACAGCCAATTTGCCCATTAATATGCCACAGCCAATTTGCCCATTAAAATGCCACAGCCAGTATGCCCATTAATATGCCACAGTCAGTAGGCCTTGTTCATTTGCCCATTAATATGCCACTGCCAGTATGCCCATTAATATGGCACTGTTCATTTGCCCATTAATATGCCACAGACAATTTGCCCATTAATATGCCACAGCTGATTTTCCCATTAATATGCCACAGCCAGCATGCCCATTAATATGCCACAGCCAGTTTCCCTCAATAAAATGATTTCCCCTCCCCCTTTCCCAGTACTTACCTTGCTGCTGCCAAGCTGCCCACATGACTGTCTCTGTGTGAGAAGGGGGCATGTTGAGCCAGTAGCAACCCCCTTAACCAGGGGCCCTGGGCAAGTGCCCACTTTGCCCATTGGCTAAAGCGGCCCTGAATGTATCAAGAAATATTCTGTGTATCAGTGAACATCCTGTGTGAACCCACTAAGTAACTTCCTACATTCCTTGAATAGTTAAACTCACCAGGCAACTTCCTATGCTCCTAGAAGAGTTAACTAAACCAATGAATGAACTGTGTTTTCTGTTTGTAAAGTGGATTAATCATATTTGGGACAGATATGCAATGTTGGAGTTTATTGCAATATTCCTGGACACACTGTATATGTATTTGTTAGTTCTAGGTAGCGGAGTTCCAAAGGAAATAAAGTTGCTGTTTACCAATTCAGGATCCTATAGATGGAAATGTGTTATAATGTGTTATACAAAAGACTTGTCCCTCCTCCATGTCCTCTGCTTATTCCCCATAAATCATTAGCCCTCATTATTTTATTTTCTGTGAACCTAGTGAGGCACCCCCCCTCCCTCCTCTCTCCCCCCTACCCATCTTTTAACCTCATATTATTTTGTAATGTATTCTATTTCTTGAAAAAACAATAAAGTATCATTTAAAAAAAATAATAATTTGGAGTGACAGGGGTCCTTGGAGGTCCCTGGGAGCCAGAAGACTCCATGTGGAATATGGACACTGTCTGTGGATATACTAGGTTTGGGGGTACAAACTTTGAGGGCACCAGCAGAACGCTATTATAAGCTGGACTTCAAACACAGGCTCACTCAGGATGTCAGCCCAGATGTGTACCTTGGAAGGACCAAACCTTTGTCCCATTCATTGTGTCTCCTCAATGTTAAGATTGTTTCCTATCCTGTAAAATCCTGTCAGACATTACCCATTGTCTTTATGTAAGTTATTCAGTATCTGTTGTACAGTGATGTCCTTTAATTAACAAGTTTCTTTAATTGAGTGTGCCCTGTATGTAGCTGTACTTGACAACTTTATATACCGAAAGGTGTGAGGCGGTATTTCCCCATTGTATGGACACCTTTCTGTTAAACTAATTATGTTGTGTTAATTATGTGTGCTGTGAAATTAGGAAGTACATCTGGGGGAAGCGCCAACAATGGTCATTATAGTGTAAAGTATTCCTAGAACTATGCTATGTTCTATCCCCTCATTGTATACTAATGTCTGTGATATCATGTTTGTGTGTATATAATTCTTTGCTTTTTCACAAATAAATGTTCATTCTTGCTATACCTAACTGCCAGTAGTCCGGTCTGCTATTTGGGTACAAAATGCAAGGTTCCAGGAAATACTTTCTGAGTGAACGCTGAGCTTAAATCAGAGGCAAAGGAGATGATTTCCTACAATGGACAGATGTGCTACCAGACTTGGGTAGCCATCCCGTTACACACACATATAGTTATCTATCAATATTTACATGAATACATATATGCACATACCCATTTACACTGAACTATCATACCATTATGACCACTGACAGGTGAAAAGCTGACAGAGGCAGTGTCATGCATTTGGAAATATTCTGCTGGGAAAACTTGGGTTCATGTGGATGTTATTTTGACACTTACCTCCTTCCAATACATTGTTGCAGACCATGTAGACCCTTTCATTGAAATGGTACTCTCTGATGGCATTGGCCTCTTTAAGTAGGATAATGTTCCCTGCCACAAAGCAAAAATGGTTTCGGAGTAGTCTGAGGAACTCAACAACGAGTTCAAGTTGTGGACTTTGCCTCAAAATTCCCCAGATCTCAATCCAATCGAGCATCTGTGTAATGTGCTGAACAAACAAAAGTCTGATCCATGGAGGCCCTAACTCTCAACTTACACAACTAAAAGGATCTAACATAGTAACATAGTAATTTAGGTTGTAAAAAGACACAAGTCCATAAAGTTAAACCCTTCTACCTATCATTCCAGCTTTTGATCCAAAAGAAGGCAAACCCCCTTAAGGAAGCCATTCTGGATTATGCCTCCTAGAGGGAAAAAATCCTTCTTGACTCCAAAGGGCAATCAGATTTCTGTAATTGTTCTTTACAATCCTTCAAATTATTTGCCCACTACAGATGTCAAGCTCACTGGCATATTCTTACCCGGCAGAGATTTTGATCCCTTTTTAAATATTGGAAAGACATCCGCCTTTTGCCAGTCTGTTGGCACTACACCTGAACTGAAAGAATCCCTAAAGATCATAAATAGTGGTCTGGCCAGAATTACGCTTCACTCTCTAAGGACCCTTGGGTATATACCATCTGGCCCTGGGGCTTTGTCTATCTTAACAGAGTTTAATTGCTTAAGCTCTTTTTCCTGTGTCAGCCAATCCCATGTTTGCAGTAACTGTTCCATAGCTTCCAGTAGCAGGGGCTCATCCATCAGTTCTTCCTTAGTATAAACAGAAAAAAAGTATTTAAAATGTCTTCCCATTTCTGATAACAAAGGCCAAACATTTTCTGCATTTAGCTTTTTTACATTAAAATACTTATAGAAATGTGTGGGGTTAGTTTTACTCTCCTTAGCAATCCTTTTCTGATTTTCCAATTTAGCCATTTGAATTGCCTTTTTGAAGGCTTGTTGGCATCTTTATACTCTATAAATGATAATGCTGATCCCTTGCTTTCATAATGTTTGAATACCATTTTTTTGTTTTGTATTTCCTGTTTCACATTACCAGTAAGCCACATTGTTTTGGATTTGTGTCTCTTGCATTTGTTTCCCAAATGTATATATTGGGATGTCAAATTTTGTAATGTGTGCATAATATCTTGGTGCAAGACCACAGCACACCTTCAAAGGTCTAGTGGAGTCCATGCCTCAATGGGCCATGGCTGTTTTGGTGTCAAAAGGGGACGTACACAATATTAGGCAGGTGGTAGTAATGTTATGGTTAATTGGGGTGTATACTAACATAATGGCAATCCTAAACTCTTCTAATGCAATCTGAAACATTTTGCCAGTGTAGGTATACCAAAGAGAGATACTATAGAAGTATTTGTTAGTAATTATACAAGTTGGCTAATAATTCAACTAAATGACTCTACCATTTATTGGACACAATTTCCCCCCTCTGAGTTGATTGCATTGTATCGTATGGCAATTTGTAACATCTCCTTCATGAATTTTATATACAGAATTTTTTTTTTTATAATACCAACAATAATAATAAATTCCTGAGTGCATTAGAACATATTCAGGGAAAGAAGAACATTTCATAACATAATAACAATAATGAAGACACAAAAATATCCAGGTTGAAATTGAAGCGCTAGAACTACTGTGACAATGCTCTTTACTTGAACTATGATTATTTTAATAGAAGCATTATAAGTATAGTAGAGAATATACAGACAAGACCATTTCTTAACAAGACTACAGTGCCTGATTCAGTGGAAAACAGAAATAACTATCGAGCTGCAACATATAAAAACATTTCCATTTAATTTCCTACAAAATAAAGAGATTTATTGTTAAGAACAATGGAACATATATTGTCTTGAAGGGAAAGAGTTGATTATATTGAAGAAGTTTGTTTCTTGCAAAAATTATTTTCATACATGTTTATACTAAATATATACAATGAATGCTATACATTAAAAAGGAAAGTATAGTATTTCCCTTAACTAAAACCTGATGTTATTGGTGTGCTGCTAAAATGATCAAATGTTATACATAATCCACCTAATTACAATTCCCAAAAAAGACACGGAAACAATACAAAGGTAGCTTTCCACCTATATCTGGTGCACAAAATGCTCAAGATTATCCAATTCACATGCCCCAGAGAAAAAGGATGATTTGCCATTCCTAATCTCTGAGTACACCATCATGTATCTGAAACAATAGCCAAAACCATGGAAATCCCAAATTAGGACACACCAAAACTTCCTTCACTCATGCTTACTCTGTTAGCAACTCAGAAGTCGTAAGGTGTTTTGTATGTTCTTGACTCTGCCTGCCCCTCATTTAGTAATGTATATGGATTCAATAAATTATTTTTGATCTGTACTTTATGTAAGGATCGCTTGTCTTTTCTTGCTTTGAACTACCTGTAACCTTAAGCTCCAATGTTACTTAACCCTAAAGAGCCTTATTATTAAAACAGTAAATATTACAGATGATTGTATAGTTGTTGTGTCATAAGATTACCTTTAGATGCCATTGATGATTCAAAACTAACTACATATATTCCTACTGACTGGCATTGAAAAGTAAATACAGTCTTATAATCCAGTTCAGCTTTTCAGTTTTATAGACCAGTTCAGCTGTAAGATATTATTTTATAAATAAAAGAGTCCCCAAAATGTTATCCTTTAACCAGTTAAAAACAAGATTTTCGTTACAATTTGGTAAATATATAAAGGCAGTTACAAATTAAAACGTTGGCAGTTGCACAACACTAAAAATTGCCCTGTTATACACATACCTCCCAAGCAGAGGAGTAAGTAGAAACCACCGGGCACCAGTGTAAAAATTGCCCTGGGGCCCCCCGACCCCACCATGCAACTCCACCCCAGAAATGCCACTTACATGCCTTCCAACTATTCCACTTTGTGCGGGACAGTACTGATTTTGGTAGGCTTTCCCGCTGTCCTGCCAACCTGTATTAGTTGTTGTTAGAAATCAACATCATGCATAATTAATTTTAAAACAAAAAAAACTTTATTAGTCTCTTATATTAAAAAATCTAGTGAAAAACAAGATATGGTGTATATTACACACGTAAAAAATTCATGAGGTGAAAAATTAAAATCAATTTTAGGACAGCCTAGCTCAACCTGGTGCTAAACAGGCACACTAGTCATATGCTGTTATACACACCCCAGACATAGGTGATATTATTATAACACAATAAAGGATTAATCAGTCTGGGGATCATTATAACCAAAACTGAGACCATGGGGCTCCCTTGTAGTCAGTTTTTATATACCCAGCATCTGGTGGAAGAAAATGACATATGCCAAAAATAAGGAACTACTGTATTTATTACTTATAGACCTTTGCCCCAGAATTAAGCTTTATAAATACTCCTCATAGAGTACCAAAATATTGTTGGATTATAAATATGTAATCACGTGTGGCTATGGTTCATTTTCAATCATTCTTGTATTCTCTACATGCACAGTAAAACAATGTTTAGGTGATACAGTCCCTTTAATTTAAAACTTGTCCTAGGTTTTTTTTTTACAGTATTATAATAATAATTTACATGTAATGTTAGGTACATACTGAACAGTACATGCAAACTATTATTATAATGCCACCATATACTACAACCCTGAATATGTCTGTTTTTAATGAAAGAAGCCATAGTCTGTTAGAGGGGCAAAAGTAATATCAGGAATTATTACTTAAGGAAAGGGTAGTTGATGCATGAAATAGCCTTCTAGCAGAAGTTGCAAATGTTAATACGGTGAAGGAGTTTCAGCGTTATTGTGATAGGTAGCCTATCCTAGATATAACATAAGGTCAGGAACTTATGCAAGTATTTTTTTTTTTTTTTAAATAAAGTTAGGCAGAAATTGGGCACACTAGAAGAGCTGAATGGTTCTTATCTGCAGACACATTCTATGTACAATATCGAAGCATATGTTTACAAATATATGGAATTATAGTGTGTTAAAAACATGTCATTAATACCCCACTGATAATTTCCTTGTTAATAGGCCACTGATAATTTGCTTGTTAATAGCCGACTGATAATTTGCTTGTTAATAGGCCACTAATAATTTGCTCGTTCAAAGCCCACTGATAATTTGCTCATTAACAGTCCACTGATAATTTGTTCATTAATAGCCCACTGATAATTTGCTAATTAATAACCCACTGATAATATGCTAGTTACTAGCCACTGATAATTTTCTCATTAATAGGCACTGATAATTTGCTCATTAATAGCCAAAGCCAATCACCCTCCACCCCCCTTCCCTAGTACTTACCTGGATGCTGCTTGTCCCCGGCCGCAGTGCTTCTGGATGTGGACTGCCGGCTGCTGCTAGATCATGGCTGTCTCCGTGTGTCTCCACGGGGCAGCTGCTTTGGACCCCCAGGAATGAATGGGCCCTGGGCAGCTGCCCCGTTTGCCCATGCTTTTTTTTTAAACATTTTTTTAAAGGTCCGGGGAGTCTCTATCATGGTTGCAGGGGTCAACAGGGACAGGCTCAGTCGCAGCTGAGACCCCTGAGACCCACCACTGATAGTTGGGTCCACCACTGGACCCAATAGTTCCACCACTGCTCCAAGTATTAGAGGTTTGAGGGCTCAATACAGTGAGTTTCCTAAAGGAGGCTTTTGCAGCCTAGTGTGCATCCCTGTATTCACAGGTATAGGGCAGAGATTGTGAAATAGAAGAGCTCCTATTGATTTGTTACATGTGTATTGTATTCCTTTCAAATGTAAGTAAACATTTAGCATTTTTATAGAATTTATTTAATTAAAGAGATAATTTGCTCAAGAAAGGAGCACCTCTATTTGGTTAATGATAACTTCTTAGTGTCCCTATATTGGATTCAAAACCCTTTGTCCTTTTGTCCTTTTCTTTTGTGCCTCTTTTCTAAGAGCTCAGTCTTTTCCAGTGCCATAATGCAAGATATACAATGTCAGAAAACTCATTAGTTGATCTTCTTCTAAATCATTTTTAAATTATGATCCACAACAGTATTTAGTGTTAGGACCCACCAGAATTGGAGTACTATGACATAGTGGTGGGCTTAGCATAATATGGCCATATATGTGACCAAATCTCCAATAATGTTATCTTAGAAAGGTGCTTTTAAGTAGCTTTAATGAAACCTATATCTTTAAGAGTTTTTCTCCTACCTGTTTTGATGTGAGTGTGCTGATCTTTGGATTTTTTATAATTATTTGGTCTCAGCAGCACCCCCTTATAGTATATGTTAGTTTAGGTGAGTGCATATATATATATATATATATATATATATATATATATATATATATATATATATATATATATATATATATATATATATATTGCCATTAATTAATTGTGCTTTTTTGTGCTTTTTTAATATCTTATATGTATCTACCTAGCACCAATGAGAGAAAGTAAGTAAACAAGATGTATACAGTGTGCTAAACACTACATTGATAGTTTGATGTTATATTTACTCTTTGCATTTAGCATTACCAACTTATTTCAGTGAATGGTTATAAAGTTTACATATTGCATTACATTTTTAAGCTACACCAATAAACAAATTATTGCAACGTGTGAAGTGTTATTAAGTAAGTACAAATAGATACATCATGTAATATGTATTGTCTGGTGAACTAAAGTGTGATATATTCTAAAATAGAATTCTGTATGTGCAAGAATACTTAACTTATTAAGTTAAAATGGAGAAAAACAGTAATGTAAAATACTAACTTTATGTAAATGCCAGAGACATATGTGATTTTTTTTTGCCTCTTAACCCCTTAAGGACTGGCCATTTAGAACATTTTTGGTAATTCTGGATAACGGCTTTTAACATTTTTGCATGCTTGTGTTTAGCTTCAATTTTCCTCTTTCTAATTTGCAGTACGCACACATGCTTTTATCAGGACTTTCATTAGCTACAATTATTTTGATCATATCATATAAGGCACTATTGAAAAATAAAATATGTTGATGAATTTAAAATTGTTATAACTTTTATTTTTATAACGCTTTTACTGATATTCAAAAGTTCATGAAAAAAAGTAGATTCCAATTTAAAAAATGTTCCATGTCTTTATTTTTTTTACTGCTTTTACAAAAATGTGCAGTGATCTACAACATGGAAGGGGTTAATGGCTCTTAAAATAACCTTAGTTATACTGTTATAAATTACAGTAAAAAAATAACCACTAAAAAAAGCCCGGACAGCAAAAAAATTGCTGCTGTACAAGATTACCTCATATACATTGATCACTGGTAGTGAAGGGGTTAATACACAGGAAGGGCTTTTATAAAAGTCTTTGGGTCACATAAATCGTATTAAAGTTGATTATGTTCACTAACTAACTCGCACACACTACTCATATGTCTCTCTTCCTCATTAAAACGCGTGATGAGACGGAGGCAGATCCACATTGGTCAAAGGCAATGTTTGTAAGCCAGACATGCCAGCAAACTAATTGGGTGTACTGACATCCAGAAACACCCCCCAAAGCAGAGTAAGTGATCACTGATGACCACCATTGCATTCTCCAGTAGAAGGGTAGTGCCATCTTTAACAGGCAGCCCTCAAATGTGCTTGCTCAGGAAAGCGATCATGAAGTGGCCAGCAAGATTTTTTGGTGTTGCTAAATGCCTCAATAGGCATTTCAGCAACACCATTGGAGCAGCAATGTTTCTTCCTAAGTTTTCTAAGCTTTTTGTGCAGCCACTGCAACCATATTGGTAGATATGATCTCTATTGTTGCTGAATGCCTCTACATAGGGTCATCATAGCAACACCAGAGGAGCAAAGAAAGATTTATTGATTGTGTTCTTCGCTCTGTTTAATGCATGATGAAAGAGCTTGCCTTAACAGATCTGTTATTGGGATTCTTCTAAAAGAGACAAGAAAAAACGAAGATGTATGCACTCTTTCCTCCAATGCAAACATCTTCGTTTTTTCTTGTCTCTGATATCATTGCCTCAACAGCTTGATGCAGAACCCTCTATCCAACATACCGTTACCACGAGAGGATCTTTTTATTGCCACGAGTGGAGCCGGCTTATCAAACCCAGAATCAAAAGCCATACACACTTTTCAACCCAGCCTGGAGATCATAAAAAATTGCATAAGACCATTTATGTTAGATCAAAAAGTGATGGAAGCACACGTTTCACTATATAATGCTTACTCATCAGATCATCTCTAAATTAAAGTACTAATGCTAGGAGGTAATGTGAGAGAGAACACATACATTTTTATTTAAGGGAGAAACATGGCCCACATAGGATTACTGTATATCTCCAGAATCTTAGACTGTTAGACTAATAATACTATCTCATTTGGCAATGGAAAGTAAAGGACTAAGTTATTTATAGCTAGAACGCTACAGAAGTACCAACAGTGGCAGAAACTCTGGGCTCACTGCAAAAGGCTGGTCAAGAATAAGTCTGTAGAGCATGCAAACCAGTGCCACTAATAGTGGCCTACATGCAAAAATGATCTGCAAAGAACTGGAAGAAGATGCTGATGTTAAACATGTACGATACTGCAGGGATAGCTTGATACTACTGAAGGCAGGGGGTCATGGTACCCCATATATCCAAGGTGATCAGTTACTCTTCATTTTAGTAGATTAGAGGACGTGAAATAGATATGAGATGATAAGCTGCTGTCCCTTGGCCCTACAAAATGCAGATGGGAGGCATATTTGTTGGATCTGACTGATAACTCACAACCTTAATGAGTTACCATACACATTCTTGAGGGAGCTACATTATGGAGCTATGTAAGTGTAATGCCATTTTGGGCCTCTAATGATGGGTTGAGCCTACTGAAGTTCACATCAACTAATAAAGTGAACTTGTTAAACATAATTCATTAAATTAAATACATTCTTGGAATAGAATCAGAATATTTTTTTGTCTTTTAGGTTGAGACTGAATCCGATACTTATTTTTTTTCTTAACAGTATTTAAATAGTTCAAGATACGACCTGTACAAATTAGCAGTTTTTATGATAACTTTTCCATTTGTGACAAAGTATACATATCCAAATCCATATTTTTTTTATTTGTTTCACAAAACATAATAATGAAGGTAATGAAATTAATTAATTTGACAGACATGCCTTCTAAAAATAAATTTCATATATACTGGAATCTATCTATAATGGTACTTTATAAATACAATAGAAACTATAAATATGTGTAGAACTGCGTATTATAACCATTTGTAGAAAGTGTACTTTCTCTTCAAAGTTTAAGAATATAATTTGAAATTCAAGGACAAAAGTTATTGATTAATATACAGACCCCTGTTAATCAAACCAGTGAACTGCGTCAGCATTACATATTTCTCATTTATTCTGTATACTAAATGAGGACATAAACACCTGCTCTAACAACAGGAGATATTTGTTTATCATAGCGGTCCCACTGAGTTTTAATCAGTCTGCAGCTGCTGTAACCAGTAGAATCAATACTATGTAGTAATAGTAAATAGTTACAGATATAAATAGATATTAAGAATTGACAGTGTTTACACTTTTCAAAATTTCGTGCAATTTGAAATTCAAAATGTCTCCTGTCAGTGATATTAGTCTGACAGAGTCTGTTTATGATACACTTGATTATTTTAGGACAGCAGCAGGATAGAGAAGGTATTTGTTGTCGGCGTGATCATGCAGTAAATTCGAACTGTCCATGTTTCTTCCCCATTCTCAGTAACATGCCAAATGTTAGGGACATACCTTATCAGCAAAATTTGACAAATAAGTTCACTGATCATAATATTAATGCATTGGAATGTAAAATGACACTCCATAGGGACACTAAGTTTGATGCATCGTGTAGTGTATAAGCCTGTACAATATTTTTTGGCATTTTTATTTAATACAAGTTAATTGTCATAACCCAGGAGATTAGGTCTGCTTGGAGACTTTGTGCAGGGATAACTGTCTATGCTCCACAATTCTGTGGAGCTAATGCAAATAAACTACATAGATGAAGACCTTTGTCTTCAGGTATCAGTGCTATAAAAGTGTAAAGACCCACATGCAGTAAGTGCAACAAAGCAGACTGCAAGGATACAAGGCACCAAGGCATAACAATTTTCTTACATTCCCCAATGCCATATGTGTCACTTTCATTTCTTTGCATACAATATATGACACTGATCCCCACTTATTAAATAGAGATTATTGAGCAACAGCACTAAAGCAACTCTGATCTGACTGCAACGGACTGTGGTCAGGTCGTGATTTTGCTAGCTTTTGTTTTCAATTTGCTTTGTAATAAGTGTCTTTCAGGCCACCCTTAAAATGTCCACAGCATTTGCTTTTAGAGTTTTAAGGGAACATACGACTTTGTGTTTTTTTTTTTTTTAAAGAACTGCATAAATCAAAAGAAGATGTAGCTTTATGCTCATTCATGCCAGGTACAATTCTAAGGAAAAACCCAAGTAAACCTTAGATACCATCAGCCTATCTTAACAGATCTATGTGCCATCATGGACCGATCCACTTAACAAACACACTGCCCTACTCTCCATCAAAGGCTGGATGGTGAGGTAGTTCACAATGTGCCTTGTTGAACCAGGTAAAATGTTATTTTATTGTCATTAAAATAAAGGCCCTTAAGGATTTTTTTTTCCTTATCTCAAACACAATACATACTCTTTCAGCTAAGCTGCAGTTTTCTCAGCTTTACGCTAAGCTTGTTTGGAGTGACTAAAACACTTTAATTTCATTATAGCAGTCTAGCGATTCAATTTTATAATATTCAAATAAGCCTGCAATCGTTTTAAAAACCAGTCTATTAAAACATCTTGGAGCCTACACCAAACTACAGCAAATAAATGAAATTCATTTTTGCTCTATATTTCTAAATTTAAAAAGAACATTTTCAACTCTTTAGGTCAGACTACCCCTGACAAATTATAAGCTCTTCTGGACAGAATGCATTAATTAAAAGTGTTAGCTAATTTTGTTACATCATAGCCTACTTGTGAACAACAGGGTAACAGTCTGCAATAAAAGCGTGTGATCTAAGTTACATAGAATAATCCTTTTGGTTTTCGGTTATAATTTATTACTCTTTATTTTAAGTTCCAACATAATGCTAACACATGGAACAATACACAGGCTATCCCTTTAATGTAATGCATTACAGTGGGACTTAAAGAGAGACCTTCTCCAAAAAAGGATTACAGTGTAACTTAAAGAGACCTAGATCCAAAAATTGTTATATGCAACCGTCTCTCTCATTTATTAGTCAATGAGTATGTCAATTGCGCTGTACACAGCCAATAGCTAGGGAGGATAAGCATCTCCTCCCAGCTGATTGTATGTTGCATGCTAAAACAACAGTCATTGCTGCCATGTCCAAAATATAAAGAATCACTTTTGAAAGGTGCTCCTTCAGAAGTGGGATAATGTATAATTACAGCTTCATTGGGAGGGCTTAGTCTGACTCATTTTAAGAACTAATGCAGACAGCTAACTATTGTGTGTGTGTGTGTGTGGGGGGGGGGGGGTTAATATAATTTAACATCTATTTTACTTCTCACTGTATAATTTTGAAAACTGACCATTTATTGTTGGTACAACTTGCTTGCCCAGTGAAAGGGCTTGTAATTACATTCAGTTTGTTGCAGTCTGCTACTACATGGCATTAATTGATTTTGCTTTTTTTCGGCTAGACTTCTCGAAATTAAATCTCTTTGAAAGACAATTTGTGATTACAAGCCCTGTGGGACTATCAGTGCAATGAAATTCAGGTTGACAGTTCTTTAATGCAAATGACAAAGCTCAAATAGAATGCAAGCTCTTTAGAGTAGCAAGTGATTTAGTTCTGCAATGCTTATGTCTGTGGGTTTTCTTATTTATGCTTATTATACTGTTAAGAATAGCGAGCATTAGTTCTGCCAAAACTCAGGCTGAGCTGGATATTTTTTCCAACTTAGTTATTCATACCCGATTTATGCAGTTCACTTGTCAGTTCAACTTTAGTGAATTAGCAGACATAATTACTCTTATTATTTAATGTCTAAATGTCCTAGACAGCTGTTAGCTTACCCCTTCCTCAGTAAATGAGCTATTTCAAATAATGTTACATTTTATGTCAAGTAAAATATTAACATTAATAAAAATTACAATTTAAACAAATAATATGTTCATATGCACAAAAAAACATGTTTTCTCTCATCTGGACTTTTCTAATTGGTTTTAACCATTTTCCCTTGGCATCACTTGTTTATTCTACAGTATTTCAAGAAATATTATAAATATCTCTGTCAAATAACAAAGATGTATACAAATTGCATATCGAAAATCACTGAAATGAAACAGTACAAGTGAAGCAGTTTGATGATACAAAGATAGAGACTTGTTTTCCCTGTATTCTTTGCCACCTCATTAAATTGACCCGCAAATGCATGCTACGGTCACATGCTGTTTGCTTCAGTTCTATCCTCTGTACAAATTAGGTTTTCCTTTAGATATTACGAATTTAAGATAAATGGCTGGTTATGACTCATGCTGTTTCTCATGTAATGAAATGTGAAAATATAGCTTTATATTTTAATGATTCAATACACTGTGAAGCATGTGTTTAAACTAATCAAGCTTTGCTTCATTTTTTCTAATTACGACTTAACTCACTTAATACAATTATTGCAAATATCAACTCAACAATTTTAATCTACGTAACAAGTTGCTTTATTTCTTCTAAGTTTCCAGTCCTTAGTCCCTGAGTTGTAACTCAATGAATACGACATGGAGGCAAAGGGTGATGGTTATTCAGGAGCATAGGTGGGACAGTGTTTTTGCTATGTTATGATTGGCTAAATGGAAAATTGCTGCTGAAACTTTTCTCTTTATGCTCTGCAGCTAAAAGTTAACATAATGTATGTATGTATGTATGTATGTATGTATGTATGTATATGTATATGGGTCCAATGGTAGTCCTGTGTTTATGTCTGTGGTTTTGTATAAATATCACCTTAGTTGTGGTAATAAGTCCATTGTGCCTTTGTCTGTCTCTGTTCTGTATGCATGTCTATTTATGTCTTTTGTCTTTAACCTTGTGCCGTTTATTTCTTATCATGTTTGGTTTCTGCTCGTGTCTGTGTCAATTTTGTTTTATTTCCTATGGCTCTGCTTAACCCATCTGTCTCAACCTGCAGCATCATGTTTATCAGAGTTATGCTCCATGCCTGCTTCAGGAAGTCTTCAGGGTATCAAACATAAAGGGCGCTATTTGCTAAAAGGTGAGTTGCAGGTGAGAGGTATACTTTAGCTATATTTTACCAAGGTAGCTATACATTGTTGAGTAACAAACCTGTTTTGAGTTTGTTTAATGGGGTAATCTCACCAGGTTTGTCCCTGCACAATAATAACTACATTTAATGTCATATTACCTGAATCCACCTGTAATACTTTTCAGTAAATGCCCCTTAATCTATACTTAGAAATTATGTATTTTTGTTAGAGGACTGCTGACTATTTGGCAGACAAATTAGTTGTAGTGGACACAATTTGGAAACATCTCCAACTAACCTGTCTTTCAGTTTCAGTGAATAGATACCAAGAACACATTTCTTTGAATGTGACTTCCTTTCTTTTTTCCACAACATTTTTTGCTGAATAAGCTGCAAATTACGTTTCAGAATTTCACATATCTGTAACTGAGACCCCATTTTGTGTGTAGCCTTTCTCAGTATTGAATTGCAAGGGATTCAGTCATTGCTTTTCCTTTTAATGCTTTTTCTTTTTTCTCCTTTTAAAGGTGGAATCATGTATGCAAATTGAAATTTACTGCACGAATGTCAGAAGATATATTACTCAATGTTAAACAATCTGTAAAATGTTCAGTTAAACTATTTTCATAACGTGAAGATGGAAATGATTTAAGGAGTAGCTGGAATTATAAGGACAGTGAACCTTATATTCCAGAAACATGATCAGATTTCCTCTTAAACGTATACACCAGAAGGTGTCACCCAGTGTGGTAACTCAGGGTGTCACCCCCCTGGATTTCATGCAGTACCATGCCAAACAGATTCCTCAGTCAGATGGCCCATTAATTATGCCATAAAGGAGCTTGATAAATTATGCCACATACAGGAGCCCCACAAAATATGCCACATACAGGATTCTCCCCAACAAATTATGCCACACACAGGAGCCCCATTAATAATGCCACACACAGGAGTCCCAGAAATATGCCACACACAAGAGACCCATAAATTATGCCTCACATAGGAGCCCCATTAATTATGACACACACAGGAGCCCCATTAATTATGACATACACAGGAGCCCCATAGTTATGTTACACACAAGAGCCACATAATTATGCCACTCACAAGAGCCCCGCAAGGTGACAATTGCAGAGTTCTAATATAATAAATATATATACACATCTCTCTCTCTCTCTCTCTCTCTCTCTCTCTCTCTCTCTCGTTGCATTTCTCCTTTTATGAACTTTTTAATATTACATTCAACTATTTTCATATGTAATAAAAAAATGAATTGAATTAATTGTTTCTTGTATTTATCCCCTTCCACTGCACCCACACTGAACTTAAAGGACTTAACACAGCCCCATAAAGTGCCCACAGCATTTGCCATGCACCTATATTGTACCCACAGCACTTGGCTTGCACTCATATTGCCCCCACACAATTTGGCATGCCATAGTGTCACTTGTCCCACATAACTTCCCCTGCAAAACAAGCCACAGTGTCATTTTCCCCATAGTACATGTTATTTTGCCCCCAAGAACATGCCACAGTATCACTTTGCCAATTCAAATAAGTCACTTTCAAGTAACAATTAACATGCAACAGTCACTTTGTTATTAACATATGCAACAACCCGTTTGCCTATTAAAATATTCCACCGTTTACCAATTAATATGCCAGTGTTAGTTTGCCCATAGATATGCAATAGGCAGCTTGCCAATTAATATGCCACAGCCAATTTGCCCATTAATATGCCATTGTTAGTTTGCCCATTAATATGTCAGCGTTAGTTTTCCCATTAATATGCCACAGCCAATTTGATCATTAATATACCAGTGTTATTTTGTCAATTAATGGCAGGTTGATTACATATATTCTTGTATACTATTTGCCATATAAAAAGAATGAAGACAATTAAAATACATTATAAACAGAAACTTCTAGGTAACTCAATATTTAAAAAATCTGACAACATTTATTTAAAAAAAATTAAGTCATGTTATTTAACCTATTGTTATATGTTCTAAATTTTGTCTCTAGATAAATTGGAATTCTGTACAGTATAAACATTAGAGGTTGCTCTGTGTATTTTGGAAAGGCACTATTAACAACTAGTTAGTTTACTAAATTAATTATATATTTGAATCTAAACACAACACATACACACACAACAACTAAAACTAGTCAGCTTTATAAAGGTAACGTCAACTACAAAACGTAGTGAGTCAGTACAATGAAAACAACCTGCGTTAAGTATTCTAATCAAGAAAATAAACTTTTCAAGATCAGTATCTACAGTACTTCCAACTGAATGCTATCACTTAATCCAACAAGTTATTAAAGTCATACACATTAAATGTTACATAATCGATGATTATGTGAATTAACCACGAATCGACATTTTAAACATGCCTGCAGCCAGGTGTGACTTATGGAGAATTTTTTTTATTAGAAAATATGATGTACATGACCTTTTCCTTCATTTTTTTCCCTTTGATTTGCCCTTTATTTTCTTATATTCAGCACTCCTGTAATAGAGATCATAACTAGAATACATTTTGAAAAATGAGCAACCTCTAGTCACGATATCCCCACTGAAACAGCTAAAAGTCCTTTGTACAAAGCATTTAAATCTATTCATTTTTAAAAGTCATATATTGTCTATACTTAGGAAGCCACTGGTGGTGTCCCCTACTTAGAATACATCAATAAGCTTGATTATCTTCTTTTTTAAAAAAAAAACAAATACCGGTGTGGGTTTTAACAAAGCAAATATACACAAACCATGAATTAAAGCTCGCATTATAATAATTGAAGAACATGCTCCTGCATTGTTGTTTATTGTTTGCTTAAATTAGAGAGAGTAGCAAAATAAATTCACATGCTTACCTATTAAAGAAAATAAGTTACATGTTAGAAGTTGTGCTCAAATGGAGGATGGTAAACTTGAAAACACTGCTTTCATGTGTATTTGCCTTACAATTTAACTGCAATGCCATATTTTACGGTAGGTTATGGATAGTTTATCATTAAAAGTGGAGCTTTTATCCCAATTCTATATCCTAGTTTTAAATTTGAATTGACATTGTTTTATATGACATTAGCCTTCAAAGAAACAGCTTCCTAGACTCCAGTAGTGGAGAGGCATACATCATTGGGAACATATGTCACTTTGAGGTGAACCAAGGTGGAAATAGGTAAACAGAGCTTTGGTGTCATGTAACTATGACTACAATGTAATTTATAGGACTTCTTTTCCACTCTGTCTGATGGTTTATGTCCATGTGATTGTGTCTATAAAGTTTTTGTGGATATAATATTATATTGCCTGGGGCATTGGGGTTGTCTATTCCTCAGTGGACCCGAAAGTTTCATTCATCAATATCCTCTTGGAGCAGAGCTGTAATCTCATGCTTACCTGCTCTAAAAACTCTTCACCATCTCTACACATGTACCAACAGGCATTACTGCAACTGGGATATAGTGTGTGCATATCTTGTGGATTTAGTACAACTGATTGTGCATGCTTGAACAAAGAGTTTGCTTTAACTACACTTGGGGTGATTCCAAAATCGGTGAATTGTAGGTAAGATGAGGTGAATTCAGTTGAAATGAACATTTCATCTCACCCATTTATCTATACAGTTTGCAGGTACACACAGTTTTCCCTGCTAAGCAAACTCGCCAGGTTTGTTCCACACAATGTATAGCTAAATAAGTGAGAGGAAATGATCATCCCACCTCAAAGTACCTCACCTTTTAGTGAATAGCCCCCTTTGTGTGTTCTATGTTCATGTTTATCCTACTGTGCAGTGCCCTCTTCAACCTAGCTTCCCGGGTGCCTGCCTTTGATCATGGCCTGTTCTTTTTTCTCAATCTTCTCTGCCAGCACTGGCCTGAATGGGGAATTATCAATATTGTTTTTCCTAGGGAAGGTCGCCTGTGGGATAATCAGAAAAAAAAATTGTTTTGGTTTCCCACAATAGCTAATGAATTCCATTCTAAACACAAGTGGCAACCAACATGGTTGTTATAGTTATACTTAAAGAAGGATGTGTTCATTTGGTCTCATGCAATTGAGAAGAGTGGCTGTTTTAGTGATCCCCTCTGCACCATTTCCAGTTACTTCTGTGAAATAGGTCCAGCCTTTGAATCACCCTTTTGGATTTCAATAGTATGGGGCTTTGTTATATGTCAGAAACCAAGGAAATACAAAAGGGAAGGCATAATGCATTGTGCTTATAAACCAAGTTGTCAAATGTCTGCCAGGCTCCTCACCTCACACACAATGCATTTCAGCCACTATAGGGCTTATTCTGGTGGAATAAATCTGAGTGATATTACTATATATATGGGTCTATACATTTCTGGTTCATACCACGATATAGTTTTCCCTTCCGACATTCCTATGACATTATAATTCTGTCAAATTAATGAAATAAAAATAAATATTAAAAACCACTTTAAAATAAATAATAATATTACAAAAGATATACATGTTATGGATTATAATACATACTGTAATAAACATTAGACATCAATTTTTAATTGGCATGGTAATAACTTTAATATGCCATAATAGCATATTTATTTTTAATGAATAAATGATTGTAATGTATTATTAAAATATGCTATTATCGTATAAACTGTGCAATTACCATGTCAATGAACACATCATGTAATATCAAATACGCCACTTAGTAACTTCAATAAAAGTTAGGGAATAAGCACGTATACATATATTATCATTTATAATTTTATACACCGCACTACTTCTATATATTTTTATTGAATGTTTTTATTCGCTTTAATAGTTGTTGTACGTATTTCAAATGTTAATGAAGCAAGTTCCGGTCTATATTAAGATGTATTTTTTTAAAAAAAAAATTTACATTTTTTGATCCGTGAAACGTTTCAAAAACCAAATAAAATGTAATGATGTAAATTTTTGTGAGTATTGTAAATGCCTGGAAGGTATCCCTCAGATTGCATCATGTGTGCATTTTATCTGTTTTAAGGACTGTATCTTCTTGGGGCATTCCAACATGTTTAATAAGGTCAATACCAAGTCCTGTCTGTGGCAATATTGTAGCAGACAATTGTGCAGTAGACACAGCTAGGCCGTTGTTGTCAGTATTCCTTAACTTGGTCACCAAAAGAGCCCAGGAAACTTTTAATTTTTTTTCTTTTTTATTAACCTACTAAGTGGAAATCCTGTAGTTTCTAACTTGACATACAGATATGTTCCATCTTTCCATTTTATTTAAATACTTTCATAAAAAGTGCATTTATCATTGCATACAAAGAAAAAAAAACAATATTCACATTTTTGGAAGATCAAAATCCAAGACAAAATCCTCATGTAAATTAGTGCTAAAAGTTGTGTAACCCTGATTAGAACAGCTTTGAAAAGGTTAAAACAACTATTAGTACTTACTAAATTTACTAAATATATTTATTCCCATACAACTGTATATGAAGCTACAATAAATGACATTTTTATCACTGAACCTGTTTTTCCCCTATGCTCAGAGTTCTTAGAAGTCATTGTGAAAGCTTGCGTTCAATCCTATTTCTAGCTCTCTAAGGCATTTTGAGAGAGCCCAGATGATCTCCATGTATCACCGAAAATACCAAAATAGCCGATGATACATGAAAATCATTTGTGCCCTCTGGCTGGCTCTAGAGAGGTAAGAAGAGGATTCAAGGCATACATGTTATCTCAAAGTAACATTGATAGCCAATAATAGATGGTGAAAACATCTTCAATTATGTAATTGTCATGTCATCTCATTAAATATAGCAACATTTTTACAGCAGAGGTGTTTAGGATGATCACCTAATGATGGTAATGAGCATTATTAAGCCTAATTCACCACAGTGAACACAAACATGCAAACTACTTATTTTATATTATATTTCAGTGCCTTTTTTTTTTTTAAAGTGTGTCAGAATTGTCTAAAAATGTTTCTCTGTTACTTTGCCATTCTTTATTTACTTTTTTTCTGTTTGGTTGTTCCCCAGATATGACATTTATTAACAGTAATGCATCATTTTTAATTAAATTTAATTTTAGATGAACAATCCATGAGTCTCTATTTACTAATGTATTTACCCTGACCCAACCACTGTCCAATCTATTACTTTGAGTGAGCTGCTAAGTAACATGTGGTACAGGTGATTATAGGGATGTGTAACTGTTTACTTGCTCAATAGTACCAGTCCTTCTTAAATAGGATAACATAGTTTGGCCAACAAGGAGAAACTATTAAATAAATTAATATATCTATTCCAATGCCCAGAATCTTTGTATTCTTAGTACATTAACAAAAATCAGTCCAAGAAAATTGAGATGGAATTTTTATTTATTCAAATATGCGGCCTTTGGGTTTGCACCAAGGTGCATTCTCTATGTTTGTCTTTAACGTGGTTTGAATCAATTCCTCGCTTCTGATGTAAGACTTACTGGGTTATTGTCACCCGCAGAGCCAGTGCAAGACTTTGTTCTGCCTTATTCAAACTTATTTTGCTGCCTCTTGCTAATCACACCTTCAGCAACGACTACACACAGCCACACATTTAGTGTCACATACACGTGCAGACACATGTACACACTGCATCTCACAGTCACACATATACACAGTCACATGCACACACAGACATAGTTGTAGTAACAGAGCTACACTGTCAACATGCTTGTCCCCTGCTCTTTTTATTGCTGCGGAGCACTGTGATGCACCCATTTATTACACTCACACACACACACTTACACTCATCCACTCACACACACATTTACATTATGCTACACACATATACACACTCATAGTTAAATAGTAGTAGTAGTAGTAGGTTGAAAAAAGACACGCGACCATCAAGTTCAACTCTTTTCCCATCTCCTGTTTACCACTGTTGATCCAAAAGTAGGCAAATAAAAACCCCTTTCAGCAATTTCAAATTCTGCTTTCAGTAGGGGAAAAAATTCCTTCTTGACTCCAAGTGGCAATCAGATTTCTCCTTGGATCAACAAGCACCAAATAAATAGTAATGCCCATACTACATGCATAGCCCTCTATGCTCCTGCTCATAAAAAAAAGTATCCAGGCCACTTTTAACGTATTTGCCAGAACCACTTCTTCAGGCTGTGAATTCCATATCTTAATTGTCCTTACTGTAAAAAATCCCTTCCACTGTCGCAGACTAAATCTCCTGTCTTAAAGTCTTAGTGGATGACCTTGTGTCATTTGTACTGTTCTGTTAATGAACAGGTCATTATAAAGTCATTTTGTATGAGCCTTGTACATATTTTTATACCATTATAATATCCCCTCTAAGCCACCCTTTCTATAGCATGTACAAATTTATTTTTTTCAGGCTTTCTTCATAATTTAAACCTTCTATTCCCCTTATTAGTTTTGTAGCCTCTTCTCTGCAATCGCTGTTTTAAAGACACCTGGAATTGAACCGCATATTTAAGGTGAGGTCTTACCATGGACCTATAAAGAGGCAAAATAATATCTTCCTATGGTGAGTCAATACCACTTTTAACACATCCAAATATCTTATTGGCCTTTCCAGCTGACAGCTGGAACTGGGCACCACTGCTAAGTCTATTGTCTACAACTTCTCCCAAATTTTCATCATTAGTAGATTTCCCCAAGGATACACTTTTTAACCCCTTCACGACCTTATGACTAGTTAATGCATCATAAGAGTCACAGCACTAGCGACCTTATGATGTGCTAACTCGTCATGTAGTTAAGCTGGCGCTGCACTCCATGCAAATCTGAAACGGATCCAGGACACTGCAGCAATCACATGCAAATTAGATGGCAAAGTCAATGATTTTTTTAATTTTAAAGTTTTTTTAATAAATACATAATATTGTAAAATAGTAATTTCATTAAAGTTAACCCTGGCATGCCTGATTCTTACGGCTCTGACATCACACTGGTCAGAGTTTTAGGGTTTGGGAATCTATATTTTTATTTTTTATTAGTTAGTTAATTAGTTGGGATAAGTGGGTTTGTGCTGCACTAGTTGTGTAGATTATTATTCTGAAAATAATGGGGAAAAACTTTTTTTTGAAAACATTTTCCCCTTTTTTATGTATTTCTTAATAATAAATTGTAGATTATTTTTATGTATAGGGTATCAAAAGAAACTGTCCTTAAAAAACAACATATAACTTGTATGGGTGAGTTAAATGACAGAGAGGAAAATTATGTTTCAACAACCACAAAAATTAAAAGTCGCTCTGGTCCTTGGCCCAGAAAATCCCTGGTCCTTAAAGGGTTAAACTATGTGTTGTATTTTTATTATTTTATCCAAAATGCATGATTTTACATTTGTGAAGAAAGAGTGATATACAACCTAACGGAAGTATAAATACCGAGCGCCTGTGAATGAACTAAATAAAAAAGTAGTAGAACATAGTAGTAGAACATACAAACCCGTCCGATGGTAGGTATTGAAACGGAGGTAGATGATATCTGTAGAGGGCCCTTCTGGCTTGTGTCGAGAGATTGACTAATTTTGGAACCAATAGGAAAATGGTTTAGGTAGCCGCCAGTCCAGAATAAATCACAGTGGGTTAGCACCGTGAAAGGACAAAAAGATGTAGAGAAAAGAAGGACAGCGCTACAGAGTAATATTAATAAAAATAAACAACAAATGTGCAAAAATACACTATAAGAAACACACAACTTGGAGGGTATAAAAATATATAAATTTAATAGATATAAAAATAAATAAAATAAATACACACAGAACCACCTTGAGGTGGAAATACAGTATACAAATGAATTGAATTGTAATTAAGCAATATGGATATGCTAGTAACAAATACAAGTAAATACTACAAGGACAAAACCGAATAAAAACAATAATCACAACAGGTAGATAGTACACACCTTTGAAGAGAGACCGTTTGGGACAATGCTGGACTCAGAGCAGTGAATGAATCCGGAGCGAAAAAAGAAAGAAGCCTGGCCAGGTCTTTTCGCGTAGAGAACAGGACGCCAAAAAAGGGACGCGTTTCGAAAAAACTTCTTCAGCCTTTGGCGTCCAGCATGTCTCAAAACGGATCTCTGACTGTTTAAATAGACCGCTTCTAATTACAAGCAGCGGTGAAACCAGGAAGTATGACGTAATCGCGTAGTAACGCGACGACGTCATAATGTTGCGACGCCAACGTCATCTCCATAGCAACACATCGAGACCACACAGAGCCGGCATAGTGTGGTGTCGATCGGTGTACAGAGAGGGCGTTAGCGGCGGTACATATTAAAAACAGAAAAAAGCAGAAGAAACTTGATACATACAAAATAAAGAGGTTATATGCACAATGTATACACGAACAGTGTTCCATAAAAACATATACAGGGATCTACTCCATACATAATAATCATCCACACTTCATGAAAAACATCCAAATATACATATATGGACGACATGCATAAAAATGCTTCAAAGTGGATAGAAGTATACAAACATATATATATATATATATACATATAGCACAGAGACCAATAAACAGTGATACATAAATCTAATCCAGGAATGGCACTAGGTCAAAATTGTCGTTAAGACCCTTAGGAACCAGGGTATTTAAGGTGAGGATCCAAAAAGTCTCTCTTTTACAGAGAGTCTTGAGTCTGTCACCCTTGCGTGGACCTAATATAACATGTTCAATTGCCATTGCCTTTAGTTTTTTGTCATTTCGCTGGTGTACATCCAAAAAATGTTTAGACAAAATATGCTTTTCGAAACCTCTTCTGATATTATACCTATGTTCAGAAAGGCGTTTTTTAAAGGTTCTACTAGTCCTACCTATATATTGGAGGCCACATGGGCACTCCAACAGATAGATGACGAACTTTGTATTACAGGATATATGTCTCTTGATAGGATACTTTGTAGTTGTGGCATTGTCTATAAAGAAATTTGATTTTCTGGGACAGACTGTACAGTGATCACAAGTGCCGCATCTATACCACCCTTTTATGCCAGACAAAAAGTTACACTTTTTGGATTTTTCTTTAAATTTGTCTGATATGTCTGTCGGGGCTAGGATATTCTTAATATTAGTATTACGTCTACAGATAATCCTTCCTCTATCTGGCAACATGGGGGCCAGAATAGGATCTCCCTTAAGAATGTGCCAGTGTCGGTTAAGGATTTCTTTTATCTTGCCAGTCTTGTCTGAAAAAGTGGTGACAAGACTGGAACCAAAGGTGTTTGGAAATGAGTTGTCACTGCTGTCGTTTTGACATGGCCTGCATTTATCCACAATGGGGCAGCCATTAAGAGATGCAATTTTAAACTTCTTGTTGTTCTTTTTAGGGTTCTGACTACCATTTAAAAATAGGGTTCTATCCTTCGATCTAATATCGTTCAAAGTGTTGTCTACCAATTTTTCACTGTACCCCTTTGTGATTAATCTATCTTTTATTTCCATTGCCTGCTGCTCGAAATCCTCCTGTTTAGAGCAGTTCTTTCTCATGCGAATTAGTTCACCCTTGGGTATGTTATTAAGCCATCTCTTATCGTGATAGCTTTTAGAATTTAGGTAAGTATTTTTGTCCACTGTTTTAAAGTATGTTTTTGTGACGAAACTATTTCTTTCGTCCGTTGATACCGTTAGGTCCAAAAAGTTTATACTAGTTGGACTGTGGTCATAGGAGAAAGTCAAACCAAAAGGATTTGTGTTGAGTTCTCCCATGAACACGTCCAACGCCTCTACAGTACCATTCCACAAGAAAAAAACATCGTCTATGTAACGTTTGTACAGCAAAAGGTTGGCACTGCGATGGGGTCCAAAAATATCCTCCTCCTCCCAGCTACCCAGGAACAGGTTGGCGTAGCTGGGGGCGAAACGGGTCCCCATCGCAGTGCCACATATCTGCAAATAGAAATCACCATCAAATAGAAAATAATTAGATTCAAGAATAAACAGCATACATTTTTCCAAAAATTGTCTATGTTCGATGCTTAGGTATTCCCTTTGATTAAGCATCTTCATCACCCCCTCAATGCCATCCTGATGTTGTATTGTAGTGTATAATGCCTGTATGTCTGCTGTTACCATGTACATACCAGGCTGCCACTTTATGTCGGTTAGTACATTCATGAGAGCCAAACCGTCTTTTAAATAGGAAGGCATCGTGGGGACAAGGACCTGAAGAAAGAGGTCTACATACAATGATAGGTTAGAAGTTAAAGACCCCACCCCTGAAATGATAGGACGTCCAGGGGGATCTTGTAATTGCTTGTGGATCTTTGGCAGATGGTAAAACATAGGGACTCTAGGGGCTCGAACCATCAAACCCTGATATTCTGACCTAGAAATAATCCCGGCTTCCTTGGCCGAGCCAAGAAGCATTCCTAGGGAACGGACAAAAGTATTTGTGGGATCTGTATACAACTTTTTATAGAAATTCTCATCAGACAGTAGCCTCAAAGCCTCTCTTCGATAGTCTACTGTATCTTGGAGGACTACTCCTCCTCCCTTATCTGCCCCTCTAATTACAAGGTTATTATTGTCACTAAGTATCTTTAGGGCTGCTTTTTCGTGAACTGTCAGATTACTAGTTTGGCAGTGTGTATGCAATTGCCATAGTTCACCTTCCACTAGGGTCTTAAAAACCTCTAGATAGTTACCTCTACTCCCCACTGGGTTGAATTTGGATGGTGCACGAACATTTGTATATACAGACATTTTTTGGGGCTCAATATTATTGTCATCCAACAAGCTGTTAAGTGTGCCTATATTCAAAAGACCCGTTTCGCCCCCAGCTACGCCAACCTGTTCCTGGGTAGCTGGGAGGAGGAGGTTATTTTTGGACCCCATCGCAGTGCCAACCTTTTGCTGTACAAACGTTACATAGACGATGTTTTTTTCTTGTGGAATGGTACTGTAGAGGCGTTGGACGTGTTCATGGGAGAACTCAACACAAATCCTTTTGGTTTGACTTTCTCCTATGACCACAGTCCAACTAGTATAAACTTTTTGGACCTAACGGTATCAACGGACGAAAGAAATAGTTTCGTCACAAAAACATACTTTAAAACAGTGGACAAAAATACTTACCTAAATTCTAAAAGCTATCACGATAAGAGATGGCTTAATAACATACCCAAGGGTGAACTAATTCGCATGAGAAAGAACTGCTCTAAACAGGAGGATTTCGAGCAGCAGGCAATGGAAATAAAAGATAGATTAATCACAAAGGGGTACAGTGAAAAATTGGTAGACAACACTTTGAACGATATTAGATCGAAGGATAGAACCCTATTTTTAAATGGTAGTCAGAACCCTAAAAAGAACAACAAGAAGTTTAAAATTGCATCTCTTAATGGCTGCCCCATTGTGGATAAATGCAGGCCATGTCAAAACGACAGCAGTGACAACTCATTTCCAAACACCTTTGGTTCCAGTCTTGTCACCACTTTTTCAGACAAGACTGGCAAGATAAAAGAAATCCTTAACCGACACTGGCACATTCTTAAGGGAGATCCTATTCTGGCCCCCATGTTGCCAGATAGAGGAAGGATTATCTGTAGACGTAATACTAATATTAAGAATATCCTAGCCCCGACAGACATATCAGACAAATTTAAAGAAAAATCCAAAAAGTGTAACTTTTTGTCTGGCATAAAAGGGTGGTATAGATGCGGCACTTGTGATCACTGTACAGTCTGTCCCAGAAAATCAAATTTCTTTATAGACAATGCCACAACTACAAAGTATCCTATCAAGAGACATATATCCTGTCATACAAAGTTCGTCATCTATCTGTTGGAGTGCCCATGTGGCCTCCAATATATAGGTAGGACTAGTAGAACCTTTAAAAAACGCCTTTCTGAACATAGGTATAATATCAGAAGAGGTTTCGAAAAGCATATTTTGTCTAAACATTTTTTGGATGTACACCAGCGAAATGACAAAAAACTAAAGGCAATGGCAATTGAACATGTTATATTAGGTCCACGCAAGGGTGACAGACTCAAGACTCTCTGTAAAAGAGAGACTTTTTGGATCCTCACCTTAAATACCCTGGTTCCTAAGGGTCTTAACGACAATTTTGACCTACTGCCATTCCTGGATTAGATTTATGTATCACTGTTTATTGGTCTCTGTGCTATATGTATATATATATATATATATGTTTGTATACTTCTATCCACTTTGAAGCATTTTTATGCATGTCGTCCATATATGTATATTTGGATGTTTTTCATGAAGTGTGGATGATTATTATGTATGGAGTAGATCCCTGTATATGTTTTTATGGAACACTGTTCGTGTATACATTGTGCATATAACCTCTTTATTTTGTATGTATCAAGTTTCTTCTGCTTTTTTCTGTTTTTAATATGTACCGCCGCTAACGCCCTCTCTGTACACCGATCGACACCACACTATGCCGGCTCTGTGTGGTCTCGATGTGTTGCTATGGAGATGACGTTGGCGTCGCAACATTATGACGTCGTCGCGTTACTACGCGATTACGTCATACTTCCTGGTTTCACCGCTGCTTGTAATTAGAAGCGGTCTATTTAAACAGTCAGAGATCCGTTTTGAGACATGCTGGACGCCAAAGGCTGAAGAAGTTTTTTCGAAACGCGTCCCTTTTTTGGCGTCCTGTTATCTACGCGAAAAGACCTGGCCAGGCTTCTTTCTTTTTTCGCTCCGGATTCATTCACTGCTCTGAGTCCAGCATTGTCCCAAACGGTCTCTCTTCAAAGGTGTGTACTATCTACCTGTTGTGATTATTGTTTTTATTCGGTTTTGTCCTTGTAGTATTTACTTGTATTTGTTACTAGCATATCCATATTGCTTAATTACAATTCAATTCATTTGTATACTGTATTTCCACCTCAACTCAGGTGGTTCTGTGTGTATTTATTTTATTTATTTTTATATCTATTAAATTTATATATTTTTATACCCTCCAAGTTGTGTGTTTCTTATAGTGTATTTTTGCACATTTGTCGTTTATTTTTATTAATATTACTCTGTAGCGCTGTCCTCCTTTTCTCTACATGATTTTACATTTGTCTACATTGAATCTCATTTGACATTTACTGCCCAATTACCCAACTTGTTCAAATTATCTTCATCTAGTTCAGACTGTAGTACCCTACTTCATTTTGTTTCATCGGCAAACACTGAGACATGGCTCCCTATGCCCTGGGAGATCATTTATGAACATTTTTTTTTTTTTTAAAAGAGGACTCAGGACACTCTTCTTATCCCATCTGTCCAATTTGAGAACTTCCCATTTACTACCACCCTTTGCATTCTATCATTCAACCAATTGCCAATCCACAAACAAACCTTTGACGCTAAGCCTATTTCAGTCATTTTGTACAGTAAGCATTTGTGCGGAACTGCATTAAATGCCTTAGCAAAGCCTACATGTATCACATCCACTGCAGCACCCATATCTATATTTTTACTCACTTTTTCATAGAATGTAATTAATAGTGTTTAGCGAACCCGAACCGCACTGTTCGGTTCGTACCGAACATTATGGTTTTTGGACCCCGGACCCGAACACGGACATTTCACTGTATGTTCGGGTTGGAGTTTGGGGTTCGGCGATTACATTGTATATAATGCTATGGGCTTTCTATAAACCGAAATAGAGTCCCCATTCATAAGAATAGGGACTCTATTTCGGTGTATAGAACAGCAATAGCGTTACATGTATTCCATAAACGGAAAGTCTATAAACCGAAAGACATTCGGTTTATAGACTTTCGGTTTATGGAATACTTTCCGGCGTATAAGACGACTGGGCGTATAAGACGACCCCACAACTAAGTCATCTTATAAGCCGGAAAAATCGCATCTATATTTTAACCTTTTAGGTTAAAATATAGAGTTTTCCACCCTCCTCCCCCTTTCCCCAATCCCCAGTACTTACCTATTTCTGCTCTGTCACCCGCTGTTAAGCCGGTCCGTGGCTGTGAGGGAAGCGTTGTGAGCTCCCCTCCAGCCGCGCGGTCAATAAAGTTTTGTTTAAAAAAAAAGTTTAAACAGACTTTATTGAAGCCGTGCGGCCTGAGCGGAGCTCACAACGCTTCCCTCACAGCCACGGACCGGCTTAACAGCGCGAGCGGAGACAGAGCAGAAAATAGGTGAGTAAATCCCAGTACCCGGCGTATAAGACGACCCCCCAACTTTTGAGAAGATTTTCAGGGGTTAAAAAGTCGTCTTATACGCCGGAAAATACGGTAATCCTATTGGCTTTCTATAAACCGAAATATAGTCCCCATTCATAAGAATAAGTCAATTGACCTATTCGTATGAATGGGGACTCTATTTCGGTTTATAGAAAGCCAATAGCATTACATGGCTATTGGCTTTCTATAAACCGAAATAGAGTCCCCATTCATACGAATAGGTCAATTGACCTATTCGTATGAATGGGGACACTCTTACCCACATTTTACTTCATTTTTCAGCCCTTTCCAGGACTTTTTTTAGAGGCATTTTAGTGGCCAAAAGTTCGTGTCCCCATTGACTTCAATGGGGTTCGGGGTCAAGTTCGGGGTCAAGTTCAAGCACGGACCCGGACATTTTTTCGAAGTTCGGCCGAACCTGCCGAACCCGAACATCCAGGTGTCCGCTCAACTCTAGTAATTAAGTTAGTTTGACAAGATCTGTCTCTCACAAAACCATGTTGGTTCCTGCTTATGATATTCCTGTTCAGTATGAAATCTTGAATATATTCCCTTAGCCACCCTTCAGTTTCCCCACCACAGATGTCCTTTTTTGACCATTTTTTAAATATGGGCACCACATGCCTGAAATAAAATAATCCCTAAAAATCTAAAATTGTAAACTCTGTTAGGAATGCTCAAAGGTAAATAAGCTATGAAATGAAGCACATATCTTAATTAAACAAATCACAAATATCACCCTAGTCCTGCTCCAAAAGTGTCTCTTCTCAATTTCTTCCCAGGTTATATAAATTGTTTACCTTTAAAATGTATACATCAACAATCTTTACTATTAAGAATATAATTACTAGAAACTGGAAGGTTGGGGATCTCCTGTCTGTGACATCCTAATGATAATAATAGATGTATACATTACTCACAAATACTCTGACTACTAAAAAATTTGGAAGCCATGGAATTTATATCTAGCCACAAAGTGTATACAAATTGTAATTAATAAACATTCTGACATAAAATGTGTATGCTAATAGGCATAACATCACACAAAAGTCTGTTTATTCAGGATATTTAATACTGCTACTTCCCATACATTATATGATATTGTAACTTATTGTGACAAGCTATTATTATAATATTTTTTTTATTAGCCAGAATTCAACCTTTCGGTTTGACAAGGCACATGTTAGATCTGAAACATATTAATTGTAATGCTGTGGTATTAACATAATTATTGATTCCTCAACATTTGTTTTATCTCTTTTTCATTTCTGTATCCTTTTTATAACTATAATTTTCATAAAATGTATTAAATGTTAAAAAAAATAATATCTATATTTCAAATACGTTTAACTGACTCCCAAATATGAGCTTTACTCTTTTTACTGGCTCTCCCACTTAGCTAGGGAAAAAAAACTACTTTTAAAAGTGTTTTAAATATGCAAAAAAACAAAGTGTCCCAAACGATAACTATTCATGTAATGCGTGTCTTATTATGTTGCACATAATCATTACAAACTACGCATCAGCAGGTGTGTTTACTTTCTGAGGCATAGTTAGGGTTGCCACCTTTTGTTCAGAAAAATACCGGCCTTGCTACTGTCTCCATAGACTTAACATTGGCCTGATGACATTTTTTTACCGGCCTGCCGGTAAAATACCGGCCAGGTGGCAACCCTAGGCATAGTCAGGTTTGCCAGGTCAGCCAGTGCTTTGCTGTACACATGTAACTTTTATCTACTCCACTGCAGAATGTAGAATGCAAACTTACCCAGAAGAAGCCAATATATATATATATATATATGACCCTCTTAGGAACTAACTTGATGAAGTAACTGATTTTCCTCAGAACACATATGAATTATACATTATATAATATAGCATGTAAAAGTGATAGTGAGTAAAATGCGTCTCTCAAAAAAACAACTGAGCATACATGGAATAAAAAGAAGGGGGAATTAAAGGTGCTGTTCCACTGTTATACTCCATATAAGTGCTGTACCATGTAAGGGGAAGCTAAAGAAACAGACATAGCATTTTATTTTGTTTTCTAATAAATAAAATAAAAAGAATGGCATGTAAAGTTCCTGGATATGTGTTGTGTAATATGCCAGAGGTATGCTTATAAAATAATAATAATTAGTATTTATGTAGCACCTCTCCAAGTGGGACTCACAGTGCTTTTTAGCACACACTCTTGGAATTAACCAAATCAGCATCTGAATGATAGATGTCATTATTACCCAATTGATGGTACTTTTTATGGACCTCAGAAGGATAAAGGGCTGATTTGATCCTGGCTGATTGAAAAGGCTCTGTAGTC
This sequence comes from Pelodytes ibericus, assembly GCA_036172795.1. NCBI lineage: Eukaryota > Metazoa > Chordata > Amphibia > Anura > Pelodytidae > Pelodytes > Pelodytes ibericus. The sequence goes on from CM069863.1 coordinate 160,136,271, forward strand.
AGGGAATTGACCAACTGAGCTATCTCGCTGGCATGATATGATATCTCCAGCACATTATACCATTTCACAAGCATGATACCATATGGCATACCTCAGTGCAAGCACATAGCCAGCACATCAAATCATCATAAGCATGTCAAAGCATATCACACCATATAGCATACTAAAACACAGAGTCACTGCCTCCCAATCACTATTCTGGAATTTCAGAGTTCACTGCACTTTATTTTCTTTATTTTCTACATAGGCACTTGGGCAGAGTGCATTGCATTGCAGATGAATGATAGCAATGACAAATTCAGGTCTGCATGTATAAGTAGGGGGTCAAATGTCTAAAAAAGGTATTTATCAGCATGTCCCTGAAGGCTTTCATAGCCCAAACAATAGTTAATTTAAGCTAATTAGATTTGTAGGCCTAAGTGGAGGAACACGGCAGTTCAATGCTGAGTTGGCTGCAAAATCTGTGCATGCGGCAAGTGGGAGAATACCACTGCAGAGATGCTATTTAACCCCTGCAATGCTATGATGGTGGCATGCATCAACAAGCATACACACACTCAGTTCGAGGGGGGGGGGGGCGTAATTTTACCGTCATCCTTTCTGCGCCGCGTCTCTTTTTGACAAGTTTTCATGAAGTGGAGGAGCTTTGTCATTATCATTGAAGGCATGCAAAGTGTTGATAAACCCTGCACCAGATACAGATCCACAGCACCAGATATAAACCAACCACACTAGATATAGCCTCACTGCACCAAATATAGATCCACTGTACCAGATATAGACCCACAACACCAGATATTAACCCACGGTACCAGCTAAAAACCCATGACACAAGATATAAGCCACAGCACCAGATAAATATCCAGAGCTCTAGCTGAAACTTCACAGCAACAGATAGAACAATATAGCAAAGATACAACACTATAGCACACAATATAACCCAACAGCACCAGATACAACAATATAGCACACAATTCAACCCAAAAGACCCAGACACAACACTATAGCACACAATATAACCCAACAAGGGCCGGCCTTAGGGGTGTGCGAACTCGGCGAGCTGGTAAAAGATCCCCCTCCCCAGGCCTCTGCTTGGCAAGCTCTGCTGGATCCCACGAGGGGTGTAGCTCCGCCCCCACCCAGTGAAGCAGAGCCGCGGGCAGCAAGAGAAAGTGCACTTTCTCTTGCTGCCCGTGAAGCAGACGCTGCTCTGCTTAACAGGGTGGGGGATGAGCTACACTGCTCAGCCGGTTAGCTCCGCCCCCTCCTTGGATCAACATTTGCAGGCAAAGGGAGGGGGGAGAGAGACACAGAACAGGGGGAGGGGGAGAGAGAGAAAGAACAGGGGGAGAGAGAGAGAGACAGAACAGGGGGAGGGGGAGAGAGAGACAGGGGGAGAGAGACAGGGGAGGGGGGGAGAGAGACAGAACAGAGGGGGGGGGAGAGAGACAGGGGAGGGGGGAGACAGACAGAACAGAGGGGGGAGAGAGACAGAACAGAGGAGGGAAAAGAGACAGAACAGAGGAGGGGGAGGAGAGAGACAGAACAGAGGGAGAGATAGAGAGAAAACAGGTATGGGGGAGTTAGAGAGAGACAGACATGGCAAGGAAGAGGAAAGGGACCCATACATAGGGGGGTGAAAGACGTAGGGCGCCACGGGGCAAGCCCGCACAGGGCGCCGGGACACTAAAGGCTGGCCCTGAACCCAACAGCACCAGACACAACACTATAACACACACAATATAACCCCTCAGCACCAGATACAACACTATAGCACACAATATAACCTCTCAACCCCAGATACAACACTATAGCACACAATATAATCCCTCAGCACCAGATACAACACTAGCACACAATATAACCCCACAGCACCAGATACAACACTATAGCACACAATAAAAACACAAAGCAACAGATACAACACTATAGCACACAATAAAACCCCTCAGCACCAGATACAACACTATAGCACACAATATAAGCATACAACACCAGATACAACACTATAGCACACAATATAAGCATACGGCAACAGATACAACACTATAGCGCACACTATAAACACGAAGCAACAGATTCCCTAAACACCCAAATTCCTAAATCCATGACATTTCTTTCTCTCTTTCCCTCTTTTTTATATGTTTTATTCCTCCATGTTTGCCATCTCTTTCCCCATCATTTTATGTGTTTTATTCCTCCATGTCTGTGACCTCTTTTCATCCTCCATTATCTTTTCTGCCCCATGTCATCCCATTTTGTTTGCAATCTGCTTCCATCTATCACATCATTTTATCTTCCATCATCTTTTCTGCCCCATCCACTTGTCACCATGTTGATGTGAGCAGAGCCTGGTCAGAGGAGCTCCTCAGACTGGACAAATGGAGACCTCAGGGAAATGGGAGGGACCTCCTTGGATTTACCCCACTCTGCCATGTACCTTAAAGCTTTTATAAGCTCTTCCTACATGTTACAGAGGCTCAGCTATGGTCTCTCAGTATCTTCCCCTGTTTCGTCCATGATGTTGCACTGCAGGATCTCTTCTGTCAGTCACGCTTCCACATGGAGGGCTGAGGGGCGGGGCTATAACTTCATATCCCCGGGCACCGCTGTCATTGGCTCTCCATGCAGCATGACTGACAGCTGCAGAGACCTGCACCAATGTGGATGGGAGACCAGTATTACAGCAAGCAGAATTGCAGAGAGCAACAGCTTTGGATGCCACCTCCTACCCCAGCAACTGGTGTGCAGTCCCCTAGGGACAACTAGGAGCTGCACACTGAGTAAAAATAATAATAATAAATAAATATATATATATTTTTTTAAAGGTGAATTGCAAAAATCCATGCCCCCACACCCCCCCACCCCCCCTGCGGACACCCATGGGGCAGATGTTAGCACATGGGAATGAGAAGAGATATTCTTTCTAAATTGCAGAAATGATAGTAAGAGTGCAGATCTCATCTGCACTCCTTATACAAGATTACCACCAAGAGCTGTTGCACTTGCTGCCTTGTGGGCTGAAAGAGAGAGGGGATATGACACTGTAGCCTCCTTCTCTGAGCTGTGCTTGTGGTTATGTCAGAAATTGGATGGCACACCGAGGCTGATGGAGCTTTAGTGACAACAAGGAAATCAAAGAAGGAAGCAATTTGGAAAACAACAGAAGAAAGGCACATTTAAGGTCATTTTGGCACACATTCAAGGACCAAATTTATCAAGGCAAAACAGGTGCTATTTAAAAAAAAAGTGCTAAATTTGGAGCAAACTGGGATAACTCCTATTTGTTTGCATGGTTACTACTACTATTTTAGCACTTTTTCATGAAAACCACCTTTTTGTCTCAATAAATATGGCCCTAAGTGTACTAAAGCCTTTTATAAGTAATTGAAAATGTCCAAAAAAACAGCCCCTTTAAGGTAATATCAATTCAGGTTAATATCAAGAAAACCGTAGCAATTCAGAAGTATGATTGAGAGAGATGCCTGCTTAGGGCACCAGTCACAAAATGGTTTAAAGAAATGTTATGCTTAGAGCAAGCCTTTAATGTTGCTGATGATAAAAGCTGGGTGAAATATTGTTCACTTTAGGACTTTGACATATGGATATGCTCCTCTTTCTCCAAATGTATTTCTTTAAAGTATATATTTTAGCTATTCTAGAACTCAAACTTCCACGTAATACAAAAATCCTGAAAAAATGAAATACAATGTCACGTACCATAAGTATTTTAAGTAGTTTAAATGCATTTAATACGGCACAATAAGGTGCAAAAGTCTTTCCTACCTCTCCAACATTCGCAGTTTATTCTAAAGTTTGCATTTAATGCTTTGAATTCTTTACAAACAGCTATGAGGTTCCAATTCCCCACATTAAATACTTACCCTATCAGTAGTTTAACTTTAAAATATGTAACTTTATTTTTACAAAAGGTTCAACACAAATATGTTTGAGTAACTATATATTTCTTGAATGCAATGGATCGATTAGCCTATCTGAGTTTTGTCTAAATTTGTATTAAAGAATGTTGATCAATAGCAACTAATTATAAAGGTACCAATTTTGCACTGTGGGTTAGTTTCAATGTCATCTATAGCCAAAAGGCAGAAACTACTTCAGAGGGTTTTTCTTTGAATCATTTTGTTACATCAACTCTTTACTTCTTTGTTAATCTGAATTTCAATTTTCAATAGATCTTAAATTTCCTTGATTTTTCTTTCCAGAGCTGTACTGAAAGGTGAATATGTACAATTAAAGCTCTAGCTGCAGTATGGGATCATTATTTAAAAAGACAAACTATTTTAGATTTTATATATATATATATACATATGCGCATATAATCTAAAATAGTTTGACTGCAGAGAGAATTTTAATTGTAAATATACAGTGCTCTGTTCTGTGTATTGTGCATGAATAGGTTTCAGTAAGCACCTTATATTGAATGCACAGCACCATCCAACTGCCGTCCAATAATCTGCTTCCCTACAACGTGGAATGTCATATGCGACATCATAGCTGCCAAGCTACAGGACCATATGGGTTAGTACATGAGCAAAGTTCATTGGAAACAACATAAGAGGCTCTGAACACCAGTTTCTCATAGATAGAGCAGTCACCCAAGACTTCAGGTGTAGACAGAGCAAACTTCGCACACCCTCCATTGGCGACAGGAAAGCACATGGCTCAATGCCACACACATGGTTCTGTGACTGTATGGTGCTATACAAAATCAACAGGGCACTGAGGACATTCCTCAAGAACTCTATGGGTCTCTGGAAAACAACACTGGAAGCCAACTCAGGACAGTTAGCACAAGTGACCATCAAGTGTGGCATAAACCCATACGTGTCCACAGGATTTTTTCCAGCGGGAGGCAAAAATCAAAGCATGAATGGACCAACAATCATGGCGTGTGGAAAAAAAAATGTATTGAAGAAAATCAGAGAGACAAATCCATGGAATCAATAACAGCCACAGTGATATTGTGAGGAGGCAGAACTCAACTTCTGATAGCATAATGTATTTTGCATTTTAGTGCAAAATCTCCTCCCCAAGTATTACATAACATAACATTAACATTTATTTATATAGTATAACTATACTATATAAATAAATGTATATTTAATAAATTTAAATATATATATATATAACAATTTAAGTACCCCCAATACCTCCTACCATTGTTTACCTGTTTTGACTGAGGATACAGATTTCCTGGTGGAATGCAAATGTTACAAACATAAGCCATTATTAGGAAAATTATGTGACCATGGTAGTAGTAACTAACAGACCAGCATATACCTGAGCATCACTGGAAGTTTACAATAGCTGGGGTGGTAAAGATTATCCACTGCTACCCTAGTATATAATTCTTATGGTATTCAGCCAGTAGTGGGCTGGCTGTATATCATGGTAGCTGCGGTCCCAAAAGTTAGTGTGTTGTGTAGTGTAGGACACCACAATCCCAGTCTACAGCTACAAATCCAATAAAGTTAAGGTAGCAATATGTTTGGCTGAATATTATTGTAGATGCCGTCAACAAAAGTTTGTGCTTGTACTATAGACTTACTTTAACTCCATTGACTCCTGCCCCTCGCACAGCCCCATCCACAGTTAGAAGCTCTACTTGCTCAACATCATGGCAGTTGCAGTCAACAAAAGTTAATGCTTTGTTGTGTAGTGCAGCTCTGTGATTCACATCAAACATTTGAAGTATTCCAAAAAAATCAACATACAGGCCTGGTTCATTTGGTAGTTATGGAGGAGTGGTGGATAACCTTTGGCACTACAGGTGCTGTTATTACATTTCTTCTGATGTTCAGTCAACCAATTGGACTTAGAATCTTGAGATGTGCATTCAACAGTAGCTGCTGTACCAATCATACCCATCACATAATCATATAATACCGAACCTTTGGCACTCTATTTGTTGACTACTCTTGTTCCCATGATGCTTAACACACTGGCTGAGAGTCATGGATAATTTAGTCTCAACAGCTGGAGTATTAACTCCATTTTTATTTCAGAATGCACTACCAAAACTTCATATTGTATTTGATTTAATAGCAGCATACCACCCTTTGAAGGGTGGCACTGAAAAGGGTTAAAAAATATAGCTCTTCTTGCCAGTTAGCAGCTCTTGCACAGGTAGAAGAAACATGGGTAAAGATGAGGGAGTAAGCAAAAACCAGCCAATCCAAGGTAAAGGAAGTCAGGGACCAATAGGATGAAAGGAGGGATCTTAGGGAAGCTGGCCAATAGCTTATATTAATGTTAGTGGATGAATTAAATCAATGTTAGTTGAAAGAAGCTAAGGGAACTTGGGCAATACCATAATGAAAAGGGATTAGTGGTGAGTGAGGGAAAGAATAAAATGAATAATAATTTAAACCAGTATAATGTCGTCCACCCTGGTAAGTAAGAATATGAAGAAATTATAGGGCTCAAGTAGCAGACCCAGTGGACCCTGCAGTGTGCCAGAGCTCTGGACAGCTACCACTTCTTGTTCTTTTTTGTTCTGTGGTAAAGACAGCCCTGAGAGCAGACCAGACCCCTCTGATAGGAGAGTGTGTAGAATTTAATAAGAGCTTTCTTGCTGCACTTCCCTGCCTGACTGGTGTTTTTTTTTATTGCTGTGTCTTATTAACCTAACCTAAACAGCCTACTGCTTCTCCCAGTTTCTAAGGGGGGAATTTCCAGTGCCCCATCCCCCCTCTTGGTCTCCCATGCATATATCAAGGTGGTGCACCTTTCCCGCTGCTGTTCTCCAAATGCTTGAAACCACTCAACCAGTCAATCAAGTACTGAATATGGATATAAGTCCACTGATCCACCAGACATGGATTTACAATGTTGACATTGGAATTTCATTGGAATGTCATTCCTACTGTAGTTAGATGGTAGTAAAAAGAGGTAAGGCACTTAAGACTGATGGGGTGGAACTGCCAGCAGGGCACATAGCAGACAAGTAACTTTGTATCCCACAATCACATGGGAACCACAATTAAGGGACCAGAAAGACATCAACATCCAAGTACCACCAAAGGATAAGACAGATCCTGAAGAACCTAAAAGCTTCTTACAGTGTACAATTGGCAAAACTCAGAAAATCTGGCAATGCATTGGTAAGAAGGCACCCAAAGATGAGCTTCTGAGAGAATGCCTGAGGCAGCAACAGACATTGAAGGAATAACAAGTAGAGAAAGTGTTATGGCAAGCCAGGAACCTGCTTGTGATATACCATTGACAGATAGCCAAGTTGGGTTGACATTGGGAAATGTTAAAAGTGGCTAGAGAGGGCTTGACTAAAAGATAGAATTGAGGCACTGATTATAGAAGCACAAGAAAAAACACAGAGCACCAGATCAATAGAAGCATGGATCTACCACAACAGACATGATCCAAGGTTGAAATTTTGGAGGGAGGCCTCTGAGACAGTCCAACACATAGTGGCAGGGTGTAAGATGCACACAGGAACAGCTTATACTGAATGACACAACCAAGTAGCTGGCATTGTGTATAGGAACCTCTGCACAGCATATGGGCTAAACCCTCCCAAGTCCAGACGGGAGATTCCACAAAAGGTTGTGAAGATTAACAAGGCTACGATCATGTGGGACTTTCAGATCCAGATGTACAGAAAGGTTCTGGCAAATCAACCTGACACTGTGGTAATAGACAATGACCAGAAGAGAGCAATGGGGATAGACATAATGGTGCCAAATGAATGGGAGATCAGAAAGAAGGAGAATGAGAAGCTGGATAAGTACCAAGGCCTGAAAGATGAACTAGAGAGGATGTGTAAATTGAAGGCCAAAGTGGTTGCAGTAGGGATGAGAGCACTCTGGGCTGTGACACATAAGCTAGTAGAGTGGCTGCAACAGATTCCAAGAATTACATCAGAGCGCTCTGGTCAGAAGAGCACAGTGTTATGAACAGCTAAGTTATTGCACAGAACACGCAAACTCACAGGTCTTTGGTAGATTACAGGAGGTTGAGAAGGGCACATACCATTCATAGGGAGGGTGAGAAATATATATATATATATATATATATATATATATATATATATATATATATATATATTGTGATATTTCTTTGTATGTACAGAGGTGTGTGACAAATATATATTAAATTCAAGAGGGTTATTTAAAATTAATCACTATTTTTTTGTACTTCAAAAAATATAAGGTTTTAGTTATCACAATTAACTGGTAGTCACAACACTGAAGAAACAGTAGCAAAGCAAATATGAGTGGGAAAAAAATTCTGTCTTTGGGAAACCATTAAGTTTAAACAATTGTTTATACAATTATTGGGGAAAAATAAAACATATTGTGGAAATCCATTATGGAGAAGGATTACTGTGTGCTTTTTAACAATAGACTGTGCAAAGGCAAGTCATTTGCTATGATTTATTAAAAGTAGGGAGTAAGGCAGTCAGTGAACTAAATCAGAATATAATTCTGCCTCTCTCTAAATTATTGGTAAGACCCAGTGATCTATTTAGGTTTTGTGTTGCCCTAGACTAAGCTCATGCACTACCTAATATTTATTTGCCCCTGCTTAGGATCCAACATCATAATTCCCAAACACCTTCCAGTGCCATATGTGTCCCCAAATACATATCCTGGGCCAAATGGACTCCCAGTGGGCTCTGTTTTTACATCTACATAGGCCATGGTGGAAACAGACAGGACACACTCCTGGTAAGATGTCATCTAGAATGTGAAGTGCAATATTGTGAGCCAGGGCAAAAAAAGGACATAATGAAACTAGATAAGTGACAAGCTTTGAAATTGATGTCGGGAATGGAAGATTTCCTGATTGTTCTGTCTGTAGGAAATATTCCTCTAACCTAAAGCTCCCTTAGTGTATCAGCATTTTTTCAAAGCTCTCAAAGTCAGGACATATCCCTACCATACAGTTGGTGTAGTAAGGCTGGATTAAGGACAGGTGTGACACTGGTGAGCAGAAAACCAAAAATGCACCCAGACTTGCCAAAAAATGCATCACAGATGTGCTCTTTTGCCTCCCCAGTTGTCCATGCATCCCCCACACTTTCCAATCTGCCCCCAGGCCTGCCAATCTGCCCTCAGACTGGTCGAAATTCTTCCCCAGACCTGCCAATCTGCCACAACACATGCCAATGCATTCCCCCACACTTGCCAATCTGCCACCCATACTTACCAATCTCCCTCCAGATGTGCCAAAATGAATTCCAGACCTGGTAATCTGCCGTCTACACTTGCCAGTGCATCTCCACATTTGTCAATAGCTCACAGCACCCTCCCTTGTGTCTTGTAGTTGCCGCAGGGGGATGTATAAGTAGTAAAGGGATAGAAAGCAGAGTCTGGTGTAAAACTAACAATGCTTTTAATATATAAAATGATAAGAATTAAAACATAATACAGATAATACACGTATAGAAAAATTCAGTTGAACACCATTTAAAAAGAATAATAATACTATTGGATAAAAAAATAGAACCCTGATATGATTCATCATCAGGTTTCTTCAGAGGCCTCAAGTTTTGATACGGTATCCAGTACTACGTAGAATACTCCAAAGGAGGTCTCACCAGTGCTCTGTACAATGGCATGAGCACCTCCCTCATTCTACTGCTAATACCTCTACCTATGCAACCAAGCATTCTGATAGCATTTCCTGCTGCTCTATTACATTGCCTACCTACCTTTAAGTCCTTTTAAATTATTACTATTGTATACCTTTCCTCAGGTGTTGAGGATAGGACTGTATCAAATATTCTATATTCTGCTTTTGGGTTTTTACACCCAAGGTGCATGATCTTGCACTTATCCATGTTAACTGTCAGTTGCCACATCACTGGCCATTTGTTTTTTTTAATAAGTAACAAATACAGGATTGATTTTACTATTATCATGCACCATTGGCATTGTGTCTGTGGTAGATGGATGGATTTGTTCCTCCCCTCTTTTTGATCTGTGAGAGGTAGATTTGGTGGCTTCATTGAACATGTCTTTTGGATACCTTTTTAGCACACACACAGGTATCTAATTGTTTTTTTCTACGGGTATGTGGAAATTCATGCTTGATGAACTTCATATACTTTTTTCAACCTATTTAACTATGAATTATTGAAGTAGTCTAGTCAGCTGGTAAATCTATATTTTTCTCTAGAGCTAATGCAGGTTTTGTGTTTTCAGTTTTAGTCTTTGTAAATTTCTTATGTTCCCACATCTCTAGCCACTCCAGTTTGTTCAGGTTAGAAATCCATTAAGCAAATCTATACAGATGTAGCTACCCTTAGATACCCTATTCTTTAAAAAGTGAACTGTGGTGAACTGCAAAGAAAAACATTAAGCCACCCAAAGTACTTTACTGCAGTCATTAGCATTATTAATGTGCTGCTTTTTATTTATTTTTCCATGAAAATGCATGATTTTAACTAGAAATCGTATTAATTGGTTGTAGAATAAACTCATTTGAAATCAATTTGGTACTTAAGTACCAGCTGCAGATAGAATGACCATTAGCCATTACAACGAGTTCTTCTCTGCTTTTTGTTGTGGAGTAAGCAAGTTTGTTTCCATATACTGTATTTGCTCCAAAATAACAAGTTTTTTTTTTTCAGAAAAAGCTCTGAAAACGACCCCTCAACTTATATAGAAGGTTTGTCTTATATATCATACCTCAATAATCAATATGACCAGACAGTTTGAGGATGTCTGTGTGCTGGGGGTACATCGGCAAGTCTGTGGGGGCATTGGGAAGTCCTGGGGATGAGTTGTCAAGTCCTATGGGTGCATTGGTAATTCCTGGGGTCCAGTGGCAAGTCTGAGGATGCACTGGAAAGACCTGAGGATTCATTAGCAAGTCTGTGGTTGCATTGGAAAGTCCTGTGGGTGCAATTTTTCGAAGGGGGCAATAATGAAAAATGAGCAGAAGAAATGGAATATAAGGAGGCAGAGATAGCAAAAAAAAATGCATTTTTTGAATCATAATTTTGTTAAACAGAACAGTCTATAGGGCTTGGAGGCAGAGCTTAAACTACCAGCAGCTGGCTTTTTAAAAAAAAAACATAAAAAAACATAAAAAAACATCAATGTAGTTTAGTTTGGTAGATTATTTATGGTGGGTATGTACTGGACTTTGGGATGCACAATTTAATGATGTTCTCAGGACCTTCACAGACCTTGCCATGAACATTGGTGTAATTGTACACCCACTACCTGTTTCTGTTGGTGACTGTCGCTTTAATAATAGCAGCATTGAAATAATTCTCCAGAATACTATCTTTTCCGAGTCAACTGTTAATCCCTTCTCTTTGCAGTTCAGTTAACCACACTCACTTTTTAATAAATGGACCCCATCTTTTTCCTGATTTTATCATCATATCTGTAACGTTCTGTGCCAAATAAAATAGATCCCCATGCAATGGACATGCTTATTAGACAAAGTATTGGGGATGCTTATTAGACAAAGTTGGTTTAACTTTGAAAAATCAGCAGTTAAAGGGCAAACTTCACCTACATTGTCTAATTTTTCCTCAACTCTTATTTTCTAAAAACAAAACAAAAAACAAATAAAGTGTAATCATGTAATTGATACTACTATAGCAACTGACCTCATATGATGCCACTGAATTTAGAGAGCCCCCCCCCCCCCTCCGGACTTATTTTACATGTGAAACTACAAGTGAAATGTAAATTGTTATGAATTCAAAATAAAGGGACTACTTAATAAAGATACAATTGCAGGGAGCTGAGACAGAAATTCCAAAGTTAAGGTCAAATTGTCAAATTAGCTAAGTAGGAAAAATTCTCCCAGTTAGCTGCAATGGCTAATATTTTCAACTTCTCTCTTTATTCAGTAAACCCCTTAATAAAAACATGTACAGAAAATAATATTGGAACTGCCCCTTTAACAGTCATACATAACTGGCTTAGTAGAAGCAAGGATTCATAAAAATTTCATGCCCTTGTAAATGGTAATGTAATAGTGAAGAAGGACATTTTCCAGGTATATTTTTGCTAGTAATGACAAATACTATTTTAGTGACTTTTTCTATTTTCTTTCTTAGTTAAAAATGTGTTAATATCTACACAATTGGAGTATATTAATTTATTAACCATTATATGGCATGCATTTATTTTAAGTTACAGTGAATTATCTATGATCTCTAAATATCAAAACATCCATTTATTTTTGTATTCTTACCAAATGCTCTAGTGCAGTAGCTTTAATCTTTACAACATTCAATAAACAGCTCATATTTCTTTACAGTTTGACTGCAAAATCCAAGTGTATTTTAAAACATCTCAAAAAAATGTTTTAAATTCTTTTTAAATGGAAAACCAAGGTGACCAAATGGCACTTGGACAAAAATATGTATCAGAAAAATGGACTTCTTCTCTATTTTAATCTATTTTTATTTATTCTTCTATTACAGGGTGGGCCACTTCACCAAAAATCTATGAGCATGGGCTGCATTAATTTTTCATTCCGAATTAATATATATATATATATATATATATATATATATATATATATATATACAGTAATGTGCAGGATGTGAGTGTATCATAGCAATAAAACTTACAGTAAAAAAAAAAAAACACTTCACATTAAATGTGGCCAAATAAATACCTGACCAGCCACACAGGTTTTCTTTTTTGAACTGTGCTTCAGACTGCTATTCCACATTTCATTGTGTGATATACATGCTGCTGAAGCTTCTCCCCTCCCTATGACGCTTGTGCTGACCTCACGCACAGGGTAGAAGAGGGGTCATGAGATCGAGGAGATAGGTGTGGAGAACTTCGTTCTCCAACACTCCACGCTCCTTCCCGTGCGACTAGCAGTCAGAGGTGCGGCTACTGCTGCAGAGCTCACACGGTGTCACGGTTATTCTGGGTTTATGGCTGTTTTTGTCTTCAGCCTCTAGTGGCCACTATTGTGGTGTTCCCATTCTAGTCCTGTTGCCAGCTGCCTCGTTATCCTCAGCCCTTCCATATTTAAACCTGCAGCTTATGGCAATCAGTGCCTTTGCATTGCTTTGGTTGCAGCCTGTGATAGTTCCTTGTGTCTAGATCTAGCGTTAGTTTATTGATTATTGATTTCCCCGGTTCTGACTCCTGCTTGATTTTGACTCCTCTGTTTTGCTGCCTGCCTCAACCATTTTGCCTGTCTAGTGACCTTGCCTTCTGAATTCCTACGTTGTACCTTGTTCCTGTTTCGTGGATGACCCAGCCTGCTGACTATCCTTCTCGTCCAGTACTCCCTGTGTATCTCTGCTTCAGTGTGCGGTTGCAGTCAGTCCTGGGTGGTAATTTACCTGAGGCTCAACCATAGGGTATAATACCATTCATGTGAATAACACTGTTCTGTTTCCAAACCTGTTGCAGTAGCTACCTGTCCTGTCTCAGTTCCAGTCTCTGTTACCTGTCCTTCCTCAGTCCCAGTCTCAGCTACCAGTCCTTCCCAGTTATGCATCGTGGGGTGCAGACAGACCCCACAACCTGCCCTGCAACGAGGCTCCTCCCTGGCCTGTTATCCCAGGTTGTGACACACTGGCCGAACTCCGATGCCTGGCGGGCCGCATGTTGGATGCCCTTGTTCTTTTATAAAATCACAACTAAAATATGTGGAGCGTTTATCCTCTGCCATGCAACCATGGGAAGTCAGGTCAATGACTATTTCTCTTTGACCAGAGTAGTAATATTATACCTAGAGTAAGGACAACTAAAGCTTCCTTTAAACAAAACTCTCAAGTTGTCCTTTAAGAAACAAACTAGTGTACAGTTATATGAATGATTTATGGATTTTTAGTTGGCCTTATTTCCTTTACAAAGTTGAATAGGCTATCATTAATCAAAGTCACCCATCCCCTTTTCTTACAAGGTTTTTATAAGAATTCTTTGTTGCCTACAAAATCTTTATTAGGAAATAAAATGAATGTATTAGTGTTGTATGCTGCACAGTGTACGTTCTGTGTTTGACCATGTAATGAATCTGTCTTTGTGACTTGTTTTAGTTACTTGTAAGCTGTATTATTGATATAGTAATAAATCTCTATATAATTCACACCGTTTTAATTTTGCATTCTATTTTACCTTCATCAGAATCACCATCCTTTAACCTTAATAAATGTAATCTAATATCTTAACTCTATAAATTAAAGAAACATCAATGGCATGAGCTTGGCCACATCAGAAAGACAACATTTTAAAGTATAACAATTTAGAAGAGCTCTAGAAAAAAATTCTTGACTCCGCCATATACAAAACACAGCAGAGCAAATATTCTCTTATGTGAACTCACATATATATATATATCTTGGTGCCTATTGTCATTGTACACATCCAGAATGAATGGCACTATAACCCTCCATCTGATTCGCCTGGTACTGCCATATGAGTGTTTCTCCTCCCATCTCCCTAGCAAATTAACTTAACACTATGTAACAGGCTTGCCAGACCTGTTCCATCCCTCACTGCTGGAGATTTACTCTACTCAAATCTACTGGAAATTTAGTCAACTAAAAATAGACTAAAACAATGCAGATGACTAAAATACAACTAAATTAAAATTACATTTTAGTCAAAAGACTATGATTAAAACAAAATCAATATTTGCTGTCAAAATTAACACTAATAAGTACACCATTAAGAATTCAAATAATGGTGAGACCATAGCAAGTTTTTTTTTTGTATTTAAAATGACAACATTTCAAGAATTTTTCAATTAAACTAGACTTTTTTCCCATCATTTGTCCTTTAAAAAAGCACCATGTTTTGCAGGACACAATCGTATGTATAGATGCATGAATAGGTTCAGGATTTTTATTGTATCTCTTTCTTACATTTCATCTTTTTTCTCATTTGAAACATGTTTCTTATTTTCAGTGGTATTTATCTAAATCCTACAACAGATCAGAAGTACATTATTTTCTGTTGTGCCTTGAGCGACTGTGTGGTTCTTATTGTTATTTGTATATTTTTAGAATATGTTTTGAAAAAATAATCCATCAAAGTAAATATCGCTTTAGCAAAATTATCTGTTGCAGGCCTTTAGGTATAATTGGTGCTGACGACTGCAAATGTAATCCCAGGTTTACCAGAACAAGTTAAAAATTGGTCCATTATCACAGAAGAACATTTTAGAATATATTCACAGCATACCAAACTACTGTTTCTTAATGTTGGCAGTCCATGATTGTAGAGAAGTTCATGGGGCCCAGTGCCATTAGAGTCAGGAGAGCCCCATTAGGGATTTTCATACCTATGTATTGGAAAAGCACATTTCCACAGGGAACCAATTTAATCAGGAAAAAGGCACTTGCATTTGGAAATATACAGTATGTCTTTTTATCTGAATACAATGACTTAAAACTACAAAATAAAATGTTATAGTACAAAATTACAGTAGCTGGATCTCAAAAAGGTAAACAACTTAATTGTGGATTTAAAAACAAGTTTATTTTTCAGAATTTGTTCACAGAAAACATGTTTATTTGGAGTTTTGTTTTCACCTACATTACAGAGATCAGCAGTGCATTTATTCTGTTTAGTATGCTCTCATTTTTAAAAGCCAACATCTAATTAGAAAATAGATTGGCAATGAAAAATAACTAAAGATTAATTTGCAATAAACCACCACATTCTGATCCTCAAAACCCTATTCCAACATGTAGAAATAGTAGGAATGCAGTAGCAGATGGTGGCAGTCGGACCCGACAAACCTTATATCATTAGTTCTCAAATAAGACCTCATCACCACACCAACAGTCCAACCACACCAATAGTCCAATATTTATGCATTACCCAGTTGTTTTTTCAAAAAGGATATGTATAAATCTTGGTGTGGTGATGGTCCTTAGGGACTGGTTTGGGAAGTACCTTGCCTTGGTTGGCAAGCTAACATCTGACTGGCTAATAGGTGAACCAAACCCCCACCATTTTATCATCTTTAGTGTTAGGCTAGTTCCTTTTCCTGCACTGTAACTTTTCATTTCTGGTGCACAGGGTCTATTGTCATCTGGGATCCAGTGTGTTACAGACAACTGTAACAAGGAGGTGTTGAAATTTTAACTTAATAGATTGTATTTTTTTTTTAAATAAGTGATTATGAAAATAGTCTTCAATGACAAGACACTGTGCATATGCTCCAAGGGGGCCATGTTTAAAATGGATTAAAAGGCAAAAGGTGATCATTGTTGAACAGATTTGCATATGCCTACCCAGAATCCCTTTCAGTAGTGGTAGCACTGTAAACGAATGATTCTGTGGGAAAAGCAAACCTTCTGGCTTGTTTGGTATGTAAAGATTTGGTTTTTCATAATACCTCTGCTACTCACTAAATTTTAGGCGGCGGGTTTTTACCATCATCTTTAGCCCACCATTAATTAAATGGGTTTCACTTTTATTACAGAAGCTAAAGTTTAAGAAACAATACTTAACCCCTTTAAGACTGTATTCAAAATTGTTAAAAACACATATATTAAAGCACAATAGCAATAAAACATGCAGGCACGTCTTTTAATAAAGGTTCTCATTTATATATGTAGCATATAAACAAGTGTCATATGGTGCTTGGCTTGGAATGCATTGCTAAAATTGACAAATATCCTAAAGTGCATAAATATATTTTGAAATTGGACAGTTCTTCACGTCCGCTTCATTACAAGACTTTAAGCAGCTGACAGTTCATCGCTGCCGGGCAGCATCTTCCTGAGTCCCTGTTGATCTTTCCCTGTTAAAACACTTATTTCAAAAGCAAGATGACTGCCCTCACTTAGAGCAGTGCGAAAAGCAGTACATTGTTTGAATCTGGCCGAAATACACTTTAAACTTATGTATAGATGGTACTTGGTACCAAGTAGGCTGGCTAAAATGGCACTGGGGAATTCCCACCGGTGCTGGAGATGTGGAAAAGAAAAAGGCCATCTCCTGCATGTTTGGTGGGAATGCAAAAAGATTCAGCCTTTTTGGAAGGTGGTGGGTGGGTATCTTAAAGAGGTGTTGTAGCAAAGAGCAACTTAAAACAATGGACTACTGATCAAAACAAGATACAGTGTCATTAATGTCCGATAAAAAAATAAAATAAATACATCTTTCTCTTTGCCCTACCTTTGGCTTCATTGCCAACATGTCCTGTGATTCTCAGCCTTAGCAGCTCTGCTCCTTATCCCCCTGCTAACAGATAATTTGTAATGGCGATCATACCTAATACTGGGGGTTTAATATGTTTCTGGGGGATTAATATAGATCTGCTTTAGACAATGGAACATTTGTAATATGCTGGATATAATCATTTGGTTTGAGATAGTGTAACAACACTTAAAACTGGATTTTGACAGGCTTTACTGGCAGGGCTTTTTGCTTCATTGCTTTTATATTTTTCGTTTTTTTTGTTTTGTGACCAACCATTTTTATCTGCTATTTTGCCCAAATATTTATGTGTATTTTTTGGATTGGCACAAACTATTTTGTCCAATTAGGGCTTTTCCCTCTTGTTTTTGTGTTTAGATATCCTATTTTTCTTCAATTAGTCTGTTCAGGGCCGTCTTTAACGCGGGGCAAACGGGGCAGCTGCCCCGGGCCCACTTACTCCTGGGGGGCCCAAGGCAGCTGCCAGGTGGTCCCGCTGCCCCTCCGTAAGCACCTGCACTATGCGATCAGCACTGATCGCATAGTACAGGTGAGCCCAGCGTTCTCTGCTCTCCCCGGCTCCCTCAGCGGGGAGACGCAGGCAGCATGTGCTCAGTGTGTGTTAAACACACTGAGCGCTCAATCCATGCTGCTCGCGCTCCCCGCGCGTAGTGTTGGTTCAGAGCAACGGAAATACGATGCTCTGCGTCATTACTACGCGCGGGGAGCGCGAGCAGCATGGATTGAGCACTCAGTGTGTTTAACACACACTGAGCACATGCTGCCTGCGTCTCCCCGCTGAGGGAGCCTGGGAGAGCAGAGAACGCTATGGTGAGGGGGGATAGAGAGAGGGGGGATAGAGGGAGGGGGGGCGATAGAGAGAACACTGGGGAGGGGAGGGGGGATAGAGAGAGGGCAGGGGGGGATAGAGAGAACACTGGGGAGGGGAGGGGGGATAGAGAGAGGGCAGGGGGGGATAGAGAGAACACTGGGGAGGGGAGGGGGGATAGATAGAACACTGGGGAGGGGAGGGGGGATAGAGAGAACACTGGAGAGGGGAGGGGGGGATAGAGAGAACACTGGGGAGGGGAGGGGGGGATAGAGAGAACACTGGGGAGGGGAGGGGGTGATAGAAAGAACACTGGGGAGGGGGAATAAAGAGAACACTGGGGGGGATAGAGAGTACACAGGGAAGGGGGGATAGAGAGAACAATGGGGGACAGAGAGAACATTGTGGAGACAATGGAGGACAGAGGAGAGAACACGGGGGGGGCATTGGGGGACAAAGGAGAGAACACAGGGGAGAGAAGGGGGGACGGGGAGAGAACACAGGGGGGACAGGTGGGAACACTGAAGGGAGAGAAGAGAATACAGACGGTGGAGAGGAGAAACATACATGGGGAAGAGTACAGAGAGTGAACTGGGAAGGCAGAGGAGAGACAGACAGACATGGGAAGCAATGGGAGAGAGACAGACATGGGAAAAAAGAGGATACAAAGACAGACATGGGAAGGAGGACGAGAGAGAGGCGGACATGGGAAGGGAGAGGAGAGAGACAGGCAGACATGGGAAGGAAGAGACAGACGGAATGTGCCCCCCCCAAGATCAGATTCTGGAGCCGCCCGTGGGTGCACAGGGTGCACCGCGCCCAGGCGCAGGTATCCAGAGGCGCTGCTTTAAGGAGTTCACTCCCTAACAGCGCCTCACCTCGAGGTGCGGACCGCAGGCGAGAGCTAACCGCACCAAAGGGTGAGAACAGCACGACGGGGGCAAGCTCCGCCCCATCACGCTGTGTAACTTCGGAGAGTGTTCTGCCTCTGCAGGGATGAGAGGCAGAACACTGAAATGTTCTCCTCCCTGCAAGTAAAGGTAAATGTGCAGGGAGGGGAACAAGCAGCCTATTTTTTATTTTTTTTTGGTAAATAAATAAAATAAATTTAAGCGTGTGACTGTGTGTAAGGCTGGCTAAGAGTGTGATGTTTTCTGAAAAAGAAATCCGGGCTCCACCGGGGCAAAAAATAATGGCTAAGAGTGTGTCTGTAAGTGTGGACATGCATTTATGTGTGTAAGTGTGACTGTGTAAGGGTGTATGTATATGTGTAAGGGTGACTGTGTGTTTAAGAGTGTGTGTATTTCTGTGTAAGTGTGACTGTGTGTAAGGGTGTGTATAACAGTGTGTGGATGTGTGTGTATGTAAGTGTGACTGTGTGTATAAGTGTAAGTGTGACTGTTAGTGTCACACAAGCATATATATTTTTCCGGTAAAAATAAATAAAATGTAAGTGTGTGACTGTGTCTAAGAGAGTGTATGTAAGTGTATCTGTAAGTGTGACTGTGTGTAAGGGTGTCTGTGTATGTCTAAGAGTGTTTGTGTATTTTTGTGTAAGTGTGACTGTGTGTAAGGGTGTGTATAACTGTGTGTATGTAAGGGTGACTGTGTGTGTAAGGGTGTCTGTGTAAGTATATGTGTAAGTGTGTCACGTGAGGGGGGAAATATCCACCCCCTCACAGAGCATGTTAGAGTGCCAGATGTCCGTGACATACCGGTGCTCAGAACACATGGAGCCACGCACAGAAGAAACAGCCCCTTCCCTGCAAATGTAAGGTAAGTGAGCAGGGAGGGGGACAAACGAGTGTGTGTTTAAGTTTGACTGTGTGTGTAAGTGTGTCTGACTGTGTAAGATTGTCTGTGTGTGTAAGTGTGTCTATCTGACTGTGTAAGTCTGTGTGTGTAAGTGTGTCTGTCTGTGTGTTAGTTTATCTGTGTGTTAGTGTGTCTGACTGTGACTGTGTATGTAAGTGTGTCTATCTGACTGTGTAAGGTTTTCTGTGTAAGTCATATATATACACACACACACACACTTAATCTAAATATTTTATAAACCACCTATACATTAATTATATATATATATATATATATATATATATATATATATATATATATATAGTTTTATATAATTATATATTTACATAATATATAGCATATGGCTGGTTAATATAATATTTCATATAAATCAGTTTATATATATATATATACACACACACACAAAGCAAGTGTGTGTGTTTATTTTTTTGTAGGGAGGTATTACGGTGGAGGGTGCGATTGCATGCAGGGAATGAGGGGCCCCAAACAAATGTTTGCCCAGGGTCCAGTCAATTTTAAAGACGGCCCTGAGTCTGTTGTGATTTTGGAGTTGTGTGGCAACTCAATTTTGGTGGTCTTACACTTTTAATCTGCAGTATCAATAAAGATATATATATTTTTTTTTATCGGACATTACTGACACTGTATTTTGTTTTTATCAGTAGTCCATTGTAACGGAACTCCCCGTACTCCGACCGAGTACCTTTGGTTGATGTACGCTTCCTAGCTTGCGGAAAGGGGTATTCAAGCACAATTTGGGAGGGGATGCCGAAACATGCAGGAGATAAGTGGTTATATTCAGTGCCTAGAGGGAATGGGAAGCCATGACTAATTGGCCAATTGAATAATGTAAGCATATGAGAGTATATGTTTATGACTGGAGCCCGAGGGGATCCGAGAATGCCATATCTGTTATATGTCAATTGTTTATCTGTTTTTTGGTTTATCCTTGTATATGATACATACATGGAATAAAGAAAAAAATGTTGATGTATAGCTACAGATATTTATAGATTAGTTATTCTAAATGTGTATTTTTATTGTAAATTTTGTATATTTCTAATAAAAAAGTTTAAAAAAATGGCCACATTTGACAACTTGTGAAGGGGAGTGGTGTACTTGGATGTACCTATTTAGACTTTGTGACTGTGCTCCCATTCCAAGTCTATGAGAAAGTGTCTCAGGGCCCGAAATGCAAAAGGTGTGTATATGAAGGTCGTTATTGGTGCACGCCTTTATACTAAGCACAATTAAAAGACACTGATCAACTTATATTTGCCCTCTGAGTTGTCTCATCCCTGTCTCTCTCAACTGTGATTTATTGTATGTGTGAAACTTGACTAAAGTGCTCGACCCAATTCCAAATCTATTGAGTCCCCCCTTAGGAGTTTTATACAACTGCAACATTTTAAACATGTAATTAATTTCAGAATTTAATTACATTATACAATAATAATATTAATACAGATGCCTTTTGAATCCTTGCAATTTTAGCATACAAACTATCTGATGGTCTACTTACAATATTACATTTTTTTAGTAGAAAATCAATACTTATATGTTTTATATCACAAATTTTCAAGTTTGAAAGATTAGATTATAGTTTGCCGCACTCCGTAAAACTTCATTTTGTGAAGTATGCAATAGCTGAGGGCATGGAATGTATTTGCATATAAATTGGCTGAATGACTTCTGTTCTGAATATTGGTATTCAAAAAAATTGCATAGGTCCAAAAGTTTGGCTTTACCATTCACTATCAAATACAGTATGAACTGATTAATGGAATAGTTTTCTATTACAAACACGTGTGTGTATGCTATGGTATATCTTTAAATTGTTTACTAATCTGTTGCATGGTAATATCAATAGTACCTATAGTCTATACAATAATGATTTCTTTACTTTAGCAAGAATAGACATATAAAGTATGGGGAGTCAGAAGGTCATGTGTGTGAATGCATTGACAAGTCTGGGGGTGAGAGGGGGAAGTGTGTGAATGCATTGGAAAGTCTTGGGGATCATCTTGAATTTGAGAAAATATGGTATATAGGACCATCCAAAGGCAATACTGAACTGCAAATTAGTTTTTTAAACAGCAGGAAGAACAGCTGCAGCAGCTTCAGCGGCAATGAGGTCATGTGAATAGTACCATGAATAGATAGGAAAACAACACAAATAAATGAAAAGCATAGCCTAGTGGTCATATGTGGAACTGCAGGAAGGCTGTTGTGTAATGGCTATCTAGCTGCCAGACCAAAAACTACAAATTTGAATCCTACTATGGGCAGATATATGTGGAACTATAACAAGCAAATATGTCATCAGTATAGAATTAAAGAAATGTAAATGGTCATAAAATGTAGCTCCTATTATCATGTGCATCATAAATGATTTGGGGCTAGAGTCCATCCCTATATTTAGAGAACCTATTATGTTGACGCCAATGCCTAAAAGAAAACTTGCTACATATTTCTAATTTGTTACATGTTCTACTATTAGTTTATTTATGAATAAAATAATAATATTCTGAAACTCTAACATAGTAATTAACCATTGCCCCCACATTGCTGTTACAGATCTTTAATAGCACTTGTAAAATAATTGCATTAAAAAATGCAATAATTCAAGGTAAAATAGACTGCAAATGAAATTTTAGTTCCTTTAACAACTACTGTAAAAAACAAAAAAAAAAAAAGCATTCCAATAAAAATAATTGAGGACAATATTTTAGCATGGCAAGCATTGTTGTTTAGATTTTGAGGTCACTGCAAATAAAAATTCAAAAGCATACTTTGAAGTAAGGCACTTAGATATAAATGGCAGTGCTTTTCAAATGGCCTTTCTTATTGACTTTAGCAAATCAGCCGTAGTATTGAAAGTAGCAGCTTTATATGACAAATATAAAGCAAATGAAGAGCATAGCCTCTGGTACTGAAGTTTAATCAGCATTTTTTGTATTGTCAGCAGGATATTCTTACAGTTATTCAAATGGTTAGCTTTCTGGGACACATTTTACTAGTGTGATTACTGCCATGCATGTAGTAAGGTAAAAAGACACAACGGCTATACACTTCATGTAGTTTAAAATGTCAATAACTACTGAAACTTTGACATATTGCATACATTTGTACAAGAAACATGTGGTGCATTGTATAAACATGACAGAAGAAGCTATAGTATTGTCTCACTAGTATTTTGTTATTAAAACACAGATAATTCTACAACATAAGTGGTATTTAAGCATTTTTTTTCATAGAACACAGTAAAAATTGACATATTTTACCAATGACCTCAGGATCACAGTTTCAATACCTGGCAGGATCACCTTAGCATTTCATTGTTCTGACGCTGATAATAAGTATTAAAACAGATAATGCGGATCACTTATTGGGTAAATATGTAATAATAGTTTATAGCTCCAAGAGTGTATTGTGAAGTGTTTTGAATGCCTCTAGGTAAAAAGTCTTCCATAAAAGCTAATTATTGTCACTAGTTATCATATAACATGAGATGTTTTAGTGATCAACTGTTGACCTTCATCTCAGCAGTCAGAATGAACTCATTTAGTGAATAAGCTATAGATGATTTAAATTAGGACAACATTCTGAGTACTGTTATGTCATCCCACTGGAGCTTGTGAATGATTGCAGTTATATAATTCATTTCAGTATGTAAATTTTGAACAAAAACATAGACAACTAGCCATTTGTGTGATGATACTACGGACAGTAGCAGTATATCTCCTAATTAAAATGAAAGCAAGTGAAGTTCAAATGATACCCTTTTATTGGCTAACAGAGTCTGATTGTAAGATTTGTCTAGTTGCTAGGGCCCTTCATCAGAAAATGGAAAACTCAATGACAGATGGTCTAATACTACTTGTTTACTGTATTTCTATGGCTAAAATGATACTATCATTTTACCTAAATTGAAATATAATAAGGGAGCAAAATACCTTGTGCAGAAGGAACCCCTTGAAATGAAAAAAAGTTACATATGTAACATATGTAAAGTAAAATATGATACACTTTACACCACTAACCATTCTAATTTATCTAACTTTTCTGTATGATTGTTTTTTTTTTTCTCTGTCCAGAAAATATTTGCACACGCTCCCTACAAACTACATCATTGTTTTCCAATATTGTCCCATATTTAGTATCACCACCAATGATCTTACAGTCTTCTTTAACAGCATTAGTCACTTCCCATATCATACACACATTGATGCATGCTCTCTGTGTGTATTTCACTGAACTGAAGGAATGGTGGCCCAAGATGAACAAACTATTTTGTTTTATATTTTTATGTTGGTTCATGATAGTTTGTTAGTACAATTCTTTCTTTAGGCTAAATGTAATTTTAGAATAAATAACTTACGGTAAAAACAGTTTTAATTCAGCTAAAAATAGTTAACACTTGTTACATTTTTTTTTAGAACTGAACCCACCACATAATAGACATTTGTGTTTATCATTATGTAGGAGATTATCAAAGATGACGTATGTTTCAGGAACTCTGGGTTTTCAGGAAATTCAATCAATGAAAACAAGCTGAGGCTAAAAAAATAATAATATGCGTGCTTTGAAAATATTATATTAACAAGAGTTTTGTGAAATAAATAAAGATCATTGCATTTTATAACTCTGATCTTTGTATAATTTAGTTATATTAATACGTCCCAAACATTCACTGCTAAATCATTTGATTTTCATACTCACCATAAATTAATTGAACAAATAAAAAAGCAATGTTCAAAACATTTATTCTACTATGTTATAAAACTATATGAATAAGCTTTTCTGTTTTTAGTGAATACAAAGATGAGGCACAAAATTAGATCATTGTTGCCTACCCAGAATCCTTTGCAGTGGCGATATCACTGTAAATTGAGTTTTCTGTGGAAAAAAACCCAAAAAGGTCTTCTGACTTATCTGGTGTTTGCAGCCATTTGTTTAATAATGTGTTTTCTATTTACTTTATTTTTAAGTCCAGGGATTTTCCATTACCTTCATCTCCTATTCATTCATCTAAGTAAGCAGAATGCCTGAAACGCCTTGCTTACTGTATTTCCATGGCTAACCCAATACTATCCTTTTACCTAAATACAAACATGAGAGGGGTGCAAAATTAATTGGTGCGGACACCCTAGGTTCCTCGTGCAGAAGGAACCCCTTGAAATGGATTTCATAAGTCACCTTGCAATGACCAGCTGGATCAAAAGTGCCCTGTTACCTGTAAAAAGTTACATATGTATCATATGTAAAGGAAAATAAGATACACTTTACACCACTAACTGTTCTAAGTTGTCTAACTTTTCTGCCTGGTTGTTTTTTTGCTCTTTAACCCCTTAGTGACATGACTTTTTTGGCTTGTCCGACGCTTGGTGACATGGGCTGTTTTAACATTTCTGAGCAGTTTGTGTTTTGCTGTAATTTATTTCTGTCTCATTTAGTGTACCCGCACAAACTATATATCGTTTTTATCGTCATAAGAAGGGCTTTCTTTTGATACCATTATTTTGATAATAGCATATAATTTGATGTAAAAAAAATAATAAAATATGGCAAAAAAATTGAAAAAATTATTTTTTTATGACTTTTATTTGAAAAATCGTATACTCATGTACAAGAGACAACAAAAAAACACTGCTAAAAAGTTTCTAATATATGTCCTGAGTTCAGAAATAGCCCATGTTTTTATGTTTTTGTGCTTTTTTATTCATGTTACAGGGCCAGAACTATAAGTGGTGCAAAGCTATTTTAAAATCCCTTCTTTCAAAATTAGCGATAGTGACATTGTAACACTGATTTCTGTACTAAATCCATGAATGACCCCCAACATGTACATATTTTTGAAAACTAGACAACTCAGGGCATTTAACTTGGGGTATTTTGACACATTTCATGTAGCCATTTTACCACCAATCTATGCCAAAGTTTGCAGCAAAAAATCTTTTTTTTTAATTTTTCACATATATTGCAATTTAGGTAAACATTACCTTAAAATGTGAAGGGGTATTTCCAAATAACACCTCAATATGTGTTCAGCAACATCTCCTGAGTACAGGGATACCACCCATGCATAGGTTTGTTGGTTTGTTTTGGGGCTAAAAGGCCACATTTAGGGGGTGCGCATTTTGGTTTTCCAACTTGGAATTCTGACATGCAGAAAACTTGTGCCCATGTCCCATTTGGGACATTTTTGAAGCCAGAAAGTGTATTCTACCCCACAAAACCATATATTTTTTTAAACTAGACATCCTAGGGTATTTCAAATGGTAGTATTTTAACACTTTCCATGCACTAATTATACTACCAGCCTATGTCAATGTTTTGGGTTGTAATTTTTTTTCACATACATTGTACTTTGGGCATGAATTCACAGATCCTGTTATATGTCAGTGCCAAACAACACCTCAATATGTGTTCAGCAACATCTCCTGAGTACAGGGATACCACCCATGTATAGGTTGGTTAGGTTATTTGGGGGTTAAAAGGCCACATTTGAGAGGTGCTCTTTTTGGTTTTCCAACTTGGAATTCTGACGTGCAGAAAACCTGCGCCCATGTCCCATTTGGGACATTTTTGAAGCCAAAAAGTGTATTCTATCCCACAAAACCATATATTTTTGAAAACTAGACACCCTAGGGTATTTCAAATGGTAGTATTTTAACACTTTCCATGCACTAATTATACTACCAGCCTATGTCAATGTTATGGATAGTAATTTTTTTTCACATACATAGTACTTTGGGCATGAATTCACAGATCCTGTTATATGTCAGTGCCAAACAACACCTCAATATGTGTTCAGCAACATCTCCTGAGTACAGGGA
Organism: Pelodytes ibericus; assembly: GCA_036172795.1. Classification (NCBI taxonomy): domain Eukaryota; kingdom Metazoa; phylum Chordata; class Amphibia; order Anura; family Pelodytidae; genus Pelodytes; species Pelodytes ibericus. The sequence goes on from CM069863.1 coordinate 160,162,886, forward strand.
TACCACCCATGTATAGGTTGGTTAGGTTATTTGGGGGTTAAAAGGCCACATTTGAGAGGTGCGCTTTTTGGTTTTCCAACTTGGAATTCTGACGTGCAGAAAACCTGCGCCCATGTCCCATTTGGGACATTTTTGAAGCCAAAAAGTGTATTCTACCCCACAAAACCATATATTTTTGAAAACTAGACACCCTAGGGTATTTCAAATGGTAGTATTTTAACACTTTTCATGCACTAATTCTACCACTAGCCTATGTCAATGTTATGGATAGTAATTTGTTTTTCACATTCATTGTACATCGGGCATGAATTCACAGATCCTATTATGTGTCAGTGCCAAACAACACCTTAATATGTGTTCAGAAACATCTCCTGAGTACAGGGATACCACCCATGTGTAGGTTAGTTAGATTATTTGGGGGCTAAAAGGCCACGTTTAGGGGGGGGTGCATTTCCAACTTGGAATTTTGACATGTAGTCAGCCTGCGCCCATGTTCCATTTGGGACACTTTTGAAGCCTGTCAAAGTATTTTACCCCATAAAACCATATATTTTGGAAAACTAGACACCCTAGGGTATTTAAAATTGTGGTATTTTAACACTTTCCAAGTGCTAATTCTACCACCAACCTATGTCAAAGGGATGGGATGTCATTTTTTCCCCACACACATTGTAGTTCAGGCAGGAATTTTCAGATTCTGGTATTTGCCACTGCCAACCAACACCTCAATATGTGTTCAGCAACATCTCCTGAGTACAGGGATACCCCCCATGCATAGGTTTGTTGGTTTGTATTGGGTCTAAAATTCCACATTTAGGGGGTGCGCAATTCCAACCTGGAATTTTGACATGTAGTCAGCCTGCGCCCATGTTCCATTTGGAACATTTTTGAAGCCGTCCAATGAATTTTACCCCATCAAACCATATATTTTTGGAAAATAGACATCCTAAGGTATTTCAAATGGTGGTATTTTAATACTGTATAGGTACTAATTCTACCACCAGCCTTTGTAAAAGTTTGTGGTAGTACTTTTTTGGGAGTTTTTTTTCCACATGCATTGTACTTCAGGCATGAATTCACAGATTCTGGTATATGTCACTGCCAAACAACAACCCAATATGTTTTCAGCAACATCTCCCGAGTACAGGGATAGCACCCATGCATAGGTTTGTTGGTTTGTTTTTGGCTAGAAGGCAACATTTGTGAGATGCGCATCTCAAAATTCCAACTTGGAATTTTGACATGTAGTCAACCTGCGTCCGTGTCCTTTATGGGATATATCTTTGAAGCCAGCCAATGAAATTTACCCCCACCAAACCATATATTTTTTTATCTGTAGACCCCCATCACTACTTGTGGCAAGGGCTCAGCAGCCACCGATACATCGCTAGATGATGTATCAGAAAGCTGAATAGGGTCAAAATCGAACCCTGAGTCCGCGGCCTCAGAATCAGTGCGTAAGCAGTGATCTCGAGCAAAGAAGGGGTTAATAGCTCTTAGAAGAGCCTATCTAGTACTGTAATACATTACAGTACAAAGAAATTAATCCATAAAACAGTGCAGACAGCAAAACATACTGTTGCTGTGCAAGCTTACTGCTTACACAGTGATGAATGGCAGGGAAGGGGTTAATACACAGTGAAAGACTTTCATAAAACCTGCCAATTTTATAAAATTTTATTTTATATCACTAATACTGATCTGTCTCTTTCCGTCACAAAAATGTAAGTGAGGAGAGGGAGGCAGATCAATATTTGTGAATATTGATCCGATTCATTTTGATCTGACCAGGGCGAATGGTGAGCTTAATTGAGAAATCACCAAACCGCCTTTGCCACTAATTCGCTGTTACTGATCGCTATGCGCTCAGGCAGCTTAAAAAAAAAAACCTCAAATATTTTTACTTTACATGTAATCCCCTAGCGGGTATGTGTAAAAAAAAAATAAAAAAAAAAATATGCAGACAGATAAAAATTGCTTTGGCGTCAATATCATTGCGTAAGCAGTGATCGACGGCAAATAAGGGGTTAATAACTCTTAGAAGAGCCTTTTTAGTACTGTAATAAATTACAGTACAAAAAAAATTAACCCCTAAAAAATGCACAAACAGCAAAAATAAATGCGCTGATGTGCACGATCACTGCTTATGCAAGATCAGTGGCAGGGAAGGGGTTAAACACAGGGAATTGCTTTAATAAATTTTTTTTTATTGTTTTATTATTTGTGTGTTGTGTATTTATTGTTTTTTTTAACTTTTAATTACTTTTGTAACTTTGATCTGTCTCTCTCCCTCACTAAAAAAAATGTGAGGAGAGGGAGGCAGATCATAACTGGTCAGATCAATATAGAGTTAATATTGATCTGACCAGTCAGTGGGGATGTTCAGGAGAGCATCCCCACTGCCTGTCAGTGTGCCTGGCAGTCACTGATTGCCTCTGTGAAGAGGCAATCGTGTGACAGCCAGAGAGCACAGGAAGGAGGTACTTCCTGCCTCCTGTGCTCTTGCCCTTAGAAGGGCAGCGCCATCTTGGTCACTCAGTGACCAAGATCGTGCATTTTTTTTTGTGTTCCTGATTGCCTCGACTTGCGAGGCAATCAGAAACACTTTCTGAGCATAGGAAGCGAAAGATTCGCTTCCTATGCTCATTTTTGAAATGCCCGCGTTTTAAAGGCACTGTGCCTTTAAAACCGGCATTTCGATCGCTCTCCGGAGCGATCGAAATGCCGACGGGCATTTTTTTTAGCATTGTACGATGCTTCCACACGGAAGCATCGTTACAATGCGGCTTGAGCACTGAAAGCGGAAAAACTCCGCTTTCAGTGCTCGTTTTGACACAGGACGGACTAGGTCCGTCCTGTGTCAGTAACGCCTCGGCACACAGGACGGACCTAGTCCGTCCTGTGTCGCCAAGGGGTTAAGCAGAATGCCTGAAACTGACCTCATGCTAATGAGTTTCCATTAAAGACTGATAAAAACCTGAAAAGAAAAAAATGTGCTATATTAAAGGTTTCCCTTAATACAATGTTATCCAACTCAAATGTGCTGAAACAAACAACTTACCTAGAAATCTTTAACATGCTCTATATTGCTTCTTATACCACAGTGCCGACATCTTGTGTGTTTCTCACTGTCTACCTGCTCTCTTCTACTACAGTGTTGTACCATCTAGTTGTTCATGCAAGCATTCACATACACATTCACTCCTGCTCTACTGCCATCCTTCAAACATATTTTCCCCCTCCTATCTTGCACCATTGATAGACCAATCACAGTAGCAGCATTGTCTCAATGAAGTAGTAACTTCACAAAAAGATTTTCCCCAAGTCTTTTTTTTATTTTTTATCTATGGGATCATTTTATTGGGACTTTGCAGAAGTACTATTAAAAAATGATGTAAACAGGGAACAATTTCCTTTTATATAAAAAAAAATGATTTTATGATTTACACCCTCTATAAGAATGAAATAGCTGTTCACGACTTATTTTTTGGCTCTGCATCTTTAGCCTGGACTATATTGAAAGTTTGCCCTGTACAACATGAATATGCTTCAAGGTATTCATATAGAAAGTGGATATTGAGGCACAAAAGGTGATCAATGTTGACCTTATTTGCCTATGCCTACCCAGAATCCATTGCAATGGGATTCACGGGACTCTACCACCATAATTTATGTTGTGCATGAAGATATAATTAGATTTTTTATTTATTTATTTATTTAGAAAGTGTTTTACCAGGAAAAATACATTGAGATTTCTCTCGTTTTCAAGTATGTCCTGACAAAGTTTTCAAGACAAAGTACCTTTTTTAAAGATACATTCCAATTTGTTTAACCCTGGCTTCCTTCAAGGAAGCAAAAGTTAAACAAAACATGTCCTGGGACTTTTAAGTCAATCCTGCAATCTCAGTTACATGTGTACATGTACCTTAAATAAAAATGGCTCTGCTTTCATGGCAACTTTTTTTATGTAAATGTGAGGGTTTATTTAAAAAAAAATCATTGTTACACCTTAAGGTTTGTTAAAAGGTTAGTGAGAGAAGTAGGCCATTGATAATTTAGGATTAGTAAGGTTAGGAATTTTTTGTACCTAAAATTAGTTTCCTCTATGATTGCCTGCTTGAACGGCAAGTTTATGCCATGGGCGTTTATGGAAGTGACAGTTACAGTTAGAAATTAAGCTTTAGTCATTGTTAAACTGATGTGGAGAGGTTGTAAAAAGTGAAAAAGAAAGTAGAGCAAGTCTTTCTAATAGAAATGTTATCATAGCCCCAGTGGGAGATCATGGAGGGGAGACAAGAGAATAAGGGTATTTAAAAACAGGTAAACACATTCAAAATGTATCTTCAGTAATCAACAATGTGTGCAGGTAAGTACTGCTGCAGGAATGTCTAAGACCAATTTACCCTTGCGGAACCCTTGAAATAATATTCATTTCTCAGGTTATCCCTATATAAAAAATATTATGTATCATTATTAATATCCTTTCTTTCTCGTTTATAAACTTAAGGTTCATAAGGAAAACAGAATATTCTCTGATAGCATAAACTTGTAAAATCTTTTTTCCAATTTTTTAAAAATTATGAATAAACACATTTCCTTTTGTTTGCCAATCTTTACAATGCATCCCCAGACCCGATAATCTGCCACAGACTTGCCAATGCATCGCCAGCCTGCCAATCTTACCCTAAGACTAGCCAATGCATCCTAAGATTTGCCAATCTTTCAACACACTTGCCAATCTGCCAACAGACATGCCAATCTGCCCCCAGACATTCCAATGTATTCTCAGACTTATCAATGCATCAATGCCAATATCGCCTCAGGACTTACCATTCTGACCTTAGACTCCTTAAAGCAAGCCCAGATTTGCCAGTCTACCCCCAGACTTGACAATGCATCTTCAGACTTGCCAATGCATCCCCAGACTTGCCAATATACCCCAAGACTTACCAGTTTGTCCCCAGACTTGCCAATGTGTCTCCAGAATCCCAAATGCATCCCCAGACTTGCCAATCTGCCCCCATACTTGCCATTGCATCCCCAGACTTGCCAATCTGCCTCCATACATGCCAGTGCATTACCAGAATTTACAAACTGCCCATAGACGTTCCAATGCATTCCCAGACAAGCCAATGCATTCTCAGATATGCCAATCTGCCCGCAGATTACCAATAGCCCCCAGACTTGCCAATGCATCAGTAGACTTGCCAATCTAGTCAATGGTAACATTTCACTCAGAAAATGTGGATTCTTAAGTTGTTCTGTTAACCTCAAATGTTGAGGTCAACAAAGTACTGAGCAACCAGATCTGTGAGAGATTTATGATGAATATGTTTCTGCTCCAGGCCAACCATGGAGTTGCTCAGCTCATCCCTTATGGTTAATCACATCTGGGCTACCATGGAGGAAAGTTCTTTCTGTAATTGCATGGCTGGAAGGGAGAAGTCAGGATATCTCTTAGTTAGATCCAAATCTGGTAGGCTTTCACTATCTGCATGGTCCTTGTCTTGTGACCGAGGCCTGGTTACCACCAGAAAGCCCGTTGGTGCTATCTTGGATGCATCGTTGGTGGCCACGATAGATAATTATATGAGGTTAGCTTGACAGTGTTTGCTTTGGTGATTTTCTGGTCGCTGGTGTCTGAGTGACTCTTAAGACTGCTTTCCTATTGTATTTGTGGATTTCCATGGGGTCTAGTTGCAATCGGAGGGTCAAGAGCTTCAGCCTAATGAGTCTACCTCCATCAACATTTAGCCATGCCCCTTATTTATCATTCTTACTGTACATGTAATGTTACATATAACCTGGAATTCCAAAGTGGACACACATCACTAGAAGAAAGAACAATGCAAAAATAACATTAATCATACATATCATTGTAATGCTCAGAATCTTAGCTATAATGCTTAATGTATTACGATTGCTTTCCTTGTTGTATATTTTGCATTGCTAGGCAATGCTTAACTGATCTAGTAAGGTGGTGAGGTTTAGTGGTGCTTGTCTCAAATCTGCACAAGCGGCAAACTGTCAGGCACCTACCCCTTAGTGCCTAATACAATACAATAAATCACAACAAAAAAGTGACAGTGCGCTAAAGTGCTCCAAAATGTGAAAATGTGTGACTGGATAAATATCCAAGTTGTGCAGCCCGTGGCTGTACTTTAAAACAGTAAAAAAGATAGTACACACTTGGTGCTGTTCCTGATTCTTCTTCCTTGGTTCTTGTTTCCTAGTAGTCTCCAAGTAATACGAAGATATCAGTATTCCCACATGACAATTTTAATAAAAGAATACAAATATCTTACACATAAGTTGAGTGATGTCCACAAAGATTCTGACTTGCAGGGAGTAAAAGTCTCAGACCCCAATAAGCAGTTGCCTGTTTTTTTACGCGTTTCGCCCGCCGCTTGGGCTTCCTCAGAACCTGGCAACCTGGCACCTATACCAAGTCACACATTTTCACTTTTTGGAGCACTTAAGCACACTATCACTTTTTTGTTGTGAATTAATACTTAACTGATATTTTGACTACTTTTTCTAATAATAGTCTGTTTTTTGAAAGATATATTAATTAGATTTATTGCTTTTATTGAGTTTATCATTTCAGTATTCATCTATGTCAAGTCAAATGTGAAATTCCTTTGAAAATGATTCAATTACTTTAATAAGTCTATTGGGAGCCATTCATGCAATATAAGCCCATAATGAACACATAAAAAATTATTGCCAAACATAAAACTAAGAATTCAGATGAAAAAAAAAAAATAATAATAATATAAAATGGTAATTAAAAATCCCATTTTATAGGTAAAGTTGCTTAAGGCTATATATATCAGTAACACTGCAAATAAAAGATAAATATCCACAATAGTATTGAACAAAAAGAATATGTAAGTGCCCAAGGCATTCTGAAGTGCTGTCTTATAAATTTATCACAAAACATCTTACTATGATAAAAAGTAAAATGACGATAAATAAATCATGAGTCCTAGTCGTTAGAGAACAGCAGGAGCAGATTCTAGGCAAGGTACATATGGTGTTAAGTTACCATTAACTTCAAATAAGGTTAACAAAGCAGTGAATAACAAGCAATGGTTGAGTAAGGTAGTGTGACATGGAACAACATTGTCTCTAAGATAAATATTAAACTATTTATACTGAAAAAAATCTTGTGTGGTAGCATATACAGTTTGTCAAGCCTACTGATTAACTCAAAGTGCTGCAAAACAAGCAAGGCAGTCGATTTGTCACAATCTAAAAGAGACTGTAAAAATATACAAAAAAACAACTGTTAATGTGGTACAAGTTCTGGAGCCCACATGTTAATAAATGATTTATACAGTGTGACTGATGCAGGCACAGTAAAATAAAAAAAATATGTTTACAGAGTATTAAAAATGTAGAGTGGATATATTTAGATAGTAAGTTTAAACAGATGATAAGGTCAGGGTCTTTAGGTAGGCATAGATTGTAACTGTTAGAGGTGTTCCACTTGTCTAGGAACTGTCATTTATTTATTACCACTCTGCACTACATCTACCAGCATCCTTAGGGGTCTTTCTGCAGTCTGAGGGCCAGGTGTTTTGGCAGTATGCACCTACCTCCATCAACAGCTAGCTGTGCCCCCTATTTCAAATTCTTATTGTACATGTAGTGTTAAATTTTACCTGGAGTTCCAAAGTGGACACTCATCACTAGAAGAAAGATCCCTGCAGCCCTACAAATAGTCTCTGCACTACATGTGAATTACTCCAAACATAATGGGCAGACAAAATGGCAGGCAGACACAAAGGTAGACAGCTATATTAACAAAACATATAACCCAAACAAATAGGTGTGATTGGTGCGCTAAGTAAAATCCACCAGACAGTGTATAAAATTATATAGGAGAAAATATAATATTTGCCTGAAAAAACTGTTGATTCAGTGCAGTATAATGAAGGTCTTCAATGTCTCCCAATGTATATATAAGGGGACAGAAAAAGACAAACAGACATAGTGTAATACAGTAAATATAAACAGTGCTGTTGCAGTGTGGGTAATTGCACTCACAAACAGTGTAGAAAAAAATGGCTCATCTATCTCTTGTAGAGATGTCTCCTCTCTTCTTAATCTCACGCTCCCAGGCAATAAAACAAGATGAAGAGATGGTATATTAGATAGTAAAGGGTAGAAATTTAATAAAATACAATAGCATCTTACATATATAGTTGTAGATGTCAGATGTTCCTTCTGTGCCAGCAAAAATCCAAATGGAGGACAAAGTCCAAAAGACCAGTACAACAAAAGGCAGATCCAGAAGGAGTTCACAAGTTGATGATGTAAAATCGAAGAATGGCAGTATAGGTAGGCACGCTACGCGTTTCGCCGCTATTTGGGCTTCCTCCTGGCGTGTGCCTACCATACTGCTCTTAGGTCCTTTTAAATGCTGTGATCTTCGCGCGTGTGTGCACTTCCGGGTTCCTCCTGTGGTGACGTCATCGCGACTCCGTCGCCTCATGTGGTTTAGTTATTCTCGCGAGACTTGCTTTACTGAGATCTGTCTAACCTCGCAATTCTTACGAGGTTTAGCAGCTCAGTAGGAATAGTGCACCATGGGGGATATGAGAACAGAGGACAATGTTTAAACAAATGGATCCCAGCAGCACATCTGCATTACATTACAATTTGATAGTAGCGATGTCCAACATTCATATATGTTTGTATATATGTTTAAAAAGGGAACAAGTATGTTCCAAAGAATAGGGCAAATGCTAGTGAAAAAAATATATCTGTATATAAAAAAATGTTTATATTTTAATAAAAAAACATATGTATGTTAAAAAGTGTTTTTTTATTTTTACATTTTTTAAAAAACAGACATAGACAAACATATATGATATTATATTATTGCACATACTAAGTACATATAAAAAACGTATATAAAAAAAACCTGTTTAGGCTTATAAACTTACAAAAAATCCAGAAATATATAAAAAATTATGTATGAGAAGTGTATATATATATATGTCCTGGTATGTAGAAAAAATAAATAGAACTAATCATAAAAATTTTTTTTTTTTTTTTTTTTTTCTCGAGAACAATATAGAAACGAGGCTTATAAACATCTAAAAGATCAGAAAGTCTACTGCTCTCTTAAAGAAAATCCGACCAACCAATATAAAAAGATACTAACAGCCTTTTTGGATAAAGGAAAAATTAATCAGTTCATCACTAAAAGAGAAGCCGATTATATAAATATTCTACATCCAAAAATTCCAACTATATATTTTCTCCCAAAAATACACAAAAATCCAATAGAACCACCAGGAAGACCAATAGTGTCTGGAATAGGATCCATCATGTCGAACCTGTCAGAATATCTAGACATGGTATTACAGCCCTATGTAAAAAAACAAAGATCCTATCTAAAAGACTCTATAAGTCTAATAAAAATATTAGAGACCATTGAATGGCAAGATGATTATCTTCTAGTCTCTAGCGATGTGTCCTCTCTATACACCATCATAGAGCATGACCAAGGATACCAAGCTGTCAGAAATCTTTTAACAAATAGCGAAATGACACCCGCACAAATAGAATATATCCTCGAAGGATTAAAAATCATCCTAGAACACAATTTCTTTTGGTTCGAAGAAAATTTCTATCTTCAAAAAACAGGAACAGCCATGGGGACAAAAGTTGCCCCAAGTTACGCTAATATTTTTATGGGAGATTGGGAAGAGCTCTCTGTGTGGAACCAACATAGCTGGGAAACAAATATAGTTGTCTATAAAAGATATATAGACGACCTCTTTTTTATCTGGAAGGGTGATCAAGACAGTCTAGATATTTTTCTTGCCTCCCTCAATAAAAATGACAAAAACATTATTTTAAACACGGTGTACAGTAAAACAGACATTCAATATTTAGACCTAATGGTGTTTGTAGAAAATGGTTCTCTTAAAACAAAAACCTTTTTTAAAAAAGTAGACACAAATGGGTTTATAAATTTTGACAGCTGCCACTATCCACCATGGCTTAAAGGGATACCAAAGAGCCAATGTATGAGGTTGAGAAGAAACTGTACAGACGTGGAAATGTATCAACAACAGTCAAACATACTTAAAAACAGATTTGAAGAAAAAGGATATGATTCAATAGCTTTACACAAAACCATTAAAGATATAGAAACTATGGATAGAAAAACTCTTTTACAGCCAAAAAATAATCTAGAAGATACAAATAAAATACATTTATTTGATTTTAACAACAAATCTACAGATATTAGGAAAATAGTTAATAAACATTGGAATGTCCTTTTAAAGGATGAAACATTAAAACAATTAATACCAGAAAAACCTAAACTTATATTTCGAGGAGCTCAGAACCTGAAGAATAAGTTAACTAAAAGCTATTTTTCCCAACAAAATAAGAAAACTGTACATAATTTTTTAACACAAAAGGCAGGTTTTTATGGATGCAAAAATTGTGAGCAATGTAGGGTGTCTGCCACCCAAAAATATCCCATTACTAAATATAGTTCCTTTGCTAATGGAAGACAGTTCTCCATTGAACAGTTTCTGACATGCTCCTCCACCAACGTGATTTATCTTATAGAGTGCCCATGTGGCCTACAATATATTGGAAGAACATCAAGAACTTTAAAAAAGCGAGTGGGGGAGCATGTCAGAAACATAAAAAGGGGCTTCACACAACATTCTCTCTCCAAACATTTTTTAGAGAAACATAACAAAGACCCAAGAGGTATGAAATTTTGGGCAATAGATAAAGTGCAAAAATATTGGAGAGGTGGAGATAATATAAAAGAAATGGGGAAAAGTGAAATGAGATGGGTATTTGAAGTAGACACCCTGCAACCTAGGGGCCACAATGCAGAATTTGATTTATTTAATTTTCTATAAAAAAAAAAAAAATTTATGATTAGTTCTATTTATTTTTTCTACATACCAGGACATATATATATATACACTTCTCATACATAATTTTTTATATATTTCTGGATTTTTTGTAAGTTTATAAGCCTAAACAGGTTTTTTTTATATACGTTTTTTATATGTACTTAGTATGTGCAATAATATAATATCATATATGTTTGTCTATGTCTGTTTTTTAAAAAATTTAAAAATAAAAAAACACTTTTTAACATACATATGTTTTTTATTAAAATATAAACATTTTTTTATATACAGATATATTTTTTTCACTAGCATTTGCCCTATTCTTTGGAACATACTTGTTCCCTTTTTAAACATATATACAAACATATATGAATGTTGGACATCGCTACCATCAAATTGTAATATAATGCAGATGTGCTGCTGGGATCCATTTGTTAAAACATTGTCCTCTGTTCTCATATCCCCCATGGTGCACTATTCCTACTGAGCTGCTAAACCTCGTAAGAATTGCGAGGTTAGACAGATCTCAGTAAAGCAAGTCTCGCGAGAATAACTAAACCACATGAGGCGACGGAGTCGCGATGACGTCACCACAGGAGGAACCCGGAAGTGCACACACGCGCGAAGATCACAGCATTTAAAAGGACCTAAGAGCAGTATGGTAGGCACACGCCAGGATGAAGCCCAAATAGCGGCGAAACGCGTAGCGTGCCTACCTATACTGCCATTCTTCGATTTTACATCATCAACTTGTGAACTCCTTCTGGATCTGCCTTTTGTTGTACTGGTCTTTTGGACTTTGTCCTCCATTTGGATTTTTGCTGGCACAGAAGGAACATCTGACATCTACAACTATATATGTAAGATGCTATTGTATTTTATTAAATTTCTACCCTTTACTATCTAATATACCATCTCTTCATCTTGTTTTATTGCCTGGGAGCGTGAGATTAAGAAGAGAGGAGACATCTCTACAAGAGATAGATGAGCCATTTTTTTCTACACTGTTTGTGAGTGCAATTACCCACACTGCAACAGCACTGTTTATATTTACTGTATTACACTATGTCTGTTTGTCTTTTTCTGTCCCCTTATATATACATTGGGAGACATTGAAGACCTTCATTATACTGCACTGAATCAACAGTTTTTTCAGGCAAATATTATATTTTCTCCTATATAATTTTATACACTGTCTGGTGGATTTTACTTAGCGCACCAATCACACCTATTTGTTTGGGTTATATGTTTTGTTTTTTGCACGTGTGTCTTCAGAGGAACACATAGATTGGTGCTGCTTTGTTGCAGTTTAAAGCGCCAGGATTTATCCTTTCTGTCTAATTTTTGTGTTTTTCTCTGTTTATATCCAAGGCTGCTATAACTAACCACCTTTTTTTAAACACAATATGTCTCTATTTGATTATCGGAAAAATATCCTCTCTCATGTAGAGGAAGCATTTATGACAGACAAACTTCCCTGCAATAGTTATGAAGACACAAATCTAAACCACATTTTTTTAGAATTAGAGAAACATTTGATAAAAGAAACAAAAATAAAATGGGAAATAGTTACCCTTACAAAGTACCTAGAAGAAAGTATTACACCAAGAGGCCTAAGGCTCTTTAAAAATCCCACCTTTGACTCAGAGGATGATAACTTTATCCTGGAGTGGAATACCACTCTAGAAAAATGTACACGCCACTTAATGCAAATTATAATTGAACAAAGGGAAAAAAATCTCTCTATTCTAGATAAAGAGATAAATAGACGCCAAACCTGCCTAGATCCATTTATAGAGTTAGAAGAATATAAAAATTACACCATAAGCACTATAAAAAAACTTGAGAAATTAGAGGCAGAGACAAAACAAATAAAAATAAAAAAATACCTAAGAGATAAGGAGGATTACAGATTAAACACAGTTAGACAACCGACAGACTATCGAAATAAAAAGGGTTATAAGGAAAATAAAAGAACTGATCCCATTACCAATCAATATCCCTCTTACCAACAAAAGAAAATTAGAGATGGTTCAAAATTCTCGCACCAATACACTCGTCACAAAGATCTAGAATACAACAGCTCTAGAAATAATTTAGTTGTAGTAAACACCCAAGAACACTTTGATACACCACCTGCGGATAATATCCAAAATAGATTAATAAGGATAAGTGAAAACACTAATAAACACAATTTTTCTGATTCACAAATTCGAAACACTAATAATAAAGAAAAAAATGGTGCTTTAGAGTCCAATCAATTTCACGTCCTGTCCCAATTGGGAGACACATCACCCATCTTAGATAACAAATATAGATTACTTAGACCACTACCACAAAAATATAATAAAAGAAGTAAAAACTATAATACATCTGAACCTCATTTTTTAGATCATGATCAAAGATCACAAAGAATTCCCCCAAAACCACAAAGAAATCCAAAAAGAAAGCCATTCTTTCAGGGAGAGGAAACCGAGGGGGCAAGTTGGCACAGAAGAGGAAGAGTAGAAATGTGAAAAAAGCAATAACAACAGTAACCCCTTCCTCTTCTGGCATTTTTAACTTGTCTCAAAAAATCCTCTCCCAAGAGAAACTGTTGATACTAAGTAAAGGGCTTAAATTTGCCCCTACAAAAAAATTTAACACCTTTGCAGCTTTTATCGATATAAACAAATTCGTGAGGCAGGCAACTTTGAAGAGATTTTATTCTCTAAAACCCAGTACTGAAAATGAAAAAATCCAAGCAGAGAATGAAAATCAGATCATCACCTCCAATTTAAAAAATAAATCTAAATTTTACCCGACTACATATAAATCGGGTGCATTAGAGGTATTTGAGAAACTAGTAACAGATGATCTCATAAAAATCAAACACACAAAGTATGACAAAAATAATTTTACAAAAAAAGAACTGAGAACCCTGAAAGAATTACAAACAGATGAGGAAATAGTCATAAAACCAGCAGATAAGGGGGGAGGAATCGTTATTCTATCTCGAGAACAATATAGAAACGAGGCTTATAAACATCTAAAAGATCAGAAAGTCTACTGCTCTCTTAAAGAAAATCCGACCAACCAATATAAAAAGATACTAACAGCCTTTTTGGATAAAGGAAAAATTAATCAGTTCATCACTAAAAGAGAAGCCGATTATATAAATATTCTACATCCAAAAATTCCAACTATATATTTTCTCCCAAAAATACACAAAAATCCAATAGAACCACCAGGAAGACCAATAGTGTCTGGAATAGGATCCATCATGTCGAACCTGTCAGAATATCTAGACATGGTATTACAGCCCTATGTAAAAAAACAAAGATCCTATCTAAAAGACTCTATAAGTCTAATAAAAATATTAGAGACCATTGAATGGCAAGATGATTATCTTCTAGTCTCTAGCGATGTGTCCTCTCTATACACCATCATAGAGCATGACCAAGGATACCAAGCTGTCAGAAATCTTTTAACAAATAGCGAAATGACACCCGCACAAATAGAATATATCCTCGAAGGATTAAAAATCATCCTAGAACACAATTTCTTTTGGTTCGAAGAAAATTTCTATCTTCAAAAAACAGGAACAGCCATGGGGACAAAAGTTGCCCCAAGTTACGCTAATATTTTTATGGGAGATTGGGAAGAGCTCTCTGTGTGGAACCAACATAGCTGGGAAACAAATATAGTTGTCTATAAAAGATATATAGACGACCTCTTTTTTATCTGGAAGGGTGATCAAGACAGTCTAGATATTTTTCTTGCCCCCCTCAATAAAAATGACAAAAACATTATTTTAAACACGGTGTACAGTAAAACAGACATTCAATATTTAGACCTAATGGTGTTTGTAGAAAATGGTTCTCTTAAAACAAAAACCTTTTTTAAAAAAGTAGACACAAATGGGTTTATAAATTTTGACAGCTGCCACTATCCACCATGGCTTAAAGGGATACCAAAGAGCCAATGTATGAGGTTGAGAAGAAACTGTACAGACGTGGAAATGTATCAACAACAGTCAAACATACTTAAAAACAGATTTGAAGAAAAAGGATATGATTCAATAGCTTTACACAAAACCATTAAAGATATAGAAACTATGGATAGAAAAACTCTTTTACAGCCAAAAAATAATCTAGAAGATACAAATAAAATACATCAAATACCTTTGGTATTTGATTTTAACAACAAATCTACAGATATTAGGAAAATAGTTAATAAACATTGGAATGTCCTTTTAAAGGATGAAACATTAAAACAATTAATACCAGAAAAACCTAAACTTATATTTCGAGGAGCTCAGAACCTGAAGAATAAGTTAACTAAAAGCTATTTTTCCCAACAAAAAAAGAAAACTGTACATAATTTTTTAACACAAAAGGCAGGTTTTTATGGATGCAAAAATTGTGAGCCATGTAGGGTGTCTGCCACCCAAAAATATCCCATTACTAAATATAGTTCCTTTGCTAATGGAAGACAGTTCTAAATTGAACAGTTTCTGACATGCTCCTCCACCAACGTGATTTATCTTATAGAGTGCCCATGTGGCCTACAATATATTGGAAGAACATCAAGAACTTTAAAAAAGCGAGTGGGGGAGCATGTCAGAAACATAAAAAGGGGCTTCACACAACATTCTCTCTCCAAACATTTTTTAGAGAAACATAACAAAGACCCAAGAGGTATGAAATTTTGGGCAATAGATAAAGTGCAAAAATATTGGAGAGGTGGAGATAATATAAAAGAAATGGGGAAAAGTGAAATGAGATGGGTATTTGAAGTAGACACCCTGCAACCTAGGGGCCACAATGCAGAATTTGATTTATTTAATTTTCTATAAAAAAAAAAAAAAATTTATGATTAGTTCTATTTATTTTTTCTACATACCAGGACATATATATATATACACTTCTCATACATAATTTTTTATATATTTCTGGATTTTTTGTAAGTTTATAAGCCTAAACAGGTTTTTTTTATATACGTTTTTTATATGTACTTAGTATGTGCAATAATATAATATCATATATGTTTGTCTATGTCTGTTTTTTAAAAAATTTAAAAATAAAAAAACACTTTTTAACATACATATGTTTTTTATTAAAATATAAACATTTTTTTATATACAGATATATTTTTTTCACTAGCATTTGCCCTATTCTTTGGAACATACTTGTTCCCTTTTTAAACATATATACAAACATATATGAATGTTGGACATCGCTACCATCAAATTGTAATATAATGCAGATGTGCTGCTGGGATCCATTTGTTAAAACATTGTCCTCTGTTCTCATATCCCCCATGGTGCACTATTCCTACTGAGCTGCTAAACCTCGTAAGAATTGCGAGGTTAGACAGATCTCAGTAAAGCAAGTCTCGCGAGAATAACTAAACCACATGAGGCGACGGAGTCGCGATGACGTCACCACAGGAGGAACCCGGAAGTGCACACACGCGCGAAGATCACAGCATTTAAAAGGACCTAAGAGCAGTATGGTAGGCACACGCCAGGATGAAGCCCAAATAGCGGCGAAACGCGTAGCGTGCCTACCTATACTGCCATTCTTCGATTTTACATCATCAACTTGTGAACTCCTTCTGGATCTGCCTTTTGTTGTACTGGTCTTTTGGACTTTGTCCTCCATTTGGATTTTTGCTGGCACAGAAGGAACATCTGACATCTACAACTATATATGTAAGATGCTATTGTATTTTATTAAATTTCTACCCTTTACTATCTAATATACCATCTCTTCATCTTGTTTTATTGCCTGGGAGCGTGAGATTAAGAAGAGAGGAGACATCTCTACAAGAGATAGATGAGCCATTTTTTTCTACACTGTTTGTGAGTGCAATTACCCACACTGCAACAGCACTGTTTATATTTACTGTATTACACTATGTCTGTTTGTCTTTTTCTGTCCCCTTATATATACATTGGGAGACATTGAAGACCTTCATTATACTGCACTGAATCAACAGTTTTTTCAGGCAAATATTATATTTTCTCCTATATAATTTATACACTGTCTGGTGGATTTTACTTAGCGCACCAATCACACCTATTTGTTTGGGTTATATGTTTTGTTTTTTGCACGTGTGTCTTCAGAGGAACACATAGATTGGTGCTGCTTTGTTGCAGTTTAAAGCGCCAGGATTTATCCTTTCTGTCCAAAGACAGCTATATTAGTCCATACCTAGATTTCAAAAAACAAAGTTGAGAGTGTCTTATCCCGAAGATTAAGGTGCCCATGACGAGGAATATCTCTTTAGATGGGTTTAAACACACTTATTTAGGTGATCTGGCCACTAAAAAAACAAAGCAGAAATATGTGAAAAAATGGACAGTACTCCATATTTGTGTATAAATAACACCAATGCAAACATGTTTTATTAAATTGTTAAATAAATAATTAAAGAATGTGCATACATATATCAAAGTATCAAAATGCAAGCGCATATGTCATTTATGAAGGTCTCTTCAAAAGCGCATATAAATATATGTATATATATATATATATATATATATATATATATATATATATATATAGCATTTACAAAATATTTTTTTTAAAAAGCAGTAAAAAAAAAACAGCAGTAAAAAAACACAAACCATATATATGGGACACAGTGTTTATACCTTTATAAATAAATACTTTATGGAAGTCAGAGAGGTTAAAGAAAAAGAAACGCATTTCGGCAAAATACTTTGTCAAACAACGTTTCCTCAATGTGTCTGAACAAAGGTACAGCATCATGTGAGTGTTTAAATAGAAGAAAAAAACACTAAGGGAGAGGTAAAACACCTGACTAATAATAAGGAGGCGGGCGTTAGTGGAACCCAACACAAGCCCCGAGAACAGCTGACCGCTAAGCCGGCATTGTGGACATCTGACTCGAAAGAGTGAGCCGCCAAGGAGAAAGCACATCCCTCTCACCTAACTGGCCAGAAAAGAACCTTCATCAGTCATGCCCCCCAATGTCCATGAATCTATCTCTCGGCAGCATGTGTCAAGAAGGGGGGACTCATATGAGACAGAATATATAACAAATATGACACAATAACTAAAGAGCATTTACAAAAGGGAAAACTTTTTCACAAGAATATATATTATAGATTGCAAATTTTAACTTCAAATAGAGAAAATGTATTATATCCTCAATATTATAATGCAGGTGTGTATTGTCAAATACAAATATTAAATAAGGCACAGATATGTCAAGAGCAGTGCTAATGTATATATAAATGGTAACATCAATAGATGGCATACATACATTGATAGCAACACTCATATTGCAAAGACAAATGGTTATACAGCAGAAATATAGGAAAATGCATATACCACAGATTAAAGGAAAGAGACACAATCGAAACCCTCATTTAACCAAATTAGGGTACAGTGTATTAAGCTTAAAAATCCAGTGGGTTTCTCTTTGGTTCAACTTAAGTTGCTTGTTACCTTTCCTATGGTTAAGTTTCACTTGTACTATTGCCATTGCTTTTAATTTATTATCGTTACTATTGTGGCAATCTTTGAAATGTTTGGATACTGAATGTTTTTCGTAACCCCGTCTAGTGTTATAAGCATGTTCATGCAATCTTTTTATTAACTGACGGCAAGTCCAACCAATGTATTGGAGGCCATTTGGGCATTCCAAAAGGTAAATCACAAAATCAGTTCTGCAAGACAATAAAACATAAATTTTATATTATTTACCTTTACCATTTTCTTTAAAACAGGTTTCTTTTTTTGGGCATCTACTACAGTCGACACATATTCCACATCTATACCAGCCAGTTAACGGTTATAAAAAAACATCCAGTACCTTTAGTGTTAGCACAATTGTTTTGTAATATCGGATGGTGCCAGAACATCTCTTAAGCTCTTATTCTTCCTACAAATAACATTACAGTTCTCAGGAATAACTTTTTTTTAAGTAAAGAATCTTTTATGAGGATGTCCCAATATTTATCTAAAACCTTTATAATTTCAGGGAGCTTGTCTGTAAAGGTGGTAACTAGAGATAGGGAGAAATCTTTCTCTTGTGGACATTGAGGGTTAATGGACTCACCATTAATTTTCTCAACTCTGTATCTATTTTTATTATGACCATTTTTCTTTACTTTTAGGGCCAAAAGGGAACTCCTATCAATATGTTCCACTTGCCTTAAAGCTCCACAGACCTTTGTTGTTTAAAGTCTTCTGAATATGTGCAGTTTTTCTTTATTCAGAGAAACTGTCCCTTCGGTATGTTGTCCATCCATTTTTGGTGATATGAACTAGTGGTGTGTAAATAGGTGTTCTGATCTACTTCTTTAAAAAAAAGTATTTGTGGAAAAAGTACCCTTATCTCCATCTGCTCCTATGTTAAGGTCCAAAAAAGTATTGGTGCTTTTGTTGTATTCATAGGTCAATTAAAGTTATTAAATCCTCAAAAAAACTTTTCAGAGAGTCAAAATCACCTTTCCACAAAATGAATAAATCATCGATATAATGCTTGAAAAGATTAAAATGTCTACAATCGCGATGAGGAACTGCAACAATTGTTTCCTAACTTCCCAAAAATAAATTGGCATAGCGGGTCCATTATGGTACCCATAACTTGTACATAAAATGTCTTGTCGTCGGGGGCATGTCCAACTGCAGATGCGGGAAGACGTGTGATAGAAGAGCTCCGTCTCCGAGGTTGGCTATTAACTGAAGCACAAGCTCAGTTTCATCTCAACAATGGGGAAGAAGTCCATTAAATGCGCCGCGAAAGCTGGGCTACCTCCGGGACCGAAGCAACATCAGCTTCCATCGTTAAAATCCTTCCTAGTGCTTGCGAGACAGGACAAGGGCCCCGCAGCCAAAATGGCGCCCCACTGTGAGACGGAAGATTTCTCGCCACTAGAACTCCAGAACACAATGGAGGAGGAGGACTCCTGGTACTCTGGTGAGCGCGAACACCCGCCGGACATACCAACTAAGGCGGACTTTTCTATGTTTATGGCCCGCATTAGAGGGGACTTTGCGGCTTTAACAGCCACTATCACAGACACGATTAAAGCCGAAATGGCGGAGCTCCGGGGTGATCTCAGGCAGCAGGCCCATAGACTGGATACAGTGGAGACTGACCAAGCCACCCTCCATGACGCTATGGGGACCTTAGCACACGACCTCAGGGAGCAAAAAAAGAATTACATGGCTGCTGGCCCAACAGATCCTAGACCTGGAAAACAGAAGTCATAGGTCCACTATACGCATTAGGGGGATGGCCGAACCTGAGGGCCCTGAGGACGTCTCTACCCGGGTTCTAGCCCAAAGCCATGGAAGGAGATCGGCTGGGCCTTTCATGCTGCCTGTAGGATTTGCTCTTTTATGGTGAAAGAGTGGAGACAACATATTATGTCCCATGGGTAGCGACCCATGGGACATAATATGTTGTCTCCACTCTTTCACCATAAAAGAGCAAATCCTACAGGCGGCATGAAAGGCCCAGCCGATCTCCTTCCATGGCTCCCAACTATTGATACTACCTGACGTTGCATGGGGTACTTTACTGGCCCGCAAGTTATTGAAGCCGATTACAGACGAATTAAAAAAGGCTCCCTCAACTTAAAAATAAACCGTGGCGACCAAGACCCCAGAGGAAGCATCATCTACGACCACTCCAAGATGGCAACCACGACAACACACCTCCGCTCCACCTGACCTCATCCGGCACCCTGGCCGAGACCCCGGTGCGGTCTCCGACCTCCCCTGCCAACAAGGCGCCATGGTCAGCGACATGGGAGAAGACCTAGACTGGACATATCTGGGCATCCTCATACCCCCCCTGAACTCCATTGGCAGATGTAGAAAACGTACCTTTTCTTTTTATACGATATGTTTCTCATTGATAATCTGTCGTGGACAGTTCAGAGCGGCTTCCAAGTCTCCGATGTGACTGCCCCCCTGTATCCCTGATCAGATTTCAAATCAGGCTCAATTAGGATCAATGAAAACATACTTAAGAACCCCTCACAGGTACGTACACTGACGGACACTCTTCGACAATATTTTATGGACAACCACACCCCTGACTGTTCTCCACCGATGATTTGGGAGGCCGACAAAGCTGTCATGAGAGGACACCTTATCAGCATAGCTTTGTTTAATAAACGCATAAATAGGGAAGCCTTATCACGTCTCTTAGCCCAAATAAGTGTCTTGGAAACCAGGAATAAACTTTTATTATCTAGAGCAGACTACCAAACCCTCATAGATCTGAGAGCACAACTAGTCTCCCTCTGCACGCAGAACACCCAATGCACCTTTCTGCTCACTAAGAGTAAATTTTATGAACAAGGAAATAAACCGGGCAGACTCTTGGCTAGGGCACTCAAATCCAGACAGGGGGCTACTTTTATCCACAAAATTAAAGGCTCCAACTTAAAAATTTTGCA
Organism: Pelodytes ibericus; assembly: GCA_036172795.1. NCBI lineage: Eukaryota > Metazoa > Chordata > Amphibia > Anura > Pelodytidae > Pelodytes > Pelodytes ibericus. The sequence goes on from CM069863.1 coordinate 160,184,216, forward strand.
TACCACTGAGAGTATTGCGGAGGCTTTCCGATCTTACTACTGAGACCTCTACAACATACGGGACCCGGGGCACCCTCCCTCCCCCCAATTTCTTGGAGAGATACCCTCCTTCACACCAGACTCCCCTTGGAGGAAAGGGCTACCTTATTTCTCTAGAGGAGATTCTGGAGGCAATCAAAGAATCCCCTACGGGAAAGTGCCCTGGCCCGGACGGACTCACACTCACATACTATAAGACATTCGCCCCAGATCTTGGCCCCACAATTTGTAAGCATGTTCAACTCCCTCTCCTGGGAGGAAAGCCTACCCCCACAAGCACAGGAGGCACATATCATGGTCATACCCAAACCGGGTAAAGACCCTACTGCCTGTGCTAGCTATCAACCCATCTCACTATTGAATACAGATGTTAAGCTATTTGCAAAGATTCTGTCTAACCGGCTAAGGCCATACCTACCGTCTATAATTAAGCATGACCAGGTGGGATCCGTCCCGGGATAAGAAGCTAGAGATAGCACCACCAGGGTCCTCAATTTAATGTATCAAGGCCAGACACTATCCACACCCACACTCCTTCTGTCGGTGGACGCTGAGAAAGCGTTCGACAGGGTCAACTGGGCCTTCCTTTATGCCACCCTTGAACACCTGGGTCTGGGTCAGAACATGTTGAGATGGATAAAAACACTCTATCAGGTACCTACTGCTAAAATTAGAGGGAACGGAACATTATCAGGCCCGGTGACCCTGTTGAACGGCACTAGACAGGGGTGCCCCCTCTCACCCCTATTGTTCGTCTTAGTCATGGAGTCCTTCCTAGAAGCTATTCGAGCTAACCCAGATATAATAGGTCTTAGTATTAGAGCACACACTCACAAGGTATCAGCTTTCGCTGATGATTTACTCTTTATTGATACCAACCCCCACATATCTCTACCTAATTTGATGAGGGAAATGGACATTTTTTCTTATATGTCCTACTTCAAAGCTAACCTAACCAAATCTGAGATACTCAACCTGTCCGTCCCGGAGGTGGATGAGGCTACATTGAAATTGTCTTTTCCGTTTAGATGGGCCCCCACGTCCATTAAGTATTTAGGGATCTACATCGCACTAGACCTTTCACAACTTTTTAACCTAAATTATAACCCTCTTTTGTGTTTACTGCAAATGGATATAACGGAATGGTCCTTGAAACATATATCCTGGTTTGGACGTATTGGGGTGGTTAAAATGAATATCCTTCCCAGACTTCTTTATATACTGCAAGCACTCCCATTGTATTACCAAAACTTATCTTGCTGATATAAAAAAACTAATATCTCGATATATATGGGGAAAATCACGTCCCAGGATAGGGTATATGCATTTAACTAGGCACAAACACCTAGGAGGAGTCTCCCTTCTGTACATCTCCCTATATCACAAGGCTGTTCACCTAACTAGAGTTGTGGAATGGTCAAGACCAGCACCTAAACTCTGGGTCTCAACTGAACAGGAGGGACTTAATGTCACGATACCAATGGCTGCCTGGCTGCCCCACCAGCAGCCAGTACTAGCCTCCCCAAGACACCCTACCGTACCCACGACATTAGCTATATGGAAAAATACCGCAAGCAGGTACTGCCTAAGGCAGACACCTTCGCCGCTCACCTCGCTTATTTTTTATAGTCAATTCCTGTCTGGATTTGAGGTTCAGGCCATCAGAAAATCTTTTTCCTACAGAGGTTCACTACCCTAGACTGGGACATGTAATGACAAATAAAAAACTGACACCTTATAACGACCTGACATCCACCCAATCTACTGACTCCCTTCGAAGGCACACATATCGACAACTACAGCACTACGTAACCTCCGCTCACCCCATGAGTGGGTCACCTCGGTGGAGCAGCAAAGTAAAATGGAGGAAATATTACTCACCTCTCAAGGTAGGGGACTGGAATCTTTTATGAAGTGGTCTGTGTGGACCTTACATTTGGAATCAGACTCATTCACGCAGACCCTGTCCCAACTACCCACTTCATTGCTGTAAACCCCCTCCCTGAGCAACAGGCTTCTCTCTTGAGAAACTAAAAAACCATGTGGTACCTAGATTTAAAATCCAATGTGGCTCTATGCACCATCTTAATGATCTGCCACATTGTGCTGAGAGCCATGTCCCCGTGTTTGCGGACGACACTAAATTAGGTAAGGCAATAAAGACTAATCTTGATGTTTTTTCTTTGCAGGAAGATTTGGACAGAGTGGGGAACTGGGCAGTAAAGTGGCAAATGAGGTTTAATATAGACAAATGTAAAGTTATGCATTATGGGAAAAATAATAACAAAACAACATATACTTTAAATAGTTTTTCCCTGGGAAAAACTACTAATGAAAAGGATTTAGGAATAATTGTAGATAACAAACTTGGCAACAGTGCCCAATGCCAGTCAGCAGCTGCAAGGGCCAATAAGATATTGGCATGTATAAAACGAGGTATAGATTCACGGGAGGAGGATATCATCTTGCCTCTTTACAAATAAATGGTAAGACCTCACCTTGAATATGCAGTGCAGTTCTGGGCACCAGTCCTTAAAAAGGATATAAAGGAACTAGAAAAAGTGCAAAGGAGAGCTACAAAATTAATAAGGGGATTGGAGGATCTTAGTTATGAAGAGAGACTTAAAAAATTGCATTTATATACGTTAGAAAAAAGGCGTCTCAGAGGGGGATATGATAACATTATATCAATTTGTGCAGGCCAATATAAAGAGCTCTCCAGTGACCTGTTCATTAACACAAAGGTACAAAGAACAAGAGGTCACCCCCTCAGACTGGAAGAGCAAAGATTTCATAGACAGCAAAGGAAGGGATTCTTTACGGTTAGGACAATAAAGTTATGGAACTCCCTGCCAAGAGAGGTAGTGCTATAAACCACAATAGATGCATTTAAAAATGGTTTGGATGTTTTTTTTAGGAAAGCAGAACATACAGGGCTATTAATAATAGAATATGCATTAATAAAAGAGCTTATTGATCCAAGGAGAAATCTGATTGCCTCTTGGAGTCAAGAAGGAATTTTTTCCCCCAGGAGGCAAAATTCTAAATAGCTTCCATAGGGGTTTTTGCCTTCTTTTGGATCAAAAGCTGTAATGATAGGTAGAAGGGTTGAACTTGATGGACTTGTGTCTTTTTTCAACCTAAATTACTATGTTACTATGCTACACAAATCTATCTTCACCACAGCTACCGACTACCACAGTTAGTTCCAGTTTTACCAGTTCTTCCCTTCTTACTGAACTTATGATTTGTTTTTCTATTTTCGAAGTCAGGGCATATAATATTCTTTTGTTAATGAAACTGGAGACATACGCGAGGCAGCTGGGTCTCTCCGTGCAATGGAGCACAAGTAAGAGAAATGTCATGGTGTGACCTGCTCAAACCAACCTCACTGTAATAGGTCTGTCAATCTACGATTTATAAATGTTTCCATTAGATAGGTTTTTTTTATGGCAGATGAGGTGACATGGGGAGTGAGCGGGACTGGAAACTCAGTGAGGCGGTCTTGATACTGATACAGGCTGGCTGCTAAAGCATTCGGGAAACACTGTATTATGGTCTGTTCAGCTTAACAGTCCATGACCTATGTATAAAATCATATGTTCACTACTCCATGTTATTATACTGTACATTTATGCTTATGTCTATGTAAACCCCTTCCAGAGAAAAAACCTAATAAAAAGATATTAAACAAAAAAAAAAATTCTTGTAAAAAAAAAAAATAATTTGACTGGAGGATAAATTTAATACTCTTACAGATACAGTCACACTGTTTCTGGCTCAAATTATTACATCTTTCAAACATAGTCCCAATACCATCAATACTATCCTGATGGTTAATTGAAGTGTATAGAGATTGAATGTCAGCTGTAACCAACCACATAACGTCTGACCAAGAAAGTTCATTCAGAATATTTATAACAGATGTACTGTCTTTAAGGTATGAGGGCATATGTGGAACCAAAACCTGTAGGTATAGATCCACATATAATGATAAATTTGAAGACAAAGAATCAATCCCACTAATTATCAGCCTCCTAGGAGGTTCAAGAATATTTTTATGAATTTTTGATAGGTGGTACATAATGGCTTTACAGTCAACCATCAAGAAGGCAAATTCATTTTTTATCAATGACATTACAATCAAGTCCCTCCTTAAAAACTTGGACCAAGGTTTAAGATTTGTATTTAAAGATACATTTTAAGTGCCCTTACTCAATTTATTGAGTTGAATAAGGGGAAACAGATCTTTACCATCCAAAATCATGGGGGGTACTTGTGCAACATCACTGACATCCCAAATTGGGAATACATTTTGATTATCAACCTTCTTGGTATTGAAAAAATGTTTGATGGACAATTTTCCAACAAACTTATTAAAATCAACAATGACATCACTAATATTTAAAGGTTTTAATGGAGAGAACTTCGAGCCTTTTAGGAGCAACATAATCTGACTCACTGTCAAGGCATAGTCCAAAAGATTATAAATTCCAAGATCACATAGCTCCACAGCATTTAGGTTCTCAATTTTTTTTAGTGAGCTTATTTTTTGCAACACGTCTTCCTCCTCCTCTTCCTCTGTGCCAACATCCCAACACTGGTCTGCTGTTTCAACATCAGTTGAGATCTTTCTTTTAAAGATTTTTTTTACTTGTGGTCCACCTCCTTGGGGTCCCCTCCAGACTCCTCAATCTAAAACAAGAGGACTATTGGCCCTCTTGGGAGAATCTAGGCATAGGCAAAGAAGATTGTAAATGGTAAAGAAGATTGTAAATAGTGCACCTTTACAATTAGTCTTGAGGAAAGGTTTTAAGTACCCATCACCAGAATCCTCCTAAAGAGAACTAAATCTTTTCTTTGTTGGTACAGTATTGTTTTGGTCAATACATTTATTAGCATTTGCTTTCTCTGTTCTCTTAACATCAACATCAGAACCTTAGAGCAGGCATCTCAAGTTTTATTCAATTTCTCTTGGAAAAGGGGATTATCTATTCCAATAGTGTTTTTTAGGAGTCTCAATCCTCTTGCTATTATATTACGCTTTATATATTGTTCTAAACTACAGATATCCCACCAGATTTTTAGTTCCGTCACCATTTGCTCTCTGGAGACGGAAGAAAAGGTAATCTATAGTAAAATTAGAGGATTTCTATTTTAGAGGAATCACCAACAAAAATCCTATTACAGATGGCTTTCATTATTTCTAATAGATACACATCAATAGGAATATAGAATTGATAACACTAGATGGAATTTGATGTAATGAACATGGCATATTTAGCTATAAATTTACAGTTCTATAGTAGTTGGTGGTGGGAGCGCAGTTATGAGTGGAGTAGTTCCCTCAGTGAACAGACAATATCAAGGACAAACACTTTTAACACATACAATTATCAGTTAAATAGCAGGAACGGAAATTTTCAAATTCAATATCCTATAATCAAAACTTTAGAATGCAATATAAGAATATGCAAAGATAAAAAAAAATCTTAAAAACAATGGCTACTCATAGATACCGAGCTGTACTCAAAAATATTTTTGTGTTGTAAATGTATTGAAATTCCATATGGTAGAATAGGGTAAACAAGACACGTTTTGCTATTCAAAGTCGGCTTCTTCAGAGGTTTTGAGATGTAAAAAACAGGACCTGCCAATACAAAATAAAATATGTGTGGAACTTAATGGAGAGAATTTATGAAAAAGGACCAGTCTAGGAGTTGAACCAAAACATCCCAGATTGCACCTTTATGAGTAACGTACCAAATTCATACATAAGGGAAACAATTTACACAGTTGAAATGTATCAATATTTTCTAAGGTGAAAAAGTTGTTGGTTTTGTGGGACTACATATCCATGTACTTACACATTCCTTTAGAAAACTGACAGCATGGTATTTTGCAAACAAAGAACACACATGTGCAAATATGTTCAAATATGTTTTGGAGGTACAAGCTTCTTTTGATTGGAGATCTCTAATATACGGGGGGAGACGACTAATATAAAAATATATAGGGTCCCCAGCATTTGTTTTTGGAAACTTAACCTCTTATGGTATCAAATAGGATAAATGAGGGTGTATTCTAAGCACTTTGCCCAAGCTTTACAATACAATATTGACAGTATTTGTTACAATTGTAACATTAAAGTTTCTACCTTTTCAATTCGAAACAAGTTGTAGACCTCAGCGTCTTTGCTGACTGGGTATATTTGCATCAAAACAGTAAAGGGAGAAGGCCAGGTTAGGATGGTTCTTTTATATTATTCAGTATTTCACAATGACGGCTAGTCACGTAGCCATCGATGGACATCAGGTAACCATGGCAACCTCCAACTTTTAAACTGAGAGCTTTTTCCTTTTACTTGAGGAGTGAGACAGTTTGGAAGTAATTAGTCCTTACTAATTACTTCCAAACTGTCTCAATCATGTTTTACATGAAATATTTATTGTTGTACATCTCACAAAAAAACGAGTATGCCATATTTAGTATTAAGTGTTGGGAAATCTTTATTTAATGAAGGTAAGAATTACCATAATGTTAGTATGATATATCATTCAATGGTGCTTGAGATTTAGGTGCCTGAAAATGAAAATGTCTTAAAAAATAAAGAAACTGTTATATTAGAAAAATGAAATAAATTAAAAATATATGAATTATCGAAAAATAAATGAAAAATGATTATGAATATAATAGAACATAATGGTGCCAATATCGGATATTATAAATAAAAATAATACTATTTTAAAGTAAAAACAAAATATTGTTGACATTGTTATCTCTCCTCTTCACATTTACATAGATTTTAGCTGCACCATATATTAAAATGGGCACAAAATCATATATGTCCAAAAAGAAAACGCATATGCTGATCGGAGAACACACAACTTTTAGCTAGAGGTCTGTCGTTTGTACCGACTAATATGCCATCGAAGTTCGAACAGGAGGTGGACTATTACCGTTTCTTCAGAAGCCTACGTCAGAGTTTTTCAACATAGATACACAACAGATCCCATCTCCCTTTCAATTGAAAAGTACCTTTGATCCTCAAACATCCAATATAGTCCTCAAATCATTCATGCAGGTGATGGGCATGGAAAACAAAGTGGCACTGAACACCAAGAGGCCAACTGGCAATCTATCACATGAAGAAATGAAAGCACTTAATTCTCTGTCCAGAGACTCACACATCGTGATCTGGTCATTATGAATTATATCATGTATAGAGAATACATTTTACAACAACTGGCAGTTCCAGGCACATTCCAGGAACTAACCAGGGATCCTACCAGTGAAGTAGACTCAAAGATCATGACGGTTTTGGACCGAGCATTACAAGTTTGATATTTGGATCCAAAAACACACAATTTTCTCCATGAGATGCATACAATTAGTCCAGTACTATATACATTACCTAAAATACATAAAGATGCTAATCATCCTCCAGGCCACCCAATTGTTTCAGCTCGAAAGAGCCTGTTGGAACCCATTGCAAAATGGCTTGATTGTCACTTAACCCCTTAATGACAGATGACGTGCCAGGCACGTCACGGCAAATCGAGGACTTGCCGACAGGTGACGTGCCTGGCACGTCATGCACTAAACTGAGTAAAGAAAGCGACCAGCGGTCGCTTTCTTTACTCTAACGGTGTTGCTACAATGCCTCTAGGTAGAGGCATTGTGCAACACCCCCCAAATGTGCAGGGGCGCGCTACGATCACTCCACGGAGTGATCGTAGCAGCCATTTAAAAATGGCTGCGCCCGCTGCACACATGTGCTTAGAAAGCGAACGATCGTTCGCTTTCTAAGCATCTCCGGTGTTGTTAAAGTGCCTCGCCAGCGAGGCACTTAACAACCCCTTGATGCTCCCCAGAACCGATGGTGGTCGCTCTCCTGAGCGACCCCATCGGTTCAGTAGAAGGGAACGCTGCCTATACAGGCAGCGCTTCCCTTCTAATGGCAAGAGCATCGGAAGTGAAAGTATTTCACTTCCGATGCTCTAGGGGGAGCCAATCGATGCCGGCACAACAGATCTATGTGATCTGTGTGCAGGCATGTATGGTAAGTGCTCTGATGAGCACTTATCATACTGTCAAAGGCAATATTAGCAAATATTGCCTTTGACAAGTATTGATCTGCCTCCCTCACCTTACTAGTTTTAGTAAGGGAGAGAGACAGATCAGATAAAGTAAAAAATAAAAATAAAATAATAAAACAAATATTTAATAAAATTTTAAACACCAAGGGCTTTTATAAAAGCCATTTAACCCCTTCCCTGCCATTGATCGCTGTGTACGCAGTGATCATACACAGCAGCACATTTTTTGCTGTCTGTGCATTTTTTAGGGGTTAATTTTTTTTTACTGTAATTCATTACAGTATAAAAAAAAGCTCTTTTAAGAGAGATTAACCCCTTTCTTGCTGTAGATCACTGCCTAAGCAGAGATCTGACGCAAATGCAGCAATCTTGCTGCAGAAGCATTTTTAATTTTTTAAAAACTTTTTTATTACACCCGTCACGTGTTAATTATACCCGCTAGGGGACTACGTTTAACGTAAAAAAATTTAAAATAAGAGCTATTAACCTCTTCCTTGCCGTATATCACTTCCTAAGCAGCACATATGGTCACTGCCTAAGCAGTGCATATGGTCACTGCCTAAGCAGCGCATATGGAGCAATCTAGTCGCAGAAGGATTTTTTTTTTGCTATCAGCATTTTTTTTGTCAGACTCGCTAGGGGTTAATTATACCCACTAGGGGATTACGTGTATTCCTTTTGAAGCTGTCTGAACACGTGTATAGCGATCAGTAACAGCCGATCAGTGGCAAAGGTGGTTTGGTGATTTCTCAGATGAGCATCACCATTCGTCTGGTTCGATCAATATTGGTAAATATTGTTCTGACCCATATGGATCTGCCTCCCTCTCCTCACTTGAGTTTTAGTGAGGGAAAGAGACAGATCTGTATAACATAATTTTTTAATTGTAATAAATTAAATTAAATGTTAAAAAATTGTGAGTCCCAAGGGCTTTTATAAAAGCCATACCCTTTGTATAGTGTAGTGTATTAACCCCTTCCCTGCCACTGATCACTGCACAGCAGAACATTTTTCTTGTCTGTGCATTTATAGGGGTTAATTTTTTTGTACAGTACTACAAAGGCTCTTATAAGAGCTATTAACCCCTTCCTTGCTCTACATGTTCAAATTGCAAGTTTGAAAATCAAAAAGCGCACCTCTCAAATGTAGCCTTTCAACACCCAACAAAGCTGGCAAAGCTATGCATGGGTGGTATCCCTGTGCTCGGGAGATGTTGCTGAACATATATTGTGGTATTGTTTGTCAGTGACACATACCGAAATATGTGAATTTGTGTCTAAAGTACAATGTATGTGGGAAAAAATACACAATAAAATGACTACCACAAACTTTGACAAAGGCTGGTGGTAGAATTGGTGCATGGAAAGTGTTAAAATAACACCATTTAAAATAGCCTAGGGTGTCTACTTTTACAAAATATATACTTTTTGGGGTAAAATACACTGTCCTACTTTAAAAAAAAGTCCCAAATGAAAGATGGGCTCAGGCTGGCTACACGTCAATATTCCAAGTTGAAAATGCGCACCTTCACAATGTGGCACTTTTAGCCCCCAAACAACCCAACAAACCTATGCATGGGTGGTATCCCTGTACTCAGGAGATGTTATTGAACACATATTGGGTTATTGTTTGGCAGTGACACATACCAAAATCTGTGAATTTATGTCTAAAATACAATATTTGTGAAAAAAAAACACACAAAAATTACTACCACAAACTTTGACAAAGGCTGGTGGTAGAATTAGTGCATGGAAAGTGTTAAAATACCACCATTTGAAATAGCGTAGGGTGTCTACTTTTAAAAAATATATGGGTTGATGGGGTAAAATACACTGGCTGGTTTCAAATATGTCCCAAATGGGACATGGGTGCAGGCGGTCTGCATGTCAAAATTTCAATTTGGAAAACCAAAAACTGCACCTACCAAATTTGGCCTTTTACCCCCCAAACAACCCAACAAACCTATGCATGGGTGGTATCCCTGTACTCAAGAGATGTTGCTGAACACTTATTGGGGTGTTATTTGGCAGTGACACATACCAAAATCTGTAAATTCATGTCTGAAGTACAAGGTTTGTGAAAAAAAAACACAAAAAAATTACTACCACAAACTTTGACAAAGGCTGGTGGTAGAATTAGTGCATGGAAAGTGTAAAAATACCACCATTTGAGATAGCCTAGGGTGTCTACTTTTAAAAAATATATGGGTTGATGGGGTAAAATACACTGTCTGGTTTCAAATATGTCCCAAATGGGACATGGGTGCAGGCTGTCTGCATGTAAAAATTTCAAGTTGGAAAACAAAAAACTGCACCTCACAAATTTGGCATTTTAGCCCCCAAACAACCCAACAAACCTATGCATGGGTGGTATCCCTGTACTCAGGAGAAATAGTAGAATCTATTTAGCATGTTTTTTCGTTCGCTATTGTCGATGAGGAGAAGTTGTTTCAAATAAAAACAAAGAAATTTGTGTGTTTTTTTTTTTTTTACCATATTTTATTTTTTTTTTTTAATAATATGATAAGATATGATCAAAAATATGGCATCCATAGAAAGCCCTTTTTGTCCCGATAAAAACAATATATAATATGTGTGGGTACAGCAAATGACGAAGAAGAAAATTACTGCTAAACACAAACAGCACAGAAATGTTAAAATAGCCATTGTCCAGAAAGGACAAAAATGTTTCAAAGGCTCTGTCCTTAAGGGGTTAATTAGGTGATGCCCCACTGTATTTAATTACCTGTTTTAAATTAAGTTTTCTATTGTTTGAGACTTACCATGATCTAATTAGTTTCCCCTGTTCCTCCCCTCTAATTTATGTCATATTTGTCTGTACTTAAGTCTCTTTTGTTTCACAAATAAGGGTTAATTCTTGTTGTTCCCAATTGCTAGCAGTCCTTTCTGCTATTTGGGAACAAAGAGCAAGGTTGCAGAGATGACTTGCTGGGTGAATGCTGAGCTATAATCTGGGGCTAAGGAGGTGTTACCAGCCTTGGTTAGCACCATGGCGGCTTTGGGGTCCTCTTTGCAAGAGCCAAGTGGAGTATCCACTGTAAGGGGTTATAAACAGCACCATGGCTGGAAAGTGCAGACTCTTGAGTCCAGTTGGTTCTCAGCATCTCCGGAGGTAGAAGATGTGATCACCCAGAGGGTAAGGGAATATCTGGCTGCCAATGGGCCAAACCCTCCCTTCGAGTCAGTGGATTGGATTATGCAGGAAGCCGAGAGGGAGAGAGAGAGACTGAGCTGGTTGCTGAGGTGCTGTCCAGGAGGGATTGTAATCACCTGAATCTCTGGTGGGAACCTATCAGATGGGATCAGTACTACCATGGAAGGTACATCCCATGTTCCGAGGAGAGGTACAAGCTCCAGATGGAGCTAATATATTTATGGGTGGATGCAATATATGGGTGGGCAACCCTGAGGCAAGTGGGTGGTGGATCTGGCAGAGCTTGATGTTGCTGAGCTGGCCATGGATGAATAATACAGGGCACTAGAGTGGTGCACAACCCAGAAGCACCCAGTGCTGGGAGGTGTGGATGATCCCCAGAGGGCTTTGGCTTCAGTGGTCCTGGATTAATTTTTGAAAGTTACCAGGAGGCGTACACTGTCGGTAGTTCAGGAGCAAAAAATTTAAATCTGTGAGGGGCAGGAGAAAAGTAATTTGCCAAGCTGCTCAGCCTCAGGCAACTGTGCACCCATGATGTGGATTTAGCAGAGTTAAGATCTGTGAAGTTTTACCCTGGAGGGGTGGATTGGACAGTTGTCTGCACACCTAAGTGCCAACCACTTGACTGTAAGTACCCAGAACTGTTGCCCTTTCCCTGTCCCAATGTCCCAGCAGAGATGGCCCAGCACACAAATTATCAACTTACAGCCATTCACTGTCAAGGAATGATAAATACTGAGCACATGGTAAGACCAACATTTTAGAACAGGATTAAAGCCAACATTACTATAAACAGAAATAAACCATTTCAATTCCTGAATTGCAAGCCAATTGTCAGGGCAGGGGGAAACCAAGGGGACAACCAGAGCACTGGTAGCTGGAGGGGGGAGGCTAAGACCGAAAAGGTACCAGCAGTAATTTTTATTTTTATCAAAGGAGAACCAGACATTCATTCACATACTTTGCGAAAACTACATTTTATCTCTAGAGAGGGTAGGCAAGCAGCACATCACAGGAAATAGCATGTACAAATGAATGCTGTAAGTAGCTATGAACCATGGGATTTGCAGTACAAACAAATGCCTGTCTATCAGTATAACTGTAGCTCTATGTTAAGACTTGAACATAAGTATTGATAGATAGATAGATAGATAGATAGATAGATAGATAGATAGATAGATAGATGGATGGATGGATGGATGGATGGATGGATGGATGGATGGATGGATGGATGGATGGACAGACAGACAGACAGACAGACAGACAGACAGACAGACAGACAGACAGACAGACAGACAGACAGACAGATAGATAGATAGATAGATAGATAGATAGATAGATAGATAGATAAATCAAAGTAAGATATATAAAAATAGGATAACATGTACAGATGATGAATTATAGTGTACCAATTGCAATGTCCACCTGTTTTATTTCAGATACTGCAATGTCAAGAGGCAGGGGACGAGGAACACTTTGGGGACTGAGGGTGCAATTGACACAGTTGTGTTGTGTAAATTGATGTCTATTAACACTGTTTTCTCATGTTACCCCTAGCATCTGCAGCTGTGTTCTATAAGAGGCCTCTAGGACAGACCCTTAAAAGGGCTTATGGCAGGCTGGCAGCCACTTAACAGGGCTCAGGACAATCCCTTAACATGGTTTAGGACAGGGCAGATGCCAGACTATAGTTAGACTTGGGAAGGTACAGTTCTTTGGCTAGGCTTGGGCAGGTGCCATTCTGTGGCTAGGCTTGGGCAGGTGCCGGGCAATAGCTAGACATGGGCAAGTGCTGGTCTGTGGCCGGGCTGGGCAGGTGCCACTCTGAGGCTGAACTAGGGAATGTGCCACACTATGGCCATATTAGGGAAGGAGATGGAGGATACAAGAATACAAAAAAAGACAAGAGTGAGCATAAATCGTAAATAGAGTTGAGCGGACACCTGGATGTTCAGGTTCGGCAAAATGTGTGACTGTATGTAAGTGTAAAAAAATGATGTGTGTCTGCGTGTGTGACAGTGTACATGTTACTGTGTGTCTGCAATTGTGACTGTGTGTAAGTCTGTAAGTGTGACTTTAGGTGTGTCTGTGTAACTGTAAGTGTGCAGTTCTGTATGTGCCTGTGTATTTCTGTATGTATGTGTGACTGTGTGTGTGTGTGTGTGTGTGTGTAGGTGTGACTTTCTGTAAGGGTTTATGACTGTGTGTATCAAATAGCAAACATTCTCAGGAATAGTAGCAGTGCAGTGTCCCCTGTGTGCCAGACTACTCTCATAGCCAATTCGATATGGCCGTCTCTGCCCTCCTACACGATGCTGGAGCCTTCTTCTGTGTTGGGGCATGTCCTGTGAGTGCAATCTAAGTGATGGGGTAAGTCCTGAGTGCTGGGGCAAGTCCTGTCAGTGCATTCTAAGTGCTGGAGCATGTCATGTAACTGCAATCGGCTTTCTGAGGTGCTGGGGCAAGTTGTGTGAGTGCACACTGTGAGCTGGGGTAAGTCCTAGGTGCAGGGGCAAGTCCTGTGAGTGCAATCTATGTGCTAGGGTAAGTCCTGTCTGGGGAAAGTCTTGTGAGTGCAATCTATGTGCTAGGATAGGTTCTGTCTGGGGCAAGTCCTATGAATGCAATATGAGTACTGGGATAGGCCATGGGTTGGGCACATTCTGTGAGAGCAGTCCGGGTGCTGGGGTAAATCAATATATCCACCCAGTATGTTCACAAGTTTAAATCTCACACACTGCCCTGATATATACCCCATGCACAGGGCAATTCCTATAACCTTGTGTACATACTGGGGTACTTATATATGGCAATGTGCATGGGGATTATATTAGGGCACTGTGTTTAACCCCTTAACGACAGGTGACGTGCCAGGCACGTCACGGCAAATCGAGGACTTGCCGACAGGTGACGTGCCTGGCACGTCATGCACTAAATGGAGTAAAGAAAGCGACCAGCGGTCGCTTTCTTTACTCTAACGGTGTTGCTACAATGCCTCTAGGTAGAGGCATTGTGCAACACCCCCCAAATATGCAGGGGCGCGCTACGATCACTCCACGGAGTGATCGTAGCAGCCATTTAAAAATGGCTGCGCCCGCTGCACACATGTGCTTAGAAAGCGAACGATCGTTCGCTTTCTAAGCATCTGCGGTGTTGTTAAAGTGCCTCGCTAGCGAGGCACTTAACAACACCTTCAGCTGCCCCAGAGCCGATGGTGGTCGCTCTCCTGAGCGACGCCATCGGCTCAGTAGAAGGGAACGCTGCCTATACAGGCAGCGCTTCCCTTCTAATGGCAAGAGCATCAGAAGTGAAAGTATTTCACTTCCGATCCTCTAGGGGGAGCCAATCGATGCCGGCACAACAGATGTATGTGATCTGTGTGCAGGCATGTATGGTAAGTGCTCTGATGAGCACTTACCATACTGTCAAAGGCAATATTAGTAAATATTGCCTTTGACAAGTATTGATCTGCCTCCCTCACCTTACTAGTTATAGTAAGGGAGAGAGACAGATCAGATAAAGTAAAAAAATAAAATAAAATAATAAAAAAAATATTTAATAAAATTTTAAACACCAAGGGCTTTTATAAAAGCCATTTAACCCCTTCCCTGCCATTGATCGCTGTGTACGCAGTGATCATACACAGCAGCACATTTTTTGCTGTCTGCATTTTTTAGGGGTTCATTTTTTTTTTACTGTAATTCATTACAGTATAAAAAAAAAGCTCTTTTAAGAGAGATTAACCCCTTTCTTGCTGTAGATCACTGCCTAAGCAGCGATCTGACGCAAATGCAGCAATCTTGCTGCAGAAGCATTTTTACATTTTTTTTTACTTTTTTATTACACCCGTCACGTGTTAATTATACCCGCTAGGGGACTACGTTTAAGGTAAAAAAAAATTTTGTAGCTGTCTGACCGCATGTATAGCGATCAGTAACAGCTGATAAGTGACAAAGGCGGGTTGGCGTTTGCTTAGATGAGCATCACCATTCGTCTGGTTAGATCAATATTTGTAAATATTTGATCTGACCCGTGTAGATCTGCCTCCCTCTCACTTGAGTTTTAGTGAGGGAGGGAGACAGAGCTGTATAATGTAAGTTTTTAATTATAATATATTTAATAGAATTGAGACCCAAAGGCTTTTATAAAAGCCGTTTCCAGTATTTAACCCCTTCCCTGCAATTGATCGCTGTGTACGCAGTGATCTTACACAGCAGCACATTTTTTGCTGTCTGTGCATTTTTTTAGGGGTTATTTTTTTTTACTTTGATTTATTACAGTATATCAAAGGCTCTTTTAAGAGCTATTAACCCCTTCCTTGCCGTATATCACTTCCTAAGCAGCACATATGGTCACTGCCTAAGCAGTGCATATGGTCACTGCCTAAGCAGCGCATATGGAGCAATCTAGTCGCAGAAGGATTTTTTTTTGCTATCAGCATTTTTTTTGTCAGACTCGCTAGGGGTTAGTTATACCCACTAGGGGATTACGTGTATTCCTTTTGAAGCTGTCTGAACGCGTGTATAGCGATCAGTAACAGCCGATCAGTGGCAAAGGTGGTTTGGTGATTTCTCAGATGAGCATCACCATTCGTCTGGTTCGTAAATATTGTTCTGACCCATATGGATCTGCCTCCCTCTCCTCACTTGAGTTTTAGTGAGGGAAAGAGACAGATCTGTATAACATAATTTTTTAATTGTAATAAATTAAATAAAATGTAAAAAAATTGTGAGTCCCAAGGGCTTTTATAAAAGCCATACCCTTTGTATAGTGTAGTGTATTAACCCCTTCCCTGCCACTGATCACTGCACAGCAGAACCTTTTTTCTTGTCTGTGCATTTTTAGGGGTTAATTTTTTTATACAGTACTACAAAGGCTCTTATAAGAGCTATTAACCCCTTCCTTGCTCTACATGTTCAAATTCCAAGTTTGAAAATCAAAAAGCGCACCTCTCAAATGTAGCCTTTCAACACCCAACAAAGCTGACAAAGCTATGCATGGGTGGTATCCCTGTGCTCGGGAGATGTTGCTG
Source organism: Pelodytes ibericus (assembly GCA_036172795.1). Lineage (NCBI taxonomy): Eukaryota > Metazoa > Chordata > Amphibia > Anura > Pelodytidae > Pelodytes > Pelodytes ibericus. Next base: position 160,200,560 of record CM069863.1, read on the forward strand.
AACATATATTGTGGTATTGTTTGTCAGTGACACATACCGAAATATGTGAATTTGTGTCTAAAGTACAATGTATGTGGGAAAAAATACACAATAAAATGACTACCACAAACTTTGACAAAGGCTGGTGGTAGAATTGGTGCATGGAAAGTGTTAAAATAACACCATTTAAAATAGCCTAGGGTGTCTACTTTTACAAAATATATACTTTTTGGGGTAAAATACACTGTCCTACTTTAAAAAAAAAGTCCCAAATGAAAGATGGGCTCAGGCTGGCTACACGTCAATATTCCAAGTTGAAAATGCGCACCTTCACAATGTGGCCCTTTTAGCCCCCAAACAACCCAACAAACCTATGCATGGGTGGTATCCCTGTACTCAGGAGATGTTGTTGAACACATATTGGGTTATTGTTTGGCAGTGACACATACCAAAATCTGTGAATTTATGTCTAAAATACAATATTTGTGAAAAAAAAACACACAAAAATTACTACCACAAATTTTGACAAAGGCTGGTGGTAGAATTAGTGCATGGAAAGTGTTAAAATACCACCATTTGAAATAGCGTAGGGTGTCTACTTTTAAAAAATATATGGGTTGATGGGGTAAAATACACTGGCTGGTTTCAAATATGTCCCAAATGGGACATGGGTGCAGGCGGTCTGCATGTCAAAATTTCAATTTGGAAAACCAAAAACTGCACCTACCAAATTTGGCCTTTTACCCCCCAAACAACCCAACAAACCTATGCATGGGTGGTATCCCTGTACTCAAGAGATGTTGTTGAACACTTATTGGGGTGTTATTTGGCAGTGACACATACCAAAATCTGTAAATTCATGTCTGAAGTACAAGGTTTGTGAAAAAAAACACAAAAAAATTACTACCACAAACTTTGACAAAGGCTGGTGGTAGAATTAGTGCATGGAAAGTGTAAAAATACCACCATTTGAGATAGCCTAGGGTGTCTACTTTTAAAAAATATATGGGTTGATGTGGTAAAATACACTGGCTGGTTTCAAATATGTCCCAAATGGGACATGGGTGCAGGCTGTCTGCATGTCAAAATTTCAAATTGGAAAACCAAAAACTTCACCTCCCAAATTTGGCCTTTTACCCCCCAAACAATCCAACAAACCTATGCATGGGGGGTATCCCTGTACTCAAGAGATGTTGCTGAACACTTATTGGGGTGTTATTTTGCAGTGACACATACCAAAATCTGTAAATTCATGTCTGAAGTACAAGGTTTGTGAAAAAAAACCACAAAAAAATTACTACCACAAACTTTGACAAAGGCTGGTGGTAGAATTAGTGCATGGAAAGTGTTAAAATACCACCATTTGAGATAGCCTAGGGTGTCTACTTTTAAAAAATATATGGGTTGATGGGGTAAAATACACTGGCTGGTTTCAAATATGTCCCAAATGGGACATGGGTGCAGGCTGTCTGCATGTAAAAATTTCAAGTTGGAAAACAAAAAACTGCACCTCACAAATTTGGCATTTTAGCCCCCAAGCAACCCAACAAACCTATGCATGGGTGGTATCCCTGTACTCAGGAGAAATAGTAGAATCTATTTAGCATGTTTTTTCGTTCGCTATTGTCGATGAGGAGAAGTTGTTTCAAACAAAAACAAAGAAATTTGTGTATTTTATTTTTTTTTCCCATATTTTATTATTTTTTTTTAATAATATGATAAGATATGATCAAAAATATGGCATCCATAGAAAGCCCTTTTTGTTCCGATAAAAACAATATATAATATGTGTGGGTACAGCAAATGACGAAGAAGAAAATTACTGCTAAACACAAACAGCACAGAAATGTTAAAATAGCCATTGTCCAGAAAGGACAAAAATGTTTCAAAGGCTCTGTCCTTAAGGGGTTAAAGGACTTAGCTACTTCTTTACCAACATGCCTCACAGACACTCCAGATTTACTTTCCAAAATTAACAACCTGGTGTTACCTGATGGTCCGATTTGGATAGTCATAATGGACGTGACCAGCTTATGTACTATTATCCTCCATTGAGAAGGCCTACAATCAGTTTGTGATCTTGTTGAACAAACAGAGCCGTACCACGGACCACCGGTAGATCTTCTGATAGAGATGCTAGGCCTTACTATATATATATATATATATACACACACACACTCACACACACACACATAAAAATAAAATGTATGGATACAAAAATAGTTAATAAATGGCAAAGAAACAAGAAGGGTGTGATCCTATTCAAAATGACTGAACCTGCTACTCTTAAGTGAAATGGTAGAATTAACAAAACAGGAATTAGTAGGAAATAGACAGCACTTATAAGAAAACATCTCCATAAAAGATGTATATAAAAATAATATTTTTAATAATATATTTCCCCAACACAATATAATAAATACAATTAAACATTCTCATCTAAAAATACAAAATATAAACACATCCACAAATATATATAAAAGTGCAATATTGCAAACAAATATACTATCTGTTGCTACTGCATAAATGCAAAAGCTAAATGTTGAGATTGACAAAATCTATGTAATGTCATGTTTTGACTAAGAAAATTATATAATATTAATTTATTAACGTTAATCTGTTTGTGACCAAAACGTGCATTTAATATTTTTTTTTATAAAAAAACATAATTATTTTAAAGAATGTATATGTTGTTTTATGTATAAAATTAATTCATATTGAGAAAACAGGTATTTTCTTTTTATTTTCCCAGAAGTGAAACACAAAGAAAGCTTTTGAAGACCAGATGAGATATAATAGGAAATACAAATTCTCAGTCTTACTTATCTACAATGTTTGCTTTCTCTAGTAGGTAGGATTATGAGTGAGAAACATGGGATTAAAAACAATAATTGTATACATAGCAGCATAGCAAAAAATTCTGCTAATATTTAACAATGAAATATTAATAATTTAATTACGTGTGAATACGATTCAGCACCAGTATTTGCAGAACTTTCCATTGTCAAACTAACCTGTAAATAAATTGCATAAATAATGCTGGATACACAGACCAAATACAAAATACAGTCAAGATGACCTTCAAAAATGTAAAAATAAAAAGATTTTACAAAAGAGTTACAACTAATCATCAGAAAAAATATGAAATAGCAGTCACATAAATGGTGTTGACTGCAAAAAGTGCAGTCAAACAGTGGAAATAATGAGCATGCTTATACCACATGGGAAACATTGAAAGATTTACATATACATTCTAAAGCAACTTCCACAAAATATCCTGTTGTGAGCAATGGTGGGGGCATAGTACTTCTTTTTTAAGGTAGAGTTAATTTAAAAAAGAAAAACACTTGTAACATAATTATCTACTTTGATCAGCAGTAGAAATGGGGCATTAGGAATTTTAGCTACAAGCATGATTTTACAATATACTAAGACACACCTATCTGGCATCTTAGGTTAAGTTTAAGGGACCGCTTCAAGTAATGCCTTTTAAAACTTTTCATAATTTTATTTTAGTTTTTTTACCAGCTACAAAATTTACTTTTGTTGGCAGATGTTCTCCCTACTGCCCCCTTTCTGAGTCTTCGGACATCCCCAGAATCTCATGAAAGCCAATCAGATAGCTCCCACAGAAAGAAAAATGGATGATGTTTAGAGTATGCACATAGAGAGTCTTCATGCTTCTCCACTATGCCTGTCGGGGTATGGAGAAAAAATGTGTATACTGTATGCAGCATGCATGGTCCAACACAAATTAAAAAAATGTTCTGCTTAGAATAAAGTAAAATTGACGCTGACTTGGACATGTGAATATAATGAATGAACAATGCAAACTTCTAACATCAATTTCACTGCTAAAACATTTATATAAAGAAAAAATATATAAAATACGGTCCTGCCTACACTGGGATATTGCAATTTAATGCCAAATTAGGCTCATGTAGTGAGAACTACCTAGGGTTCGAATGACAAAAAAAGGATACTGCACTCATCCAATATGGATGTGAGAGTTCATCTGTTCTCCATGTTTCGATTTCATTAAGGGAAATGTATTTATTTTAAATAAGATGCTGATGTCATCATGTTATCTATTACTGGATAATTGCCAATGCAACACAAATATAAATGATGGCAATTAAACTTTTTCTATCACGTGATACCGTATTTCCTCGAAAATAAGACCTAACCATAAAATAAGTCCTATCATGATTTATTAGTATGCTCGGAATATAAGCCCTACCCCAAAAATAAGCCCAAGTTAATATTGTCAGTTTTAAGAAGCGGCAGGCACTGCTTTAAGAAGAGGCAGGCAGCCCCAGCCACTGTGAAATGCGAAGAGGTCTGCATATCGGAAGTTGTATTGCCGGATTTGACATTAACCCCTTTACAACAATGGACGTGTCAGGCTCGTCCAGCCGGGAACTCAGTTACCAAAAATGGACATGCCTGACAAGTCCTGCTTTGAAACAAGCGGTTTTCGCGATCACCGATTGTGCAAACCCCTCTGGCGGTGCTGGTCTGTTACCTAGATGTGGAGGCAATAGCCAGCACTGAAATTTGGGCTCTGGAGCACCCAAGATTGCTCCAAGGAGCAAAAGTGGGTGCCATATTTCCAGAACAGCATGATCCAGAAATATGGCTGTGCATCCTTGTGGTCAGAGCTTTGGAAGTGAAAAAAAATTCACTTTAGTCACTCTAAATATGTTGCTTGACTGCCCCTAGAGGCAGTCAGCAACATTGCAATAAAAAAATACATAATCATCTTAAATGTAGGATTAGGGCTACATTAGCTGTTAGGGTTAAAAATCGGTTTATGATACGGGATAGGGTTAAAATTAAATTAAAATGTAAATATATTAAGGGTTAGCATAAGGATTAGAGTTGGGGTTAAATTTAGGGTTAGGGTTAAATTTAGGGTTTTGGGATCAAAAGGTCCCAATCAAAAGGTGTGTAAATTATATTTTAGGTCAAAGTCAGAAAAAGTGGGTTATTTTCATCATATTTTATGATTTTTTTTTGTAGTAAATTATAAGATGTGATGAACATAATGGTATCTAATGAAAGCCCTTCTTATGATGATAAAAACAACATATAATTTGTGTGGGTACAGTATGTGAGAGAGTAGAAAATTACAACTAAACACAAACACCCCAGACATGTAAAAAAAAGCCCTTGTCACCACGGGAAAGTCAAGCTCAAAATGTCATGTCAATAAGGGGTTAAGTCATATCTGACATGTTTTACTCCTGAGCACCAGGAAATCCTGGTAGTGTGCTAATAAGCCTGAGGTAATTCCTGTTTGTGCAATCTAACCGTTTAGGGTTCTGTGTGTGCAATCTAATAGTTTGGGGTTGTGTGAGTGCAATCTAAGGAATGGGGGTCCTGTGAGTGCAATCTAAGAAAAAAAGACATCCCCCTGAAAATAAGCCCTAATGCTTATTATGGAGCAAAAATTATTATTTTTATTATTATTATTATTATATTATAAGACCCGGTCTTATTTTCAGGGAAAAACAGCAGAAAGAATTAGTAGTTCAGCTGTGGTGATTATTGAGCTCATAGAAAGAAGTAGGCACCAAGAGATCACAAAAGTTGAGCTGTGGCCGAGGATCCAAATTTGAAATGTCATTATTTTATTAACAACATTGTAAAAAAAAAGTGTCACCAGTGCTCCATAAGAGTCACACACATAATGCATAGGAAAGACACCTGAAGCGTTTCATGCATAATATGAACTTAGTTGTAGGCAGCTTAAACAAGTCTCATTCTCATAGTAATTAGGAATCCCCCACCCTACAATCAACACACTAATTATCAGCACAGTTGTCACCATTAGGAAAGAAGCATATGCACTTACAGTATGAGTACCACCGGTAGGCATCAGCATTCATTTATATTTGATCAGCATTCATAGTAGACCAGATTAGACTTTTCCATATATGTTCCTGAGATCTCCCCTGGATCCACATACACTCACATCATACATCTGCAACCAGATTAGACCTTCCCATATATGTTCCTGAGATCTCTCCTGGACCCACATACACACACATCATCCCTCTGCAATCAGATTGGACCTTCCCATACATGTTCCTGAGATCTCCCCTGGACCCACATACACTCACATCATCCATCTGCAATCAGATTAGACCTTTCCATACATGTTCTTGAGATCTATCCTGGACCCACATACACTCCCATCATCCCACTGCAACCAGATTAGACCTTCCCATATATGTTCTTGAGATCTCTTTTGGACCCACATTCACTCACATCATCCCTCTGTAACCAGATTAGACTGTTTAATGCCCTCATCCCCTTCCCCACAACCCACCCAACCCCAGGTGAATTTATTTCATAGGTCTGGCTAACCAGATGATGTGAATTGACCACTAATCAACCACCTGTCATTCTCCCCCCTCTGCACATAATTACTAGCACATTGTTAACCACATCACACACTGTACTCACCTGCAGTCTCCAAATATTTTTATTTCAATGTGGCATGAGTTTATGGGCATACAATGCCCCCAACGTCTAGTGTGACCCACTCAGTTCTCACAGTTCCCCCATACCTTTCATTATAACAAACTACTTTTATTTTTACCTCTCCCATTTTTTCTGCCTTTTCACTCTCCTTATGTATCTTATGTTCCCCATCCTCTCTAGAATGTAAGCTTTGCGACTTTTTTTACCTTGGCAGAACACGTTTTGCACCAGATACATGATACTCAGATTTCTGTGATGCACATACTTGGTGAATGCTTTCTCAATCTCCGAGCTCTCACTGGCAGCATCCATTAAGTCATCAACAATAGTCAAATTTACTCTGTTAGGAGGGAACAAATCATCATCATTAAATGTCAGGGGTAAACCTTCTATAAAACGAATATTTGGGATTGTGCGCAATAAGTCATCATAAAGCACTTGCCAGCAGGCATAAAACCAAACAATGTTATCAGGGTTGTGCGACAATAAAGCGTGAGCATTCTGTAAAACCTGTTTAACAAAAAAATCACAGAAATCTGAGTATCATGTATCTGGTGCAAAACGTGTTCTGCCAAGGTAAAAAAAGTCGCACTATAGCTTTAAACACTAAATATATGGTGCTTTTTAAGAACCCAAGAGATAAACTACAGATCACTACTCTGGCCCGCCAAATGTACCCTGGTAAAGCACAGTTTTTTTTAGATGCTTTTGAAAATGCCACCCACAAACCTTACGGCTATCTGTTGGTAGATTTAAGGTCTACAACCCCCGAAGAGTTCCGTTTAAGAACCGGCATCTTTCTACCTGATCTGCCTGCTGTTTATATTTATAAAAAACAAAACTCTAAAAGGCATTAGTTCAGTCTTAACAGATCATTCACGGTTGAGTACCTGTATATGTAAGGATGTCTATGCGTATACGTCGCAATTGGTATACTTTAAAAAGTCTAATAAGGGCGTCACCGTCTCAGAAAAAAGATATTTTATGCTCTGCATCTCACGATTTGGTCACGGCAATATGTGAAATAGCTCTTAACACCCTTAAAGGTAAGATACCTTTATCACCGCACCAAATAGAAAAACTTAAAAAGTGGCGTAAAAATATAAAAGCCCTGAGCCGCAAAAAAACCTCTTTAATTAAGAAAAAGCAGCTGGTTTAACAGTCTGGAGGATTTATTGGCTCTCTTTTGGGTTTTGCTATACCTCTGTTGACCGGCCTTTTGACTAACCGTTAATGGCAAACGCTGAGAAAAAATATTTAGTGTCCAAACAGGAGCTGGACCTCATACAGCGAACAAGTCAAACGTCTGAGACCGCTCATGACGCTGTCAAACAGGGCCTAGACACTGAAATTATGGCTGTTCTTCAAAACAGCAGCGTATCGGATGCTGAGAAGATAAGGAGGTATACCACTATATTACAGAAATACTTGATACGGGCTAAACAGGGTGAAAGCGAAAAGCTGGGATTGACCCTTTTCTTACCGCCTGGAGACACCAATTCATTAAAACAAACTGATGAGTCTCCTCATACTGCTGAAGTCTCTGATACTTCAGATCCTGTATATCGTGAAGTGATTAATAATGTGAATGTCCGCTATAAAAAAAATGCTGAATTGTTGCTGAGCAGAATGTCTCACTCTAAAGACACAGCCGCTTGGACTGATAAAGGTGAATTTGTTTACAAAAAAACAGTTGTACCAGGGTCCAATATACTTGACCTGGTACGTGGTGTTACACAGAGTCACAGCATTACAAGGCGTAAACTACCTCTGGGTTGGGAGACTTTTCTTAAGGCTATGGCCGACCTGAATATACCTTCTACAATTGTGGGTAACACTTCAAATAGAGACTATTTGGAGCAATTGAAAATTGATCATCTTGACAGAGCAACGCCGGCCATAACACCCCACTTAATTAAAAAAAGACACACAATACAAAATGTGCCTTTTAGCTCCCCAAGGTTAACTACCCCGCATGGTTATTTGTTGCCTAAGAGACGCCCACGTACAATGATGCATCCTGCTGGATGGCTGAATTTATAATCTGTATTTATTCTGTATATCACATTGTCTGTGTATTGCTTGATTCTATTACATATACCCTCTGAATACAACATTGTCTGTGTATATACCCTTTGCTGTGTATTGTTTGATTTTATTGTTTGGACTATGAAATTTCTATTGTTTTGTAATTTTTTTCTAATAAAAATCTTTTCTATGATACACTTTGTCACTTCCTTATTTTTAGTCTAGTCTTTAATAAACACCGGTCTTAGGACATGTCTGGGCCACGCCCGGGCTTTAAGACATGTCCGCCGTTAATAAGTCAGTGTCTTAGGACATGTCTGGACAACTCCAGGGGCTTGCGCACATGTCTAAACTTGTCCGCAGTTACATAACAAGTTGTAGTTCCACTTATCCCACCCAGGGACGCTCTCTTTTATTTAGAAAAATTGTAGTTCCACTTATAACCGTAGGGGTTATCACCAGGGTTGTGGTTTACAGGGGGGGCGCGGTTATATTACGCCATGGGGGCGTGGGATTATTAAAATGGGGTCTAAAATATCGGTAGTGTCCCTAAAATGGCGGTTGACACGCCATGATGCGCAGGGGGCGTGGTTATAACGTGCAGTGGGTGTGATTTACACAAAAGGGGCTGGCACCCCCCATAAAATGGCGCCCGATACGTCACGAAGCGCAGGGGGCGTGCTTATAACGCGCAGTGGGCGTGGTTTGCACAAAAGTTGCGGGGCACCTGTCAAAAATAGTTTGGCGTATTATGTGACTCCAGTGGGCGTGGCTTACACAAAAGGGGCGGGGCACCTGTCAAAAATAGTTTGACATCTTATGTGCCTACATAATACTGCCTACCCCACTCATGACAGGGTTTTAGAATGTGGTTAGATCAAGCACTTACCCATCCCTGTTTTTTTCGTTGGCTCTTTTCCTATCCATTTGGCTGTGGTTTAGCCAAATGTAATATATCTGAGAGTCCATAGGATTGACTTTGAAACTCAATAAAAAGCATTGATCCAGATTTTTCCAGGTCTTCTGCAACCTAAATCAAAGTCTGTAATAATAATGAGGCAACTCACCTGCATCAGCTTTGTCCACTATGCTGCTGATTAAAATATTGCTGTGGCTAGGTTTGTCTTTCCTTGCAGCCATTTTAACTTCGACTGATGGATCTTTGAAGCAGGGTAATTGTGTCTCAGTGGTGTCTTCGCAAAGAGTGTAGAGCAAATCAGTGCCACTAAGAAGATAATAGAGTTAAGATTATTCAATCTCTTGAAGAGATCATTCACATGGCATCCTCTCTATTGGACAATTGGCTCCTTAATAAGGTGTTGTAAACATAAATAATAAATAAATAACATTTTACAATTTGAGTACCTAAAAGAAACAATAATATAAAGTACTTCTGACTGATAAAAACAAATGTCACCACAATGAATGCCTTGATGGAATATCCAAAATCCACAATGGAATAACAATAGGAGTGTGCTTAATTAATATAATACAATCTTTTGTGAAATTTACTTACAGTAAATATGCAAATTACTTGTTCTAGAGAATATACATAATTCTAAAGAAGAGACCCTTGAAAAACAAAACATGAAGTAAACATTTGAGAGAATCAACTGCAAAACATGTTTTTGTAATAAACATAAAATGTATCAATGCATCTGTTCATGTCTATTCTTATTGTGAATAAAAGGTATCAAGGCAGTAAACAATAATATGGCATATTAGCCCAGGTGCAGAATGCTGTCTGATGTCTCAGATGTGCAACAGAGTATTCAGAAATGTCACTGAGGTGCATTACGTTGCATACCAATATTTGTTTGGGATTTATATTTATGCATACTTGGAAACATTTCCACAGCATATTGAGGCGTATGAAGCTTTTAAAATGATCAGCAAAGCAAAGTACAGAAGGTACTCTGTGTGGAAAGGAAATGTAGTCTCAGCAAATGCAATATTTTGGATGATTACAAATCAAAATGATAGAGGTAAATCTGAAGACTTGCAAACATTCTGCGGAAAGTACTCATGCAACAAATGTAAAACTTATCATCCAATACAGGATGAATCATTGTGACACTTTGTTATATAACATGCCAGTACAAACATTGATTCAAGTGTAAAATCCAAAGCTCCTGGTTATAATTTTGACCACATCACATCTTTTGAGTTTATTTAAACAATCCCTTTATTAAATTCACTGGAACATGTTTTAACATGGCTTCTTTATTTTTTGGGTTTATTATAATTTTGCAATTTGTTATGTTGCCTTGTTCCACCTTTTTCAAGAATACCATATTTCTTGTTCTTTTTTATGTTAAGAGAAAATAAGAATATGAAAAATCGTGCAGAATAATTATGACATAATTACGGACTTCCTTGTGACCAAGATTCACAGAGTAAAAGGTAAGTGTGTAATGTGATAAATGTAAATGTAGCGATGATAGTTTTGCATTAAAGGAACTCCATCATCTTAACAGTATTTCTTATGTGAATATAGAGAATACAACATCAATAAAATGATTTCTCGTAAGTTATATATACTTAAATGCATAACAATGTTTGTAAATATGTCTGTAGTCTATTCTGTTTATGACATCATCTTGTGCATTTGCCCTTGAAGAGTTCATTTGCATATCAAGCCACAGGTGGCATCAAAAACAGAAGACACCACATATGCTTTTAAAACACATTTTACTTTTAATTTATAAGTTTGAATGCATTTCTGTGAATACAAATTAACCCTTTTGAGACAAAGGACATGTCAGGCACATCCTGGGAGAAACTCCCTTAACGACAAAGGACGTGCCTGGCACGTCCTGCGGTGAATCAAGCGGTTTTCGCGATCAACGATCTCAAAAACTGCTTTAACGGTGCTGGTCTATTGCCTCGATGTCGAGGCAATAGCCAGCACCGAGATTTCTGCTCTGGGGCACCCACGATCTCCCCACGGAGCGATCGTGGGAGCCATATTGACGGAGCATGCTGCTCCTTCAATATGGCTATGCCCTCTGCCGGACTGAGCTTCGGAAGTGAAAGTAACTTCACTTCCGTCGCTCTGAATATGCTACTTGACTGCCCCTAGTGGTAGTTAAGTAGCATAGCAATGGAAAAAATTTAAAATAAATATTTAATTACCGTATTTGCTCGAATATAAGACGAGGTTTTTTTCAGAGCTTTTTTACATTCGAGGTCGTCTTATAATCTGACCTCAAATTGAGGTCAGACTATAAGACTGGGATCCAGGTCCCAAGCAGAGCTGCAGGGGACCTGGATCCCCCTCTCTAGCAGCAGGGGATGTCTGCGCAACGAGCGCAGACTCCCCTGCTTCCGCCCGGCACGACTGCCGGGGCTTCTGTGAAGAAGCCGGGAACTTCCGCTTTCGTCACAGAAGTCCCGGCGAGCGTGCCGGGCGGCAGCAAGGGAGGTCTGCTCTCATCGCGCAGACTTCCTCTGCTGCCCCACTAGACACCAGGGAAAAGCGGGCAGCTGGGGGATGTCTGCACTATACGTGCAGATATCCTCCATGCTGCCCGACACCTCCGTCTATTATGACGGACCAGCTGTCCGTCATAATAGACGGAGGTGTCGGGCAGCATGGAGGATATCTGCACGTATAGTGCAGACATCCCCCAGCTGCCCCCACTAGCCACCAGGGAAAGGGGGGAGATGGATAGTGAGAGACAGGGGGGGGATAGAGAGAGAGGGGGGGGGATAGAGAGAGAGAGGGGGGGGGGAATAGAGAGAGGGGGGGAAGAGAGAGGGGGGGGGATAGAGAGAGAGGGGGGGGGATAGAGAGAGAGAGGGGGGGATAGAGAGAGAGAGGGGGGGATAGAGAGAGAGGGGGGATAGAGAGAGAGAGAGGGGGGGGTAGAGAGAGGGGGAGAGAGATAGAGAGGGGATAGAGAGAGAGAGACTAGGGGAGGGAGGGGGGAGATAGAGAGAGAGACTACACTGGAGGGGGGAGGGAGAGAGGCCGCAAGGAAATAAAAACAAGAAATACATTTGTATAATATCAATTTTTTATTACATATTAAAAAGCAATTTACATATATACAAGTTAAACTTTTTTTTTCCTATAGGGTAGTCTTATATTCAGGCTTTTAGTTTTTTTCCTAAAGGAATATACAAAGTTTGGGGGGTCGTCTTATAATCAGGGTCATCTTATAATCGAGCAAATACGGTAATTAAAAACTGGTTATATAGTTAGATTAGCCTATAGCGTTAAAATTAAATAATTTTTAGCATAAGGGATAGGGTTAAAATTAAATTAAAACATATTAAGGGATATAATAAGCATTAGAGTTGGGGTTAAATTTAGTGTTAGGGTTACATTTTGGGTTCGGGTTGGGGTCAAAAGGTCAACATAGGAAAAAACCAAAAAACACTATTTTTGCTTTTTGCCCCATAACTCGCAATAAAAAACCGAAAAATATGGAAACATGCATATTTCTGAACTCAGGACAACATTTAGAAACTATTTAGATGGGGTCTTTTTTAATGATTTTATTTGTGTAAATTATATTTTAGGTCAAAGTCAGAAAAAATGGGTTAATTTCATCATATTTTATGATTTTTTTTTTTGTAGTAAATTATAAGATATGATGAACATAATGGTATCTAATGAAAGCCCTTCTTATGACGATAAAAAACAACATATAATTTGTGTGGGTACTGTATGTGAGAAAGAATAAAATTGCAGCTAAACACAAACACCCCAGAAATGTCAAAACAGCCATTGTCACCAAGGGAAAGTCAAGGTGAAAATGTCTTGTCACTAAGGGGTTAAAGATATTTGTTTGTTCTCTACATTCTCTACATTCATTGTATAAATAATATATACTATAAATATAAAGTTTGTTGAATATGCCTCTTCATTTTTTGAATGTGTCTCTCCTATATATAAATATATATTCAAAAAATGGTGGTAGCCCTTTACACTAAGGGGCACACAAAATACAAATAAGAATCAAATAAGCAGTCGCTCTGCAGTCAGTAATATTTTAATGCTTAAGTAAAATTGCCAGAATGTCACACTTTAGCTCAATCAACACACTGAAAAAGTGTAGGTTCAACAGGTTATATTAGCAAAAAAAAGTTTTTGGGATTAGCTGATGAACAAAAAGGTCACCTTGATGAAGCCTGCACGGTGAAACGTGTGGTGTGGATTGCCATTATACTCGCTGGATTTCTATGAACTTATATACAGGAACGGCACTAATCAGACTTCTGCAAGACTAACTGTTTTTAACTTTCATGTAAGGTTTGTATGTTCTCCTTGTTTTGAATGAAAACAGCCTATTTGATGGCATTCGTCTCCTGCCTTATTTTGAGGACACAAGGGAGCAGGCACCAGAAGGGTCACAGATACAGGCATCAACTGAGCAGTGCTCTGCTCATAAAAGTGTAAGTTGTATATACACTATTTGCTGCAACACCTTAAATCATAGTGCATTGATTTTTTTATCCCTCCTGTGTATGTGATTATGCATTGAGGACTCCATTATCAATAAGCAGTTAAGTCCTGTACATAAATTTATATATATATATATATACATGAGTAAGGAGTAATTTGCAACTATTTGTAACATTCTGCGCTTTTTTCCCCTGATTTGCTCTCTTCCGTTTATTTTTATTTAGCATGCATTTTTCCGGTTGCGCAAAAAAATTGGGCTTAGATTTGCGCACGCTAAAGAGCTTTATGAATATTTTGTGAAAAATAATTCTTATTGGCGTGTGAAAATTACACCAGCTATTAGCAAGTGCTATCAAAAGAGATAGAAAAAATATTTGCAAACTTGCCCATTTCTTTTCGCAATTTGCTCGTATGTATTATTTGAGTGTTAAATGTTTAGTACATTGCAATAGGAGCAAAGATCAAAAATAGTTTTGCACATAAAATATATTTGTGTTTTTTAGTACATGCCCCTCATAGTCATATGGGTAAAAGTAATTTGCTGAGAATACAAGCATAACACATGTAAGGGTTTAAACTTTGTGCTACTGACTGTTCATTTAATGTTTTTCTTCAGTTGGCATGCACTGTTTGTGAATTAATAGTTTCCTAAATTAATTTTTATACATTCGTACAGCAGCGACTAATTTGTTTTTAAATTATAATTCACTCTATTGATGTACTCAGTTTTCTTATTAATAATTAAACCTTCTAAATAGAAAATCACTGCTTTCAATAAAACTGACTGAAGGAGAATCTTTAAGACCCACTCCATATAAAATTGTCATTTAGTGTTACATCCATTTACCTAAAAAAAAATTCCCTTATTTGCATTCAAATTACTTAAACTAAAATAAACATAAAAAACACACACACAAGAAGTGCCCACCACAATTTGCATTGCATTGATTACATATATAAATATGGCAAGTAATTAATTAATAAATAAATGAAAGCACAACATAATGCCATTTTACCAGCACGGTAAACTGTGCTATTGTCTTACATTTAACATGTGTATATATATATATATATATTTGTGGTAAGGGCTCATGATAGTACAGAAGAAACAAACACTGATGAGTGTAGGATGGTATTAAAAGCGCAAGTCGGTTGTGGTGTGCCGGAACCGACGATGACGTAGGCCTGTAAATAAAGAGGGCCCACCAAGAAGAAATGTAAAGAAAAAGGGGTTAATAATGAGGAGTGGTGGGAGGGTGATGCAGCGCTGACCTCGAATGGTATGGAGCCAGGTAAGGGGTGTCCATTAAGTAGGGAAGGGGTGTGTCATACGCCCCTCCCACAATTACAGGCCAAAAGGCCTTAATATTTGTGGTAAGGGCTCATGATAGTACAGAAGAAACAAACACTGATGAGTGTAGGATGGTATTAAAAGCGCAAGTCGGTTGTGGTGTGCCGGAACCGACGATGAGGTAGGCCTGTAAATAAAGAGGGCCCACCAAGAAGAAATGTAAAGAAAAAGGGGTTAATAATGAGGAGTGGTGGGAGGGTGATGCAGCGCTGACCTCGAATGGTATGGAGCCAGGTAAGGGGTGTCCCTTAAGTAGGGAAGGGGTGTGTCATACGCCCCTCCCACAATTACAGGCCAAAAGGCCTTAATATTTGTGGTAAAAGCTCATGATAGTACAGAAGAAACAAACACTGATGAGTGTAGGATGGTATTAAAAGCGCAAGTCGGTTGTGGTGTGCCGGAACCGACGATGAGGTAGGCCTGTAAATAAAGAGGGCAAAAATAGAAAATCAAATTTATTACATACCAGCAATATATGTACATTTAAGCAGACATGTTTTGAAAAGCATTTCTTACTTCTTGTACCGGGTTAGGTATGTATCTAGAGTAAGCTGATGATTTCCAGCGCCCCAGTGACTTGATAACATGAACTGGGATGTTTGAACTGGATGCTGTGGAAGCCGCTCCTATGCGGAAGGAGTGGCCCGAATAGTTAGCTGATTTGAGGCCCAGCTGAGAAAGTAAGGACCTGACGTGTGTCATAAAGGTGGTGGTAGTGAGTACAGAACCTTGTAGACTGAAAAGTGGTTGATATGGTGATGCGTTGTTATGCTGGATATATGAATCCAGTAGTTTGACGGGGCACCACCTGTTGTGAGTAGGATAGTACTTAACCTCTACTGGAGGTGCATGTTGACTGGTTTTGGAATGAGGCAGAGTCAAGATATAAGAGTCCATGTGTTTTGTTAAGTGTGAATGAAGTAGGATGTGAGTGGTCTGTGTTGTGCTGATGGCGGTAAATTCTCTTGGTCTCAAGAAACCATAAAAAGCTACGTATATGGCGGTTTTAATGACAAGATTCGTGTTGTTGGCAAAAGGTTTTAAATCTAGTAAGTTGGATAAGTCTTTAAAAATATGGAAATCTATAGGTAGTCTCTGGGTCGTACGTGGCGGTTCGGATTTCTGAATACCCCTAAGGATGTTCTTATTTTGGTAGGTGGACATGAAACTCGAATTGTTGGGTTGTAAAGTTAGCATGTGATGTTGGATGCCTGTCAGATATAGTTTGATTATGTTGTATGATAATTTGAGTTTGAGGTGGCAAAAAGAAGCAAAGCCCAACAAGGATGTCATGATGAAAGGTTGTAAGATGTTGTGTTCTGAAAGGAATCTTTTAAATAAAATGAAAGCTCTGTCGTAAGTTTTCCGGGTATTGGTAGACAGTGCTAATTGGGCCAATGTTCTGTTATGTTGCATGATAGCATCTAGTCCATTACTAGATGGTGGAATAGTGGAGTGGTCGTGGCTGTGAGTGCGGCTGACGGGAGTATTTGACGAAAAGCCTGGAAATGAAAGCGAGACAAATTGTCAGCAGCCGAGTTACATGCACCTGGAACATGAACACAAAATAAGAAGAAATTTTGACATGCAGCCAACCAAGTGAGTTTCCTCAGGAACCTCATGATAGTCAGTGAGTTGGATCGGCCTTTGTTAATAATGTGGCAAGTTGCTTGGTTGTCTGAGTAGCAACGAACTGGCGAACCTGCCCATAAATGCCCCAAAGCCACGGCAGCCGCCACTATGGGATATATCTCAAACAGAGCTGAGGTAGTGGAAAAACCCTCCAGGTCCTTAACCTCTGAAGGCCAGCTACCCCAAAGCCATTCGTTCCCATAAATTGCTGCAAAACCTGTGGTAGATGCCGCGTCTGACCAGATGGTAGGTGAGGAGTCAGACAATTCAGGGAGGAACATACTTTTACCATTCCAGGTGGTTAAAAAGTTTATCCACATGATTAGGTCTGCTGTGGCTGCGGTATCCAGGGATAACCTGTGTGCATCATGTCTAAAAAGTGGGAACATGTAAAGGAGACGTGAGATGAAAGCACGGCCTTGAGGTATGATGCGCATAGCAAAATTTAGTGACCCCAGCAGAGACTGTAGTTCCTTGCGTTTGCAAGTACCGAGTTGTATGTAGAGATTTATGTTTGTAAGAATGTTTTCTACCTTGGTGCGTGGCAAGCTAGCTTGCATGGTGGCTGAGTCTAGTATGATACCCAGGAATGTGATGAAGGTATCTGGTCCTTCAGTCTTGGTGGGAGAGACTGGGACACCCAACTGATTAAATAGATTGAAGGTCTTTTTGAGGCCACTGGGAGGGGAAATATTCTCCTCGACCAGTAAAAAATCATCCAGATAATGTATGACTGTAGGGAATCTGGCTATATTTAATAATAGCCAGCATAGGGATTCGGCGAATACGTCGAAGATGGCTGGACTACTTTTGGAACCAAAAGTTAATCGTGAGAAAAAGTAGTAGTTCCCGGCCCACTTGATGCCATGTAGGTGCCACAGTGTAGGGTGGATAGGCAGTAACTTGAAAGCATTTGTGATATCGGTCTTACTGAGCCATGCTCCGACCCCTGCCTGCATGATAGCTGTAATGGCGTGATCTATTGTGGAATATTGCAGTGAAAATTCCTCAGAGGGTATGATGGAGTTCAGACTAGGAGTGGCAGAGGTGTGTGGTGCCGATAGATCGATGATAAGTCTCTGTTTATTGGAAGATTTCCGCGTGACAATACCGATGGGGTTTGTCCGCCATGTGGTGAAGGGAGGGGACTGGAAGGGCCCCAATAGGAAGCCCTCTGCCACTTCCTTGGCTATGAGTGTGTCAATCGCTGTAGGATTTTGCTGTGCGGATTATAAATTAGGACATTCCAGGATTCCGGAAGGCATGTGTATGAGACCTGTGTGGAATCCTTCTGATAAACCCGAGATAATGAAATCTACCAAATGTCTAGATGGATGAAGTGACAGTAATGTCGTAAGTACAGAAATGTTTATCGACGTTAAGTACTGTTTAGGATACATTTTATTAGGACACATGGTTTGTGCATGTGCCCTGAAACATTTCAAACATATGTGCAATAGCCGACATCCACTGTAATTACAAGATCCGACATTAAAATTATTACATATCTGGGACTTGGCCAGAAACTTGATAGGCCGTCCCAGTTTGTCTTTGGGTGTTCTTTCTGCAGAACCAGCGGAACTAGTGCCCTGCGAAGGGGTAGGTTCGTTCGCAGTGGTTGGACAGAAATTTGCCGTATGAGCCATGGAGGAGCAATATACACAAGCCGGTGTTCTTAGACCTGCAAAGTGTCTGCAAAAAATTACCGTATCAATCTTGCTCCAGTTGGACCTTGTTCCGTACTGGGAGAAAGCGCCAGACACCTTGGCAGAAAAGGATCTATGGTAATCATAGAAAGCTGACCCACATATTTGTTGCCCAGGTCCACCAGCTTGTGCATATACAAATCAAACTCCTCACTTCTGTGGGGATATACTGCACAGATAACATCACGATAAATGCCAAATGCCAAATGCCAACACAAATTCAGGAATAGTCAGTTTCCTGTTTAATCGGGCATCCCTAGATTTGACAACCACAGAAATATCATCATAAGCGTAAGTCTTATGTTCCACCACATCCTGGGAGGCAATCAGCAATGAAGCCAAATTGATATCTTTACCTTCCAGGATATCTCTTTTGAGGTGCTCAGGTATCATGTGGGCAGGATTAACCTCTTGGTCATCAGAGGTGGTGGTTGGAGAAACTGATTGCAACTCGACCAGTGCTGGAGGGGTCGCGGCGGTCGGTCTGGCCATGGTAAGGGCTGTGGTGACCGATTCGAGTTTCTCCAGCCTGGAATTGACCTTGCTCATGGATGCCATGAGGGATGAGAGAATGCCGTGTATATCTCCCGGGTTAGACTGGCTAGTCCCTTCCCATTGATGTTATCAGTAGAGGTGTGTAGTAATTTGTAGAGTTCCGCTTTCCTTGCTGTCGCAGGGAATGGGATTTGGCGTCTCCTGAGTTTGTTGGTTATGCGAGGGATTGTCCATGACCTGAAAGATGCTGGACTAGCCACCTCTCCTCCCTGTGATGGGGAGTTTGCTCTGGCCGGAGTGCCCGGTAGGGAGAAATCCTCTACCCCTTCTTGAGACATACTGAATGACCAAATATTTGGTTAGTGTATGGGACCCAGGGGTGGTACTGGCAGGCTAACTAGGCCGGAAAGGCGAAAAAATTAATCTTGTTTGGTGACAGATGAGGCCCTGCTAGTTGCCAAGTGGCTATGAGAGGCTCTGTCTATGCGTTGGTTCGAGGGGATATTGAGTCCACCCGTCGTAGTGGCAGGAATCGTAGGCCTCTCGGTGATAGTAAAAGAAAACAGGGGGAGGGAGTGACAGGTGAGGCCCTCTCTATAATATTGCGAGGCGGCTAACTCACGTGTGGGTGTTTGCCTCCGAAACGTTGAGGCGGGGTGTTGGCCTCGCGGACCACTAAACGATAGGCAGAATGCTAAGAAGGGAGATACCTATTTGGGCCTATACCCCTAACTTGCCAGTACCCTATGGCTTAGGGAAAATGAAACGTATGTGAACCACGACGTGAGCAGGCTTACCTACCTGGTAGTATGTATGAAGTTTGAGATTTCGAACCTGGATAAACCTAAATGGGCTGAAACAAAAATGTGATATATATGAGAAAGGATCCGGTGCGACCTGTAGTATGTAAAGGTTGGGGTTTGGGCTCCTACCAGTATGTGCGGGAGGTGAAAAGACTAAGAGTATGACAGTGACATGACTGGCCTATGCTAGGCGTAAAGCTGAGTCTGAATCAGGTAGCAAGGGCTTGGCCGTGTATGTGTGTCTACAGATGGTGACCAGATGATATGCATGTCACTAACTGATCTGGAAAATGCTAGGGGTGGAATGATCATGTATGGAATATATATACGTGCACGGTACAGTGACGATATGTAGAAACGTATAAAGTTGTAATAACGTGACGTATGAATGGTTGAACCCAAAGCGTGTGATTCAACCCGAAAGTCTTGTGAAAGACAGGACAGTGTTCTTGTATACTCGTGGTATGTCGTCTGAGTATGTCAAGAAATGGTCTGAAAAAATGTAAGTGCCATGTGATCATGATGTACATGGATTGAAATAAAAGCATGATCTCCATAAAAGCTTTAGAAATAAGCCATAAGGGCAGGCTAAACCACAACTGTAATATACCTGAAATATATATAATCAAATAACTTAAAGTAACTATAAACTAAACCAATATACATGCGAAAATGTTAATCAAGAGAAACCTCCGTATGCAAGATGTGAAAACGAATGCGTGCATAACTGAGCAAAACTGCCGAAAGCTTAATTCGAATGAAAAAGAAAGAACAGTGTCATGTCAAAAGTTTGACTGACCTAGATGAAATTGAATTTAAACCGAACGGAAGGCAGCCTGAAAGAGTGCTTACGGTAAAATGAAACGAAATGACACAAAATGGTGTTTAGGAAAACATGAACCATACGGAATGCATTAGAAATATACCGAAAGGATTATGGCACGAATTAATAACCGAAATGGGAAAAAACACGTTGATTTGCGACCTTGCCGTGAAGCCGGAGAGCTGTAAAGTGAAGACCCGTTCGAAAACGGAACGCCGTGGGAATAATCCAGGCGTCGGACTTATGATTTTGAAGTCCCTGGGACGAAGACCGGAGTTCATGAGGAGCTGGACGCGCGGAAAATACCTTTAATAGGATTCCAGGACACGGCTACCCTTGAAGAAAAACGTGGGTTTACTGAAAAACCAAAATGGCGCCGTACGAGAACCGGAAGTGGATCCTCAAAGTAGGGAAGGGGTGTGTTATACGCCCCTCCCACAATTACAGGCCAACAGGCCTTAATATATATATATATATATATATATATATATATATATATATATACACAAACACACTGTGGTTTATCTTGTATTTTGTGCTGCCCTAGGCAGACAAAATTTGGGCACCCCCCCTACACACATTGCTCACCCACGACATGACCCATAACTCACGTTGCACACCAAGGACATGCCCCATCACCCCATACATACAAATTACATGCCCCCATCAAATGCCTCAATCACCCCATTGCATGCCCCCATCACAGGGACACTTTAAGACCCTATTGGGCCCTGAGAAAAGTATTTAGCACTGGACCCCACTCGATCCAATTTTTCTAAAGTTGCATTATAAAAAACTGTATGTAAACTTTTAAATATTATTTGCAACTATTTTCATATCACATTCAACTATTTGTATATGTAATAAAATGTTATTGAAAAGTTGCATTTCTTGTTTTTATTCCCTTTTTCTGCACCCACATTGCACCCAAAGGACTTCACACAGCAACATACAGTACCCACAGCACTTGTCATGCACCTATATTGCACCCACAACACTTAGCTTGCACTCTTATCGCACCCACATAATTTGTCACAGTGTCACAGAAAATACCACAGTGTTACTTTGTCCCACATAACTGCCCCTGTAGATTGAGCCATAGTGTCACTTCCCCCCATAGTACATGTTATTTTGCCCCACAGAACATGCCACAGCATCACTTTGCCAATTAAAATAAGCCACTGTCAGGTACCAATTATCATGCCACAGTCACTTTGTCATTGACATATTCAACAGTCATATGCCAGTATTATTAATATGCCCCTGTCAATTTGCCCAGTAATATGTCAGTATTATTTTGCCATTAATATGCCCCATCAAATTTGCCCAATAATATGCCAGTATTATTTGGTATTAATATTCCCCAACAAATTTACACAATAATATGCCAGTATTTGCCATTATTATTCCCCAGCCAATTTGCCCAATAATATGCCAGTGTTATTTGCCATTAATATGCCACAGACTATTTGCGCAATAATATGCCAGTATTATTTGCCATTAATATGCCCTGCCAATTTGCCCAATAATATGCCAGTATTGTTTGCCATTTATATTCCCCAGTCAATTTGTCCAATCATATGCCAGTATTATTTGCCATTAATAAGCCCCTGCCAATTTGCCCAATAATATTCCAGTGTTATTTGCCATTAATTTTCCCCGGCCAATTTGCCGCATAATATGACAGTATTATTTGCCATTTAATATGCTCCTGCCAATTTTCCCAATATTATGCCATTATTATTTGCCTTTAATAACCCCCTGCCAATTTGCCCAATAATATGCCAATATTTGCCATTAAATATGCACCTATCCCCCACCACTCACCTTTGTCCCTGGTGGCTAGCGGCAGGCAGCATAGTGTCCTACCATGCTGCCTGTTCGGCTCTCCGGTGGTTGTGCAGAGAGGGCACATGACCCGCGTCTTACCTGTCGGGCACTCAGCCGTCACACACTGCATGGGGAGCCGAATAGGCAGTATGGAGGTTTCTCTGTGCTGTCTGTTCGGATCCCCGTGCAGTCTGCTGGCAGGCAGAGTGATGCTGAGGTGGGATCTTCTGATCTCCCCTCACTACCGTCTCTGCCGGCAAGCAAGGTTTTTTTTAAAGGGGAGGCTTTTTTTTTTTTGCGTTTTGTGCCACCCCTAAAGGCATACAAGGCAAGTGCCAGCCTATGCACTTGCCTTGCGCTATTTACAACACTGTATATATTTATGTATACATATATATATAATTATTAAGTAGCACAATTTTTTTTATACATCAGTTTTTAAATTTAACTTAGTTTGTATATTCTTATAATAGATTAATGTATTATTATGTACGTGTATACAGTAATTTACATTACCATACAATTTAGTTTTGACATTAAATGGACGTCATGTTACCCAAAATGCATCTTCCAAATGTGAATGCATATTAATGTACGCATGTTTTAAATTTTGCATTGTATACAATTTAAAATGTAATAAAAATTACCAAAGTATGCAAGAAACCAAGACTGCCCACACTAGCTGAATAAAATTAAATGTCCTTTTTTATTTTTTTTTGCTGCAGGAACCAATGAGAACAATGCAATTCAAAATTAATGCAACTTTCTGTCTCTCTAATGATGTCATCAGACAATGTGTTGCACTGTTAAGAGATCCTACTGTGTACAAGAGCAAGTTTATCATAGTCCATACAATTTATTATTTTCCAGCAGCATATGAAGTGACTAACGGAAACAAAACTTATCATTAATGTCTATATAATTAGTGTAGCTGCACCTGCAGTAATCATTCAGAGTAATCACTGGGGAGGGCTTGAGTCAAATAAGAAAAATATGATTTATGCAGAATGCCTGCATAAAATCACTCTGGAAAAAAAACTTGTGCAACTTGCACCCCAATGAGTTTGGGGACTACACAATTGAATAGAATGTAAAGACAATCATATATTGTTTTTAAACATTTACATTAGTGTATTTAAAAAAAAAAAAAACATGGTTGCGGTATAACTAGTGCTCTCTGCATGAGGTAGCAGTCATCTTAATATCACATTAAAACAGATCCGACCAATGGAGGACGAAGCACAGCATTCTGAAATAGCACTCTAAACTCATGCAGGTGTCTTATTTGTCAGTATATCTGGCCTGCCTATCTATTTATGTCAGTCTCTGATGATAACGGGTGGGCTGATGAAATTGGAAAATGGGCTATTTAATTGTTTTGCAAGCCCTCTCCTGGCCTTGTCACCTTGTGTTAAAAAACAAAAAGTATAGACCTGTTGCATCCATAAGCTTAACATTGGCCTCAAGTTAATTGTGTAACAGCATGCTGGTAAAATAGTGGCTTGCTGGCAACCATAGATATCCTAAATCTTCAGAAATATAAATCTACTGTTTTTCTTTCTGTTGTGATATAATTTTATGTTTTCTGCAGATCCAATCAATTCACATATAGATTTTGTTTCTGGATTTGTATGACATGTTATGTGTTTGTTAGTTTGGAAATGAATGTGATATAATGAAATATACCGTATTTTTCGCCTCATAAGACGCACCTGACCATAAGACGCACCCAGTTTTTAGAGGAGGAAAACAAGAAAAAAAACATCAATATGCCAGGATTTAGCCATTCAATATGCCAGGATTTTTCCCCTCACTATGCCAGGATTTAGCCATTCAATATGCCAGGATTATGCCCCCCATTATGCCAGGATGTTGCCCCTCACTATGTTAGGCTTTAGCCACTCACTATGCCAGGATTTTGACCCTCACTGTGCCAGGATTTTGACCCTCACTATGCCAGGCTTTAGCCACTCATTATGCCAGGATTTTGCCCCTCATTATGCCAGGATTTTGCCCCTCACTGTGCCAGGATTCTGCCCCTCACTATGCCAGGCTTTTGCACCTCACTATGCCAGGATTTTGCCCCTCACTGTGCCAGGATGTTGCCCCTCACTATGCCAGGCTTTAGCCACTCATTATGCCAGGCTTTTGCCCCTCACTATGCCAGTCTTTTGCCACTCACTATGCCAGGATTTTCCCCTTCACAATGCCAGGCTTTAGCCACTCATTATGCCAGGCTTTTGCCCCTCACTATGTCAGTCTTTTGCCCCTCACTATGCCAGGATTTTCCCCCTCACAATGCCAGGCTTTTGCCCCTCACTATGCCAGGCTTTTGCCCCTCACTATGCCAGGATTTTTCCCCTAACAATACAAGGATTTTGCCCCTTATTATGCCAGGATTTGCTCGTTTGTGCCACCCTCCTCCCCCCTTCCCTAGCACTCACCTCCATGCTGCTCTCTGTTGTGTTCTCTCCGTTGTTTCCTCCGTGCAGTCTAACCTCCTGCATGGAGGAAGGAAGCTCCGGTCGCTTTTTTTTTTCTTCTTAACTTTATTGAAGTCGCGCAACGTCAATAAAGTTAAGAAGGGGAAAAAAATCGCTCCATAAGACGCACAGACATTTCCCTCACTTTTGAGGAGGAAAAAAGTGCGTCTTATGAGGCGAAAAATATGGTAATCAACTCATGTTGTGATCTCAGATTTTTTTTAAAAATGCCAACGTTAGCTAAAGGTGTGTAAATATATTCAAGGTGTTTACCAATAAGCATTTTAATGATCTCTTAAATGTTTTGTAACATTTTAATATGGGCTTACACATCTTTTTTTAAATCCCTGTTTGCATTGTCTTTACCATGGTAATTGAAAAGTAGCAGCATCTAATTTGGATTCGTTTAAACACATAGTTGTTCGTTTGTGCTATGTACGAATTGTTAAATGAAAACTGAATGCTTGCTGTACTCAGGATCGACAACAACATTGCTCATGGTGAATATTTTCTTGGGGTTTGCCCAAGGTCTCCTGAATCTAAATTAATAATACTCCTCTTCCCCCAATGAATATTAACAGGAGTATGCACAAGGCACCAGGGACAACAAAATGATTACCCCCCATATCTGGGGGCTGCCCCAAAGGCTCCTGGATAACATATTTCATTAAATAAAATTAAGTTTACCCTACTTACCCCTCCTACTCCTAGCATTGCTAGGTGGGGGGGCTCTAAAATCTTTCCCCCAAGCTGTAAATAAAAATCAACTTGAGACAATAACGCTTAGGAAGTAGAGAATACTCTAAGCTCTTCCATCTGATCAATAAAACCCCATCAACCTGTAAGATGTGAGCCGGTCCTCAGAATGCATGGCCAACTCCTCCAATTTCCTGATATTTTTAACTTTTGCGATCCATTTTCTGAACGTCTGGCAGTGCAAATTTTAGGGGGCGGCAGCGCCCCCCAGCACTGAAGAAAAAATAAATTTAAAAAAAACCGCGGCCCTTTAAAAAAAAAAAAAAGACCGCGCTGGCAGGCAGAGACAGAGGTGAGAGGGGATCGGAAGATCCCCACTCACCATCGCTCTGCCTGCCAGGCTGCACGGGGAGCCGAACAGGCAGCACAGAGAAACCTCCGTGCTGCCTGACACGGAAGTGCCGACGTCATACGCGCGACCAGTCACGTGACCTGTCGGCACAATCGCCGGGAAGCCGAACAGGCAGCATGGAGGGACCATGCTGCCTGCCTGCCAGGGAAAGGTAAGTGCTGATGGGATGTGTGTGTGTGTGTGTGTGACTGTGTGTGATGGGAGTCAGAGTGTGTGTGATGGGAGACACTGTGTGTGATGGGAGTCAGAGTGTGTGTGATGGGAGACAGTGTGTGTGTGATGGGAGACAGTGTGTTTGACTGAGTGTGATGGGAGTCAGAGTGTGTGTGATGGGAGACAGTGTGTGTGACTGAGTGTCATGGGAGTCAGAGTGTGTGTGATGGGAGACAGTGTGTGTGACTGAGTGTCATGGGAGTCAGAGTGTGTGTGATGGGAGACAGTGTGTGTGTGATGGGAGACAGTGTGTGTGACTGAGTGTGATGGGAGTCAGAGTGTGTGACTGAGTGTGATGGGAAATGGGAGTCAGAGTGTGTGTGATGGGAGACAGTGTGAGTGACTGAGTGTGATGGGAGTCAGAGTGTGTGTGTGATGGGAGTAAGAGTGTGTGACTGAGTGTGATGGGAGACAGTGTGTGTGACTGAGTGTGATGGGAGTCAGAGTGTGTGTGATGGGAGACAGTGTGTGTGACTGAGTGTGATGGGAGTCAGAGTGTGTGACTGAGTGTGATGGGAGATGGGAGTCAGAGTGTGTGTGATGGGAGACAGTGTGTGTGACTGAGTGTGATGGGAGTCAGAGTGTGTGTGTGATGGGAGTAGGAGTGTGTGACTGAGTGTGATGGGAGTAGGAGTGTGTGACTGAGTGTGATGGGAGTGTGTGTGTGTGATGGGAGTATGAGCTTGATGTGAGTCTGAATGATGGGGCATGTCTTAGGTGTGTAACGTGGGTGTGCAGCTTGGGAAGGGGGGTGCCCGGATTTTGTCTGCCTAGGGCAGCACAAAATCAAGATACACCACTGCCGTGGTTAGAATCTTTCCAGAGAGCTGGTATTAAGACCTTTGCCGCATCTAGCAAATGTCTCACTACTGATCTTCTGTAACTGGATACCGATTGGTAAGTGTGGTGGATCAGGTATAGTCCCGGCAGGAACTGTGGTGCGGTGTCAATAAATTTGGGCATCAGCTCATGTATACTCTTCCAGATTGAGTTTATCTTGAGACATTCCCACCAGATATGTAGGAGAGACCCAAAAACAGTTCCACATCTCCAACATTGATTTGAGAGTCAGGAAACAACTTATGTAGCACTGCTGGAGTTCCGTACCACTGGGTGAGTAACTTATATGAAGTTTCTTGAACTTTAGTACTGAGGGCACTCTTGTGAGTAAGAAGCTGTATTTTGTGCCAGTCTTCTAGCTCTAGCATGACTTTGGCCTTGGAAGCGGAGGGGGAGGTTGTCATGTTCTTGTATGAGAAGGTGATAGAGTGTGGAGATTCCATGAGGAGGTAGTGTCAAACCAGTACATAGACATCCAAAACAGGTGAGTTCCCTGGTTAGCATATTTTTCCTAGGTAGGGTGTAAAGTAGCTGGAGAGCTGGCCATATTGGAAATGATCTAGGTATGTCAGTGATTTGTCTGCTAGGATAGTCTGGGCAATCGCATCGAGATCAGTCGGATTCGTAGCTAAAAAGAGTCCTTTTGCTTGGCCCGGGGGGAAATCAGGATTGTTCCTTATCCGTAAATGATGCAATGGCATGTCAGCGAGGTGTGTTTCTACATCAACCCACAGTGTTTGTGGTGGGTGATGGCAGGCCATGTAGTAGGTGTGAGGGTCAGGAAGTCCAGTACCTCCTGACCAATGTTGTAAATTTGAATCTGGGTTGTTTGTGGGACCACACAAAGTTTATAAATATAGATTTTATCGAGGCTAGAAAAGCGGGAGTTTGACAGTGATCGTCTGGAAGAAGTACAACAATCTAGGCATCATATTCAATTTTTAGGACATATATTACCACTTTTTTATATACAGAGCCATACAGAAACACATAAATGGTTTCTGATTGTTAGAAAATTATTTTTTATTTGCGATAATAATAGTGAATTGTGGCACTGAAATCATATCATAAAAATAGTAATGTGTGCTGCAACCACTTTGGAAATTAACCTTTTAAATCCACCATTACGTAAAGTTGTGATAGAGGGAGGATGTGCAAAATGTGTGTCTTGAAAGTGAAAGTTATCCCTCTATATTCCCCAATTCAGCTGTACTCGCATGGTACAGAGCTTAATGAAACCCAGGCTCAAAGATATCCCTTAGTATTCGAAGATCTCAAAGGTAGTAGATGATAGTGTGCCAGCAAGGAAACTATCAATAGCCTGCACAGAGAGAGCGAGAGAGAGAGAGAGAGAGAGAGAGAGAGAGAGAGAGAGAGAGAGAGAGAGAGAGAGAGAGAGAGAGAGAGCGAGAGAGAGAGAGAGAGAGAGAGAGAGAGAGAGAGAGCGCGAGAGAGAGAGAGAGAGAGAGAGAGAGAGAGAGACAGAGAGAGAGAGAGAGCTAGAGAGAGAGAGAGAGAGAGAGAGAGGACACAAATTAAAATGTGAACAGTATTTACTATATAGCATATAAAATCTGCTTACTGTGGTTACATTGAAAATAGCGGGAACAGGATCAAGTAAGCAAAGCAGCGAGTCCATGTCTGTAATACCGCTCCTGCATTTGAACACACTTCTGGGTCTGGTGATGTCATTCACATTCTGTGAATCGTGTCCTACGTCATCATGCATTTTCATTCAAAACTAAATACAAGCATACAGCATTTAATCTAAACCATATGCTGTTGTAGCTCCCTCAGGAATGTAAAGACTAATTTTTGCCCCGAGTATCATTGCCACATAGCCAGTATTTTAGCGATCACTGTTAAGACTATGGAGACAATAGCAAGGCCTTTTCCTGAGCTGAGCCCCTGCAGTGTCTCCTGTTTATGACATCACCTTGTGGGCTATCTGTAAATCACTCCTTCACATCGGAAGCCTTTTTCTAATGGACACAGTTTGTTTTTACCTTTAAATGGAAAATAGATAAATGTAACATATTCTGTTACAGATACATTCAAACAAAGCTTGTGTTAAAATACATTTCTACCCTGAAGCAAATTGGTCCTTACTGATATGATCTGCTGCACAAAATGTCATAAGCAGCATTATCCAACAACTGCATTTCTGTTTCTCTATGACATTGACCATTATTGAGAGCTACAACTGTGTCTCCATTTGTCAGCACTTCTGATCATTATAGTCCTGCTGCTGTAATCCTTACTGATTCGGAGACAAATTGCATTTCTGAGAAATAATTTACGGAAAAGACATGTAAACTGCTTTTAAAGGTCTTGGAACACATTGCATGTTGATCCCAGCTCTATGTGATAACTACTGAATTCAGTTTTACAAATTACTGCAATTTTCAAAGAGAATAGCTTATAAAATTAGTCATAAAATCTTCCAGCATATTGATAAGACAATATTACATATAGTGTATTAGTAATAGAGTAAAAAAAAAAAAATCAGTGAGGTAGTTTAACTAAACAGTTAAATGTGGTAAGCTAAAATAAACATCAGGCATCAATAGCTGAGTAGAAAAGATTCTCCATCATGCCTTCCTTTCCAGCTCAGCTATTAATGCCTGTTTTTACAGTTCACTTGTCAGTTCACTTTCTATGAATAGGCTCCAGTATAAAATTGGTTTATACATAAACTATGGCCTGATTACAATCCATACACATTTCTTGATCTCTTCAAAAATGAAATTCAAGTTGTTTAAAAAATATATATATATATTGAAAACGTATTTGTATTTTTTTGAGTGAATTATCCAGTTGCTGTTTGTCATAATTCTTCTTCTTCTTTAGAATTGTAACATGTATAATTATGCTAATGAAGATAATAGACAGCAAACATGTCTACGGTTAATACTAAGTAGGTTCAATTAGGTGCAAGTGATTACTGATTTATTTAACCTCCATCAAGTTGAAAGTAGGACTGTTGAACACCATTCAAGAGACTTCAAAATACATGTGAGACACTCAATATTGATAAATGTGCATACATCCAGAACTTCGATCATGGAAACTTAGAACGTGTCAGCAGATAAGAACCATTTGGACCAATTTTCTGAATACTTTCATTAGCCCCTAGTCTTATCTTATACCTTGGCTAGCCTTATGCCTATCTCATGCATATTGTAACTCCTTCACTGTGTTAACTTCTGCCACTTTTGCTGTAAGGCTATTCCATGCATCCACTACTCTCTCAGTTAAGTTTTACTTCCTGATATTACTTTTAAACCTCTGTCCTTCTGTGTTCTTTAGTTGTGTTAGCTTTTCTTCTTTTACACATATTCTTCTCCTTTATTGTGTTGATTCCCTTTATGTATGTAAATGTTTCTGTCATATTACCTGAGCCTCAACTTTCCTCCAAGCTATGCATGTAAAGATTCTTTAACCTTTCCTGATAAGTTGTATATAGCAATCCATGTACCAGTTTAGTAGCCTTAAATAGGTCCCCCTTGCTGATCCCATGAAAAAATGAGGGTCTCTCTCTGCGCTAGCACAGAGAGAATGCCGCTGAACAGACGGCTGCCTGCTTCCTATGGAAGCATGGCAGCTGTCAGTCAGAGGATAAACTGGTGTGAGCTAGCAGCGAGAGCTTCTCGCATTCATCATTTAGGCAGTTCAAGGAAGCATGGGTTAAACAAGGTTCAATGTTTCTTTAAGGGAAAAAAAATCACATATCAAAATGGCATTCTGGCCCTAAATTATTTCATATATTAAATGACATTTAGCCCTGTTTAAAAGAGTATTTTAATTGCATTGAGACCGTATCTTTATGTCATAAAACATATTCATTAACAATTCAGCAGCTGTGCTCACTTTCAACAACTGAATAGCTTGATATTGTATAAAATTGTTTGAGATCTGGTTATGGGTATATTGATTGAGCCAAATATCTGTCATCACAATCTGTGTCTATGTTTCTGTGTTGAAACATACCTTATCAATTAAGCTTGAGGTCTGTTAAGTAGTGCTGAAAGTAAATCAGATCTTATTTTTAATGATAACATTTTAAAATTATGGGCTGTATTCAATGACTGGGTTTTAACACATTTTCACGTTATGGTATTCAATGACTTTATATAAATTAACTCAGCTGATTGCATGGGCCATAATTTACTAAATGCTAGGCCTTAAAACAATAAATACAATGAAAATATTGAAAATATTGATTGTTATTCTTTTTTTGTTTATTTTTTTACATTACAATTAACGGATTGTGAGTCCAACAAGGTTTACCAGTAAAATTAACTTTACAGTTCTTTAGGGTGGAAACATATCTGATATATGGCATATGTTTCCTCATCTGCTCTCATATATATACTTGATATTATATATGTAACAGTAACAGGCAAATGTACCATTACATGTAGTACATGTCAAACCTCCCACAATATATTGGACTACAGTTAACAAATCTGACTCTCTTAGTAATTAGCAACAATTCATATTTTTATGATGAGATCAAACTCCTAATAGGCATCTACATTCAAATAATAGCATTCGACTATACCATTTGTAGAATCTGCTCACCCTCCAGGGTTGCAGGTACAATCCTGGCAGGACCAACACAGCCATTCAATTTCTGATGTATTTCAAAAGAGTACCATTATACTGATTTTTTTTTTAAATATAGGATGACTGACCTTTACTGTTAAACACTTTTTGTTATTATTACTATTATCTTCTTTTCTGATTTCCCCTTTGTTAGATGTTATGATACATTGTTAAAGTTGACTCAGCTATGTGGTAAGTTTATTATGTTTACTGCATGTTTGTCATGTAGTTAAAATATCACTAAGAACAATATCTTTTTCTATCTGACTATTTATTTTCATACACAATGAATTGTGTCATGCAGAGCAGATTTCTAGAGCAGTTTGTCTACGAAACTTAGTAGTAAATAATACAATTCCACTGTATATAAATAAAAATAGTAAAGTCTAACATGTAAATTATATTGTTTATGATATACAGAGTGAGGTGACTGAATAATATTTCATTTGTTTTGCCTGTATTTCTATGGGTCCAATAATATCTTTCAAATATAGAAGTTATAAGTGAAAATAGTGTTTTGTGTTACCATACTAACAGACCCCAAGGAAATACAATAAACAGCCATGATGTTGGATAAAGCTTTACTTACAACTACACAGGAGCATGAAAAACCCAAAATAGTGCTCACACAAGTAAATAGGATTACATTGTTTACTTGGAAGTACCGTATTTATCGGCGTATAACACGCGCCGGCGTTTAACACGCACCTCATTTTAAGAAGGAAATTTCTGGAAAAAAACTTAAATTTCAAATAAAGAACTTTGAAGCCCAATATGCCATTTTAATATGCCAGGATATTGCCCCCAATAGGCCATTTAATACGCCAGGATGTTGCCCCCAATATGCCATTTAATATGCCAGGATATTGCCCCCAATATGCCATTTTAATATGCCAGGATATTGCCCCCAATATGTCATTTAATATGCCAGGATATTGCCCCCAATATGCCATTTTAATATGCCAGGATATTGCCCCCAATATGCCATTTTAATATGCCAGGATATTGCCCCAATATGCCATATAATATGCCAGGATATTGCCCCTAATATGCCATTTTATATGCCAGGATATTGCCCCCAATATGCCATTTAATATGCCAGGATATTGCCCCCAATATGCCATTTTAATATGCCAGGATATTGCCCCCAATATGCCATTTTAATATGCCAGGATATTGCCCCAATATGCCATATAATATGCCAGGATATTGCCCCAATATGCCATATAATATGCCAGGATATTGCCCCTAATATGCCATTTTAATATGCCAGGATATTGCCCCCAATATGTCATTTAATATGCCAGGATATTGCCCCCAATATGCCATTTTAATATGCCAGGATATTGCCCCCAATATGCCATTTTAATATGCCAGGATATTGCCCCAATATGCCATATAATATGCCAGGATATTGCCCCTAATATGCCATTTTATATGCCAGGATATTGCCCCCAATATGCCATTTAATATGCCAGGATATTGCCCCCAATATGCCATGTAATATGCCAGGATATTGCCCCCAATATGCCATTTAATATGCCATGATATTGCCCCCAATCTGCCAGGATATTGCCCCTTAGTATGCTCGTTATGCCACCCTCCTCCCCCCCCTTCCCCAGACCCCAGCACTTACCTCGTTCCTGCTCTGTCCCCCGGTGCTCTGAAGCTGCGTGGCTGTGAGGGAAGCGTTGTGAGCTTCCCTCCAGCCGCGCGGAACAATAAAGTTTGTTTTAAAAAAACACACTTTGTTGACCGCGCGGCTGGAGGGGAGCGCACAACGCTTCCCTCACAGCCACTCAGCCTCAGAGCACCGGGGGACAGAGCAGGAACAAGGTAAGTTTTAGATTTTTAAATTTTTTCATTATATCGGCGTATCACACGCACACATCATTTCCCCCCTATTTTCAGGGAGAAAAGGTGCGTGTTATACGCCGATAAATACGGTATATGTAATTGGTAGTAACTAACTCTTTTAGAATCAATACTGAAATATCATTCTACCTTGACCTGTGAAATTATGGTCCACTTCCCTTTTAGAACTAGGCCACTAAAGCTATTAGAATTAATTCTACCCAATAACATCTGTCTTGCTGACCTGTGTGCCCATGCTTTGTCTCCAAGCTTTTTATGTTTTGAGTACATGGGGGAATGGTCACTGATTTTCCTATAGTTAATGAATATAGGAATGTTGGAGAATGTTGCCTGAAATTAGACAAAAAATAGTGACATATACTTCTATGAATTTAAGAAGGTTACATTCAAATGCCAAGTCCTGATTGATAGAAATAGCCACCATACTCCTTGTCCAGCATTTGCTGTTCATTTTGGTTCACTAATATGTACGGGAAGTTGGGTTAATAATGAGTCAGTTGGTGTTGTTAAGCCTATTATTTGTTAGTATCTTGTTTATTGTCTCTTTGCTTTATTTTGGCAACAATGCAATCGTATAGTGGGAGCAGTTGTCTCTGGTGAAAACTTGAAATTGCAGAATACTGCAAGTTCTATCCTGTGACTGATATAATAAAACCGATGTGGTGGTGCTCAGATGGTAGAGGGATCTCTAATTCCAAACAGATATAAACACACAGCAGACCATCGGCACATGAAATCCAGACCAGGTAGAGAGCGATTCAACAAAAATAAATCTGTATTTTATTCATTCCTTATACAGTTAAAGTTAATTGTTGAATGAATAAAACCAAACTTAGATAATAGAAGAGATCCTCAGAAAACAAACAAACAGGGAGAGTTAATACATGTAATAAAATATCCACCAGTGAGACAAACACTTAACTCATTTTGCTCGAAGGTGCTTTCTTAAACTTTATTGGGTTTGAAATCTTTCACATTTTAAAAATATTTAGTTCAACACAATCAAACAAATATGGATTGATTTTAAAACAGGCTATCCTCCCATTATAGTACCGAGCTGCATTTTTCCTATTATTTTGCTGCCAGGCCAACAAATTGACAAGTCATGAAGCTTAAAGAGATCTGGGAAGTTGAGGGATTCGTTTTTTTAGACTATGTTTAAGAATCTTGTTGGCCATCTTCTATTTCCACCGTTGGAAATGCCCACCTCCGCAAAGTGACTCACTACATAGCAATCAGCGCTGCTAAAAGAAAATACCATGTCTACATTGGTGTAGTTTTTGAACTCACAAGGACTTTGTAGCAATAAGCCCTTGGGTTGCCCTTTGCCCAAGCTTTTTATGTCTTTATGTGCTTAATTTGGTACATGGGTGAATGTTCACTGATTTGTCTGAAGCTAATAGATATGTGAACATTGGAGATTGTTGACAACATTTGCCTGAAATTGGAGAACGGGTAGAGGAATATACTTCCATGCATTTAAGAAAGTTACATTCACTTGTCATTTCCTGTCCTTCTTATTAAAACCTGTTTGTTTAATGTAATACAGTCTATATAAACTAATTAAAAATACATCACATTTACTGTTCATTAAAGTAATCATCATAAATTTCACTACTATCATTGAAAACTGAGTATAGGAAATTGTGTGAAATTCTATTTCTGTAAAACATAGAGAGAGAGAGGAATCTAGCTAAATTTAATTTTTGCAATAGAAATTAAGTGATACAGGTGGTGTGTTCATTTCTTAATTTTCTTTCCCCTGTGGTGAATGTGTATACTTTCAAGCATGATTATGCGGCATACCAGAAGCAAATAGACAACAAATGTAATTTATCAAGGATTAAGGAAAATATGCCTTTACTAAAATGCATGAAAACTGTTACTCTTTGTACAACTGCATTTTCTGGAACCAGTTGAAGGGAACTACAACAAAAAGCCGATTATACAGTAATTTTCATAAACAAAACTAAATATACAGTAGTTCAGTGGTGTCCATGATATTTCTGAAGTGGCTGCAGGATCATCAATGCATATGTGGATTTGGGCATGTTACAAAATACATTTTTATTTGTAGAACAGTCTGAAAGGGACCAATTCGTCTTAGGTCTCTATCAGCAGTCTCTGGTATACGGCAATGTATCACTCTGATTTGGATTCAGGTGGTGAGAGTTGGAAACACATCAGCGAACGCGTTCGGAGAGTAACTCAAGTCTGACACAAAGGCCATTCGTTAAGTAACTCTAAAGTTTATTGTAAAGACAAGCACTTATATAGAAGTAACAAGGGTTGGCTGGCGTAACATAATTGGGGTACAAAGAAAAGGGGAGTGGACATAGAATACATACATGTTACAAATAGTTATATAATTAACTAACAGTAATATATCTATGGTTCTACTAAGAAATACAAAACTCCTGAAATGCAGACACAGGATATGACCCCTAGGTCATTTCTCCTATACAGCTTTTCCTCTAACCTAGGCTTGACACATATAAGGTCTTGCATCAGTGGGTTTATTACATAGGAAGGAGACTGACTGTCTATGTGTGTAGATTATGTGATAGACACAGACAAAGAATGTGCTCCCTCCAATAGGGGAGGGGGGTTTAACCCTTCCCTGAAGTTAACTCTTCCAATGCTGAATTAACTCATGTTATGTGTTAACACAATAAATATAAATTTACCCTAACACAGTCTTAATAAACGACTGCCCCGGTGTCCAATATGCCACTCGTGGGCCAAATTTAGCACAACTTACAATACTTTGCAGCTCAACTGACATAGCTACCCATATTCTCATTATCACTGCAAAGTTTTGTTATTCAAGATAATGTTATTCAAGTTCATTTGTTATTCAAGATAATGTTTAAACAGTAATGTTTAAAAGAAGGCAGTTATGTAATGTAAACAATATCTGGTGATACATCATGAGGTCATTGTTTGCATCTCTTGTTTTACAAGGGCAAACTATAAGATTCAAAGTAAATTCCGCTATGCAGACAACAAGCCATGGTGTGGAAGTAACTGGAAACAAATGTATGTAGGCGGACAGTTGCTCCCACTCAACCTTCTCGATCACAGATCATCATTAGAGTTGAGCGGACACCTGGATGTTCGGGTTCGAGAGGTTCGACCGAACTTTGGAAAAAAGTCTGGGTCCGTGCTCGAACTTGACCCCAATCTTGACCCCGAACCCGAACCCCATTGAAGTCAATGGGGACACGGACTTTTGGCCACTAAAATGCCTCTAAAATAGTCATGGAAAGGCCTAGAGGGCTGCAAAAGGAATTAAAATGTGGGTAAGAGTAGGACAAGTGCCCTGCAAACAAAAATGGATAGGGAAATAACTTCAAAAAACATAAAATACATACAAATTTAACATACTGTACTATTTAGCACCCAAAACTATTAGAAATTTTCAAAGTGCTCTTTAAGCACAGTATTTGACGGTTCTATTTGACTCTCAGATATGAAGTGCACCGCAAGACACAAATGTACTATTTACCAACCAAAACTATTAGAATTTTTCAAAGTGCGCTGTAAGCACAGTATTTGACGGTTCTATTTGACTCTCAGATGTAATACATGTAATGCTATTGCTATTCTATAAACTGAAATAGAGTCCCCATTCATAAGAAAAGGTCAACTGACCTATTCTTATGAATGGGGACTCTATTTCGGTTTATAGAATAGCAATAGCATTACATGTATTCCAAAAACCGAAAGTCTATAAACTGAAAGACATTCAGTTTATAGACTTTAGTTTTATAGAATACATTTAATGCTATTTCTATTCTATAAAAAGAAAGTCTATAAACAGAATGTCTTTCGGTTTATAGACTTTCGGCTTATGGAATACATGTAATACTATTGGCTTTCTATAAACCGAACTAGAGTCCCCATTCATAAAAAATTCTTATGAATGGGGACCCCATTCATAAGAATTTCTTATGAATGGGGACTCTAGTTCGGTTTATAGATAGCCAATAGCATTACATGTATTCTATAAGTTCAAAGTCTATAAACCGAACGACGTTCGGTTTATAGACTTTCGGTTTATAGAATACATGTAATTCTATGCTATTCTATAAACCGAAAGTCTATAAACCGAACGGCATTCGGTTTATAGACTTTCGGCTTATAGAATACATGTAATACTATTGGCTTTCTATAAACCGAACTAGAGTCCCCATTCATATGAAATTATTTTTCTTATTCTTCAATTGACCTATTCATATGAATTCGGTTTATAGAATAGCAATAGCATTACATGTATTCTATAAACCGAAAGTCTATAAACCGAATGACTTTCGGTTTAAAGACTTTCAGTTTATAGCAGAACCTCGAACTCCAACACGGACATACAGTGAAATGTCCGGGTTTGGGTTCGTGGCAAGGACACCGTAATGTCCGGTACGAACCCGAACAGTGCGGTTCGGGTTCGCTCAACACTAATCATCATATATAAATGTATTTATTTAGTTTCATAACAATTATACATGTTTTGGTAGAGGTCATGTAGAAGATTGTAATGGTTAACTATGTGGATGTTTTGCCCTTAGTGTGCTAGGATAGGGAGTTATTTGACAGACTAATGAAGGCAGATCATGAGGAAAGAGGCAGCATACTCCTGAATGAAGCCGAACCCTATTTGAAAATTTGGCCTTGATTCAGCACTAGTTGCCAGGGTGAGAGTAATCAAACATTATTCTGTTGCAACCACAACAACCATCTACTCTCAACCTGTTGGGTGATGCCTAAAGACAAGCCCTTCTTGAGAAGATTATGCTTAGACACTAGACTCATGCTATTAGGAACAGGTGACTTGATAGTTATGTTTACAGCATAATATTTGGATTAAGGTCCAATATTTAATGTGGTGATTTACTCAATTCTGGATGCCTTGCATTGGTTTCAGAGTGAGGGATTGCATGAGCTTGCACGAGTGGCATCCCTGACCTCATAGTTAAAAAAAGCTTGTTTTCAGAGGTTTGAGTTTTATAAGGTGTCATTGTTTACGCAAATGTCTAATTCTTATGTGGTAGTCTTGCCTTCTATATGGTATTTAGGCTGAGTGCATCTAAAGAGGATTTAGGATTTCAAGATGACCAAGGCTGTTGTCAACCATTCATTAACTTTTACACCTTCACGTTTCTGGTGTATGGGCAGGTGAGTATCTTGCACCTCATTCGTTTTTGCTTAACAAGGTAGGTTGGTGGGATCTGTCAAAGTATTTTTTATTTAACCCCTTTTGGCTTGTCTGACGCTTGGTGACATGGGCTGTTTTAACATTTCTGCGGTGTTTGTGTTTTGCTGTCACTTCTTTCTTTCTCATTTAGTGTACCCACACAAACTATATACGTTATATCCCCATAAGAAGGGCTTACTTTGATACCATTATTTTGATAATAGCATATAATGTTATATAAAAAAATAGAATTTGTTTTCTGATTTGTATGTGAAAATTGTATACTCCTCTACAAAAGACAACAAAAAAACACTGATTAATGGTTTCTAATAGTTGTCCTGAGTCAGAAATAGCCCATGCTTTATGTTTTTGTTCTTTTTTATTAAAGTTACAGGGCAAGAACTATAAGTAGTGCAATGCTATTTAAAAATCCTTTTTTTCCCCTCAAAATTAGGGATAGTGACATTATAACACCGATATCTAAATCCATGAATGACCCCCCCACATGTACATATTTTTCAAAACTAGACAACTCAGGGCATTTAACCTGGGGTAATTTGACACTTTTCATGAAGCCATTTTACCACAAAGCTTTGTCAAAGTTTGTAGCAAAAATAACAAATGGTGATCTTTCACATAGATTGCAATTCAGGTAAACATGTCCTGAAAATGTGAAGGGGTACTTCCAAATATGTGTTCAGTAACATCTCCTGAATACAAGGATACCATACATGCATAGGTTTGTCAGCTGTTTGGGGGTTAAAAGGCCACATTTAAGAGGTGCGTTTTTTGATTTTCCAACTTGGAGTTTTGACAGAAAACGTGCTTCCATGTCCTGTCTAGGACATTTTTGGAGCCATCCAGTGTATTTTACCCCCACAAAACCATATATTTTTGAAAAATAGACACCTACTTAAAATAGTGGTATTTTAACACTTTCCATGCACTAACTCTACCACCCTGAATTACCGGCCTCAGAATCAGTGCCTAAGCAGTGATCTACAGCAGAGAAGGGGTTGATAGATCTTAGAAGAGCCTATGCAGTACTTTAATACAGTACAGTACAACTAAATGAATCCCTAGAAAAATTCCAACTGCAAAAAATAGTTGTTGTCCAAGATTACTGCTTATACAGTGATCAATGGCAGGGAAGGGGTTACTACACAGGGAATTAATAAAACCTGACAATTTTATAAAATTTTATTTTAACACGAATACTCCCTAATACTTATTTTAACCCTGATACTGTCTCTTTCTCTCATAAAAAAGTAAGTGAGGAGAGGGAGGCAGATCCAAATTTATCAGATCAATATTTACAAATATTAACCTGACCAGGCAAATGATGATGCTCATCTGAGCAATCACCAAAATGCCTTTGCCACTAATACACTGTTACTGATTGCTATACATGTGCTCAGACAGCTTAAAAAAAAATAAAAAATATTTTTTACTTTACACGTAACCCTCTAGCAGGTGTAAAAAAATAAATAAAAATAAAATCAAAACATTTTCAGACAAAAAAAAATTG
Source organism: Pelodytes ibericus (assembly GCA_036172795.1). NCBI lineage: Eukaryota > Metazoa > Chordata > Amphibia > Anura > Pelodytidae > Pelodytes > Pelodytes ibericus. The sequence continues at coordinate 160,240,955 of CM069863.1, forward strand.
CTTTGGCATCAATACCTTTGTGTAAGCAGTGATCTACGGCAAGGAAGGGGTTAATAGCTCTTAGAAGAGCCTTTGTACTACTGCAATAAATTACAGTGCAAAAAAATTAACCCCTAGAAAATGCACAAAGAGCAAAAAATGCACTGATGTGCAAGATCACTGCTTACGCATGATCACTGGTAGGGAAGGGGTTAAACACAGGGAATGGCTTTTATAAAAGCCATTGGGTCTCAATTTTTTTTATTATTGTTTTATTGTATTTTTATTATTTTATGTTTTTGTAACTTACTTTTATTACATTGATATCTCTCTCTCCCTCACTAAAAACAATGTGAGAAGAGGGGGCAGTTCCAAAGTGGTCAGATCAATATTTTGCCTTTGTGATGAGGCAATCGTGTGACTGCTTGAAGAGCACAGGAAGCAGCTACTTCCTGCTTCCTTTGCTCTTGCCCTCAGTAGGGCAGCGCCATCTTGGTGACACAGAGACCAAGATCATGTGTTTTTTTGTGTGTGTGTTGCTGATTGCCTCGACTTGCAAGCCATAGGAACTGATTTAATTTACTTCCTATGCTCTTTTTTTTTTATTACCCATCATTTTAAAGGCACTGTTCTTTGAAACCGGCATTTCGGTCACTCTCCAAAAATGGTGACGGGCGTTTTTTTTTTAGTATTACCATTGGAGCACTGAAAGCAAAAAAAATCGCTTTCAGTGTTCGTTTCAGTGATTGACGGACTAGGTCCATCCTGTTTCACTAATGCCTTGCCACACAGGATGGACCTAGCACATACTGTGTCGGCAAGGGGTTAAGCAGATGATAAAAATGTGGTTATCAGTGGAGGAGAGTATATTTAAAACGAGGAAAACTACCAAAACAAGTGGACATAGTTTTAAATTAGAAGGGAAAAGGTTTAAAAGTGATATAATGTATTATATACATTGAACTATAAACCACTTTGTATTAAAAGAGGTATTATGTCACTGTGAGGGTAGTGGATTCATGGATATAAGGCTATCCTAAATAGAAAATAAGGCCATGAACTAATGAAAGTATTCAGATTATTTTTTAAGTTAGGGAGAAATTAGGAAGAATAGATGGGCCCAATGGTTCCTTTCTGCCGACACATTCTATATTTATATGCGTTGTTAGGTAGGATGTTATTTAGTTTTGCTGGATTAAGTAACTCCCCTTTTGGAATTAAATTGATGTATTTCCCTCCCTTTTTTGGTGCCTTTCAAGTAAGTGAATATGTCTTTTTGAGAAACAATTTTATTGAAATTATTGAGCGGAATTCACCTTAATGAGATTTGTTGTATGTGGGTTTCCAAAACAAATTAAGTTGAAGTTGGTGGGTGGTGCATTGTTTGATATTTTATCTTGGAGTGACTAGCACCTATATTATGTAACGCACACCATCTGGACCACAGACATATTCATTAAAAGAATAGTTTATTTTGAAGGGCTCCACAAGATTAGTTTATTTTTTGTGGATAAATTAAATGGAATACAATACTTAGTGGATTGCTTCTTCAGTCACAGACACCACCAACTGATGTCCCATGACACACTATTTATATTGTTTTTTTTTTAAATGTGTGCCATCAAGATAGCAATGAATATTTTATCTTTTAACTGGGGACGAATGATCTGATTCTATTTGCAGTTGAAGATGAATTTGCAATTTTTTTTAGAGTCATAATAATTAAAAATGTTAAAGAATCACTTCAACTTGAAAAACAAGAAAGACGATGACAATATGAATGCATGTGAAAATGGGCACTTTAAATTGTATTCATCCTTGATTAAAAAAAAACAAAAAACACTTAACTTGACTTGGAGGCTTTCTTCTAAAATGGGAGCACACCCAAATGCTCAGCAGCTCTCCTGGAAAGGGGAGACACCAGTAGCCTAATACACCTGTGTGACATCAGTGGCACACACACACATATATTAAATGTCCCCATTTGTGTCTACGCATTAGAAATCAGAATACAATAATATACTTTGCAACATGCCTGAGTTTGCTTTGGAGAGTAGTGGCTGCTGCTATTACACGTGAATAGTAACAGTGTCATACACACGGGGCAACCTAGCTATAAAAGTGCATTACTGTGCAAATGTGAAGAACTCCTGGTTCTCTGGGACAATAGAGTCCAACAGTTTAAAGTCAAGTATTTTCCACTTACAATGTGACATATGGGGTATGCAATGACTATAAAAAAAAATCTTGTTGTTATACCTAGAAATCTGCAATAACTTCATACCTGAGCATGATTTCTAATTATCATTAATAAAATGAAAAAAAGCCTACATTGCCAATGTACCCCTTGATTGCCATCTGTTTGGGAATATGTTGCACATTTCACTCAAACCTGTATTTTGTTATTTTATATTTTTAATTAAATGCAGCCTTTTCAAATAAACAGGAAAGTTATTTATACATTTAGCAGTTGCATACATATATTTTTCTTTCATTATGTGCCTGTGCTAGAATTGGAACACTAGATAAGGGTCTCACAATACCTGTGGGTCCCTGCTGATATCCCACGATACTTTGCGGTGTCACGATTGACGTTGTGTTAGGGCATGCAGAGTTTCAGAAAATGAAGCCAATGCTCACTTGAGTGTCAGCTACATTTTCTATGTCAGACTGAGGCCAATCAAAGTGACCTCATCTGACACTGTGGATCCCGCTGCAAGTGCATGCAGCGCGATCTGTGCACAGCTTATTGCGGGGAGTCTCAATGAGCTGGTAAACGCAGGGCATTCTATGCCATCCTGCAAGCTTTCAGACACTGAACTGTAGGACAGCATAGAACATCCTACAGGCTGGAAGGGGTTTAACCCCTTAACGACAGATGACGTGCCAGGCACGTCACGGCAAATCGAGGACTTGCCGACAGCTGACGTGCCTGGCACGTCATGCACTAAACTGAGTAAAGAAAGCGACCAGCGGTCGCTTTCTTTACTCTAACGGTGTTGCTACAATGCCTCTAGGTAGAGGCATTGTGCAACACCCCCCAAAAGTGCAGGGGCGCGCTACGATCACTCCACGGAGTGATCGTAGCAGCCATTTAAAAATGGCTGCGCCCGCGCAACACATGTGCTTAGAAAGCGAACGATCGTTCGCTTTCTAAGCATCTCCGGTGTTGTTAAAGTGCCTCGCCAGCGAGGCACTTAACAACACCGTTCTGCTCCCCAGAGCCGATGGTGGTCGCTCTCCTGAGCGACCCCATCGGCTCAGTAGAAGGGAACGCTGCCTATACAGGCAGCGCTTCCCTTCTAATGGCAAGAGCATCGGAAGTGAAAGTATTTCACTTCCGATGCTCTAGGGGGAGCCAATCGATGCCGGCACAACAGATCTATGTGATCTGTGTGCAGGCATGTATGATAAGTGCTCTGATGAGCACTTATCATACTGTCAAAGGCAATATTAGCAAATATTGCCTTTGACAAGTATTGATCTGCCTCCCTCACCTTACTAGTTATAGTAAGGGAGAGAGACAGATCAGATAAAGTAAAAAAATAAAATAAAATAATAAAACAAATATTTAATAAAATTTTAAACACCAAGGGCTTTTATAAAAGCCATTTAACCCCTTCCCTGCCATTGATCGCTGTGTACGCAGTGATCATACACAGCAGCACATTTTTTGCTGTCTGTGCATTTTTTAGGGGTTAATTTTTTTTACTGTAATTCATTACAGTATAAAAAAAAGCTCTTTTAAGAGAGATTAACCCCTTTCTTGCTGTAGATCACTGCCTAAGCAGAGATCTGACGCAAATGCAGCAATCTTGCTGCAGAAGCATTTTTAATTTTTTTAAAACTTTTTTATTACACCCGTCACGTGTTAATTATACCCGCTAGGGGACTACGTTTAACGTAATTTTTTTTTTAAATAAGAGCTATTAACCCCTTCCTTGCCGTATATCACTTCCTAAGCAGCACATATGGTCACTGCCTAAGCAGTGCATATGGTCACTGCCTAAGCAGCGCATATGGAGCAATCTAGTCGCAGAAGGATTTTTTTTTTGCTATCAGCATTTTTTTTGTCAGACTCGCTAGGGGTTAATTATACCCACTAGGGGATTACCTGTATTCCTTTTGAAGCTGTCTGAACACGTGTATAGCGATCAGTAACAGCCGATCAGTGGCAAAGGTGGTTTGGTGATTTCTCAGATGAGCATCACCATTCGTCTGGTTCGATCAATATTGGTAAATATTGTTCTGACCCATATGGATCTGCCTCCCTCTCCTCACTTGAGTTTTAGTGAGGGAAAGAGACAGATCTGTATAACATAATTTTTTAATTGTAATAAATTAAATAAAATGTTAAAAAAATTGTGAGTCCCAAGGGCTTTTATAAAAGCCATACCCTTTGTATAGTGTAGTGTATTAACCCCTTCCCTGCCACTGATCACTGCACAGCAGAAATTTTTTTCTTGTCTGTGCATTTTTAGGGGTTAATTTTTTTGTACAGTACTACAAAGGCTCTTATAAGAGCTATTAACCCCTTCCTTGCTCTACATGTTCAAATTCCAAGTTTGAAAATCAAAAAGCGCACCTCTCAAATGTAGCCTTTCAACACCCAACAAAGCTGACAAAGCTATGCATGGGTGGTATCCCTGTGCTCGGGAGATGTTGCTGAACATATATTGTGGTATTGTTTGTCAGTGACACATACCGAAATATGTGAATTTGTGTCTAAAGTACAATGTATGTGGGAAAAAATACACAATAAAATGACTACCACAAACTTTGACAAAGGCTGGTGGTAGAATTGGTGCATGGAAAGTGTTAAAATAACACCATTTAAAATAGCCTAGGGTGTCTACTTTTACAAAATATATACTTTTTGGGGTAAAATACACTGTCCTACTTTAAAAAAAAGTCCCAAATGAAAGATGGGCTCAGGCTGGCTACACGTCAATATTCCAAGTTGAAAATGCGCACCTTCACAATGTGGCCCTTTTAGCCCCCAAACAACCCAACAAACCTATGCATGGGTGGTATCCCTGTACTCAAGAGATGTTGCTGAACACTTATTGGGGTGTTATTTGGCAGTGACACATACCAAAATCTGTAAATTCATGTCTGAAGTACAAGGTTTGTGAAAAAAAAACACAAAAAAATGACTACCACAAACTTTGACAAAGGCTGGTGGTAGAATTAGTGCATGGAAAGTGTAAAAATACCACCATTTGAGATAGCCTAGGGTGTCTACTTTAAAAAAATATATGGGTTGATGTGGTAAAATACACTGGCTGGTTTCAAATATGTCCCAAATGGGACATGGGTGCAGGCTGTCTGCATGTCAAAATTTCAAATTGGAAAACCAAAAACTTCACCTCCCAAATTTGGCCTTTTACCCCCCAAACAATCCAACAAACCTATGCATGGGGGGTATCCCTGTACTCAAGAGATGTTTCTGAACACTTATTGGGGTGTTATTTGGCAGTGACACATACCAAAATCTGTAAATTTATGTCTGAAGTACAAGGTTTGTGAAAAAAAAACACAAAAAAATTACTACCACAAACTTTGACAAAGGCTGGTGGTAGAAATAGTGCATGGAAAGTGTTAAAATACCACCATTTGAGATAGCCTAGGGTGTCTACTTTTAAAAAATATATGGGTTGATGGGGTAAAATACACTGGCTGGTTTCAAATATGTCCCAAATGGGACATGGGTGCAGGCTGTCTGCATGTCAAAATTTCAAATTGGAAAACCAAAAACTTCACCTCCCAAATTTGGCCTTTTACCCCCCAAAAAATCCAACAAACCTATGCATGGGGGGTATCCCTGTACTCAAGAGATGTTTCTGAACACTTATTGGGGTGTTATTTGGCAGTGACACATACCAAAATCTGTAAATTTATGTCTGAAGTACAAGGTTTGTGAAAAAAAAACACAAAAAAATTACTACCACAAACTTTGACAAAGGCTGGTGGTAGAAATAGTGCATGGAAAGTGTTAAAATACCACCATTTGAGATAGCCTAGGGTGTCTACTTTTAAAAAATATATGGGTTGATGGGGTAAAATACACTGGCTGGTTTCAAATATGTCCCAAATGGGACATGGGTGCAGGCTGTCTGCATGTAAAAATTTCAAGTTGGAAAACAAAAAACTGCACCTCACAAATTTGGCATTTTAGCCCCCAAACAACCCAACAAACCTATGCATGGGTGGTATCCCTGTACTCAGGAGAAATAGTAGAATCTATTTAGCATGTTTTTTCGTTCGCTATTGTCGATGAGGAGAAGTTGTTTCAAATAAAAACAAAGAAATTTGTGTATTTTTTTTTTTTTTACCATATTTTATTATTTTTTTTTAATAATATGATAAGATATGATCAAAAATATGGCATCCATAGAAAGCCCTTTTTGTCCCGATAAAAACAATATATAATATGTGTGGGTACAGCAAATGACGAAGAAGAAAATTACTGCTAAACACAAACAGCACAGAAATGTTAAAATAGCCATTGTCCAGAAAGGACAAAAATGTTTCAAAGGCTCTGTCCTTAAGGGGTTAAACAATACCACCATATATAAGAAATGTGATTAGTCTGGACAGAACCAGACTAGTTACATAATGGATTGCTTTTCTAATCAAGGTTAATGCTTTGAGGAGAAACTCTGCATTCCATTCTCTTTCCCTGTGTCATTTGGTTTTTCCCCATTTCTATATTTTTCTATAAAATTTTATTAACTTTAGAGACCAAAGGTCAAAGTGTATCCAACATAATATCTTTAACTACTATCCTTATTCTAATAAAGCCTCTAACCTTTAGTTTTTAGTACTTTAGTACTTTCTGTCTAAGTATTATTTTCCCACAAAATGCTTTTCTTGTCATCTCCTCAAACAGTTCCCCAATACAAGTAATGCCTGCATCTATCCATTTTATTATATTTATACTTACAAGATAGATATTGAGGAGAATTGATCTTTTACTAGACATTGTTGTTAATCTTGCTCACGGTATAATAGATATCCTAAATTATTCCATTAGTAAATCCCATCTTTTTAATGTAAAAATATAGGTCCAGTACAGAAGAATAGGATCTATATCTTTACAGTTATATTTTTCATATGCAAACCATAAATAGTTGAGAGGTTTTTTTTTATTTCCAAGCAAAGTGAGAGAAAAATATTATCCAGTTATGAAGATGAAAATTGTCAAGGAATTACATTCTGCAATCCATTACATTTCTGGACAAATTAACAAAGGAGATTCTATATTTAGTTTATATTTATTTTTCACTTGCTATTTTGCATAAATGTAGGTTTAAAATACTTACATTATGTCCTATATATTATCACTAGATTGTCCAATCTTTTCACATTTTAAGGGTCTATACTTCTTGCGCCTGGGTGCTTTTTTTCTGTTCTTAAAGAGATATGCCTTTGGTGAGATGATACTTCATTTGAAAAATATTTGGAAGCTAACATGATCTTGAGAGGCTTGCATATTAAGAAACTGCCTACAGAGTCTGAGCTAGATGTGGACTTCACTTAAGAATGGAACACTGCACTGCGTGAATGTTCAGTTAAATTTATGCATTTATTGTTGCAGAAAAATAAACTAGCTTATACTAAACTGAAATAGCTACTATGCATGACTAGATCAAGGTAGGGATCTCATTGGACCCCAGGCTGATTTTGTGTTATTTTATGATCTACACACTTTGGGTACGTTAGAGTCCTTATCTAGTAAGTCAAAAAAGCCTGTGCCATGTATTTAATTTCAGCTTCTAAGAAGTGCAAGAGTAAGTCTTCTTTCTACCCTATTAGCATTAATAGTCAGGCGAGTGGTCAGAACATGGTGGAGAGGGACCTTATTACATGCATTTTTACAACATCACAGTTCTCCTCGGCAATACAATTTAAACTATGCTCAGTCACAAGGTTTAAAAACCTTTAAAAAGAATAATAATATCACCTTACGCCAAGCGGATAAGGGGGGTGCTATTGTGGTGCTTAACAGTCTAGATTACTGTGGGGAAGAACTATGACAACTATCTGATGCAAATACATCCACTAGCTATTTGTATAATCCCACTATGATGTTTAAGCTTATCCTCTTTAAAATTATTGACTCAGTCCAAGAACAGGGTTTGTTGAAAATTGATTTGGCCAATTATCTTAAAATAGATTGACCAGTCACCCCTATTTTCCATCATCTCCCTAACGTACATACATTTTTGGGAGTAGAGGTAAAGGCCAACCTATTGTATCAGGGCTTGGATCCCTAAATGAATGAATCTCTGTATTGGTAGATAGGTTTCTGCAATCATTTGTCACCTGCCTACATTTTTTCTTGCCGGAAACTAATCATGTCCATAGTTGTTTTTCAAATTTTGGTTTGGCAACCAGATTTTTGGTGGGTGACTCTAGATGTCAAGTCAAACTATGTTTGTCTGAAATTAAATACCATATCACATCTGATTCGGGGGACCAATGTTGGTCAGTTCCTGCATATTCACAGAAAGTGTTCTGATTTTATAGAATCGGTGAGATAATCATTTGCTCTAACACCTTCACTTCCTCTTCTACAGAAGAACATATAATATGAATCATTACATCAATTGTATAATGTTTTTGGTGGTGTATCTACTTACCTGTGCAACCTGTAAAGTACAATATGTGAGTATGACTACTCGCCCACTGAAGGAACATATTAGGGATGTTCCTTTGTTTAATGATATATTTGTTATGTATTAGTCATTTTTCATTTACACTTTCAGATTTTCCTGTGTCTGCCCATCTTTTTTTTCTACATCAATGGTGTCACTGTACGGAGCCACAGATGGAGCCCTCTGCTTCTGTATTTATCATATAAGGAAGCACCTTTACCGTGGGTGTCTTGTCCATGTGCTGAGCTCTCTGGGTTGCTCGTATTAGGGGTACTCACTTTTTTGAAGTTGTAATCAGTTGCACACAAGTGGGAGGACTAAGAGTTAAAACAGGACTCCCACAGAGGTGAATGCCAGCACGGGTAACCAAAGTGTTGATTTATTGATGGGGTCACAATGTGCCTTGATTAAGCAGAGGATGTATTAAAAAGTTGGAAGGACAGAAGACAAAACTAGGTCACTGTCAGGGCCTTTACCAGGTCAGGTAGGAGTTTAAGTGCAGGGATAGTGGAGGTGTCTGGTTGCATGTTAAATATAGGGCAAAGGGAGAACAGATAAATAAACAGAGCTAGGTATTGGAATAAAGACTGAAGGAGAGACAAGAGGGAATTTAGCAAAGAACTGCAGAATGGGAAAAGGGTATGAGTAGGAACTGCAGTAAGAACAAAGAGCTATAGTAGGGACTGTAGACAAAGCAAAGGTAGGGGTGGAGAGAGTTAAACAAGGGTAAAGGCCAGAGGCAAGGGTAACTAAGCAGGAACACCCTGGAGAGGGTGACTAAGCAGGAACACCCTGGAGAGGGTGACTAAGCAGGAACACCCTGGAGAGGGTGACTAAGCAGGAACACTCTGGAGAGGGAGACTAAGCAGGAACACCCTGGAGAGGGTGACTAAGCAGGAACACCCTGGAGAGGGTGAGAAATGAGAAGGGTAGCTTAAAGGGAATAACTTAGCTGAAGAGATCTTTATGTACTCAGAGGGTCTCAGGAGATGCTGAAAATCATCTACTGAGATGGTTGAGCCACTCAGGTTTCAGATTCCCAGTTCCTGGACAAGGTCACAATACAAATGGGCTTTAAGGAGAGTATCAGGAACAGAAGCAGCAGCTCTCAGAAATCAGGCCTCCAACTTCAATGCAAAAACACTGTTTGCCAGAAACTGCAGCTATTTAACCTGGGTGTGAGCAAAAGGTGACGAGCCCCTCTGACACCAAACAGAGGGGAAGAAATACAAGCAAAGTAAGGTAGGGAGACTTCTAGAGGAGGCAGGAGGAACAGAAGCACAAAAATAATGACTTTTAAATGTATGAGTCAGAAGGTCAGTGTTGAACCCTGACAGTCTCTAATGCAAAGTCAGGGGTCCAGAGAGCAGCTTAGTCAAAATGGGATGCCTGTCAGAGGGAGTCATAAATTATGATAAGCCAATAAACAAACAGAGGTCAAAGAGAAGCCAGTCGTGAATAGCTGAAAAACAAGCAGAGTTCGTTACCAGGTAGACAGCAGTTATATTAGAGACTTGACCTTGTCTGCACACTATGAGAGCACAATAACTTTGGGCAACAAGAGAAAAGTGAGCAGGGCTTATATAGTGCTGCAAGGTAGTGCGTTATTTAAATTTTTATGTGCGAGTTACCATGGCAACATTTTCATCCAAATTGTATCTTCAATACAAAATGTGACAAAAGACAACCACATTTCTCGACAGGAAAGTGATGGAGGTATGGAGGGAGTAGTTATATGCAGACAACTCTCCACAGGGACACAAGGAAGAAGTGGACTGCATAGGCAGGGCAAGAGAGGTCTCTTGCAGCATCCCTGACACTATAGGCTAGGGAAAGTTTTAGGTGCCATCTGGGTGCTGGGCAAGTCTTGGGTGCTGAGGTAGGTCCTTGGTCCGTGTTGAAGAACAGGGGATGGACCAATGTAACGAGGTCCCAATTGCTTGGATGGACAGGTGAGTCGTAGATGAGACATGGATAACCAAACAGTGTCTCCTGGTTGATAGCAATGTGCTGCAGTGTGGTTTCAGTTAGCGTAGTGCTTGTATCTCTTGTGTGTTGTATAAGATGAGTGAAAGAACATATGAGGTCTTCAAGATGTATAGAAGCTTCTGATATGAAACTGGTGGGAACATAGCAGTAAGGTACCCGTAGTTATAGAAGAAGGGAGAAATGCCTGTGGACCATTGAATCTGATTATTGTATACAAATTTGGATGTAGGCAGTAACAGTAGCCAAAAATCTTGTAAATAGGTCACAAAACATTGGAGATATTGCACAAGGATTTGGTTGTTATATTCTGTCTGCCAGTTGGTTTGGAGATGGAATTCTGGCCTGGTTCCTTAGTAATAGCACAAGTATGACAAGAGGTCACATACGCACATTCTGCTAGGAGGAAACCTGCTAGACAGGCGAAACACATCCAGAATTGAAGCACACTGTGATACTTTTCTATTTAGCTGCTATGTATGTGAATATACCTCTGAGACTATATTCATCACCACTGACCAAAGATAAGATTTTTTTTATAAAATCAAATATAATACATGTTCTGTTTAATACATGTATGGTTTCTTTTCTGAGGATATTCCTATATTCCACCAAACAAGAGGCTCAGGTCCATCCACCTTAACCCTGCATTGCACTCATGGTGGATTTTAAATCTTCTGAATGTGAGATCATAGGGGAACAGCATGGGGCATATTGGAGTTTAAAACTACACAATTGTGTTTTTGTTTTTTTTGTATTCCCTTATGTATATACAATCATAATGAGGCAAGAGAAGGCCAAGTGAATATACAGTATCTGGCTTAATTAAGGTTGTAATACACCTTGGGAGAGATCCTCCCTTACACTATACACCAAGTGGTGGGGGACATTGCAGGCATGTAAACTCTCCTAGATTAGTTGATTTGTGGCCATGAAGTGTCCCTTCTGTAGCATGGTCTCGGGTACTTTGTCTCCTCCATAACCTCATACAGGCGAGATAAGGCATCCATGTTTAGAAACAGGATGGTATGTAATATGTAAGACAAATCAACTGAAGAACAGGGCCCAGTGGGCCAAACGTGGTTTTAGTCTTTTTGCTGTACTCCTTGTTTCTATGCTCAGTACACACTAAAATAGGGTGGAGTGCTCCCTCCAGGAAATGTCACCATTCTTTGAGGGCTTGTTTTAAATTTAGAAAATGCTACTTGATCAAACACCATTAGATAAGGTTCAAGTAAAAATATCTTGGGAAAGGGACTTGGAGTTTTCGCTTACCAACCAAGATTGGTTTTTAGCCTGGCGGACAATGAGGAAAGCTATCCTCTGTATTAAATTGTAAGAACAGTATTTTAAACTGCTACACAGATGGTATCTTGTCCCGGGTCGCCTAGCAAAATATAACACAAACTGCAACAGTTTATGTTGGCACTGTCAATTAGAAACTGGTTCACAGGCTCACATCTGGTCGCAGTGGATATACCTATCCCCACTTAGAGAGAAAATTGTGGACATTTGTAAACTGGTGGCAGGGCAGGAAGTAGAGCTTTTTATTTCATGTCGGCTTTCCAGAGATAAATAAACACAAGAAATATCTACTAATAAATATATTTCATGCCATTAAAATATGTATGGCTAGATTTTTGCAAAAAACTGAAATTCCTAAATGGCCAGAAATCCAAGCCCAAATAGATTTCCAAGCAGGAGTTGAAAGGGTATTCTACGGGTTCAATAACGGGGGACGTTTGAGAGTGTTTGATCCAGTTGAGAACTGAGCATTAATAATTGAGGAGGTTGATTTCCAAACCCCCCCCCTCCCCCACACACACACACGTTTGTTGTCTTTTCTTGTAATGATGATTCCCATTTGATTTTCCCCCATCCCAGACCGAACGTATAGGGTTTCAAGATACCTCTTGGATTATGTGTGTACTGTTTTTTATAATGCCTGTTTATGTTGTGTATATTATATCTGTACTTATGGATAGAAAGGGAAGTACCATCTACCTCTTCCTGTTTATTCCCCGGTTTTGAATAAAGTAGCTTTTTCAATGGGGGGCATTTACGGGTGGTGGAGGAAGGTGATACTGGCTATGCATACATTTCTGTGTTGATATTTTGATATGATTAATAAAGATTTATAAAAATTTAAAAAAACTGGAAAGGATGAAGGAGTACCCATAGTAGTGGTGGTAGGAATTTGGCATTGTCTAGGTGGGCTATGCGTCAAAGAATGCTCTAAGTGCCGTTCACAAATTTGTTTGTCAATCTGGATGGACAGATCCACTAGTACCTCCAAAAAACTGGGTATACCTACATGGGCTAGTTCATTCTTTAGGTTATCAGAAAGCCCAAGATGAAACTGGTCAAGGAGAGCAGTCTCCACAGTGGATTAATTCAGTTCTGTACTCCTCCACTGGTCTTCAACCTTGCCGAAGATTATGAATAGCTGCTTGGGCGGTAGTAGCTCTATGCGAATCATCATATAGAGTGTTTATTGCTTGCTGAAACCCCCCCCCCCTGTGTTCAAAAGAGGGCTGTTTATTCACAGTAGATGGTGAGTCCATTGTTGTGGTCTATTGGATGGTGTGGTTCACTGTCCAATAGACCAATGAAAGTGTGGATATACAGTATATGGTTTCAGACAAGTAGGTATGTGGCTTCAAGAAATATAACAGCTGACATGTTAAAAAGGTTTGTTAGCGTGATCGGTCTCCTGTGAACTTCTTTGGTAGAGGTATGTGATGTTCTGGAGCCATGGCTTCCTAAGGAGCTATGAGAGGAAAAATTGGGACAGCTTCAGGAACAGGTTGACCGGGATGGAGCTCCTGAAGAATTTTGTTGTAACAGCTTGTAGGTCCTGGACCGTTTGTGTTAGTGCAGCCAATATTTAGTTAAGGTGGTCATCACCTCTGTTAAGTTTGCGGGTTTCATGTAATGGCTCAGTTATTATGTAATGATCTGACTAGCAGAATTCAGGGAAGGAACCCAAGATGCAGGCATGGGAAAACAGGAGGACAAACCGTGGTTAGAGGGCAGGTGGCAGGCAAAAGGGTAATCCAGTAAATGTGTAATCGCAATTAGAAAACAGAGCTCAAGGACTCTCTGTACAGGACAGGAAACAAGAACTGAGCACCATGTTAAGGGAGCCTGTTTTTTCCCCATTTTATTAGTGTATACAAATTAATACAAATCACAAATCGTTAATTTCTATTTAAGACAAACAATTCTCAATCACCAAGTCTTCAATGCTACGCAGTTTCTATCCAGAAGTTTTGAAATACAAATCACATATCAGTAATTTCAAATTATGACAAACAATTCACAATCAGCATATCATCAAATTTAACATAGTTTCTATACAAAAATTTGACTCAGTTCTATATTTGTTTAATATTCATTGCCCTTAATCCTGTGTGGACTTAGTTACTGTGTTCACTTAACTCCTGGTACTGAACATTTATCAGGTTTCTATTTTCCTTCCTTCAGTAATCCCCATTAAATGGTGGATGTTAATATGGACGTCTTCCCAGGTATACTCCAATCTGCCACACTCATTCATACTCTCAGTCGTTCATACTGTGTCACTAAGGGATTCTAGCTCATTCATCATATGCTCTTGTCACAATATCTATACCATTTATGCCATATCTTTCCATGTGTGGGGATTTTTCCATTTTGTAAAAAATACAGTTTTTCCATATCCACTAAGTATTGAATTTGGTTCTTGATTTCTGATATAGAGACAGTCGTGGATTTCTTCCAATATCTGGCTAGAACAATCTTTGCTGCAGAGTTTATTTTTATCGCCAGTAGATTTTCCCATTTGGAGCCTGCAGTTTTTATAGTGCTGTTGGCCGGGGTTTGCTCAGTGGAGAAGCAGACCCCGTTCCTCCATGTCCTCTATTGGCTGGAGGTGTCAAAGGGAGATGCGGCATACCCGGCCACAAGCCCCGTTCCCTCCGCAAGTCCCATCATCACAGCAGTATCAATAGCTCCGCCCCCATGCAAGGATTTAGAGAGCAGAGCCACAGACTCACAGGGATGACACAGAGGAGGCGGTCTGCACCCATGATGTATTAGCCTGACAGGAATGTGGGTGCTGGGTTAAGTTCTGCCAGTGCAATATTTTTTTAATAAGATTTTTATAAAATAATAAAAAAGTTGAATATAATATATAAAAGTTTTTAAGTATAAATGCAATATATAGTCTCTATAAAGAGATGAACTCCCAGGTCTTGTTATATATAGGTTGCAAAACTACCAAATATTCTATGTGTTAGGTAAAAACTCACGGTTCGGATGAGGAGCCCAAATGCAGAGATGGACATACTTGCTTAGAGTAGTACACACAGGAAAGGATCTGAAATGGAACAGACCACCTGGATGTAGTTACAAGCATGAATGAACTGTGTATGGACTCAGGATACCGATGGTACTGCAGGAACTGAGGAACTCTGGTGCAGGACTCAGGATGCCAGGAAAGGGGTAGGGTAACCAGCAATCTGAATAACACTTGTGCAGGACTCAGGATACCGATGGTAATGCAGTAGGTAATATAAAACAGAGCTCAGGTAAGGGAGTCAGAAATACAGTCCAATATGCAAGCCAAGGTCAGGAAGCCAGAAATCACAAAATCCAATAACAGAGAAGAGGTCAGAGAGCCAGAAGTCACAAAATCCAATAAACAGAGCTGAGGTCAGGGAGCCAGGAAATCACAGAAAATAGGGAGCAGGAAACTGAGGACAAGCCAACAGAAGCACAGGATAACTGAGCAATGAGAGAAAGGAAGAGGAGGGTTTAAATAGGCTGAGTGCCTCAGTGATTGTTTCACAGGTGTGTGGCCGTTGCCGTGGAGACGCTGCTGAAGCAGCCTATGTGGAGTGCAGTCTGGGGGATCGTCTTTGTATGATGATAGGGGGACTCAGCTGTGTGGGCAAGGTATTGCGCTGGGATTGCACGTGCTGGAACCTCTGTCGGGGGCAGGGTAGCGCGAGCGATCCTCTAGCGGTGCGGGCATAACACTATGTATGCCCCTGCCAACCCTAACACCAAAGTGTGATGCTTTTTTATTTTCATTTTCCAAGTTTGTCATTGTGATATATAAATCCTAGAGGATTTTTCCCTGACATGTTTTCCTCTTCGCCCCCATTTTTATAAAAATACTTCTCGTGTAACATTTAAAGGGACACTATAGTCTTCCATTTCAAACATCCTTATTATCCTATACTCATGTTCTTTTTCAGTCTCGAGGATGTTCTGTTTTTCCTTTCCGAGCCATTTGATATCCCTAAATAGATCAGCTCATGGTCTGACCAGGATACTGCATACATTTCGGCGTTTCCAAAAGAATTTCAACTATTTGATTTTGTTAAATATAAATGCATCCTTGTGTATTATGACTTATGGACCTTTGAGAAGAATAAGAAGTATTGTCATTTTGGATGTGGAATATAGTGTTTTTGGGTTCCAGCCCCCAGAGACTTTACAGCACTAGTATATCACCTTGGGGGTGGGGACACAGAATGCAGTCTATAAGTCAGAATTCTGATCCTAGACTTGTATTGAATGGGTAATAAATTTAACTATTACATCGCATGAAACGGAGTTATGATCCTCTTTGATCAGGTCAGTATCCTCTCTTTGTGTTGGAAGGCAGGTAAAAAAAATTGTGCACAGCCACCTAGTCCTGCCCACTATGATACAAAGGAGCCAGTAAGAGAGCAAGGGTGTATCCAGGGGAGGGCTGGCAGCCTCAGGCCTGGGGGGCAAATCCAGTTAAGTGGCCCATTGCACCACCTAATCGCCTCCCCATCCACGGCCATCTTTTCCTTGTTTTATAACAAATATTGCCAGAATTTTCCCTTACAATATGCCAGGATTATGCCCCTCAATATGCCAGGATTATGCCCCTCAATATGCCAGGATTTTCCCTACAATATGCCAGGATTATGCCCCCTCAATATGCCGGGATTTTACCCACAATATGCCAGGATTTAGCCACCCAATATGTCATGATTTTGCCCCACAATACACCAGGATTTTGCCCCCCAATATACCAGGATTTTGCCCCTAAATATGCCAGGATTTTTCCCCACAATATGCCAGGATTTTCCCCTCAATATGCCAGGATTAATCCCCACAATATGCCAGGATTATGCCCCACAATACTCCAGGATTTTCCCCTCAATATGCCAGGATTATTCCCCACAATATGCCAGGATTATGCCCCACAATACTCCAGGATTTTGCCCCCCCAATATACCAGGATTTTGCCCCCCAATATACCAGGATTTTGCCCCTCAATATGCCAGGATTTTCCACCACAATATGCCAGGATTTTTTCCCCCAATATACCAGGATTTTGCCCCTCAATATGCCAGGATTTTCCCCCACAATATGCCAGGATTTTGCCCCCCAATATACCAGGATTATGCCCCCTCAATATTCCAGGATTTTCCCCTCAATATGCCAGGATTTCCCCCACAATATGCCAGACTTATGCCCCCTCAATATGCCAGGATTATGCCCCCTCAATATGCCAGGATTATGCCCCACAATATGCCAGGATTTTCCCTTCAATATGCCAGGATTATGCCCCACAATATGCCAGGATTATGCCCCACAATATGTCAGGATTTTGCCCCACAATACACCAGGATTTTGCCCCCCAATATACCAGGATTTTGCCCCTCAATATACCAGGATTTTCCCCCACACAATATTGAGTACTTACCTCCTTGCTGCTGCTCTGTCTTCATCTCCCAGTGCTCTCATCTGCCCGTCTGTGGCTGTGAGGGAAGCGTTGCGTGCTCCCCTCCAGCCAAGTGTCTTCAATAAACTTTTTTTTTCAACAAACTTTATTGAATGCGCATTGGCTGGAGGGGAGCGCAGAACGCTTCCCTCACAGCCACGGACCTGCAGCACCGGGGGACAGCAGCAAGGAGGTAAGTACTGGGAAAGTGGGGGGGATTTTTTTTTCCTGGCGTGACTTGGGCCCGCTGGGCTCCCTGGACCCACCGGGCCCGGGACGCCAGTATCGGCCGTCACCCCCTGGGGCGCCCAGCGTTAAAGACGGCCCAGTGGCCATTTTTAGCATGTATCAGGGCGGCCTGGGGGGCAATTGCCTCCCTGCCCCCCGGCCCAGCCCGCTCCTGGGTGTATCTTATGATATCATCATGCAGGCTTTGGCCACAGTTGTGAAGTGAGACTTGCTGGAAGATTTTGGAGAATGTTGCATCATGGGTAACATTCTAAAAAATGATGCTGGAGATAAACAACTAATTTTATTTTTATTTTTATATGCAATTAATCAAACATAGAAGAAGAAAAAACAGTGGTATATGTCATATATGTGTTTGTTTTAAATGCACAGGTAATCTAGTTACATCTAATTTAAGTAGTAGTGTCCCTTTAATGTAAGTAGCAGTGCCTTATTATTGATATGTGTTTAATATTGTGTTAAAAAAATATAGCATACAAATTTAGTGGGGGAAATAATCCATGTAATATTTCAAATCCTTTCTAAATACATTCTTTATTTGGGAATTTGTGCAGCCTAATTATATCTGGATGTCATACCACTAAGTAAATGTCTTTACCTTACTAAATATGCTAGTTTATACTCAAGAAGTGTATGTTTACTTTGTGCAAAAGGGGAAAAAAATTATGGTATGCAAGGACTAGAAAACCACACCGTGCTGTTATACTTAAAAAAAATCTGCAATGATTTATAAAATTGCAAATTATAATTAATAAAAAGAAAAATAAGCCTAGATTGCCAATGTCACCAACCCCTTGATTGCCATCTGTTTTGGAATATGTTGCACATTTCTCTCAAAGCTTTATTTTATAAGATATATTTTTTTTTTATGAAACACAGCCTCTTCAATTATAAAAGACAATATATTTATATATTTAACAGTTGCATGCATATATTTTTCTTTAATTATGTGGCAGTGCTAAAACTGGAACGCTACATAAGCAAGCTTTCAAAGTTGCTGCGAAATTACTTTATACAGGTTACATTCTGCAAGCAACAGCTAATGCCATAGTGACTGTCACTGTAGCTCTCTCAATAGACTCTGCAAAAGCCATAGAGAAGCCAATCTACTTCCCAGTGTGCAAATTCCTTTTATATAAAAGATAATCGTACTTAGCTGAGTACTCATAATTTTACCAGCTCCTACTGAAACAAATTCAGCACTGTAGGTTTGCAGTGGTATACGACATTTTTATAATTAGTCTGTAGGGAATCCTACCAGTCTAGGGCAACCGTTTTAATTAGTTAATCATAACCCGACCATTAATATCAGAGAAAGAAAACTCTAGCTACAAGGCAAGCATTTTCCTAAATCTGTGAATTCTGAATGCTTTGTTTAAAACTGCAGTTTTATTAGTACTGCTAAACCTGTTAAAACACATTTAAGTAAATGGGAAAAAAACCCACATACATTTCTAAACCCAAAATGTATCTTGTATTTTTAAAAGCACTACATTTTTTTTTGCGATATAAATGAGGCGCCTCCTCTACCACCCACCTTTTTGTTTATTATTACTTTCTTATTAATTGTTTAATAGATACGCACATAAAAGACAATTAAAATTCATTTGCCTGTTTACCCAGCCATTAAATAGCTAAAAACTATTATCGAATCCAGGTGCAACTTCTGAATTAGACCTGGATCCTTAATGGTTTATTTTATTTATTTAATTTTAGCCGAGCATATGGCGGATTTATTTTTATTAACTTAGATATATTTAGCAATTTAAAAAGTTCCCATCAGATAAAGGCGAGGGAACAAGTTTCAGCTAATGGAATATGTTGTGACATTCTTTTCAGAATGATGATAATGGGAAGGCAATTAAAAAGCATGTATGTACTGCATTGTTGACAACAGTTCTGGATTTCATGAGACAGTCATGGTTTTTGGGTTTCCAGTTCCATCATCTTTGAGTGCACCAATAAAGGTAAACAGTGGCATATTTCAATATATTATTCCATGAGTGTATTTGTGGATAGCTGTATACCACTTTTTGCAGCAGCACCTTGTACAAAGAGTTGGGTGTAAGACTTGTAGAGCTATATAAATGTACATGTTGCGCTTTTTTTTTGTTTTTGAAGTAATGTCTATTTATACTTGCCACTATAATATTAACATCGTTGATATGTATCCGTGATGAAACTGGAGAAGTAAATTCCAGATTTCCTCAGTGTTTTAGACATCACATGTATTTCCTACATGGGATTATCTAAATCAGGGGTCCTCAAGCTACGGCCCACGGGCCATATGCGGCCCGCTGAGGACATTTATCCGGCCCGCGGGGGGTGCTGCCGGCACCCGCAGTGGATGCGGCTGCAGGAAAACGGAAAAAAAAAATCACTGCGACCGGATGTGACGTTACGTCACATCCGGATCCGGTAACTGTGTTTCCCTCCTCCGTGCAGGAGGGAACGCAAGACGTCCGGCTGGGGACACAGCAGCTGGAGGTAAGTGATGGAGAAGCAGGGGGGAGGGAGGTATAACGAGCACACTATGGAGCACACTGGAATGGCACACTATTCCTGGGCATCTGACTGGCACAATATTCCTGGGCTCTGGCATAATATTCATGGGCATCTGACTGGCAAAATATTCCTGGGCATCTGACTGGCATAATATTCCTGGGCATCTGACTGGCATAATATTCATGGGCATCTGACTGGCAAAATATTCCTGGGCTTCTGACTGGCACAATATTCCTGGGCATCTGAATGGCATAATATTCCTGGACTCTGACTGGCATATTATTCCTGGGCTCTGACTGGCATAATATTCCTGGGCATCTGACTGGCAAAATATTCCTGGGCTCTGACTGGCATAATATTCCTGGGCATCTGACTGGCAAAATATTCCTGGGCATCTGACTGGCATAATATTCCTGGGCTCTGACTGGCATAATATTCCTGGGCATCTGACTGGCATCATATTCCTGGGCTCTGACTGGCATAATATTCCTGGGCATCTAACTGGCATAATATTCCTGGGCTCTGACTGGCATAATATTCCTGGTCTCTGACTGGCATAATATTCCTGGGCTCTGAATGGCATAATATTCCTGGGCATCTGACTGGCAAAATATTCCTGGGCATCTGACTGGCATAATATTCCTGGGCTCTGACTAGCATAATATTCCTGGGCTCTGACTGGCATAATATTCCTGGGCATCTGACTGGCATAATATTCCTGGGATCTGATTGGCATAATATTCATGGGCATCTGACTGGCATAATATTCCTGAGAATCTAACTGGCATAATATTCCTGGGCTCTGACTGGCATAATATTCCTGGTCTCTGACTGGCATAATATTCCTGGGCTCTGAATGGCATAATATTCCTGGGCTTCTGGCTGGCAAAATATTCCTGGGCATCTGACTGGCATAATATTCCTGGGCTCTGACTGGCATAATATTCCTGGGCATCTGACTGGCATAATATTCCTGGGCATCTGACTGGCAAAATATTCCTGGGCATCTGACTGGCATAATATTCATGGGCATCTGACTGGCATAATATTCCTGGGCTCTGACTGGCATAATATTCCTGGTCTCTGACTGGCATAATATTCCTGGTCTCTGAATGGCATAATATTCCTGGGCTTCTGACTGGCAAAATATTCCTGGGCATCTGACTGGCAAAATATTCGTGGGCTCTGACTGGCATAATATTCCTGGGCATCTGACTGGCATAATATTCCTGGGCATCTGACAGGCAAAATATTCCTGGGCATCTGACTGGCATAATATTCATGGGCATCTGACTGGCAAAATATTCCTGGGCATCTGACTGGCATAATATTCCTGGGCTCTGACTGGCATAATATTCCCGGGCATCTGACTGGCATAATATTCCTGGGCTCTGACTGGCATAATATTCCTGGGCATCTGACTGGCAAAATATTCGTGGGCATCTGACTGGCAAAATATTCGTGGGCTCTGACTGGCATAATATTCCTGGGCATCTGACTGGCATAATATTCCTGGGCATCTGACTGGCAAAATATTCCTGGGCATCTGACTGGCAGAATATTCCTGGGCTCTGACTGGCATAATATTCCTGGGCTCTGACTGGCATAATATTCCTGGGCATCTGACTGGCATAATATTCCTGGGCATCTGACGGGCATAATATTCCTGGGCATCTGACTGGCAAAATATTCCTGGGCATCTGACTGGCAGAATATTCCTGGGCTCTGACTGGCATAATATTCCTAGGCTCTGACTGGCATAATATTCCTGGGCATCTGACTGGCATAATATTCCTGGGCTCTGACTGGCATAATATTCCTGGGCATCTGACTGGCATAATATTCCTGGGCTCTGACTGGCATAATATTCCTGGGCATCTGACTGGCAAAATATTCCTGGGCATCTGACTTGCATAATATTCCTGGGCATCTGACTGGCATAATATTCCTGGGCTCTGACTGGCACACTATTGCCATTGGAATACTGGTTAGTTTGTTGATTTAACTTTACTTCATTTTAAATATTGTATTTGTTCCCGTTTTGTTTCTTCACTTCAAAATAAGATATATGCAGTGTGCATAGGAATTTGTTCATAGTTTTTGTTTTTACTATAGTCCGGCCCTCCAACGGTCTGAGGGACAGTGAACTGGCCCCCTGTTTAAAAAGTTTGAGGACCCCTGATCTAAATAGTACTAATTGGTATATAAATATTTGATCATTTGTGTTCATGCTTTGTCATCTTGATAAATGTCCAAGTGTTGATAAAAAGCACTTGTAATAAACTTCACATCATAACTGCAAAAGGATTTGTGTGTGCTTCTGTTTTGGGGATATATATATATATATATATATACCGTATTTATCGGCGTATAACACGCACTTTTTCTCCCTGAAAATAGGGAGAAAATGATGGGTGCGTGTTATACGCCGATCGGTGGCTGGAGAAAAAAAAAATCTAAAACTTACCTCGTTCCTGCTGTCCCCCGGTGCTCTGAAGCTGCGTGGCTGTGAGGGAAGCGTTGTGAGCTCCCCTCCAGCCGCGCGGTCAATAAAGTGTGTTTTTTTTAAACAAACTTTATTGACCGCGCGGCTGCAGGGAATCTCACAACGCTTCCCTCACAGCCACGCAGCTTCAGAGCACCGGGGGACAGAGCAGGAACGAGGTAAGTGCTGGGGTCTGGGGAAGGGGGGGGGGGGAGGAGGGTGGCTTACTAAGGGGCAATATCCTGGCATATTACATGGCATGTTGGGGGCAATATTCTGGCATATAAAATGGCATATTGGGGGCAATATCCTGGCATATTGGGGGCAATATCATGGCATATTAAATGGCATATTGGGGGCAATATCCTGGCATATTGGGGGCAATATCATGGCATATTAAATGGCATATTGGGGGCAATATCCTGGCATATTATATGGCATATTGGGAGCAATATCATGGCATATTAAATGGCATATTGGGGGCAATATCCTGGCATATTAAAATGGCATATTGGGGGCAATATCCTGGCATACTGGGGGCAATATCCTGGCATATTAAATGGCATATTGGGGGCAATATCCTGGCATATTGGGGGCAATATCCTGGCATATTGGGGGCAATATCATGGCATATTAAATGGCATATTGGGGGCAATATCCTGGCATATTATATGGCATATTGGGGGCAATATCCTGGCATATTAAATGGCATATTGGGGGCAATATCCTGGCATATTAAAATGGCATATTGGGGGCAATATCCTGGCATATTAAATGGCATATTGGGGGCAATATCCTGGCATATTAAATGGCATATTGGGGGCAATATCCTGGCATATTAAAATGGCATATTGGGGGCAATATCCTGGCATATTAAATGACATATTGGGTGCAATATCCTGGCATAGTAAAATGGCATATTGGGGGCAATATCCTGGCATATTAAATGGCATATTGGGGGCAATATCCTGGCATACTGGGGGCAATATCCTGGCATATTAAATGGCATATTGGGGGCAATAACCTGGCATATTGGGGGCAATATCCTGGCATATTGGGGGCAATATCCTGGCATATTAAATGGCATATTGGGGGCAATATCCTGGCATACAAACTGTATGGCTGAAATTTGCACCGCACATGAGATCGCATGTACGGTAATTTTAGGAGCAGTGCTGTACTCTCACTAATGTGAACCGGCACTTAAGCGGACCAGAATGGCAAAATAAATCTGCCGGGGGGGGGAGGGGGGAGTAAAGAAGCACTAACTGACAGGGGGATGGGAGCTAAGAGACACACAGGACCCCATCCCTGTCTTTTTACCCCACTCCCCCTTTCAGGCGATGGGCATGTTTGCATTGAGCCCGCCAGGAAGCCGACACTGCACCCTATCAATCATAGGTAGCGTGTGTATGTGAAGCTGACGTTTGGGAAATGCCTCACTACCTATGATTGGCTTCCTGGGGGGCTCAATCTGAATACGTCCGAGGCCATCCTTAATTTTACCATACCATAGAAACATAGAAACATAGAAACATAGAATGTGTCGGCAGATAAGAACCATTCGGTCCATCTAGTCTGCCCAATTTTTATTTTTGAGTACTTTTATTAGTCCCCCGTTCCCGGTAACATACAAACACATGCTAACAAAGCCATCCTATAATACACACTACACACAGCCATCCTACTGTTTTGGATCTAATCAAGGGTCAGTTATGTTGATGTGTTGGTCCAAATTAGTTAGATATGATACGTGCACGGAGAGAAAAGACACTGACACACTCTGTGGAGTCAAAGCAAATCTCTACTTTATTGGGTGTGATACAGCTTGATATACACTTCAGGAGATAGGAAGGGGGCGTCTATTGTACCACTAGCTGATTGGTTATATGTAGAACAATAGGCGTGCTTATGCAAATATACCCGTATCTTAGTAAAGCTGCACAAGCAACAGGGGGGAAGAAGGGGGGTTGTATTCTGTAAGGAAATGTCTCTATCTTCTAAGCACCGTTTTAACTGTTAAAACAAGCAAGTGTCCATTTTATGTCATATTGCCATAACAGTCCCCCCTTGGATCACTTGATTGTATACTGTCCCTGACACCTATCGGGCCCTAGCTCATCTGTCCCAATGTGCCTTGGAACTCTTTTCTTGCTGCACGTTAGACGAGTGATGGCTTGTCCATCACCCCCCTTGTTATAGACTTTGCACATAGGGAAGTCAGATGCTGTCCCTAAGGTGCTATGCTAAATAACTGTTACTGTTACAAATAACTGTTACACATATATCTAAAAGAATTCTTTCCAGAATTTGGAAAGAACTCTGCTGACAGTGAAAAAGGATTTGTTGCTTATATCTTGGCCTTGAACAGTGAGGTGAAAAATAAAAACTGTTTTAATGAGCTCGGGTGATAATAGAAAATAGTGATACTATGGCCTTTAGCCAACTTTTCTTCTCCTGGTCCTCCTAGTACTATTTCAAGGCTGAGAACTCTTCAGATAAGAGATGAATACATGTCTCTAATAAAATTAAGCTAAACAGTATCAAAGCGAAATCAGCTCTTTTTTTTATTTTATTTTTTAACCCTTGCTATCCCAGGTTAACCCTTCAGTTCCACTCTTTTATCCATATGCTTATATGAATAACTTAATTGCCATCTTTGATATATCATAGAGAAGGCCAGTGTTTCTGAAGGCTTTCTCTTGCTTGATTGTATAGCTTTAGCTCATTGTATGATTATATAAAAAGCACATATAACTACTATTAATAAAACAAAACACTTAACTATATTCTAACCATGAACATATTCCAAATGTTCAATCAAAACCTGTGGCCTACTTGAGATCTGTGACAACTTTTCTTATATTATTTAACTACTGTAGGATAAAATTAGTGTGGTCCGATAAATTAAAACAACATATTCAATCAAAAATACCACATCCATAATAAATCTTATAATAACCGACTATGGCTGTCCTGTTTTACCGGACTGCCTCAGGACATTACTGATTAGGTTTAGACCTTTGGCGACTGAGCAGACCTTGGCTTCACTCAGCAGAGATATTGGACTTACAATCTAAAAAAATTCATAGTATCTCTCTCTTAAATCCTGCCATAACTATCTAACTATGTTACATAATGTTACATAATGGCATAACCTGATGACCCAAAAACACATGTGGTCACAAAACTATATAATTTTGCACATAGAGGCACCAAAGATGTATTAAGAAATATATGTGCAAAGCAAACATTACATACTTGGTTTTGTTATTTAGGCTGGTACAGGAATGTTCTGGAGAATATACTGATAATAGAGAACATCTGCTGCCCATGTCCTTGCCTTGAGATAAGATGCACATATCATTGCTCTTGCTGGAGCAAAACAAATTAAATATCTGTTGTTCATTGCTTCTCTTACCCTGCCTAATAAAACCCCTTTATTAGTATCAGTAAACAAAAAAAACATATTATTCCGGAGTTTGCCATTCCCCAGGACTGTTGTTGACTAAATACTTTAAAGTGACTTGGAGCAAAGCTGAACATGCATTCAGAACACACAAGATGGCATACATTCAGAACATAAAGCGTCAGTCAGACAAAATGGCAGCGGACAAAACAATATGGTCTCCCATCCACGACGTGACTCCAGAGGCCCCTACAGTCCATTTAATATTCATACTCTTCTCCCCTTTTATTCTTAGAAATTGACATTGTCTGTTTTTAAGGATAACCATCAGGAGTTGCCTGGTCAACATAATCATTGTATCCAAGGTTATAAGGCACACTTCCTTAATTTCACACATTGGTAGGTCATCCAGCTTAGTTGCACTGTAAGCTTCCATAATGGGGAATATTTGAGCAGCATCTTCCAGTCTTCTCGTAGGGGCATGATGTCAGTGGTCAGGATGCACTTGAGGATGAGACCCTTGAAACAAACAACATAAACACAGACAATTAGCAACACTGATATCACACATGCCAAACCACTTACAAGTTTCGCTCCAAGTGATCCTAGCCAATTTCCCAGTCCCAGGGGATTTCACGCATTACCTGTGAACACTTTTTAACCTGCTCCTTAAATCCATAATCCTTCTCGATTAAACTTTTTTACAAAAACAAACTTATCTTAAAATATCTGAAAAAACTTCCTAACATTCTCTATATAAAATTCCGCAAAAATACTATCAAAATACAATTTCTTTATAGGTCGACTCAATCCTGTTTGTTAGAGCCGGTCTAATTGTTAAATTTCAAAATTTCACTATACTTCAAACACACCCATAATAACACAATTAAACAAATCTTTAACATAAAATTTACAAATCACCAATAACAATTTTATACATATATACTCAATGAAAATATACTTCCCAACAATGATGATCTGTCGTAGACTGTTGTATCTGTTGCAGACTCCTGGGTGATTTGTTTACGAGTTACCCATTAAGGTAAAATCTTGGCTTATGTTGGCTAGTGGTCAGGGATTATTATGCCCATCAAAATACTAAATTGCTGCTCCTTTGTTGGCCTGTTTGTCAGTACAGGAATGTGATTTACGTAAATAACGTGGATCCAGGAATTGATTTGAACAACTTTCACAACAATATTCCGATAAACTTTGTGAGAATCCTGTTACATGAATTGGAAAACTTTTTCTTCTTTTAAAAATAAACTTTTTCTTTAGAAATAATTATGATCAGCATTAGATTTGTTGGTGCACTTTGAACTTGTCTTTTGTTGGCTGTACAGCTTTAATCTATATGAAAATAAAACTCGAAAAAAATTCCAGTTAGTAACATGCAATATTTCACTAAACATCTTATTAATCTTCACATTAAAATATAATTAAAACATATTATTACTGCTAGTCTGTGTTGCAATATAATTATAAAAACTTGTCAAACTGTACTATTCTTGAAATATTATTACCCTTTTATAATCATAGTTGAATCAATTGATAATGTGAGAATATGTTCTCATACATAATAATCATGTATCTCTTTACCATTAGGACAAATACTGTCATGATTAGATTATATAACCATAGCACATAACACATAGAACTTCTCTATAACTAACAGTAACAGTAATTCTGGCCCTTTCTCCCCCTCCCTTCACAAAAAGAAAAAATAATAATTTTGCAGCTGCTGCTACAATTCTCTTATCTGCAAATAGACTGTCAGAGAGAAGGGGGGCTTCTGGGGAAGCTTTCTCTCAACTTCACTATTAACTCCTACAAACTTGTCTGTTTATAACACGACACTAAAAACATTACATTAAAAACTTGTCTTGCATCTAAAACGTTAAACAACTTCTCAATATTCTCTCACTATGTATCACATGAGGTACTTTGCCTTAATAGTAACAAAAATTAGAACGCAACAAATTAACATTATATCTTTGCACGTGTGTGCATTTACTGTATATAAATGTGGTAGAATGCAAATGCTATCTCTGTGTCTATTTAAATACGTATTGCTCTTTACCTAGCAATCTAACATCCCTGTAGTGTGAATGTTATATTCATATAACACCAACAGTGTAAGTAGCGCTGTACACGAATTCTAGTTACACTAAATAGATAAAACTATTACAGTGTATGCAAGTTACCACAGATTATATCGGATGGGCAAAAAGTTGCTTTAAAACACTAATGAATTCTTTTTCTTACTTAAAGATACATTTACACAAATGTAGTAGCAAATTAATTCCACCATTAAAAACACTTTCTGTTCATCCATGTCTATCTCTTCTACTATCCACCTTTCCTGGTGAATTTCCCTAGCAACTCTGAATCAGGCTTCTGCTGTCTGTACTAGGTTATTGTCTTGTAACATTCCTTCTTTCCTTTCAACAGTCTGCGCCAGTCCTCTGGCTGCAGCCGTCCGCCGGTATTCATATTGATACCACATATCTTAGTTACTTTCTATGCCTTCCTTACTGCCTCTTCACTTTCTATTTCACTATATCACATGCTAAATTATCCTTGCTGGGTTTCTCTAATTTCGGACATAGATTCATTGGCCTGTCTAAGGAATTCAGCTTGCTCCCCAGTTATGGTGCGTATTTGTGTTCTCAAGTCCTGTATTTCATGTTCAAGGTGTTGATCTGACTGTGATGTAATGGGCTATAGTGTTATGGTGTTGTGGGATGTGCCGCACTTCCTGGGGTACTAGTGTAGTGAGTAAGGTCTGCGTGTCTACTAGTATAGGGAATGGTTCCCTCATCATCCTCCCCCTCATCATCCTCAGCCACCATCAGCTGGGTTATGGGAGGTGGCGGTGCGGGCCGTGTGGGGGGTGTACAGAAAATACCATCTGGATTAATCATGGGATACAGGTGATGCACCATTGGAGCGGGCTAGACAGGAGGGTAGGGGTTAAGGGGAATTAAAGGTCCAGCTGTGGGCGTCAGCTGAGGATAAGATGGCGCCACTGCTGGGGCTTGGGGGACGTGCTGGGAAACTACAAAAGTGTGGCTATGTGGAGCACACGTAAAACACGTCTCTCTGGAAGAGGGGTTTTGCTGACCACATATGGAACTACCTTCTTCTTGTCGGCGCCATTATAGGGCGGTGGCTGCCTCAGCCCAGTGATTTTACCAGGTATGCAATAATGCCTTCCTGAATTCTCATAATATTTTTGCTTCCCTCCTGTCCTTTCAAATTCTTTACTACAGTCAAGCCACACCTCGACTGCTTGTGGCAAATTGTCATCTAGCAGTTTGCCTCTTTTATCACTTAACAATTGTCGCCATATGGTACTACACAGCGAGCCACCCTCTTTTGTCCGCCGTAACCCTTCGGGACACTTGCATTATTACCCGTTTCACTTAGTCACTTCCTGGGACTTTCCGTAACTTAATTTTGTGATTCACCATATATTACGTATATTATGTTGAGTCAGAGTCTAATATGTATAGTTCTCCGTGACCATACACAGCACACCTGGGCTTACTCTGACCGCCTCCTCCCCATCTGTCCCCACGGGTAGACAACTGGGCTGACCCGCGGTACAGGAATTTTGAGGTAGACTTATTCTTATACGTAGATATAGGTTAGTCACTCCGAGTTCTCGTCATAATATACCACACATGAAGATATTTTCAACATATGGGGGGGTTCCGTAACTTAATCTTGTGATTCACCATATATTACGTATATTTTGTTGAGTCAGAGTCTGATCCGTATAGTTCTCTGTGACCATACGCAGCACACCTGGGCTTACTCTGACCGCCTCCTCCCCATCTGTCCCCACGGGTAGACAACTGGGCTGACCCGCGGTACAGGAATTTTGAGGTAGACTTATTATTATACATAGATATAGGTTAGTCACTCAAAGTTCTCCTCACAATATACAACACATCAAGATATTTTCAACATATGGGGATTCTTACTGTCATGCCCACACGATGCCTCTGGCTGGCGTCACATCCTCCCTCGGACAGATATACGAAGACTACATCAAGTGACACATGTAGGTAAGATGATAAACTTCCTCACCTCAATCACGGGCTGCAGTCCCGGTGTCTGTTGATGTGTCTCGCCTCTGTCCGATGGTTTGGGGGGTGTCCCGCCAGGAGGTCTCTCGTGTGCCCCACGTTGGGCGCCAACTGTTTTGGATCTGATCAAGGGTCAGTTATGTTGATGTGTTGGTCCAAATTAGTTAGATATGATACGTGCACGGAGAGAAAAGACACTGACACACTCTGTGGAGTCAAAGCAAATCTCTACTTTATTGGGTGTGATACAGCTTGATATACACTTCAGGAGATAGGAAGGGGGCGTCTATTGTACCACTAGTTGATTGGTTATATGTAGGACAATAGGTGTGCTTATGCAAATATACCCGTATCTTAGTAAAGCTGCACAAGCAACAGGGGGGAAGAAGGGGGGTTGTATTCTGTAAGGAAATGTCTCTATCTTCTAAGCACCGTTTTAACTGTTAAAACAAGCAAGTGTCCATTTTATGTCATATTGCCATAACACTACAACACACAGATATAACAAGAGTACCGGTAAATTTACACACCCTTGCTACTACCTTACTCTTTTTTAATTTAAACTTAGGTAAAAAGTATACCACTGCAGTGTGACTCATCCTGACATTCCGACGCTGAACTCTGCACTATCATACGTGCATCGGTATTTCCCTACTACGGTATCCCTAATGGAATCAAAGCAAAAGCGTGCAGCATATACAGCTGGTTTCAAGTTAAAGGTTGTGGAATATGCCAAGAAACATGGAAATAGGGCTGCAGAAAGGCATTTTGGAGAGCCACCAACAGAATGCACAATACGAGAGTGGCGAAAAATGGAAGAAAAACTCAAGACATTATCAAAAACAAAATGCAATTTTCGCAGCGGTATTGCTAAATGGCCAAAATTAGAAGAACGGGTGAAGGAATTTGTACTTAATCATAGAAAAGCGGGCATTGCATTATCAACAAAAATGATCATCATTCAAGCAGTGAAAATCAGCAAAGAGTTGCAAATACAAGATTTCAAAGGGACAGCATCATGGTGCCAAAGATTTATGAAGAGGCATGAGCTTCGGATGCGAACAAGAACCAGGATTGCCCAGCGTATGCCAGAAGATTATGAAGAGAAGATATTAAATTTTCATAAATTTATTATCAAACAAAGGAAGAGATAAAATTTTGAAATTGGTCAAATCGGCAACATGGACGAAGTACCACTCACTTTTGATGTTCCTTCAAATAAAACTGTTGAAGCAAAAGGCGCCAGGACAGTAACAATTAAAACTTCAGGGCATGAAAAAAATCGTTATACTGTGGTCCTTGCTGTCACTGCAGACGGAACAAAGCTGCCACCATTGGTCATTTTTAAAAGGAAAACTTTTCCTAAGGAGAAGATTCCAAGTGGCATACAGGTGCATGTTCATCCCAAAGGTTGGATGGATAAGGAAGGCATGAGGCTTTGGATCAGAAAGGTGTGGGAGAAGCGCCCAGGTGCTTTGTTAAAGAAGCCATCCTTGTTAGTACTGGACTCATTCAGATCTCATCTTACAGAACCAACAAAGAAAGAATTTCAAATGTGCAAAACAGAATTAGCAGTCATTCCAGGAGGACTTACATCACAATTGCAGCCATTGGATGTTTCGATTAACAAGCTCTTTAAAGCCTTCATGCGTGAAGAATGGAATAAATACATGTGTGATGAAAGCCAACATGAAAGTACAAGTTCTGGGAGAATGAAAAGACCTGGCATTTCAAAAGTGTGTCAGTGGATAAAGACTTTGTGGGACGCAGTTAAAGAAGATATTATTATCAAATCTTTTAAGAAATGTGGCATAAGCAATGCTTTGGAGGGTGAAGAAGACGAGCTGATTTATGAAGACAGTAGCAGTGAAAGCAGCAGTGTTCAGTTCGAAGATATTGAAGATAGCAGTGAAGATGAAGAGTTTCTTGGTTTCCCAGATAGCAGTGATTTCTGAGTAAACTTTGTAAAAACATATAATATCCAAGTTTCTTTGTTAAAGCAGTTGCTTTTACTGTCATTTTACGTTATTTACCTTATAAGTGTTAATAATATTAATTAAAAAAAGAAAGTTCTGAGCTACCCTTATTTTGCTTCAAAGTTCTTTATTTGAAATTTAAGTTTTTTTTCCTGAAATTTCCTTCTTAAAATGAGGTGCGTGTTATATGCCGGCGCGTGTTATACGCCGATAAATACGGTATATATATATATATATATGCAGGGTAGTGTGCACTGATGTGTTGCATTTAAGCTATGTGTCTCTCAGTGCTGTATTTACCGCGAGGCATTCTAGGCGGATGCCTCCCAGCACTGAAAAAAATAAAATAAATAAATAAAAAAAAAAAAACCCGGCCCTTTAAAAAAAAAAGACTGCACTTGCAGGCAGAGACGGAGGTGAGAAGGGATCGGAAGATCCCCCCTCACCATCACTCTGCCTGCCAGGCTGCACGGGGAGCCGAACAGGCAGCACAGAGAAACCTCCGTGCTGCCTGTTCAGCTCCCCGTGCAGTCTGACACGGAAGTGGCGACAGTCACGTGACGGGCGCTCTGACGTCATACGAGCTCCCGGTCACGTGACGGGCGCTCTGACGTCATACGTGCGCCCGGTCACGTGACCTGTCGGCACAATCGCCGGGAAGCCGAACAGGCAGCATGGAGGGACCATGCTGCCTGCCACTAGCCACCAGGGAAAGGTAAGTGCTGATGGGAGTCAGAGTGTGTGTGATGGGAGACAGTGTGTGTGACTGAGTGTGATGGGAGTCAGAGTGTGTGTGATGGGAGACAGTGTGTGTGACTGAGTGTGATGGGAGTCAGAGTGTGTGTGATGGGAGACAGTGTGTGTGACTGAGTGTGATGGGAGTCAGAGTGTGTGTTATGGGAGACAGTGTGTGTGACTGAGTGTGATGGGAGTCAGAGTGTGTGATGGGAGACAGTGTGTGTGACTGAGTGTGATGGGAGTCAGAGTGTGTGTGATGGGAGACAGTGTGTGTGACTGAGTGTGATGGGAGTCAGAGTGTGTATGATGGGAGACAGAGTGTGTGTGATGGGAGACATTGTGTGTGACTGAGTGTGATGGGAGTCAGAGTGTGTGTGATGGGAGACAGTGTGTGTGACTGAGTGTGATGGGAGTCAGAGTGTGTGTGATGGGAGACAGTGTGTGTGATGGGAGTCAGTGTGTGTGACTGAGTGTGATGGGAGTAGGAGTGTGTGATGGGAGTATGAGCTTGATGTGAGTCTGAATGTTATGTGTGATGTGGGGTCATGAAATGGAGGTGATGGGGCATGTCTTAGGTGTGTAACGTGGGTGTGCAGCTTGGGTAGGGGGGTGCCCGGATTCTGTCTGCCTGGGGCAGCACAAAATCAAGATACACCACTGGTGTATCTACATACATTTCCTAAAAGAACAAGAACTGGACTTTATCCTGGAAGAATAAGTCAAAAAATGGTACAATAACAGTGCATAGGCAACAGTTGGTGACAAAAATATAATGTGTGGGGGTATTTTAAATTAAATCAAACAAGTGAATTGTATGAAACAGGCATTAATAACCGAGTTATTAATTATCAAACTTTATACACCTTTTTTGCTGCCTTCCATGCAAAGAAACATTCTATAATGTATTTCTTAATGACTAACAAGAAACAGATACTGTACTACTGTAAAGCGGTCTCACTGAATCCCATCAGCACAAATAGAGATATTTCCCGTACTATTGGTCAATTGCAGAGAGCTATTCCTCATCTTTAACTGGATCTGTTGGAGTTATCATGGAAACTTGTATTCTTATCATCAGCAAGCTGCTGCTCTGCTCAAGATGTGTAAGTATATGGACTTGAGTGGGTTCCTATGTAAAAGCGTGTGCGAACTTGTATACAGTTGTGTCTAAATCAGAAATAGAAAAAAATGGCGACAGGAGCTACAAAAGTCAAAATAAAAATAAAGTATATGAATCTGGAGTAATACTCCCCCTTTATTATCTCAGTAGGTTCCAATCAAAAAGTTTAAGGGGAATTATCAAAATTATATATATTAATTGAAACAAGGGATGGTGCCTACAGCTTCAAAGTACAAAAAAATAAAAAATAAAGAGAAAATAAGCTGTATAAACTAGCAGTTCAAAGTGTACCAAATAACGGACCAGAGCAGTCAAAAGGTGGTATGAAAATATAAATGTTTTTTAATAAATATAATGTGGGCATATATATTAATAATAAGTCATATGCATAGAATATGAACTAGTCTCATCAGCCACATCAAAATACTATAAAAGACACAGTGAAATTCTAAACAAATATACAAAACATCATAACAATACATAAACAACATTTAGTATAACTGGTCCTTGCCTCAAACAAACTTTGTACCATTGCCCAAGAAACAAAGATAACCCTTGTACAAATGTGGAAATACTGTAAATTAGGTTATTGAGCAAGGTATGGATTGCTTCCACTTTGAAAGAAGTAAGAGATAGCGATGACTCACAGTCCTACCATCCAGCAACCCCGGCTGGGCATTTAGGCAATGAGAGAGAGCACATATATAGTTCAGGCTATGAGTGGAATATGTTCAACTGGTGTATCTGCCAATCAGGATAATAAACAATACAGTTTATACACAGTGGTATGCAGGACTTTTATGGGGACATTACAACTCATATAATTGCATTGCTGTACCTTACAGATGCATAATCCTTTCCTGAGGTTGCATGGGCCAAAATGTAAGAATATCCTCTGTTAATGGACATGCATGATTAGGCAGAGCCACAAGCAAAGGATTTAGCCATTCAATTATGTCTATATTCTTAGCAAGGCTTACAGTAACAAAGACTGGGAGAGTGTTCCTATTGTCTCTCAGTTGTGCCAAGATGTATGGAATAATGA
This sequence comes from Pelodytes ibericus, assembly GCA_036172795.1. NCBI lineage: Eukaryota > Metazoa > Chordata > Amphibia > Anura > Pelodytidae > Pelodytes > Pelodytes ibericus. Next base: position 160,275,952 of record CM069863.1, read on the forward strand.
CGCTCTTTCCCTCCAGGCTAAATGCTTGAATGACTAGTGTGCCTTTTGGACATTACATAATTGGCTGACTTTTGTATAGAATGCTATCCCTGGACCAAAAAATGATTCTATAATAAATTGTTATACAAATGTGCTAGAGTCTATTGTGGTTCTTTTGTGTGGTTTTAGGCTGATGGCATTTGTCTGCACACAATGCACATTGGAAGAGACTGGAATGTGACTATTCATACGATCCAGACTGTACCTTGCCTATAATAATATTAGTATAGATAAAAGATTGTATGTCAGTAGCACACCACTATTCAACGTATGTTATTTGCTTTTCTGTCAAGACAAAATGTTTGTTCTCTAAGTGACCTTGATCAAGTATTTAAAAATGTGCATTGTAAATGAAATGTTATTTCTGCAAATAAACTAACTAGCACATTTCATAGGAAAGTTTACATGGGTTTATCGAGTGTTCGGGGTTGTATGGAAAAAGCTAATCTGGCCAAACCTTTAAAAATGCAAAGCATTAATATTCAATCATTTTCATGTTCATTTGCCCACATTTACAGCAGTATAATTATTCTCCATGCATACAGGCATACGTCAGAGTTATTGCGGGTTCTGTTCCGTACCACCGCAATATGTCTAATTCCACAATAAAGTGAGTCACATCAGCCAAAATGATATTGATGCTTAGAGACCATTGTAAGTGATTAATTGGTCTGATTTAAATAAAATATTGTTGATTCTGTGCAAATAGGGACATGGAATAATCAGAGACATAAAAAAAATCGATATTTGACACATCCTATCAAGAGCAATAACTGTGAAGCACAATAAAACAAGGTATACCTGTAGATTGGGGGTTATTTCTAAAAGTAAATTCTGAGGCAAGTCACCAATGGAAACCCCAGAATGGAATTTTATGAATAATCCCCATTGTAGTATATCTAAAATTTCCATGTAAGATCACACTTTATGTACACCAGTTATATGTGTATATTCACTAATATAGACGTTTGGAGTTCCATGGGGATTTTGTATCTGAAAAAAAAAGTCAGGTGTGGCAGGGAGAAGTAGGCAAGCAGAGGTGAGTAACAGCAGCTGTGAGGATAGGGAGCAGGAGGCCTGTTGGGAGCTGGACCAGTCATCAGGCCAGTAAAGGTGTGTGTGGTAATGGAGGAGGGGTTAGGCAGTTAGGAGGGCAGTGGGGGAGGGAGATCAAATCTTGATTCACCCATGAGTAGCATTGTCCCAGGAGTAAAATTCTCCCAGGATTATGATTACTTAGTTCAAATACTAACCTCCCAAAACTCCCAGAACCACCAGTTGGTTTGTGGATTCAGGATTCTGTTGGTGGGAACAACAGGACTGAGAAGGCAGGCAAAAAGTGGTAAGTAAATAGCACTTTTGTAAGTTGCATGTATTATGTATACAGATATGTATGTATGCATGTCTGTTGTTATATGCATGCATGCATAACATGCACCAACCTTTTAACTCACCACATACAATATATGTTATTTAAAGTGTTTGCATTTGTTAGGTATGTTAGACTTTATTTCACTCTTGTTTAGTATACTAATTTGAAGTAGATTGCATTGTATTCAGGAAAGGTATAGCTATGTTATGATTATGTTATATGAGTAAATGACATTACATTAATGTGTAAAGTAGTTAGCATGCAAAAAAGGCTTGAAAAGATGTCATGAAAAACTGGCATGTATTGTGATCCCACCTCTTTTTTCCTATTCCAGGTCCCACAACCTCCGGGACTCCCTAGTCTCAGCAGACGTAAGTAGTGAAAAAAACAAAAGTAGTTTTATTGCAGAGCCAAAATATGGTACTTGCCTTAGCTGTAACCAGTGCAGTAGTGCGCTCCTCTATGTAGGAAAGACCATGAGACAGATCGTGTACCTGAGTACAAAACATCTATTAGGGCTGTCCTTGCGGCAAGACCGACAAAGTACCAGTAGCTAAACACTTCAAGGAAGCTGGCCACAACGTGAACCAACTACATTTACAGGTAATCAATTGCGTACCCCCCCCCCCCCCCCCATACACACACACACACCCAGGAGAGGAGGTAGCAAGGAAAAAAATATCAAACAAAAAGAGCTGAAATGGATTAATATCCTAGATAACATTTCACCTAGGGGCCTTGATGAAGACTATGATTTAATACATTGTCTCTAATTATCTGATCTTACTCTGTATCTGTTCCATTACATTTAACTTATTCTATTACTGGACTATCCATTTAGTATATCTGTCTTTCTAATTTGTTGCTATCCACATGTCCTTCCCTTAAATTTTTTTCATCCATTTTTTTCTTTATGTGCCCTGGCTGTCCCTACATCCCCCTGGATTTCATTCCCTGTATTTGATTTCGCTTCATCTTTTTCATTTTTTATTCTTTACATTTACACTTTTTCATTTGTCCCATTTTTCTCATTTTTATTTTTATTCTTATATTTTTATTTTTATATTTATTTTTATTTTTATCTTTATTTTTGTATCACACCATTTCTGTCCCTACCATTCTATGCCATGTCTATATCTTTCCCTCTACTTGTGCTCTAACTTCAGCTGTTTGGATCCTCACAATGGAGGATCATGTCACAGCCACACCTCCGGTCACGCCCCCTGGGTGGACCTTCCAATCACAGGTTGATGTTTACAATATGATGCACCCCCGGGAACAAGCATTTAAGGCCCGTTCAGCTCACAGCATGACATTGCCCAAAGAAGGAGATCCAATCCGAGTGTGCCACCCCATGTCCCCATTCCTCTGCCTGTTTAAACTCTCATTTACTGTTTCTGCATCACCCCTTGGAGCCTTAGCTGATTTTCATGGACTTTTGTGTGCCTCCCCACCACACTTTTTTTAGTTTGATTTTTCTTCTTTTTTTCTCCAATATATACATTTTTTTTCTCCCTTATATATTATTCCATGAACCGTCATTACATTGTTATATTACTAATAAAAATATATATTTATATACAAACTATCATTGTCCCCTCAAGGGGGACACAGTTTCTCCTGGTCTAGATATATCACTACACGATTTCACCAATAAAAAAGGTGTTGAATATTCTATACCTACAGTACACTGGAAGCACACTTGTGTTCTTTTGGTTGTATATATTGTATATGTGTGTGATTTAGGGACTCACTGCCTAAGTGCTGCTTAAGTTGTGATTACAGTGCTGGGTTCACCGTTGTTTTTTTTTTATCAGTGTGCATGTGTGCTTTTTTGGATATATTTTGGTTTTTCACATATATGTTCCTTAGGAGAGAGCACATAAGCAGTCCATGGTTTTTGTACCTGAAACTATCCCTCTAACTTTATCTTTAGCTAGTAGTTCTAATCCCTCATTTTGTTCTTCTAATATTTAGGTTGTGTTGCTTAACTAGATAGATACTAACCATAGAATTATAGAACAAATGTGGATCCACAGCATCCCGCAGCCACTGCTATTGTACCATCTGCTCATTCGTTTGTGGAGTCACCTGTTTTGGAATCCATTCTTGTGCTCCAAGTGCAAGAACAGTTTGATAGATTATTTGGACTGATTTCATTCAGAAGGTAAGAAGAGATAGATTAACATTCCCACATGTTGGGGATGATGGAGAGTTGCGAGAGTCAGCTGGCCTCTGGAACCAAAATCTTATCACACATTTGGTTATTTAATGAAGAACATTCCAACTGGTGATTAATTTGGGAACAAGAGACCTGATTTTTCCCAAAGTTTGAGCCCTGAGATTTGGCTGGCCTGGGACTTGATGACCAATATAACAGTTAGTGGCAGTGCAGTGTAGCAAGCCAAATTAAAAGCAGTGTCTACCTTTAAATATAAATGTATATAGGTAACCTATATTTTTTACACTGTATAGTTAATTGAATGCGTTTGTGTATGATCCAATGATAACACTGTTAATTATATTGAAAAAATAGTACAAATGTGAAAAAAATGTTGATTAAGTTAATTGTATAGGTAGAAGGGGACTGTTGTATAAGTTTTTTTTATATGAACCAGGTATAAAAATATAAAATATACTAACATTCAGAATCATACTGCAAAGGAATGGTACCACTTTGGGGCCTGTAGCCGGGGAAGCCACACAGCAGGAATGTTTCACCCAAACCACTTTTGCCCCAAAAGTTGGGACCTGAGGTTTGGCTTGTCTGGGACTTGGATGTTCCCAAGTGATGATCCCATGTAACAGTTAATGGCTTAGCAGAGTAGTAAGGCAAAATACATACAATGTACCTTTAAACAGAAAATGCAGCAGACACAGGACTTAAATTTAGCTGAAGATTGCAGCAGTTTGGAGACTATAGACCAGAGCTTGAAATTAGCTGATGATATTTGTAGATAAGTATGACAATGTCAATGGAGAAGAACCCTGGGAAATTATGCAAATTAATTGTACAGGACATGTATGGGCGAGGGGGAGGCAAGAGATGACTGACGGGGGCTGGGGGAGGGGCTTCAAGGGGGAGTTGATAAAAGCCCTGGAGCCTCTCTCCCCAGCAGCCATTTTAATCTGTAAACGCACCTGGTAGCAATTTTCTGCAGCTCTGGTGTTTCATTCACGGCCCAGGCATGGAGATTGAGGCAATGCTCGCTGCCCTGAGGGCTGAGGCTCTTACAGATGGTGGCAGACGTTTGAGGCAGCAGTTTGCAGCGCTGCAGGCTGCTACGCCCGCGGTGGCATCGCCTCCCGCGGGTCCTCGTGGCGAGGCGCGGCGGGTGTCCCGCCCGCCCGCTCGACTGAGCCCGGATGCCGGCTCCATCCAGCCTCATCGGAGCAGGAGCGGAGCTGGGCGAAGGAGCGGCCTTCGCCCGTCGGCCACGCGGCCCGCTGCGTCCGGCGGCGGGCCTGCTAGTGCAGCCACGCGACCGTCCCCGGTGGCTAGTGGGAGCGGGGATCGCAGGCCGCGCCCCTCCCCTCGGGGTTTGGAGCGCGACGGACGGAGGACATCCAGGGCTGTGACCAGGTCCGGTACAGCCCTGCTACCTTCCCCCCCGCGTCCGGATGCGGGGCCTAGCAGGAGGAGGAGCACGGATCGGCAGGCCAGGGTGGTGAGTAGGCCTCAGGGCCGAAAACGGGGGTCCCTGCGATTACCCTCCCGGGCGGGGGGCAGTGGGGAGGCTGTGGGCAGCTGCAGTGGGTCTTCTGGGGATGAGGATCCGGCCCTGGGTCTCTTACTGCCCCCTACCCCGTCCCCTACTCCTACCCCTGTGACTACTTACCAGGTTCCCTTGGCTGGGCTTCTCTCTCCTCCTGATCTGGCATTGTACTCACCTGTCTCTCCTTCACAGGCTCCAGCTACTAGTGCTGTGCCACTCTACGTCCCCCATCCTGCTTCCCAGGTTGCGGGTGATTCAGCGGCCTCCCGGGCCTCCACGCCGGCTCTGGGCGCGGTTCAGGGAGACACTGGTGAGTCCACGGGGCAACCTTTGGCGGGGTTTTCTGGGGTGGGTGGGGGGGGGGCTACCGTTTCTCCTGCTAGTCAGCCTTGGGTGGATTTGTTGCAATGCTTGCGGGGGGCGATAGAGCAAGTGAGCCGGGTGGCTGGGCCTTCTGGTAGTGCGGCCCTGCAGGGCATCGATAGTACGATGGGCAGCGTGTGGGGTTCCACGGGGGGTTCACCGGGGGTGGTTTCTGGTTTACCGGGCACGGCGGGGGTCCCACAGTCCCCCTTATTACCGCCCCCTTTGTTGCTGCCGGCGGCCACTGCTGCGGCGCTCCCTGCGGTTCCCTTGTCAATGCCTAGTACATCGGCGGCACCGAGTACGTCGGCGTCAATGGTTGGGGCGGCTGATTTGACACACCCTGTTGCACCGATGGCGCATGGGGCCGCGTATTTATGTTGGTCGGGCCCCTTAGGCCTTCACCTTAAACCGGAGGTAAGGGAGCGTATTTGGAAGGGCGAGTATGTGGAAATTTATTCGCTCCTCCCCATGGAGGACGTTCCTCCTCCTGAGAAGGAGTTGAAGGATGCCGAGAAAGAAAAGGAGAAGTACCGTTATCGCAAAATCCCAAAGAATTATGGGAATTGGATTCGGGCTTTCTCCATCTTGGCCAGCGTCATTGGGGAGAAATCCCCTGAAAAATGTTGCTCCTTGTTTTGTTACCAGGATCAAATCTGGAATGCGTGTAGGATTTATGGGGGTCTCAGCTGGTGGCGCTATGATGAGCAATTCCGGCAACGGATTGCTTTACGGCCTACTTTGAGTTGGGATCAAATGGACGTGGGGCTGTGGCTGGCCATTATGACCCGGCCAGCCTCGCATCAGGGGGGTTTGACGTCCTTTCTCGGGGGGGTCGGGGGACTGGGTTCGCCCTCTCCCTCGGCCACGACCCAACGACGACCGGGAGGGTGCTGGCAATTTAATGAGGGTCAGTGCAAGTTTGGCGCCGGTTGTCGCTTCAAACATGAGTGTTCCGGTTGCGGGGGTAGCCACCCCGCCACCCGGTGCTTTAAGCGTCAGAGAGGTGGGGACAAGTGTGACGTGGGCGGAAAGGGGGATGACGCCGGTGGACGTCGGGGCAATGCGCCCATGGCTAAGCCGGTATAGGAATCGTAGGGCGGCGGACATTTTGTTGCACGGGTTTGAGTTTGGTTTCAGGATCCCCTTTCAGGAGCGGGAGGTTTGTTTGCGGTTGCGTAATTTACGTTCGGTGGCTGAGCACCCCGAGGTGGTGCGGGATAAGTTGGCTAAGGAAGTGGCTCTGGGCCGTATGGCGGGTCCTTTTGATTCGCCCCCGTTGGCCGCTTTACGGGTTTCTCCCCTGGGGGTGGTTCCCAAAAAGGAACCGGGAAAGTTCCGGCTGATCCAGCATCTGTCTTACCCCTATGGGGAGTCGGTTAACGATGACATTGATGCAGAATTGTGCCGGGTGTCTTATGCGTCCTTTGATTCGGCGGTTCGGATGGTGAGGGCGGCAGGGGCTGGTGCGTTGATGGCCAAAACCGATGTGGAGTCGGCCTTCCGGCTTCTTCCGGTTCATCCAGACTGTCATCACCTCCTCGGGTGCCATTTTGAAGGGAAGTTCTACGTTGACTTGTGCCTTCCCATGGGTTGTTCTATTTCCTGTTTTTATTTTGAGTGCTTTAGCACCTTTTTGGATTGGGTAATCAGGGAGGAGTCCGGGTGCAACTCAGTGATGCACTACCTGGATGACTTCCTGCTGGTGGGTCCCTCGGGTTTGCAAGTCTGTGGCCATTTGCTGAGGACGGCCCAGGTGGTTCTGGCTTCGTTTGGGGTCCCATTGGCGGCAGACAAAACGGAGGGCCCGACTACCTGTATTTCATTCCTGGGCATTGAGATTGACTCCCTGGCCGGGGAATGCCGGCTTCCTCAGGATAAATTGTTGGGCCTTAGGGCGGACATTTCTAAGGCTTGCGGCTTGAGAAAAATTCAGCTCAGGGCGTTGCAATCTTTATTGGGGAAGCTCAACTTTGCCTGTAAAATTATGCCAATGGGCAGGGTGTTTAGCAGACGTCTGGCGGGGGCTACGGCGGGGGTGTGCCGGCCGCACCATTATGTCAGGCTCACTCGGCCCCTAAGGGATGATCTGGCGGTGTGGGATGATTTTTTGAGCAGGTACAATGGACGGTCGTTGTGGCAGGCTCCGGAGGTGTCCAACGCAGATCTCCATCTGTACACGGATGCCTCAGGATCCGTGGGCTACGGGGCAATTTTGGGGTCCCAGTGGTCTGCCGAGACTTGGCCCCCGTTCTGGGGTTCGGGGTGCCTGACAAAGAATTTAGCTTTTTTGGAGCTATTTCCTATTCTGGTGTCAGTGGTCCTTTGGGGAACTACGTTACGGGATCGCAGGGTGGTCTTCCACTGTGACAACATGGGAGTGGTGTTGGCGGTGAATAACCTGACGGCTTCTTCCCCGCCGGTAGTTCGGCTGTTGCGGCTTCTGGTCCTTAACTGCCTTGATTTTAATGTGACCTTTCGTGCTGTTCATATCCCTGGGGTGCATAACGTAATTGCGGATGCACTTTCTCGTTCGCAGTGGGCAACGTTCCGGGCGGCAGCACCATGGGCGGACCCGGAGGGTATCCCGTGCCCGTCGACGCTGTGGGACCTTGGGTTGGGCGAATAGCACAGTGGGTTAGCCAGTCTGTCGCTGGATCCACATGGAAGCGTTACGGTAAAGTTTGGGGGGAATGGTTGGATCTGGAGTCGGCTCGTGGGGGTTTTAGGGATGATGGGGCTCGCTTGGAAGGTTTACTGTGGTTGTTGTGGCATTGGGACGCGGCTGGCTTGTCGCCCGCGGCAGTAACGGCACGGATGTCAGGCCTCAGTTTCTGGTTCAGAGCTTCTGGGCTACGGGACGTGACTAAGGAGTTTCTAGTGCGTCAGGCGTTGAAGGGTTGGAGGAGGGGCGTTCATTCCGTGGATTACCGTAAACCGGTGTCCGGGGCTTTGTTGCTGGGCCTGTGCCACATACTGCCGGTGGTTTGCCACTCGCCTTTTGAGGTGGATCTGTTTCGGTTAGCCTTTTCCATGGCATTTTTTGGAGCTTTGCGTATTGGGGAATTGGTTAGCCAGGCAAAAACGAAGCCAGGGGGTATACTGGCGGCTGATATGGTGCGGGAACCTGGTCTGGTGAGGTTTTTGATCAGGCGCTCCAAGACGGATGTACTTGGGGTTGGAAAGTGGGTCTCCCTGCGGGAAGTCCCCGGTTCTATGGTATGCCCGGTGGCTTGTTTTGACCGGTACGGTTTGGTCCGACCGGTCGGTTCCAATTCATTGCTGGTGCACGCTGATGCGACTCCTTTGTCTAGATTCCAGTTTATCAGGGTCTTCCGGATGGCAGTCGAGGCCCTGGGCCTTCCAAGCCGGGAGTTCGGGGGTCACTCGTTCAGGATTGGCGCTGCGTCTGAGGCCGCAAGGCTGGGTTATGCTGAGCGGGCTATCAGGCAGATTGGGCGGTGGGAATCCCGCAGGTTTCTATCTTATGTCCGTCCGGCTGGTCTGATCTCAGTTTCCTCTGCTTTAAATTCACAGATGTTGCGCCTAGGAGGGTGTGGCTTATAGGCCACTCGTACATATTCTGGGCACGGAGTCGGGCTGCCGTGCGACCTGGGGGAGAGTGCCTGGGCTTTTCGGGAGCCGTGGCGGACGTTCGGTGGTTCGGGTTCCGGGGTATGCGGTGGGTACGCTTGTTACCCGAGGTGGTTCAGTTGTCTCGGCGGTTGGGGCCCCCTGATATTTTACTTATTCATCTGGGGGGCAATGATCTGGGTTCGGTCCCTGTGTGGACCCTGGGGGATACCATAAAAAGGGACCTGGCGAGGCTGCTGGTGCTCTTTCCTGGTGTGTCGCTGGTGTGGTCAGAGGTGGTGCCACGTAATTATTGGAGGTGTGCGCTCAATCAGAGGGCGCTGGAACGGAGCCGGGTGAAATTGAATAAACGAGTGTCTCGTTTTGTGTTGAGTGTGGGGGGCGTGACTATACGCCATAGGGTTTTTGAGTCCGATGCGGCTCGGTATTTCAGGAGTGATGGAGTTCACTTAACTGAGGTGGGCCTTGATCTGTTTAACTTGGCGTTGCAGGATGGTTTGGAACAGGCCATGGCGGTGGTGGTGGGTGGTCCCCGCTGATTTAAGGTGTTAAACGAGCGGGTCTGTGGCGGGGGTTGGCTGTCCTTGCCAGTAGGGGATATGTTTTGGAAAATGGAGTTGGAGTTATTACAAGGAGAATGGTGCTCGGGTCCTCCCCTTAACCTTAAAAGCAACATGGAAGTTGTTTGTAGTTGACGTGCCCACTGAGCTAAGTGAGTCGGCTAGTGGTAAGCATTGTGGGAGAGATGGGCCAGATGGAGTTATGGCATCTCAAGGGACGAGGAGGGGAGGCGAGCTTATGGATTCTGGATTTGGTTGGAAAAAGGTGGCCATATATAAATATATGGGTGGAAGTGGAAAATGGTTTTACTGGCAAGAGCTTAGTCAATTTGTCAGGCTGTATTCTGTTTTATACATAAAAGTATTAAAGGATGGTGGTGGTTTATACAGCCTGACATGTGTTTAATAAAGAAGTGCTGTGGCCTTGTTGTACCATCACAAGTCTCGTGTCCATTATTGGGGGGAACATGGGCTGGTATGGTTATGGGGGATTTTGGGGTTATGGTATGTCTCAGGAATCGGGCATCTATCCCCTCTGCATACATACAAGAACCCTGGGAAATTATGCAAATTAATTGTACAGGACATGTATGGGCGAGGGGGAGGCAAGAGATGACTGACGGGGGCTGGGGGAGGGGCTTCAAGGGGGAGTTGATAAAAGCCCTGGAGCCTCTCTCCCCAGCAGCCATTTTAATCTGTAAACGCACCTGGTAGCAATTTTCCCACCCTCCCTCCCTATGTTTATGTGTTTTCTATGTATTAACTTTCTTTTGTCGCAGCAGGCGGGGGTTGGCTGTCCTTGCCAGTAGGGGATATGTTTTGGAAAATGGAGTTGGAGTTATTACAAGGAGAATGGTGCTCGGGTCCTCCCCTTAACCTTAAAAGCAACATGGAAGTTGTTTGTAGTTGACGTGCCCACTGAGCTAAGTGAGTCGGCTAGTGGTAAGCATTGTGGGAGAGATGGGCCAGATGGAGTTATGGCATCTCAAGGGACGAGGAGGGGAGGCGAGCTTATGGATTCTGGATTTGGTTGGAAAAAGGTGGCCATATATAAATATATGGGTGGAAGTGGAAAATGGTTTTACTGGCAAGGGCTTAGTCAATTTGTCAGGCTGTATTCTGTTTTATACATAAAAGTATTAAAGGATGGTGGTGGTTTATACAGCCTGACATGTGTTTAATAAAGAAGTGCTGTGGCCTTGTTGTACCATCACAAGTCTCGTGTCCATTATTGGGGGGAACATGGGCTGGTATGGTTATGGGGGATTTTGGGGTTATGGTATGTCTCAGGAATCGGGCATCTATCCCCTCTGCATACATACATGCTAGGAGAATGTTCAGGTAAAGCCAAAATCAGTTCACAAATCATGTAGTCAGACAAAGCCAGGAGATCAGCACAGGATGGGTAATCAGAGTCAGGATCATACATAGGAATCAGAAAACAACACCAAAAATCAGGGTACACAGAGAACCACAATCAGGTGCAGGACAGTTGACAAGCAGGCTTTTAAGTTGGCACCTCTCAAGCTTCGTCCTCCTGTGCACCATCACCAACACCACCATCAACTCACAGAGTAGCGACCCCGCTCTGGTTAGTACTGAGCTGGCTACCAAGTGCAGTTCTTTTGATTTTGGCACACAATAGATCTGTTATTCAAACTGACAGTGGTACTGCGCATGCACTGATTTTCTGCACATCGACAGTATTCATCCCCTATTTGGGACTGCCCTGGATAGTTGGGCGAAAAGTAATGGTGGTAAGCTTACATATGCAAATAAAGCTGTATAGTTCATGCACTACTTAAACTTGGTATACATTCCTCACATTGAATTACAATTCAACTGGGAACGAGCATATCAAGGGAATTGAGTTGAGACATTTAAGATTTCAGCCTTCTTTGCAAAGAATGCTTGTTAGGTAATTTATGGAAATGCATTTTTTAGAAGCAATACATTGTTTCAGTATAGCCAGTATACACAGCATTGTTTTATATAAAAAAGAAAACTTTCTGGCTTCAAATACAATAATTAAACTGCAAAACATGTTTCATGAAGGAATAACACTACTTAATATTATGTTCAGATTTCAAAATATGTTTTCTCAGGCTCCTGGGGAAAGTGATACAACTTACTATACTGTTCAGAATCTCATTTAATTGTGGTTTTAGGGAGAAATACTGATTCTCTTTATCTGGGGTCAGAATGGAAATTTCCTCAGGACACCAAATGTGCCATGGGGGACCATTTAATTTTTTTTAAAACTACATCTGTAATAAAAAGACTAATGAGCCTACTGGGATATCTGAATTCTGAGCTAGGTGACCAATGCTACAGGACATGTCTTTATATTGTTATATCTTCTAGTAATATGTCGGTTTTTCATCGCCTGGAAAGTACAGACCTTATTTAGAGAAAAACCTTCAACTTGTTGGAGGCAATACATTATTGCAATCTGTAAAAGTTCAGTTGGGAATCGTTGTTTATCATAAAAAGTGAATTGCTCACTAAACAGCAAATTGTGGAGGATTGACAACCAAGTTGCAAAACTCAAGGCAAAAATGCCAAGTTCGAAAAAGTAGACATACTCACATATCTTGGACTTCCTTTTGAAGATAGTTGTTAATTTACCACAATTCTCTGTTTGTGGGGTGAAATCCTTATTCTTGTTCTATGGTTTATATGGATATAATTTTCACGTTATGTTTATATAACAGTTAAAGGACCATTATACGTTCACAAAAAAGGAATTTAAACACATTAAACCTCACACTTTAAACATTTTTGTTTGTTTATCGGATACTCTTTTTGTACACTTTCTCCAAGGGTTTGGTCCACCCTGTTGGGTCCTAGTCTAATCTTTATAAATGGGCATTCACAGCATTTTAAGGGAACCAATCATAGGGATCCTATACAGAAAAATCTAATGAGCATATGCACAATGTCAATGATACATTCAAATGCAGTTTGATTACCATGATTCTGTGTGGAGAGTCAAAAACACTCACTGTGCATGTATACTACAGGTGCATACCGAGTGCACACACACAACATTCACATGGGGAATTGCTGGGCACACATACTGAAAATATTAGCATTTCAAGGATAATTATCATACTTTGAATGTTGTTTTTTTAAAGGACTTAATTAAAAGATGGCATCAAGAGTAGACGTTTTATACTGAAATGCTTTAATGAAAGAATACAAATAAAGTGCATTATTGAGCCCTCTTTACTCCATATAGCGCTACCAGGAGGCAGTCTTTTTGTTTAGGGTGGAACAATAGTGGGTGCAACAGGTGCAATACACCTGTGTCAGTCCCTTTAGTGAGTCCATGGAAGAGGCTCTGTCCGGTATCATAGCCATAATTAGCAGTATTGCCCTAGGGCAGGACCTTTAACAATCTTTTTTTCTCCACTGGATGGGGGAGATGTCTCATTATCAAAGAGGCAAGTCCTTAATTTCCATCTGAAAGTAGGCTAGTCTGCTGTTGTTCATTAGAGTAAGGAAAAGTAAAAAATAGAAAAGAGAAAAAATTAAAATAGAGAAAAAAGCTGCTAGATAGCACCTAAAGGTGGTTCCCAGGACCCCAGAAGAAAAAGAGATGTGGTAAAGATTAGGTGCTAGCACTTACAAGGTGTGACTGACCTACTACCATTAAATTAAAATACATTTAATAATACAAATGCAAAATACAGTAAGATACAGTCAATAAAGTCAGCCGGTTTATAAAATGAAGCTAGCTTGATGGGGCTCCTAATGGAAGAACACCTGATACATTTCGCACTAGGCTTCTTCAGAAGTGTGAACAGGAGCTTAGCCTCTGGTCTTTGAGTGCTACACGTAAAAGTGTTATCTTCGTTACACTAATGATCTGTCTAATCAGACTGAATAGTGACAAGTTGGTCAAGCTACTTTTTTTTTTAATAAACCAGTTGATTTTATTGACTGTATCTTACTGTATTTCATATTTGTTAGCCTGTACCAAACTATATACAAACCACTATTAATTCTATAGTGTATTTTCCCACCCTTTACACTGTCATAAAAATATTTCTAGATAAGTACTGAATCATGTAAAGAAAAATAAATACATCTGTCTTGCCAGTTTTTTTTTTCTCTTAAAAACTATAGTGTGATATATTGATTGTTGTTGCTGTCTGTAGCAACTGCCCCACCTATCTCTCCAAGCCCTCCATATCGGATGTCACTAAATGCACATGCCCCTGTAAAAAAAAAAAATGTCAATTTAAATCTACAAGAGAACTGTAAATTGTTTTAAAAAGTAAAAATAAATGCATTTGCAAGTCCCTTTTTCTATTGAAAATGCTTTTGTCTACCATTTTATTGTTGCGCCATCAATTGTGGAAATAGCAAGATCTTACATTCCACTTTGTCTATTGTGCATACTGCGCCATTGGGGTTTTTATTCTGTTTTTTTTTTTTTAGAGCCATGGAATAAGGAATATATTTGATGTGATGGGCCTTCTCCTTGCAGTTTGTGAGTGTATATACATTCAATTCTATTGAATGCAGCTGTTTTACACTATGCTTGTTAATGTTTTCTCTTCACATATGCAGGTACCCTTTTTGTGTTCTATTCCTGTAAGTAAAATCTAACAGTTTATTAAATGTTTGCACTAAACATTCTGACTTTGATTCCAGTTTGCCACAGCTCAATGTGAACTGCAAAAAGTGCTTACTGTTATGTAAACTAACATTCGGTTGCCAGCTGGTTTTATTGACAGTTGGCACATGTGCCGAAATAAATACAGTCTTGGACAACAAAGATGACTAACGTTTTTAATTATTTCTGCATCCATCACTTCTCTCTTATTAAAGATAGTGATGCCTCTAGCTCTTAATGGATATCGTTTTATCAGCAAATCCTTGTCATAAAAACCCTGGAATACTTCCCATGGGAAAAGTTAATCTTGAAAATAACCTTAGAAAAGATTGAATAGAGCTTGAAATGTGATCAAATTAGCTGACATCGGCAGAGAAACTGATTAGACCCCAGTCTTTACTTTTTAGGAAATTATTTAACTTAACATATGTTCTTGTGTCATGTTCATGACTTTCTCTGGGCTTCCAAGACTAAACTATAGATACACTGACCTTTTAGTGAACATGCCTTACAGAGGAAAGAAGATAATGATAATTTCACAGTTTTTGCAGTGTATTTGTCTAGCTAGCCTTTAATATTAAAGAGCATCCATAGAAAATGAATCACTATGTGATAGAGAAAAAGGTTTAGATTTGTGCCTATACACAAAGCAAAAGTAATTGTGATGATTTTTTTTTTGACAAGTTACATTAATTAATTATATTTTAGCCTAAGGGGATTAATAAAACTAGTTTGAGCATGGAAAAATAGAATTATGTAATTGTTTTTATTAACATAATAATGCTATATCAATAAGAATGTGTTTTTGTTGACTTGGATAACTCCATCCCATGGGCAGAACTGGGACTGTGAGGGGGAGCGAGATAATAAAAAAAGGGGTAAAGGCACAATGCTTAATTTTGGTAAAATAAATGCACAGGGCCTCGATTTCCCACAGAAGAGATCGATCCTACTGCATTGTCTGTAGAAAGAGAAAATTAATATCTGTTACATTCAGGAGACCCACTGGCGTATGCTAGATAAGATCAAAATCAAATCCAGTACTTATCCGTATTCTGTCATAGCCTCACTTAAAGAAAAAGAAAAAAAGAGATAGTGGCGATCGTCTTCTCAAAAGATTTAGAAGTCAAGACCAAATATGTGGAGAGAGATCTGGAGGGGAGGTATATAATAATGGTAGGGGAAATTAACGTCAAGATGATGACTTTGGTGAATGAGCTGAATGGTTCCCCAGACCGATACATAGTTAAAGTAATGGGAAAGATATTGCAGGTCAGGCAGGAGGTACTGGTTTGGAATGGAGACTTTCACTGTGTGCTTGACCCCCTCCTCGATAAGGTGACCCTTTCTGTATCATTAAGGGTAGGCAGGTGTTTAGTAACTTAAAGAGATTTCAGAGTATTCTGGAGAAGGAAGCCCTATATGATGTGTGGCAAATTTGTCATACTTCAGAGAGGGATTATACCTGTTTTTCAAAAACTCACTCTGCGTATTCAAGAATCAATCTGTTTACAGGAGATCCAGGGTTGAGGGCCCAGGTAAAATCAGTTAGAATGGGGTTAAAAAACCTTGAAAAAATAAGGGCAGATTGGAGATTGAACGATTCCATCCTAAAGAGACAGAAAGATGTGGAATACATAAGATTTACAACAGATCAGTATATTCAGGAAAATAATGTAGACGGGATGTCGGCACCGACCCTGTGGTGTGCATACAAAGCAATGGTGAGGGGTCACCTTATCAGGCAGAGAGTACAGAGAGTACAACCCAAGAGAAGAGATGGCACGAGCCTATCAAATCTGTATATTGCCCTTCATCAGTATAATAGAGAAAAAAAAGTAAACCCCACTAGACAATTAATAAATAAAATATCTGAAATTAGAGATAAGATTAATAAAATACTTATGGAAAAAGCCACATGACATCATATTATAAGGCTTGAAATTAAAGAGCATATAAATAAATATAAATAAAATAGTACAGGGCGGTATTTATTTTGCTTAATTAGTTTGGGCAAGCCTTTAACGACTATTACTAAGCTTTCTATAATCTTCCAAACTCAGAAAGTAAATCCAAAGAATACTTGGCCAGCCTTTCTCTCCCAATGCTGGTGGAAGAAAAATGAATGCAACATTTCACAAATTGAATGCAAGGGAGCCTTGGTATGAGCTAGAGGTAGCAGAACTTACGGGATATCGGGAGCTGGTGGTATTTTTCTGAATGCCAAAGGTAAAACTAAAAATAGCCCTGGGGGAAATGAATCGCACAGCTCTATAGCACATCTTGACAAACTGGCTGATTATTAAGAAGAGATTGGGTTTGGAGGAGAAGGTTATGCCCTATCTACCAATCTCTATAAGAATGGTTAGATGATGGTTAGAGAATATTGACCTGAGGTCATGGAGAGAAAGAGGAATTTGAAAAGTAGAAGATCTTATAGAGGGGAAAACATTAATTCATTTGTGGAACTACAAGAAAAGTTTGGGTTACCAATTTCAGAATGTTTCCCATATCTGAGAATTAGAAACTTCCTACAAGATAAATTAGCTATAGAATATGTGAGCCTATACCCTTTTGAATACAATAATGAAATATATGAACTACAAACATTTGGTATCAAGAGCCACAGAAATTATACAAATGACTAACGTCAGTGACCCCTCCACCTGCAATTAAAAAAATGAGAGAAGACCTGAGCATAAAGATACAATACAGGAGTGGTCCCATTATGCCAGCTGAGTATCATGGGAAGTGTGGTCAAATAGCAGCAGGAATGTACTGTACTCTCTGTGGCATCAAACAACCTGTCAGCCCCATCTTAGCCATCCAAAAAGCTTATATGGGCAGTCTTAACAGCTCAAATAGCCTGTCAGTGTCATCTTAGCTCTTTAAATAGCCTCTCTGTGTCATAGTTCCTCTGGTAGTACAGTGGCTCCTCCTCCTTCTCTTCCTGCCCCCACTACCTTGCATTATTAAGAGCACTGGGTCACATGATCTCCTGGTGCTTTAACAGCAAGGTCAGAAAGAGGAGGAGGAGTCTGTGCTTGGAGGTATCGCGCAGACTCCACTGTCCAGCATTGCCCCTCTGCCTCCAGACCTGCATTGGCGCAGCCTGCCCCACTGGTTATATATAAAATCCTTTCATAGATTCTTTTAACTGATTTAAAATGTAATTTTTTTCTGCAGTGCAATACAATTTGACCAATAAATAATAATATAGTATGCAAGCAGATCCCTTAATTTACAGCAGACTGTATACTTTATGTTTGCCATTGCCTACTATGAGAATCAATAATTATAAGTTGAATTAACTTTTGCACATATTAAAAGCAGTATATTTGTAACTCATATGGTACATTTTCCTGCCTTCCAACATAATGCGCAAGTGGCATCTTGTGCATGAGCCTTACAAATCCATTTGTACCCAAAATAGTCTTGGGAGACAGGTCCAATGTGGATTCCATCATGTGGAACATTGTCTGGCGATGGAGAAGAGCACTGACGTGTGTACTCTCTCAATGTGTGTTGATTCTACAGCTTGTCAGGTATAAAAAGGAAATTATCGATTTTAAAAAAGTAACCTATTATATGAATATTTGGATCATAATATCAAAAGAAAACTTATTATTGGTTTAAATAAAAAAAAAAATGTAAAAGGAGTTTATTACGCCGAGGGTTTGTATATACATACAGAATATATTATGAGCATTCAAGCCTCTGCTATAGAAACTGATCTTGACTGTTTGGTTGTTTATTTAATTGTACTATAATATTACCGCCTTGTGATTTATGAGTCTATTTTTCTCTCTGCATTTTCTCTTTACGTTGTATTTGTTCATTACACTTTAAAAGTTCTGTGCCACCTACACACAACACAAACTGAGAGCTACATGTTATGCAAAGAAAATGAAAGCACATCTGCCAACATCTTGTACATGAGTAGTTAAAAGACTTAAAATTAATAAAACAAAACAGAAATGTTTTAGGGGTTTTTTTATGCTGTAAAAATGCAAAAACCAAGCATTCAACCAATCAGTGTAATCTCTTCAGGACTTGTGATTACATTTAATCAGGCCCACAATAATATGAATAATTATATTTGTGCAAAATTTGTATTTTCAAAAGTGTAAACGATGAGGTTTGTAATGTTATCATTAGTTTTAAAAAAAGCATTTGTTCAGTGAACAGTGAATATTAAGTTAGTAATACATACAATGTTAGTAGGTAATTAGGCAAAATAATTATGTAATAAATAAAGTGTTGCTTTTAGGGCCCATGTAAAAATACTTTATTTGGATACCAAACTAACAATCGGTTATCCTAGCAGGTCCACAAAATATAGCTAGTCAATGTCCTAAAAAGAGCCAAACACGTGTCATATATACAAAACGTCCTTGAATGGAATTACTCTAGTCAATCAAGCATAGTTAGTTTTTCAATGTAAGGCACTATATTAGCAAGATTGTTTCATGTTGAGGTCATCCGTTCTGAAAGGTGAGGAAACATCCTGGTATAAATATGTTGGCAGAAGCATCAGGCCGTTACAGCATATTAGAAGTATCAACAATGGCTGTGAGAAACACAGTGTACCGTTACATTAAACAAAAAATGCATAATAAAAAAAGAAGGTTAGGGGAGACTGAAATTAGTGAAAGATTTACCCTAAATAGGTTACATTTATGTGGTGTCAATTTTGTTTTATGAAATTTTGACTTTCAACTGTGTCATTTCTTTGGTTCAATGCCTCTTATTATTATACAAGACTATACAGTGTACAGAAACACCATGCCATTAAAATATTTATGTAATAGTTATTGCCCTACCTTTTAATATATTGCACAGTTGTTCCTACCTTAATTATGTATGACTGCACCTGATATTGTACAAATAAATGGGACCTGTTTCAACCTTTTTTATATTTTATATTTTTATCTGATTATTTCAATTATTTTTATCTATTAATATAGACTTTTTAATAATACGAATTTAAATGTATATGTTTTTATATAATGAAGAGTAGATTTCTCTTATGAATATATACTATATAATATAGAATTATAATAATGGACATAGATTTGAAATAACATTTATTCACGTTTGTTTATGTTGTGTAAATTTATATATATTTTTATATATGGCATACTGCAGAAGACCAACAATTGGATGGCTAACATTGCCTATCAGAGGCGGCTCCAGACTTTGTGAGGCCTTAGGTGAAACTCGAACATGAGACCCTCATGGACACTCATGATTAAAAAAAAACAGATATGCAAGCGATAATAAAAATGTACTGTATAAATAGTATATTTTAAGACCAGCCATAAATCCCAGAAATTAGGTATTCACCACTCTACAAATATCTATAAACAAAAGCTCTTGGTATAGCACACACTTACACACTCACATATACTATGTGTGTATATCGGATCAGCATATGAGTGTGTATGTGTGTGCTAGTGTGTGTATCTGATCAGCATATGAGTATGTATCAGTGGAGGATGCTCCATATGTGCATCCGCACTGTGTATTTCTGGGGTTTGTGTGATCATTCATTTGCTGATCAGATACACACACATCACAGCACCACATTGCAGCACCCACAGGGCCATCTGTGTGCCCAAACAGCTCGTCAGGGCCATTATTGTGCCCACAGTCATTGTTACACAATAATCACATTAAGTCACAAACACAGACACCCACACTCAGCCAGCACAAGGTGCATGGTGGTATTTTTACACTTTCCATGCACTAATTCTACCACCAGCCTTTGTCAAACTTTGTGGTAGTAATTTTTTTGTGTTTTTTTTTCACAAACCTTGTACTTCAGACATGAATTCACAGATTTTGGAATGTGTCACTGCCAAATAACACCCTAATAAGTGTTCAGCAACATCTCTTGAGTACAGGGATACCACCCATGCATAGGTTTGTTGGGTTGTTTGGGTGTTAAAAGGCCAAATTTGGTAGTTGCAGTTTTTGGTTTTCCAAATTAAAATTTTGACATGCAGACCGCCTGCACCCATGTCCCATTTGGGACATATTTGAAACCAGCCAGTGCATTTTACCCCATCAACCCATATATTTTTTAAAAGAAGACACCTTAGGCTATCTCAAATGGTGGTATTTTTACACTTTCCATGCACTAATTCTACCACCAGCCTTTGTCAAACTTTGTGGTAGTAATTTGTTTGTGGTTTTTTTTCACAAACCTTGTACTTCAGACATGAATTCACAGATTTTGGTATGTGTCACTGCCAAATAACACCCCAATAAGTGTTCAGCAACATCTCTTGAGTACAGGGATACCACCCATGCATAGGTTTGTTGGGTTGTTTGGGGAGTAAAAGGCCAAATTTGGTAGGTGCAGTTTTTGGTTTTCCAAATTAAAATTTTGACATGCAGACCGCCTGCACCCATGTCCCATTTGGGACATATTTGAAACCAGCCAGTGTATTTTACCCCATCAACCCATATATTTTTTAAAAGTAGACACCCTACGCTATTTCAAATGGTGGTATTTTAACACTTTCCATGCACTAATTCTACCACCAGCCTTTGTCAAAGTTTGTGGTAGTAATTTTTGTGTGGTTTTTTTTCACAAATATTGTATTTTAGACATAAATTCACAGATTTTGGTATGTGTCACTGCCAAACAATAACCCAATATGTGTTCAACAACATATCCTGAGTACAGGAATACCACCCATGCATAGGTTTGTTGGGTTGTTTGGGGGCTAAAGGGCCACATTGTGAAGGTGCGCATTTTCAACTTGGAATATTGACGTGTAGTCAGCCTGAGCCCATCTTTCATTTGGGACTTTTTTTTTAAGTAGGACAGTGTATTTTACCCCAAAAAGTATATATTTTGTAAAAGTAGACACCCTAGGCTATTTTAAATGGTGTTATTTTAACACTTTCCATGCACCAATTCTACCACCAGCCTTTGTCAAAGTTTGTGGTAGTCATTTTATTGTGTATTTTTTCCCACATACATTGCACTTTAGACACAAATTCACATATTTCGGTATGTGTAACTGACAAACAATACCACAATATATGTTCAGCAACATCTCCAGAGCACAGGGATACCACCCATGCATAGCTTTGTCAGCTTTGTTAGGGGTTGAAAGGCTACATTTGAGAGGTGCGCTTTTTGATTTTCAAACTTGGAATTTGAACATGTAGAGAAGGGAAGGGGTTCATAGCTCTTATAAGAGCCTTTGTAGTACTATACAAAAAAATTAACCCCTAAAAATGCACAGACAAGAAAAAATGTTCTGCTGTGCAGTGATCAGTGGCAGGGAAGGGGTTAATACACTACACTGTACAAAAGGTATGGCTTTTATAAAAGCCCTTGGGACTCACAATTTATTAACATTTTATTTAATTTATTACAATTTAAAAATTATGTTATACAGATCTGTCTCTTTCCCTCACTAAAACTCAAGTGAGGAGAGGGAGGCAGATCCATATGGGTCAGAACAATATTTACGAACCAGACGAATGGTGATGCTCATCTGAGAAATCACCAAACCACCTTTGCCACTGATCGGCTGTTACTGATCGCTATACACGCGTTCAGACAGCTTCAAAAGCAATACACGTTATCCCCTAGTGGGTATAATTAACCCCTAGTGAGTCTGACAAAAAAAAATGCTGATAGCAAAAAAAAATCATTCGGCGACTAGATTGCTCCATATGCGCTGCTTAGGCAGTGACCATATGCACTGCTTAGGCAGTGACCATATGTGCTACTTAGGAAGTGATATACGGCAAGGAAGGGGTTAATAGCTCTTAAAAGAGCCTTTGATATACTGTAATAAATCAAAGTAAAAAAAATAATCCCCTAAAAAAATGCACAGACAGCAAAAAATGTGCTGCTGTGTAAGATCACTGCGTACACAGCGATCAATTGCAGGGAAGGGGTTAAATACTGGAAACGGCTTTTATAAAAGCCTTTGGTTCTCAATTCTATTAAATATATTATAATTAAAAACTTACATTATACAGCTCTGTCTCCCTCCCTCACTAAAACTCAAGTGAGAGGGAGGCAGATCTACACTGGTCAGATCAAATATTTACACATATTGATCTAACCAGACGAATGGTGATGCTCATCTGAGCAAACGCCAACCCGCCATTGTCATTTATCAGCTGTTACTGATCGCTATACATGCGCTCAGACAGCTAAAAAAATTTTTTTACGTTAAACGTAGTCCCCTAGCGGGTATAATTAACACGTGACGGGTGTAATAAAAAAGTTTTAAAAAAATTAAAAATGCATCTGCAGCAAGATTGTTGCATTTGCGTCAGATCGCTGATTAGGCAGTGATCTACGGCAAGAAAGGGGTTAATCTCTCTTAAAATAGGTTTTTTTATATTGTAATGAATTACAGTAAAAAAAAATAACCCCTAAAAAATGCACAGACAGCAAAAAATGTGCTGCTGTGTATGATCACTGCGTACACAGCGATCAATGGGCCCGGGCATTTAAGACTGAGCAGCCCATTTTTATTTTTATATGCCAGGATATTGCCCCCAATATGCCATGTAATATGCTAGGATATTGCCCCCAATATGCCATGTTATATGCCAGGATATTGCCCCCAATATGCCAGGATATTGCCCCCAATATGCCATGTTATATGCCAGGATATTGCCCCCAATAAACCATGTTATATGCCAGGATATTGCCCCCAATATGCCAGGATATTGCCCCCAATATGCCATGTTATATGCCAGGATATTGCCCCCAATATGCCATGTTATATGCCAGGATATTGCCCCCAATATGCCAGGATATTGCCCCCAATAAACCATGTTATATGTCAGAATATTGCCCCAAATATGCCATGTTATATGCCAGGATATTGCCCCCAATAAACCATGTTATATGCCAGGATATTGCCCCCAATATGCCAGGATATTGCCCCCAATATGCCATGTTATATGCCAGGATATTGCCCCCAATAAACCATGTTATATGCCAGGATATTGCCCCCAATATGCCAGGATATTGCCCCCAATATGCCATGTTATATGCCAGGATATTGCCCCCAATATGCCATGTTATATGCCAGGATATTGCCCCCAATATGCCAGGATATTGCCCCCAATAAACCATGTTATATGCCAGAATATTGCCCCCAATATGCCATGTTATATGCCAAGATATTGCCCCCAATATGCCATGTTATATGCCAGGATATTGCCCCCAATATGCCATGTAATATGCCAAGATATTGCCCCCAATATGCCATGTTATATGCCAGAATATTGCCCCCAATAAACCATGTTAAATGCCAGGATATTGCCCCCAATATGCCAGGATATTGCCCCCAATAAACCATGTTATATGCCAGAATATTGCCCCCAATATGCCATGTAATATGCCAAGATATTTCCCCCAATATGCCATGATATTGCCCCCAATAAACCATGTTATATGCAGGATATTGCCCCCAATATGCCAGGATATTGCCCCCAATATGCCATGTTATATGCCAGGATATTGCCCCCAATATGCCAGGATATTGCGCCCAATATGCCATGTAATATGCCAGAATATTGCCCCCAATATGCCAGGATATTGCCCCCAATATGCCATGTTATATGCCAGGATATTGCCCCCAATAAACCATGTTATATGCCAGGATATTGCCCCCAACATGCCAGGATATTGCCCCCAATATGCCATGTTATATGCCAGGATATTGCCCCCAATATGCCAGGATATTGCCCCCAATATGCCATGTTATATGCCAGGATAATGCCCCCAATAAACCATGTTATATGCCAGGATATTGCCCCCAATATGCCAGGATATTGCCCCCAATATGCCAGGATATTGCCCCCAATATGCCATGTTATATGCCAGGATATTGCCCCCAATATGCCATGGTATATGCCAGGATATTGCCCCCAATATGCCAGGATATTGCCCCCAATAAACCATGTTAGATGCCAGAATATTGCCCCCAATATGCCATGTAATATGCCAAGATATTGCCCCCAATATGCCATGTTATATGCCAGGATATTGCCCCCAATATGCCATGTTATATGCCAGGATATTGCCCCCAATAAACCATGTTATATGCCAGGATATTGCCCCCAATAAACCATGTTATATGCCAGGATATTGCCCCCAATATGCCAGGATATTGCCCCCAATATACCATGTTATATGCCAGGATATTGCCCCCAATATGCCATGTTATATGCCAGGATATTGCCCCCAATATGCCAGGATATTGCCCCCAATAAACCATGTTATATGCCAGAATATTGCCCCCAATATACCATGTTATATTTCAAGATATTGCCCCCAATATGCCATGTAATATGCCAAGATATTGCCCCCAATATGCCATGTTATATGCCAGAATATTGCCCCCAATAAACCATGTTATATGCCAGGATATTGCCCCCAATATGCCAGGATATTGCCCCCAATAAACCATGTTATATGCCAGAATATTGCCCCCAATATGCCATGTAATATGCCAAGATATTGCCCCCAATATGCCAGGATATTGCCCCCAATAAACCATGTTATATGCCAGGATATTGCCCCCAATATGCCAGGATATTGCCCCCAATATGCCATGTTATATGCCAGGATATTGCCCCCAATATGCCAGGATATTGCCCCCAATATGCCATGTAATATGTCAGGATATTGCCCCCAATATGCCAGGATATTGCCCCCAATAAACCATGTTATATGCCAGAATATTGCCCCCAATATGCCATGTTATATGCCAGGATATTGCCCCCAATAAACCATGTTATATGCCAGGATATTGCCCCCAATATGCCAGGATATTGCCCCCAATATGCCATGTTATATGCCAGGATATTGCCCCCAATATGCCAGGATATTGCCCCCAATATGCCATGTAAAATGCCAGGATATTGCCCCCAATATGCCAGGATATTGCCCCCAATAAACCATGTTATATGCCAGAATATTGCCCCCAATATGCCATGTTATATGCCAGGATATTGCCCCCAATAAACCATGTTATATGCCAGGATATTGCCCCCAATATGCCAGGATATTGCCCCCAATATGCCATGTTATATGCCAGGATATTGCCCCCAATATGCCATGTAATATGCCAAGATATTGCCCCCAATATGCCATGTAATATGCCAGGATATTGCCCCCAATATGCCATGTTATATGCCAGAATATTGCCCCCAATATGCCATGTATTATGCCAGGATATTGCCCCCAATATGCCATGTATTATGCCAGGATATTGCCCCCAATATGCTATGTATTATGCCAGGATATTGCCCCCAATATGCCAGGATATTGCCCCCAATATGCCATGTTATATGCCAGGATATTGCCCATATATTATGCTCGTTATGCCACCCACCTCCCCCCCTTCCCCAGACCCCAGTACTTACCTCTTTCCTGCTCTGTCCCCCGGTGCTCTGAAGGTGCGTGGCTGTGAGGGAAGCGTTGTGAGCTTCCCTCCAGCCGCGCGGAACAATAAAGTTTGTTTGAAAAAAAAGTTCCAACACACTTTATTGACCGCGCGGCTGGAGGGGAGCTCACAACGCTTCCCTCGCAGCCACGCACCTTCAGAGCACCGGGGGACAGAGCTGGAACGAGGTAAGTTTTTTTTTTGCTCTGCTGGGATCTTCCCCGCCGGCCTCGGCCCATGGCCACCGCGGCCCACCGGGCATTTGCCCGGTGTGCCCGATGGCCAGTCCGGGCCTGCCCATGGACAGCCGTTGGGACTTGGAGCGCAGAGACTTCGGTCAGAACAGGTGTTCTGACAGATTTCTCGAGCAAATTCTCCTGCGCAATCGCAGGAGAATTTACTCATTGCACATGCGCGCAAAGTTACAGCTGATCGCTCAGCTGTAACTTCGTAAAGACTGTGCATGCGCGAGCGGAGCGACGCTACCCACCTCCCGCCCCCTTCACTCCACGCTAAGGTGGTAAGTAACACGGGGGGGGGACATAAGGGGGCAACATAGGGGCAAGCACCCTGGCGAGTGGGGAGCCTTGAGGGCTGCCTCATCTTGATGGGAGTTGTGATCCCCCTGCTGCATCAATAATACAGCAGGAGGATCACAACTCCCATCAAGATGAGGCAGCCTACTAATACCCTAATCATAATTTTGCATCCCTCCTATGTCCATCTGGGCTGCAATTAATGCAAAATAATTATCAAGCCTTACAGAAAATTGAATAAATCAAAATCTGCGTTTAACCCTTTGGGGAAGTATTTATGGGGGTTTTTGAAGGCAAAGGGTGGTCACACCAAATATTAATTAAAAATCTAAAAAATGAAAGAACTAAAATAAAAATAAAGGACAGAATCTTGACACTTTTCCCAAACAAAACCTAAACCCCAAATATAAATACAGTATTCTCCCTACTTTTTGGTTACAACCGACATGCCAGAATATGTACACATACAGAAAGAAAATAGTTGAATAAGTTAAAAAAAGTTTTTAAAAAACTACACATAACTGCAGAATGAATAAGAAAAGGGAAAAAACAAAAAGAAAAAAAAGATGATAAGAGAAAAAGAACAAAAAATTATGAACCAGAGAAGAAAAAAATATTATTTTAAAAGACAAAAAACAGATACAATTTGATCCATAAAGGGTTCAAACCCCTCTAGTCCAGAATTTATATAGAACAGCTGCTATGCAGTATCGCTTTCTAAAGAGCAAGCGCCCCTTTTTATGGGTAGTCCAAGTCTTATAAACAGTTAAGACAAACTGTATTGGAAAATCACTATGTTACACCAAACCCCATTAGCAAATATCCATACCTAAAGCATATTAGACATGTGCATTCGTTTTCGGACAAATGCATTTTCGGACGAAAATAGCATTTTCGTCCATTCGTCCGAAAAACGAATAACGAAAATTTTAACTAACAAAATCCGAATGAACGAATGGTTAATAAACGAAAATCATTCGTTCATTCGTCCATTCGTCCATTCGTCCATTCGTGCTATTGGCATTCTAAACCGAAATAGAGTCGGTTTACAATACCAATAGCATTGTACTACATTCCATAAACCGACATGAATGACTTTCGGTTTATGGAATGCATGTAATGCTATTAGCTTCCTATAAACCGAAATTGAGTTCCCATTCATACGAATAGGTCAATTGACCTATTCGTATGAATGGGGACTCTTTCGGTTTATAGAAAGCCAATAGCAGCATGTATTCTATAAGCCGAAAGTCTTTAAAACAAACGACGTTCGGTTTATAGAATACATGTAATGCTATTGCTGTTCTATAAGCCGAAAGACATTCTTATGAATGAGGAGGGACTCTAGTTAGGTTTATAGAATGCCAATAGTATTCTATAAGCCGAAAGTCTTTAAAACGAACGACGTTCGGTTTATAGAGTGCATGTAATGCTATTGCTGTTCTATACGCCAATGTCTTTCGGCTTATAGAACAGCAATAGCATTACATGTATTATATAAACCGAACGTCGTTTGTTTTAAAGACTTTCGGCTTATAGAATACATGCTGCTATTGGCTTTCTATAAACCGAAAGAGTCCCCATTCATACGAATAGGTCAATTGACCTATTCGTATGAATGGGAACTCAATTTCGGTTTATAGGAAGCTAATAGCATTACATGCATTCCATAAACCGAAAGTCATTCATGTCGGTTTATGGAATGTAGTACAATGCTATTGGTATTGTAAACCGACTCTATTTCGGTTTAGAATGCCAATAGCACGAATGGACGAATGGACGAATGAACGAATGATTTTCGTTTATTAACCATTCGTTCATTCGGATTTTGTTAGTTAAAATTTTCGTTATTCGTTTTTCGGACGAATGGACGAAAATGCTATTTTCGTCCGAAAATGCATTCGTCCGAAAACGAATGCACATGTCTAATACATGCTGCTATTGGCTTTCTATAAACCGAAAGAGTCCCCATTCATACGAATAGGTCAATTGACCTATTCGTATGAATGGGAACTCAATTTCGGTTTATAGGAAGCTAATAGCATTACATGCATTCCATAAACCGAAAGTCATTCATGTCGGTTTATGGAATGTAGTACAATGCTATTGGTATTGTAAACCGACTCTATTTCGGTTTAGACTGCCAATAGCACGAATGGACGAATGGACGAATGAACGAATGATTTTCGTTTATTAACCATTCGTTCATTCGGATTTTGTTAGTTAAAATTTTCGTTATTCGTTTTTCGGACGAATGGACGAAAATGCTATTTTCGTCCGAAAATGCATTCGTCCGAAAACGAATGCACATGTCTAGTTTAAAGATACAATATACATTCAACAATTGGCTAACAGTTGGAGGGGTCTTTTTTAAGCCCATCCTACAGAATGTGATGTCATCTTTATAGAGTTCTCCCACCCACATTTCAGCTCCATCTTGGTTACACGATGGGAGGGGGGAGTGAGTAGTTACTGAACAAAGAGGGGCTCCAGGGGGAACAGTTACTGTTACTTTAACAGTGATTCTCCATTTTGTTGCACTTGGCATGTAATAACTTTTAATTTGTACAAGAGAAAGGGGGAGGAGTTAGTACCGGAAGCTGGTTTTTATAAGAATGTGTTACATGAGACTTGCTCCTTAGCAGGGGGGAAGGGGTAGCTTGGATGGTAGGAGTTTCCATAGGAAGCAGTTATTTGAGCACATGTGTAAGAGATCCTTTAGGGAAGTGTGCCAAATAAGACATAAACACAAATATATAATAGTAAAAGAGACATTTGTCCATAACACACTTAACACCAATATCTGGATCACAAATTTACTGTGTATGTGTTTTTTCACACTTTTAATCAGAATATTTTTTAACACTTATTGATAAAAATATCATGTTTTGGATCACTTATTTATTGTGTATGTTTTAACATATATTTTGTATTATTATGCACTCTTCTAAGTGTCCATACTTACTGAGATTTTTAT
Organism: Pelodytes ibericus; assembly: GCA_036172795.1. NCBI lineage: Eukaryota > Metazoa > Chordata > Amphibia > Anura > Pelodytidae > Pelodytes > Pelodytes ibericus. The sequence goes on from CM069863.1 coordinate 160,305,174, forward strand.
CTCTTTTGTATGTGTATTTTATAGAGAGCCCAGGTGGTCTGTCTTTTGATTTTTATCTGTGAGAGTTTCGTGGACACATCACTTAAATCACATACGCCTTCAGATTGTCCATTTAGAGTTACTCCTCCCCTATTTTTTCCTTTCACTTTCTCTATTAATGGCTTTATTTAAAAAAAAATATTATTACATGTATTATATTAATTTACAAATTTGGCCAAAAGGGACCAAGAATCGGTTTCACCACCAGGAAGCTTTTTTTTTAAATTAATAATAATAAATATTAATTATAGTGTTCTGATCCTGGCATATAAAATGTTCTATGTAATTGTTCAAAAGGTATTACTTCATCTAAACTGATGTCTGCTACCTTTAAGATTGTAATTAGGAACAGTTAGTTAAAGTCCAATTTAGTCACCTAGACATATATTACCACAACTGGTACTTTATGATACAAAACTACATCTTTCAGAAACCCTATCATTTATACTCAGTATAGTTCAGCTTCATATGCATAAATAGACTAGGTTGGCCATTCTGTCACCAAGCTCTTATTACAAGGTTGTACATAGTCATCAAATGTGACCATATTGGGCATAATTACACAATATGATCAAGTCTGCATGTCTATCACATACAATTTTGATTAATGTGAAAAGTAACTCTTAAATTTAAAACTCTATGTAAGGTAGGGTTGCCACCTTTTCCTCCAAAAAAATAATGTCCGTGTGTGGGCGGAGCTACAAGAGGGAGGGGCCATGAGAGGTGGAGCCAGAAAGGGGGCGGATTATCACTGAAATGATATATATTATTTGTATATCATGCCAGTGAGAAGCGTGTGTGTGTGTCACAGACTGTCACTCTCACAAACTATCACAGACTGTCTCTCTCTGACACAGACAGTCTGTGAGAGTGAGTGAGAGAGACAGTCTCTCTCTGCTCTCTCATTTTCTCACAGACAGTCTCTCTCTCTGCTCTCTCTCTCACAGACTGTCACTTTCACTCTCTCACTCAGTCTCTGGCAGTCTCTCTCTGTCACAGTCTCTCTCTCTGTGTGTCTCTCTCTGTGTCTCTAACAGGCCGTCTCTGCTCTCTCTCTCACACACAATCTCTGCTCTCTCTCTCTCTCTCTCTCTCTCACAGTCTCTCTTTCTCTCTCTCTCTCTCTCTCTCTCACAGTCTCTCTTTCTCTCTCTCTCTCTCTCTCTCACAGTCTCTCTTTCTCTCTCACTCAGATTCTCTGCTCTCTCTCTGCTCTATCACACAGACAGTCTCTGCTTTCTCTCACACAGACAGTCTCTGCTTGCTCTCACACAGACAGTCTCTGCTCTCTCTCACACAGACAGTCTCTGCTCTCTCTCACACAGACAGTCTCTGCTCTCTCTCCCAGGCAGTTTCTCTTTCTGCTCTCTCTCTCTCACAGACAGTCTCTGCTCTCTCTCTCTCTCTCTCTCTCTCTCTCTCTCACAGACAGTCTCTGCTCTCTTGCTCTCACAGACAGTTTCTCTCTCTGCTCGCTCTCTCTCACAGACAGTTTCTGCTCTTTCTCTCTCGCAGACAGTCTCTGCTCTCTCTCATTCACAGTCTCTGCTCTCTCGCTCTCATACACAGTCTCTGCTCTCTCTCACAGACAGTCTCGGCTCTCTCTCTCACAGTCTCTGCTCTCTCACAGACAGTCTCTTCTCTCTCTCTCACAGACAGTCTCTGCTCTCTCTCACACAGACAGTCTCTGCTCTCTCTCTAACAGACAGTCTCTGCTCTCTCTCTCACAGACAGTCTCTGCTCTCTCTCACAGACTGTCACTTTCACTCTCTCACACAGTCTCTGCTCTCTCTCACTGCTCTCTCTCTCACAGATTGTCACTCTCTCACACACAGAGACTTTCACTCACTCTCTCTCACAGACTGTTACTTTCACTTTCTCTCACAGACTGTAACTTTCACTCACTCTCTGTCACAGACTGTCACTTTCACTTTCTCTCACAGACTGTCACCTTTCACTCTCTCTCACAGTCTCTCTCAGTCTCTCTCTCCCTGTACCTGTCATGGAGGGGTCTCTAGCTGTCAGGTTGAGCTGTTTCCTTCCATCGGGTGTCGGTCCTCTTCAGTGCAGCTTGCAGGGGGCGGAGCTCCAAGCAGGTCCGGGGCACAGAGCAGGTCAGTAGCTGCTGCTGTATCTCTCCCCGCATGATTCCGGGACAGTGTACTGGAAGGCAGAAGGCTCTGCACGTGGGGGAGATACAGCAGCAGCATAAAGCTGCTACACCAACGGAAATACCGGGCTTTGCATTGCCGGTATATTAGGTATACCGGCCCCGGCTTCAAGACCTCAAATACCGGCTGTGCCGGTAAATTACCGGACAGGTGGCAACCCTAATATAAGGTCATGAATAAACACAGTGCGCACACAGATTGCGCCAAATACTGACACAGTCGCATGTGCGCCAGTGCATAAAGCAGTCTGTCGACAAATTTCAGGAGTGTGCACTGTGTCAAATGTGAACATTTTTGGTTGTTCTGCTGCTTGTTGTGCCGGTGCGGCCTATGTATATATACTGATTTGTATGTCGACAAACCTCCAACAAACAGTGTTTGGCAGAGGTCCCTCTCTTGCACAGCAAAGAGTTATAAAAATGTTCACTCACTGTCATCCATAACACATGGTTATTGCACCTTTTTATAAAACTCCTGACACTATGTAGTATACTATCTCCTAATTTAGTGTGAATTATAAGTAAATAACAAGATAGTGATTTATATTATATACGTAGTAAAATCTACAGTGCTGTTATATTTCCAATATTTATATATACCCTTACAAATAAAATCAGATTGTGTCTTCGTATAAAAACAAAAATCTAACAGAAAAAGTCAATGTGAAAAACAACTGTATATTTCTATTAATAACCATTTTTATATGTGCTCCAAATAATACGATCATAATGTGTCTTCACATCAGAAGGATTACAATGTCAAATTCTTTACAATTTTATAGATCACCTCAAACCTAAAACTTAACTAATTCTATAATTATTAACCACCAGGGAAGGCTATCTGTTCACAATCAGCCATTTTTAATAAAGCCTCACTTTTCTCTATCTTTGAAGTCTAGCTGGGAATCCTCAATTATAAGCAATATCATTTACTCGAAGTTCTGTCATCACCTGGAATTCCATTCTCTGAAGCCTTGTGGCCTGCGTAATAACTGAATAAAGAGAGCTATATATTGGAACCTTTGTAGGATTTGCTCTGACTTGTTTCCTATTCCATCCCTAGAGTTTTCTTGAGGTAAATTCATTTAGATAGTCTGTGTAGTCTCTCAAATGGGATGGTTCGAACTATGCCAGGGGTTAAGTGCACCCTCTATAAGTCAATAAGATGAGTTAGAATCGATGGCATATTAGATTTGCGTATGTTTTATGTTGCAACTTAAACCAAAACAACAAAAAAGGAAAGCACAATGCAATAAAGACAAACTGCGCATACCTAGTACCTTCTCTTACTTTTAGAAATTCCATCATATTGTAAATTGGTAGCATAAATGAATTGTTATAAAAAACATACTTATTTTACAAATGTGCATTACATTTGCCAGTGAAAGCATTTTTTGAAGTGCGCATTAGATTTATGGCGCATTAGATTTGCGTAAATACAGTGATTTTAGTTTTATTAGATTTTTCTTTATCTTTGCCCTTATATTTATCCTTTTGTTTGGCTGCCATTGTGGAGAGAGAACAGATAAATAACTTAATACACAAGTCCCAGATACATTTAGAGAGGTCCTTCAATTAATATAGAGGTCTTACTGGGCATTAACAGATGGTTTTATAGCTGTGTTATTTCAAGTATTGATCACTACCAAGGGATAATCTCCAGCATAACACCCCTGCAAACAGCATAGGCAGTATGACTACAAAACACCCAATTGATCTTTGAAACTAGTGCACTTAAGTTCAAACAGTAAGGTTTTATACTGCAAATCAAAATATGTGTCTAGAAAGAAATATTTTCTTCTTGCGGAAAAGAACACAAAGGACATAGTGTAACACTATTAATATTATAAATAAAAAAGCTATTAATTATGAGCTACACTTACAAAAGACATGTATACTGAGTGCAAGTACAAGTGCAAAAAAGTGCATAAATGGGCAAAGTCCCCTTCAGTAAAGTGCAGTTGCCTTGTGGAATAAAGACCAGAAAAGATGCCTCAGAATACTTCACCGACTCCCAAGATTAGTATCAGATACTCCAGACGATGGGGGTTGGTGTAGGTAATATAAATTGAATAATCTCTGCTATTAATCCTTGATCATAAAAACATTGCATGAATATAAACATTTAATAGGTGACAGACATTACTCAATGCATTTCTTGAGTAATAACAAACCTTCTCAGGAGCCAGGTAAGTAAACCATATAAAAAAATTCCTAACACAAAGCACTAAATATCTCTCCTGGTCCTCCCCTACTGTCCAATCTGCGTCCAACTTGTTAAAAGTTCTCAGGTTTGCGCAATAAACTTTTGTTATTGTGTTGCTTCCGTGGCTCTATGCGTTCCACTGCGTTACATTGCTTCCTGTTATGTTTGTATGTACGATTCAATACAGTAATTCTGCATTTTGATAAAGACAAACGTGAAAATGTGTCAATAACAAGAACACGTTAACACGTTAAGATCTTCTGAGCCCTGTAAAACACAAGATTATATTTTGCAAGCTTCACATATTTATTCAAGTTGATTCCAATGTAATAAAACAACAGATTTATTTCACCTATTTTAAATAGTCTCATTTAAGACCTTTGGCTAAAAATTAAAGTAGAAATACCCTCTAAAATTAGAATCTTATCAGATGATAACAATGTCATTTCTTCAAAAGGTCCAAAAAGATCTAATATCAGGGGCATCCCTCTTATCAACAATACTATGGCACATTCAATTATAAAAAAAACTCTCTTTTTAATATTATAATGCCATGTGTGGGAGGCTTTATCCCCCTCTCATATGGGGCATAGTAACCCCCAGATCATACGTATGCACAAACATAGAATGCATAGACATATATATCAACATAAAGAACATACATTGTCAAAATCATAATCCAGACTTAGATGCCATCAGAAGGAACATACTCTGTCAGAAAATAAATGGGTTATTAAGAAACACACCATATCAAAGTCGGTGTTAAATGACAGCTACTGCAGTGTAGTGGTACTGGATGTTTAATAGACTTGAACTTAATACTATATATTTGTTCACCATGCTGTTTACAAGTTTACGAGTTGTTCTTCCCATGTACTGTTTCTAATTTTGAAAGTTTCCTCAGTGGCAGTACTCTGAAAACTCATTTTGACTAATCATGCAATTATTCCAATGAAAGCATCTAATAATAACATGCTCATTTGTAAAATGGGGGGTGGTATATTTTTTAAACTTCTTGCTTTCTTATATATCACCACAGGTTTGTCAGGTAAAATATCCTTAAGTAGACTATCCTCTTGTAATGTTTTTCAAGTATTTTCTTGACCTGAAATGACTGAGAATTGTACTGTGTAATAAACACAATGTCTTTTTTTTCTGAACATGACTCAGTGTTGATAATCTGTTTATCTGCCACTAACATGCTTCTGTATGGATGTTCTATCTATCTTAACGTCATCTCAAGTTGCGTCTCATAGAAAAAAAAAACTTTTAGTTTAGGTTTTATGATACTGGCCTGTGTCTTATAGTCTTCCTCTCAGGAAGACTGCATATTCTAGCAAATTCCCCCTTAGGTACCTCCTTGAGCCCCCTGGAGTGGTGACAGCTGGACCAGTCAATGAGTCCGCTACCATCTGAGGGTTTAAAATGTGTCTTAAAACCAATATGTGTGACTGAGTGAAATAAAGTGTGATCCAAAAAATTAATAGAAATTGTGTTGATTTCTGGTGTGAAAACAAAATTAAAATTATTGTTGTTTAAGTTTAACCGGTGAATGCATGTAATGTGTTTAAATTCCCATTTCAAATGACTAAAATGTCCTCTATATATCTCCACTATAGGACCAAGTATGCACCAAACTTGTTTTTGTTCCAAAAATAATGAACTTCCCAATCTGCCATACACAAGTTGGCATAGCTCGGCACAAACGTGGTACCCATGGTGGCCCATTTTAACCAAGTTACACCATATACTATGTAATAAAAGGACTGTTGAACACTACATGTATAAAACAAATAACTGTAACCATAGTATGGTATTGCTTTACAAAAACACAAAAGATATTTATTATAAATGATACTTTGAAGAGAGTTCAGAGAAGGGCTACTAAACTGATTCATGGGTTGGAGGATAAAACTTACCAGGAAAGGTTAAAGCATCTTAACATGTATAGCTTGGAGGAAAGACATAACAGGGGGGATATGATAGAAACATTTAAATACATAAAGGGAATCAACAGAGTAAAGTAAGAGAGTATATTTAAAAGAAGAAAAACTACCACAAATAGAGGACATAGTCTAAAATTAGAGGGGCAATGATTTAAAAGTAATATCAGGAAGTATTACTTTGCTGAGAGGGTAGTGGATATATGGAATAACCTTCCAGTGGAAGTGGTAGAGGTAAACACAGTCAAGGTTTTTAAGCATGCGTGGGATAGGCACAAAGCTATCCTAGCTATAAGATAAGGAACTGGGGACTAATAAAAGTATTTAGAAAATTGGGCAGACTAGATGGACTGAATGGTTCTTATCTGCTGATTCTATGTTTCTATAACATTACACACTCACAAATAGGTTGCATTATAAGAAAAATGTATAAAACACCGTGCTGTAAAACATCAACCCCTAGACTTCTGGTTCTCACTCACCATTTAAGTAAATATATTGTTCTGTATCCCTTCATGATACCTACAGATGATGTTGCCCTTTAACCTTCTGAAAATATAGACGTTTTGCCTCAGGTTATTCTGATTTGCTGTACTTGATTTTCCTGGTGACTCCATTGGTGGTCAGCTTTCGGTTTGGGAGTTCTCCAGAAGGCTGCTCTTTTTCTTTGGCAGCTTGACACCTGCTGCGCTTGTGTTCTCGGCACCACTGTCTTGAGACATCAGCATTGCAATACATCTACTCCCTACTCTAGTGTCATGTTGAGTGTCTGTCGGCCATCTCCACTTGGATGTCTGATCGCTACCTGAAACGTAACCTTTCCAAAACAGAACTGATTATCTTCCCTCCCTCAAGTTCTGTCCCTTCACCTGTGTTCACAGTCACCGTTGCAAATGCTACAATCGTACCAGCTGACCATGTCCGAAGTTTTGGGGTCACTTGACTCTGCTCTCTCCTGTGTTTCTTATATTCAATCTTTAGCTAAATCCTGTTGGCTGCACGCCTTTGCCCATTCCTCAGCGAAGAGACTGCCAAAATACTAGTACACTCGCTTGTAATCTCTCGCCCGGACTACTGTAACAGCCTCCTGACTGGACTACCTCTGGTTCATGTGTCTTCCCTATAATCTATCCAAAACTCAGCTGCAAGACTCATCTTTCTTGCATGTCGGTCTGATTCAGCAGCTCCTCTTTGCAATGTCCTCCACTGGCTCCCCATGTGCTCAAAGATAAAATGTAAAATTCTGTTTTTAACCTTTTGCCTCCCTTGTTAACACATACCTCCCTGCATGAACTTTGCACTCCTCAATGGGACTGAAACTCTTATCCAACCTCATCACCACTTGTCACTCGCATCTCCAAGATTTCGCCCGAGCTGCCCCCTCTCTCTGGAACTCCCTTCCGCAGAGCATCCATCTCTCTCCCTCCTTTTCAAACTCTAAAAATTCCCTCAAAATTCAAGAAGCTTACTACCCAACCCACTAGAATACCGGTCACTTTACCTCTAGCTGATCCCACCTAGCTGGAACACACACAATTCATCTTTGGCTTATCCCACCTACTGCCAACCATCTACATTACTGTTATTAATGATCAAATGATGTGCAAAATATGACTGGCAAATGATGGGCAAAATATTACTGGCAAATGGAGGCCAAGATAATACTGGCAAATGAAGGGCAAAATAATACTGACAAATGAGTACTGGGTAAGGGGGTGGAGGGTGGTGGTGTATTAACGGAAAAATTGTCTGTGGCATATTAATTGGCAAATTTGCTGTGGCATCATAATGGGCAAATTTGCTGTGGCATGTTTATGAGCAGGCTAATAGTGGCATTTTAATGGAAAATTGGATGTTGCATATTGGTGATCTGGCATATTTATGGACTGGTTAATAGTGGCATATTAATGAAAAAAAAGGCTTTGACATTTTGGCAATCTGGCTGTGGTTTATTAATGGGCAGGCTAATAGTGGCATATTAATGGGGAAAATAGCTGTGGCATATTAATTGGCAATCTGAATGTCTGGCTATGGCATATTAATGGGCAGGCTTATCATGGCATAATGGGCAAATTGGCTGCGGCATATAAATGGGCAAATTGGCTGATACCGTGGCATGTTCTGTGGGGCAAAATAACATGTACTATGGAGGAAAGTGAAACCGTGGCATGTTCTGCAGGGGTAGTTCAGTGGGACAAAGTGACACTGTGGTATATTCTGGCTGGCAAATTTACACTGTGGCATGCCAAATCGTGTGGGTGCAATATGAGTACAAGCCAAGTGATGTGGGTACTGTATATTGCTGTGTTAAGACCTTTAGGTGCAATGTAGGTGTAGAGGAACGTAATAAAAATAACATTTTAATTACATATGAAAATAGTCGAATATAATATTATAAAATTCATATACGTATACATGCAGCTAGTTATTTATTTATATATATGGGGTCCTCAAGCTTTTGAAAAGGCTGGAAATATTTTAATGTTTTTTGTGAGAGTGTGGTGGATGCATGGAATAGTCTTCTTTATGAAATGGTAGAGGGTGATACATTAAGGAGTTTAAGCATTCATGGGATAAGCATAAAGCCATCCTAAGATAAGGCCAGGGACTAATGGAAATAATACTTTACTGAGAGGGTAGTGGATGCATGAGATAGCCTTTCAGCATAAGTGATAGAGGTTAATATAGTGAAGGAGTATAAGCATAAGGTTATTCTAGATAATAAGGCCAGGGATTAATGGAAGTATTACTTTCTGAGAGGGTAGTGGATGCATGGAATAGAATTTCAGCAGAAATGGTAGAGGTTAATACAGTGGAGGTCAGAAACTTAGTATTATTTTACTGAGAGGGTAGTGGATGCAGGGAATAGTTTTCCAGCAGAAGTACTAGAGGTTAATACAGTGATGGAGTTTAAGCATGCATGGGATAGGTATAAAGCTACCCTACATATAAGACAAGGCCAGGCACAAAGTGGAACATTTGGGAGGCATGTAAGTGGCATTTCTGGGGTGGAGTTGCATGGTGGGGTCGGGGGGGGGGGGCCAGTGCAATTTTTGCACCGGGGCCCGGTGGTTTATAGTTATGCCTCTGCTTGGAACTATAATGAAAATCTGTAAAACTATGTATGCATCTGTATTTACACATTGTGTGCTTTTTTTGTCTTTTTGCTCATTGGAATGCATTTTTTAGTGGACCTTCCCATTATACTCCTTTTTTTTCTCATTGTCAGTTCTGCAAATGAGTGAAGTATTTTGATTCCTTAGTGGTTTCTGTTATGAAGACATGCCTGAAAAAATATTCAGGTCTATCTTGTAATTCTATTTCACTGACTGCCTTAGACAGTAATTCAGTTTTGATGCTTCAGAAATGTAACATTATCATCTGCTTTAGTAAATAAAGAATGGGGAAAAAGCAAAACATTTAATCTGCTTTTCAGTTGCCTGTTTGTTCAAGATTTTGCTACAGCAATGTTGTACAACCTTTTAATGCAAGCACCTTTTGGAGGCCAGAGCCTGGTAAGTAGCAATGTAAAATGCTAGCGTCTGTGCTTGTTTTGTGCTAGCAGGGGTCTGCATAAAAACCAACGAGCTATAAACTGCCATTTTGAAAGACAGCTGTTGAATATTATTGTCCTATTTCATAATGAAAGATTTTTGGATGTTGCAGTAATTATAGATTTTATTTTAAAATACTGCATACTATTTTTAGATATTATATTAATCACTAATGTTTACGCTTGGTCTAAAAGGAAGATTTTATGGATGATACACTGCCAGGCAAAAAAAAAAGTTGCCACCCAAAAAAAGGTCACACACTCTAATATTTCACTGAACCACCTTTAGCTTTGATTACGGCACGCATGCGCTGTGGCATTGTTTCGATAAGCTTCTGCAATGTCACAAGATATATTTCCGTCCAGTGTTGTATTCATTTTTCACCAAGATCTTGTAAAGCAAAGCCTTCTCCAGCACATCCCAAAGATTGTCAATGGGGTTAAGATCTGGACTCTGTGGTGGCCAATCCATGTGTGAAAATGATGTCTCATGCTTCCTGAACCACTCTTTCACAATTTGATCCCGATGAAACCTGGCATTGTCATCTTGCAATATGCCCAGATTCAGATTCATTTTTACAGGCATAAAGTCGATGACTGACTTAAAAGATATTTTGCAGTACTGAATGCAGCCTTTGAGTAAGGATGTTTTTTTTAAAAACATTCCACAAGTATCTGCATTTTTTGACCAAAAAAAAGAAGAAAAAGTTACTATACACTTTTTATTATACACATCAGTCACAGTGTAATGAAATGGGAGCAGGTTAGCTTCTGCTATATACAGAATAGACAAGTGTGCCACCTGGAAATATACTCCATTATAGCATTTACACTATTCCTGGATCCATGGCTCCTAAAAGCAAAAGTTTTGGCTCCAAACCTTTTTTCTTTCCTTAGAACAGGGGTAGGCAATCTGCGGCTCTCCAGCTGTTCCAAGACTACATCTCCCATAATGCTCTTTCAGCAAAGAGGCTGGCGGACAAGTATGGGTGATGTAGCCTTGGAACAGCTGGAGAGCCGCAGTTTGCCTACCCCTGCCTTAGAACATCTGTTTGGCTCCCCAAGATTACATATATTTCCAATTTGGTGCCTTTACATTACCATACATACAGAAATGTAACCATAGATCCCTAAATAAGAGACAGATTTGCAGTTATTGTGATCATTGAAACACTTTGCCATATGTTACTGCATATAAATGTAACAATATTAAATATTTCATACAAGGGCAGACATATCCATGACCCAATGAAATGAATCCTATTTCTGCATATTGACAGCAACCCATGCTTCTGAATGCATGGTTATTTTTAATAGCGTTTTTTGTGTCAATAAAGGTATTGTACTCTAAGGAGAATTTCCCTCTCTTTTATGTCTGTTTTACTGCATTAGCCTTCAGCATTCTTGGAAAAAGGCTCAGCAGTGACCTTTTTGACTTCCATTCACATCTAGACTCATTTGCAGTTTATCATTTCCCTTAAAGGTTTAGATGTATTAAAAAAAAATCTAAGCTTATTTAAGTTCACAACCTATTTCCCACAATGACTCATTCTCTGATTTATTAAAGTTATGTTGAGGAAAAAAAAAAGAAGGAATAGTCAATCAATGATAGTATTAATGGTTTGTGACTAATTTACAGCTCAGGCAAATGTAGCAATAAGAGTATAGAATTGCTTAAAAATAATAATAATATTAATAGTAATAATATTATTATGAGCACTGAATGTAAGGAAAATAGATAGAGACACAAACAACAAACAACCATCTAGTCTGCCCATTTTCTACCTAATGTAAAATCCCAATACTTTATTTGTTTATCGATTAGTCCACTTACAAAGGTTACAGCTGTACAGAAACTGTAGGAATGTTGGGTATTTCAGTTAATAGCATTACTGAAGGGTAGTATGGAAGGAGGGTGTTGTTACATCAAAGAATACATAGACATTTGACAACTGTTGGGCATATATTGTCTGAAAAAAAGTAACAATATCAAAAGCTGTAAAAGGAGAAATACAACCCTTTGCCATTATAAGAGCTCCAGTCTTTCTTGGAATGCTGTCATAGATGTCCTGAGCTATGTGAAGAAAAATGTGTAGTTATTTGAAGGATGGGAAAATGTGAACTACTTAACTCTGTCAACCTAAACATTGCTTACTGTGAATGTAGTGAAAAAAAGAGCTATACATTGTGTTAGCAGAATTGTAGGCATACACTGAGAGAAATTGTGTTTACATGTGTCTGTTGTGTCTCATCTTTATGACATCACCTTTGACTTGATATGTAAATGAACAAATTTCAGTGAAGAATGTATAGTATACTTATCAAGCCATGTGGTGATGCCAGAAACAGAAGACAACACAGACACATTTAGAACATATTATTCTTGGGTTGTGAAAAGATCATTCCACTTTTTTGGACCACTAATAACATATTGGCTCAAGGAAGTAAAACATGTTAAAAATCCTAAATCTTTGATCATATACTGAATTTCTGGCCAAAAATGCAAAAGGAAAATAATTCCCCAATGTAAGTCAGATCAGATAGCATCTAGAATGGTTAATTAAAGAGGATAACACAGATCTTGTTTTGGGGAAATGTAACAAAATCATAGAGAGTATTCAACCTCAAGACATTTCAGTAATAGCAAATAAGTGGGAGTCAGACCTTAATCTGAAATTCATAAGAGAGGACAGGAATGGGATCTTGAAGTAAGCAAATAAACCAGCGCATTGCCTAAATTTGAGAGACACATTCTTTAAGCTTACAAATAGGTGGGATCTTGTCCCTATCCATCTCACTAAGGTACATCAGGAACAAAGCAATATTTGTTGGATGTGTGGCTGTAGTAAAGGTGACCTGATGCATATCTTTTGGCATTGTCATAAAAGATCTGAATTCTGGAGAGAGACCTTTCAAAAAATGAATGCTATATATGGAACACATTTAAAGAGGAGCCCTGAAATGCAGTTCAATCTAAAGGGGATACCTAGGGTTACCAGACTGATCGTCATCCATGTTTTATTGGAGAAAAACAAAAGAGGGATCATTTTCCAATATACCCTTTCAAGTGAAAAATATGGGAGATGTTCAGACTGGATAGAAGCATTCAAAACTGGAAAAATGGATAGAAACATGGAAGCCATGTAAACCCACTCTCTTCTTTTTCCATGTCTTGCTGTGTCTTTAATTGGTCCTTTTTATCAGATGTTTGAGAAAACATCAGGTATTAATGTCGGGGGAGAGCCTTCTATTCTGGCATACCCCTGATGTTTGTAATGTTCTATGTGGTTGTTGTTTGTATATGGTTTATACATTGTATCATATAATGAAAAATATTTGAATACTTTTGCAATAAAAATAAATAAAACATATTATTCTCTTAATTTATGCAGTTGCTTGCAATGCTACAATATATAGCTCGACATTCCAAACATATTTCGGTGACATAGTCCCTTTAACACTTTGAGATCCAGAATATCCAATAAATGTTCAGTGATGTTTAGATATGGTTAATAGAGATTAGTGCATTAGGTTGGACTTCATCCTGGATTTCATGTAACCCCTATGAGTTTGTGTAGTAGTTTGTATGGGGGCATCATCGTGATAAAACAATGTTTGCACCATGGTTTACCACTGGTGCTGTAAAATAACATTATATTTATTGGCCTTTAAAGCCAACTCATTGTAACATGTTACTTTTGTCCCACTTCTTAAGGTCCATGATTGTACACCTGTGTCCAGATTATGCGTCTGTGTGTTGACCTTAAAGAGAGAATAATAGCAAATTGGTGACCCCTCCAGGTTTCATTGCAGATTTGTTTTTAAAAACTGAAAACAGGTGCATAAATAACAAGAAAATGAATGATTAATTAATAAGTAATTGCATCTCTCTGAAGTTCACAGTTAATAGCTTCATCTATTGAAATCTCTACTCTGTGACTCAACCTCCTCCATTGTGTGCAAGCAGTTTATGAAAGGAAGCTTTGTGAAGCGCATGCTGTACAAGTTTTGATGAGATGTTGATTTGATTCTGTATTAATTAAGACTGTTAAATACTTGTGCAGTTTTTTTTACTGGTGTACCTTCAATGCAAGCACTAACTGTTCTGCCTCTTTGCGAGTTGCCTCACATTACATAGCAAACCCAGAAACCAAAATGCTTATTGTTAGACCTGTTATTGCTTAATCCCATGTATTGCTATTAGGAATTAACCTAGTATGTCTCACCTTTGCAGCTGCATGATTCAGTTATTTGCAGGTAACAGTCCCTTATCATGTTGTGTTTCTCTTAAATTGATACCAGATGTACCATATACAGACAGTGGAAGATCATGGCAAAGTAATACTTACATCAATTGAAAGTAAACTATTCAGGTACCGTCAATGTAGAAAATAATTGCAACACTATAATTACATGATCATTAAATAATTATACACACAATATATTTAGATTGTAAGTTTCGTAGGTCAGATGCCTCTAAATTCTTATATTTAGCTTATATTGCTATAACACTACTGTTTACATTTCGATCTTCTCTAAAGCTCTGAATACTCTTCTAAATGCTTTGTAAATAGAAAAATAAGTACATACATATTTGACAATATAATAATACAAAGAATGTTTGCTCTCATTATATATAAGATTCTATTTGCTTTGCATCAGAAATGACAGATACATGAGCATTAGTCTACATGTGTATAATAACCTGTTATCAGGCAATACACAGTGTCATTCATCCTGCCTCCAAAATAATATGTAAGAACAAAATAATGTAAGACTACCAAAAGAGCTATAATACTACACTATGGACTACAGAGTTTAAGAAAACCCCCCAAATAACAAGCTTTTAATAATGAGACAAGAATGTGCTCTTCGCATAAAGGTTTTTCTTTAACCCCTTAGTGACAAGACATTTTCACCTTGACTTTCCCTTGGTGACAATGGCTGATTTGACATTTCTGGGGTGTTTGTGTTTAGCTGCAATTTTCTTTTTTCTCACATACTGTACCCACACAAATTATATGTTGTTTTTATCGTCATAAGAACGGCTTTCATTAGATACCATTAGGTTCATCATATTTTATAATTTACAAAAAAAAAAAAAATCATAAAATATGATGAAAAATTAAAAAAAAAAACACTTTTCCGAACTTTCACCTAAAATATAATTTACACAAATACAATCATTAAAAAAGACCCCATCTAAATAGTTAAAAAATGTTTTTCCTAAATTGACCTTTTGACCCCAACCCGAACCCAAAATGTAACCTTAACACTAAATTTAACCCCAACTCTAACCCTTATGCCATCCCTTAATATATTTTAATTTTAATTTAATTTTAACCCTATCACTTATGTTAAAAATTATTTTATTTTAACCCTAAAGGCTAATCTAAGTATATAACCAGTTTTTATTTAATTAAATATTTATCAACATTTTTTTTTACATTGCTATGCTACTTAAATAGGGGCAGTCATGCTGCTCCATCAGTATGGCTCCCACGATAGCTCCGTGGGGCGATCCTGGGTGCCCCAGAAAAAAAAGGTTTGGTGCTGGCTATTGCCTCGATGTCAAGGCAATAGACCAGCACCGTTAAAGCAGTTTTCGTTCCCGGCAGGATGTGCCTGACACATCCATTGTCTTGAAGGTGTTAAGTATTATTCTTTGATCTCAATGTTTTGATAAATATATGTACATCTGGGACATGTTTCTAGTAATTTGACATACAAAAGAGAATGTAGCTGATGAATAAAATAATAGTATATGACATTTTTTTAATAGATAAATACATTTTGCTATTTTATTTAAATACAAACTACAATTGTCAAGACTAAAAATGTACACGTTTGAATGCTAAATTTAGTCAGAGATTGTTTTTGTGAGGTCCATATTTTGTCCGACCTAGACTTTATCAAGATATTTTTATTAAATACAGGAAACATATAATAAAGCATATATAATAAAGAGCAACCTGTTTACTTTACAGCATGCACAGATGTATCTATATAGTTGTCCTAAATAAATCATTCAAATCCAGATTCTGACCCCGGCTGCATCAAAGGGGCAGTGGTAGAGAGCTTTCACTCCTGAGAAATGTATTCACATGCTGAACATAGTCAGATGAACCTGTATTTGATTTGTACTGGCGGCAGAGCATCTGAAGCGGAGCTGCTCGGGCTGGAGGTTCTACACGACTCAACAGGATTAGATGGTTTGGGTATTGACCGAAGTCCTCAAGGCCTTCAGAAGTCAGAGGCCATTCTGGAGTTCCCAGACCACAACTGATCATTACTGGAGAAGTCTATAAGGAGTAGCTTGGATTACCATAAAGCATCATTATATTGAGATGTCATGACGAAGTGACATGTGTGACGTGTCTCTGGGCTTGGGCGAGTCCTCCAGCGGGATTTGTGGCTCTGCAACTTCGCTGGAAGCCTGATTGTTTAGTGGGTGGTAGCATTCTGTCCCCTAGGAACACGACACCTACTACATCTACTGCATGTGGAGTCAGCGGAAAGACTGGAGACTCAGGTCTGACATACCTTGTATTGTTTGCTGACTTTTTTTTTTGCTCTCCTTTTTCTATGCCCACCTGATGGTAAAGCCCTCAGGTGATAAAGTCCTGATCTCAAAGCTCTAATATTTTTGTTACTACATTGGTGAAATATCATAAAACTTGCTTTAACCCTCTACATGCGGGCAGCTCGAGGCTGAAAATCCCATAGCGTTATTTTATGGGACTCCTTGGGATATTCTGCATACACACTAAGTAATATATTTACTGACCTTATGTATAAGCCATCCAATAGAACTTATATGGTTGTAATTATGGTCTAACGGTTTGACAAGGAAACTTTGAGACTCCCACAGGGTAATCCTGAGACCAGTGTAATAACACTCCTATTTCAGTCCATAAGGGGTGGACATTATAGTGCTATTGATTTACATTCTACACACTGAGCAAAGCATAATTGACTAAGCTGTTTCTGTAGCTATCTGCTCTCTATATAAATCCTGTTGAATTGCCTTGGGGGAAAATTACATATCAGGTCTCTCCCAATAAAATACCTTGTATGTGTCTAATTTTTACCTCAAGGCACAAAGGTACAAAGGGAGCGTATTACGTTTTGCTTATAATCTTTAACAGTCAACCCAAATATATCTTCTTCAAGAGGGCTTTAAACAGATCCAAACCTACAATACGCTTAAGAAAGAGATATTAATGTTGAAACAAAAAATTGCTGAGATGGAGGATCATTCGAGGAGACAAAATTTAGGAAGATCACAGAGACTTTTAAAAATGCCGACATGGGGGCATGGCTAAGCCGCCGATGGAGTAGGATGCAGGGTACGTGAGCACCGATCCCAACAGGGAGTAAAGCGGCTAGAAGAACAGATTACTGAAGAGTTCCTTCTTCAAAACTGACTGGGAGGTGTCTGAAAGCATGTGGCATGGCGTCGGCTAAACATGGCAAACTTAAAGAGAAGCAAAAAATGTAAACCAGCTAATTTCTTTACCCCAAAGAATAAACACAAGATGTGACTTCAAGATGGAGGAGATTCACACATTTCTTCACCTGGTGGCGGGAAAACCTCCGATGAGGATCAAGATGGCCTTTCTGAATATGAGATAGAAGATCAAGTGACGCGGGCAGCCAATTCAACGTTATGCTTGAGACCTTATACTCTAAAATTCAATCTGATATTGAGTGCCGAATACTGTAAAAGGATTAATGCTCTTGTGGATAAAACTAATGGCAATGAGGATGAGGTGATGATGCTTAAAGGAAAGTTGGCATTTATTTAAGATCGTTCACTAAGGAATAATGTAAGTATCAGAGGTATTGCAGAAGATGTGCTGGGCCAAGACCTGAAGCAATAAATTCTTAATCTCACAACAGCCATGGTGCCGAATTTGTCTGAAACTGAACTGATGATTTATAGGGTGAATAAATTACCAAAACCAAAGCATTTGGCTAAAATGGTTCCAAGGGATACTATCATTAGATTCCACAGGAGTATCAACATCTATCAGCCTTTGCAGAGTGCAGAGAATTTTGTGAGATTACAGCGAAGCTAAGGAAAGGTGCATTTGGATTAAAAATGGGGTTTCCCGGTTAAATTGATCGTCAGAAGAAATTGAGTGATTTCTGTTTTTGTGTCACCTGAAGGGGCTAAGGCAAAGTTGGCAAACTGGGGCATTATGCCTGAAATGAAAACACCATAAGCTGGAAGATTGATGCAAGAATGGTCTATGGTTAAGAAATAAACTGTTTCATGATAAATACAGAGACGGTAATTGTATTGGTTTTTCCCCTTTTTTTTAATTTTCTTTCTCATCCCTTTTTTCTTTCTTTTTCTTTCTTTTTTTTCTGTCTGGTTTATTCTTTTTTCTTCTGTCTGTCTCTTTTTCTTCTTGTTTCTCTCTTTTTCTTTCTTTTTTTTCTGTCTGGTTTATTCTTTTTTCTTCTGTCTGTCTCTTTTTCTTCTTGTTTCTCTCTTTTTCTTTCTTTTTTTCTCCATCTCTCCTTCATATTCTGAAGAATGCATACAGATTTCCTCGGCGGAATCGGTTGACTGCGCTCCTGTGCTCAATTTTCTACTAAGATGACCACGTTCCTATAAGTGTTGCATAGTCATACTTTTCACATAGAACTTGGTTGGTTCTAAGTTCATTTTTTCCATGACAATTAAGCTCACGTTATATGATGAGTTTGGTGTTTCTAGTTCTTTTGTAGTACATGTTTTTGGGGTTTTCTTTTTATCCATCATATGCTCATATTTGTGCTTCTGTACTTGTGATATGTGGAGAGAGGTTTATGTAACATGTTTTGCTATTACTATTGGCTGTTACTGTCCACATATTACTTAATGTGGTATGGTTGCAGGGGGACAAATTGTGGATTCCCGACTTTATTCATTGCTCTTTTTTATTTTTGTAATCTTTGTGTGGGGATGTGACTACAGCATTTGTATTCTTATTTGTTTGTCATGCCGACTCTTTTATCTATTAATGCCAAGGGTCGTAATAGTCCTTATAAGAGGAGAATCCTGTTGTTGGAAGATCATAAATCTAAGGAAAAAATTGAATATGTCCAAGAAACACATTTTCAAAGTGATAAATCCCCATTTTTGAAATTTGTTCATTTTCCCCGTATCTTTCATTCTATGTATACAAAAAAAAAAAGAGAGGGGTAGCTATTAGAGTTGAGCGGACACCTGGATGTTCGGGTTCGGCAGGTTCGGTCGATCTTTCGAAAAAATGTCCGGGACCGTGCTCGAACTTGACCCCGAACTTGACCCCGAACACGAACCCCATTGAAGTCAATGGGGACACACATTTTTGGCCACTAAAATGCCTCTAAAAAAGTAATGGAAAGATCCAGAGGGCTGCAAAAGGAAGTAAAATGTGGGTAAGAGTAGGACAAGTGCCCTGCAAGCAAATGTGGATAGCGAAATAATTTAAAATAACATAAAATACATACAAATTAAAAATACAGCTGAGCCATAAAATAGCACTAGATGGAATCTTTGATTTTAGCTTTGGAAGAACATAAATCTAAATCTAAACCATGGCTGCCAGGAGGATCAACATAATTATCCATTTGAGAGAGGGTTGGAGTGCAGGGAATTCTCTTTCAGATTATACTAAGTGACCCATAGGTTGAGGAGGCGGTGACCGTGGCGGTGTAGGTGGAAGCGCACTGGAGGAGGAGGAGGAGGTAGCCAACACTGTTTTTTATTTGTTTTTGGTTTTTTAAATTGGGGTAGCCCCCAACATATTGGGACATGTAACAACAGAAAACAAAGAATAAGTGCACTTGAGTATAACAATGACTGGGTGAGGCTGGTATAAATGTCTATTCTGCACAATTTACAGAGAAGTCTGGTGGGATCCATGCCTGGTTCATCTTAATAAACGTGAGCTTATCCATGTTGGCTGTGGACAGGCGTCTGCGCTTGTCTGTGATAATGCCCCCTGCCGTGCTAAACACACGTTCAGACAATACACTGGCTGCAGGGCAGGCCAGCACCTCCAAGGCATAAAGGTCAAGCTCAGGCCATGTGCCCAATATGGAGAGCCAGAAGTTTAATGGGGCAGACCCATCAGTCAGTACGTGTAGGCCTGTGCATAGGTACTGTTCCACCATGTTGCTGAAATGCTACCTCCTGCTAAGACGTTGCATATCAGATAGTGGTGCTGCTTGATGGGGTGTGCTGACAAAGCTTTTTCACATTTCGGCCATACTAACCATGCCTTTTGAGGTGCTGGCGGTGCCCCAGCTGGGTTGGCGACCTCTTCCTCTGCCTTCGCCTTGTGCTTCCATGGAGCCCCCGGTGTCATTTCCGAATGCCCTCAGCAGCGCGTCTACCAGCGTGCACTTGTAGTCGCGCATCTTACGATAACGCTCCAGTGATGGAATTAAGGACGGCACGTTGTCCTTGTAACGGGGATCCAGCAGAGTGGCCACCCAGAAATCAGCACAAGTTAGAATGTGGGCAACTCGGCAGTCGTTGCACAGGCACTGCAGCATGTAGTCGCTCATGTGTGCCAAGCTGCCCAGAGGCAAGGACAAGCTGTTCTCTGTGGGAGGTGTATCATCTGTGTCCTCTGTATCCCCCCAGCCACGCTCCAGTGATGCCCACGAGCTGCCTTGGGTGCCACCCTGCTGTGAACACAGTTCCTCCTCCTTCTCCTCATCATCATCCTCATCCTCCTCCAAAACTGTGCCCTGGCTTGACAGTTGTGTCAGTGCATCACAGACAGGCGAGCAGCAGCAGGGTGAGAACGCCTAAAGTGCGCACAGACGGCCCGCAATTTCGGCAGCAGCTCTGATATATCTGGGTAGTTTTTCAGGAATTTCTGCACCAGCAAATTCAGCACATGCGCCAGGCAAGGGATGTGCGTCAAACTGGCTAGGCCCAGAGCTGCTACGAGATTTCGCCCATTATCGCACACCACCAGGCCGGGCTTGTGGCTCAGTGGCAACAACCACTCATTGATCTGTTGTTCCATGCCCGTCCACAGCTCCTGGGCGCTGTGGGGTTTTCCCCCCAAACATATGAGTTTTAAAAGTGCCTGCTGTCGTTTCCCCCTGGCTGTGCTGAAGTTGGTGGTGAAGGTGTTACGCTGACCGGATGAGGGGGTGGTAGAGGAGACGGAAGAAGCTGAGTAGGAGGAGGAGGCAACAGGAGGCAAAGAGAAATGCCCTGCAATGCTCTGTGGTGGAAGGACATGCCCCTTTTCCAAACTGAGATCACACTTTGGCCTGCCTTTGGGAGAATTGTTTGTGTATTTGAGAATTAAGCATATTTTGGAGACATTCATTAAGAAGGAAGGGGTGTGTCCATATATGCTTACATTTTTAAATATGTGTGGCAGTCATACCTGCTTGAAAAGAGTATTACCTCTATGTTATACATTTTTGAACCATAAGGCAGTTATTAAAAGTTTATCTTTTGTTAACCTTTGGGAACTTGACTTGAGTGAGTTTCTCAGAAGAGAATTGGCATAAGGACTATCATAATTATATTGGGGTCTCTAGAAATATTTTGCAATCAGTAACCAGTTGTAAGGTTTTTTTTTATAGATGGTATATGGTCCTAGCTCAATTGGCCAAAATATATGAAGGAGTATCTGATAAGAGAAATTGTGGTCAGAAAGACACTATGGGTCACATTTGGTGGGACTGACCTCGGTTACTTAAGATCTGGAAAAGGATATCCAAGTTAATCTATAAAATTACTGGCTTGGAACTTGAGTTGAAACCAGAAGTTTTTTTATTGGACATGCTTCCTTCGACTGTAGTTTGGTATTTATGACACTTTATATTACGTTACCCATAAAGGGCATGAAGGGTAATTGCTCAGAATTGGAAAAAGGAGGCCAGCCCTGCTTTTAATTTGGTGATTCACCAGCTAAAGGTTCTGGAATCTATGGAATCAGCTGCAAATAAAAGTTTTGGATCTGTGTTTAAACATACAAATGTTTGGAGCCCTTGGCTTGACTACTGTAAAGTGAGTAAGTTAACGGTGTAATCCCCCCCCTCTTTTTATTTTTTTATGTTTGTTCTGATGTTTTATGGTCACTACTTGCCACCCCAAGGGTCCCATGTCTTGTCTTGTGAGGGCTGTGAAGTCATTATTTGTTATTATTTATTATTTATTATAAACGTATAAAAAAATGTACTTAATAAAAATGTATTTTGGAAAAGATGCCGACCTGGAGAATTACCTTAGACAAGTTAGATCCAATCCAACTCAGAATCCGATATATTTTGCTATAGATCTATATGCAGGTATATCTCAGAACAACAGACTGCAAAGGAGGGAATTCAATCCCCATCTTATGAGCCAATGACATTCATTACAAATGGGAATTCCCTACAAAATTAATAATCTTATACCAGGGCAAGAGCTTTGTATGCGAGCATCATGCTTAGGCCAGAGATTACATGTTAAAGTGGGGTTTACTCCCCAAAGATAAATAATCAGGTTGCCTCATGGATGAGAGATTAAGGGGGCTGAGGGGGGGAAATACTGCTCTGACGAGGTTAGAAGAGCATAGGAGTATTGTTGTAATGAAAGTGACTTTAATATGTCTTTCTCATGGAGTTGAAGGTTCCCAGAATTATGATTGCCTGGATTTTTCACTTGTTCTATAACTTTACTTGGAGGATAAGAGTAGAAATGCTGCGGATATTTTATGATAGATTCTTTCTTTCTTTTCCACAAAGAGCAAAGATTTGTTTTGCTGATCTGTCAGCTGTCAAGCATAAGTGCACCGTATTTAATTAATATCACACATGGAACTTAAGATTTAAGAAATGTATTTGTGTGTATCTATGTTGATTCTCTCCCCCCCCCCCCCCCCCGCACACACACATAAAGACCATCTAATAATATGCCAGCTATGAAGTATAAGTGCACTGGATTTCATATCAATTATGGAATTTAAGGTTTAAGAAATGTAACTGTGTTTTATCTATGTGAATTCTTAGCAATTATATGTTCCTTTTTACGTATTTACTGACATTTGAAATTCATGACTTAATATTTGTATCAATCCCTCGTTTTTCTTCTCCTATTTTTCTTGTCACAAAGAGCATAGACTTGATCCACCAATCTGTCAGCTCTCAAGCACAAGTGCACTGGATTTAAATAATATCACATATGAAATTTAAGAATTAAGAAATATAATTGTTTGTACCTATATTGATTCTTCCCTTTTTTTCCTATCCAAAAAAACCATTTGCTGATATACCTACCTATACCTGCTATGAAACATAAGTGCACTGGATTTAGTAATATAACTTATAGAAATTAAGGTTTAAGAAATGTAACTGGTTTTAGCTATGTAAATTCTTAGCATTTATATGCTCCCTTTCACTTATTTGCTGCTCTTTGAAATTCACAATTTAATATTTGCATCAATTCCTAGTTTTTCTTCTCTTATTTATTGTTATTTTTCGCAAGGGGTATAGATGTGTTTTCTTGATTTACAATCTTTGAAACATAAGTGCACTGGATTTAAACAATATTACATATGGAATTTACAGTTTAAGAAATATAATTGTTTGTATTTATACTCATTTTTAGTAACTATACGTTCCTATTTACTTTATACTAGTACTGATTCCCAGTTCATCTTCTGATTTTCTCTGTGTTTTTTTGTGCTTTTCTTCTCTTGGATTATACCTCCCATTTTTATTTTCTCCCCTCTATTACTAAATCCTGCTGGCACTCTAGCTTAGCCCAGACACTTGTTAGTATGCTGCGGTGGTTAGGGGATTTAAATCAGTGAAGTGCTGGTCCCATACATCCATTTTTGTTTGGGACCCCCCACCCCCCCATAATAGGTAATCCTAGATTGCCTATTATTTCTGATTTTTCCCTTTCTGAAAAAAGAGGGGTATCAGTTATCATCTCTTCAGCTCCTAAATTTGAATTGATCCATCACGAATCCAACTCCAAAAGTAGAGTTTGTATTATCATCTGTAGAATAAATTACATTCTTTTCACTTTGGTTAATATGTACCCCCTTCTGATGAAGCTATAGTTTTCTTAAATGGAATTACGGTTAGTGTGGATAAGATATAGCAGGGAGCAACTATCTTTGGAGGAAACCTGACTAAAATAGCGGATGTTTCCCTCGATAAGGGTCTCCCCAGGAGGGGGTCAGGCTGGTCCCAAAAGCTAAGAGGAACACTGAATCTTTCTCGAGATTCCTCTCAAGGAACAATCTTTATGATATTTAGCAAGTTTATAATCCCCAGTATAGGGATGATAAATTTTATTCTAATGTGCTCTTCCTATTCTAGGATCGATTTTTTTCCTCATGAGATCTGCTGACTTGGATAGCTAAGTGGAAGCCTGCATAGGTAATATCTCCTAGTCTTACCATGCCCCCATTTTTTTAAACATGAAAGATAAAATAGAGTATGGGGTTAGAACTAAATGAAATCTGAATTAATTAATTTTAGCCTCAGAGGAAAAGAAGTTAGAGCTGTGGGCTGAGGCTAAAGATTTCTCAAGAAATAATTATAATTGCGAGGCTGGGGACTAGATTTAAGTGCTATATAAGAGGAATATTGATCAAGATGTGATCCATTCTTAAGAAGGCATGGGGGAAGTCACTCTCAGACCTATGCATTGATCTTTCTAGACTTGAAAATCTTAGCAAGAGGAATCCATTTCTGCCAATGCTGAACCCTTTGAGGAGCCATAGAGGGCAATTAAAGTAAAGTTGGATGAGCAATTTAAAAAAGCAGTAGTCCATTATAAGATTCCATTTTTATTTCAAAAGTTTAGGAACCATCAAACACGTATAAGCAAGATCTGTTTTGACGGCAAGACCTGTCTATCACCTAGCCAGATAAGTAATGCCTTTAGTCAATATTATAACTCATACAATCTTTTGACTGATGAAATATCTCTGTCGCAAGTTAGGGATTTCCTGCATGGACTGAGCCTCCCCAGGATCTCAGAGGAGAAGTTGGCAGATCTTAACCAGCCTTCAGTGGTGATCCACTGTTCCATTCAAGACTAGCAGCTATTTTCTTACTAAGTATGATTTAATCTAAGAATCTAATTTGGAATCATCGATGTACGCTCGACATACTAGCTCCCACATTCCATTTATACAATATAGCCATTGGGGGTTTGTATTTATTTGTTTATATATATATATATATATATATATTTTTTTTTTTTATATATTCTGGAAATATTCTTTTTACTTTTGGTGGTGGTTTTAGGAGTTATCACTTCACTACTGGTCATTTTTTGAATATAGGTGCTGTGTATACCGTTTTCACTCGTTAAAAACAGAACTGACTCTAGCTATATGATCTATTAAAAAGGGGAAGGCACCAGGCCCAGATTGGCTATCGACATTGTTCTATTTTACACTCCAATCAGAGATTTCACCCCTATTACATAGGGTTTTTAGAGAAGTATCCATTAAGAGGACATTCCGCTCAGAGTTATTGGAAGCCACCATCTCTCCAATCCTCAAGAACATTAAAGACCCCTTGCTCATCCCTAATTTTAGGCCAATTTCTCTGATTAATCTAAATTTCTTCTCTGAGATCCTGGCAGATATACCCGGGTGGATTATGCCTGACCTGATACTGGGATTTATCCTCAATTGTTTAGGTGATGACAGTACCAGGAGGATGCTGTATTTGCTTAATCTGGTTAGACACTCTGGGACACCTGTAGTCTTCCTCCCCCTTGATGCTGAGAAGCCATTTGATAGAGTGGATTGGCTTTTCCTATCAGAGATGCCTTCAGCCTTTTTTTTTTTTTTAAGCACTAATGCCATGGCTCTTTACTCGGCACCAAGGGCTAGGATCTCAGGTCCATCATTAAACTCAGGCTATTTTAGTATTAAAAATGGCACTAGACAGGGGTGCCAATTAGCACCATTGCTCTATGCTCTGAGTATCAAACATCTGGCTGCCTTAATTAGAAAGTCGACCCATGTTAGGGGCATACAGACGGTTTATGCGGATGATGTACTCCTTTCCTTAAAATCTCCAGAAATCTTAATTCCACAGGTTCTGCCATTAATTATTCAATATAGCTCCTTTTCAAATTACGGAGTGAACCTTAATAAAACTCAGGTGCTGACTATTCTCTTTCCCCCATTCAGCTACAAGAGCTATGGAGGGGTGGAAATATTAAATGGTCTAATAAGACCTTAAACTACCTAGGGATTCAGATTGCTAATTACCTTAGACAGACACTCTTTCTTAATAAAAAGATTTTTATTCAGGACCTTAGGGCTCTTTTTTAAGCTGGAAGGGATTGGAGATGGCATGATCTCAACATACTTAAAGCATGCATTGTCCCGAAGGTCCTTTTTATTATGAGGGCTATTCTGATGCGGGCACCCAACCATATATTTAAAACAACTGAGTTCTTTATTTTCTTCTTATGTGTGGGATGCCAAGAGACCCAGAATAGCTAACAACACCCTAAAACGTAGATTGAGAAAGGGTGGTCTAGATTTCCCAGACCTATATAGAATTCAAGACTTATGCCTATTTATTATTTTTTTTAGCTTACAAATATAAATCCCCCCATAATACCATTTGGTGCCAGCTTGAAACCCAGGAATGTTCATGTCTCAACCCTCATTTTCTATTCTAACATCCATATTTAATAAACTGAAAGTCACTATGCCTATTTTTATAGATGTAGTCAGAGAGATGTTTAAGTTTAAGAAATTGTTCTTTCACATACAAGGTATAACCAGCCTGGCCTCCTTGGGGGCTCTGTCAGTGGGAATCTATAAGTTTGACTGAGATTGCTGACCTACTCCTATGGGATAAATGAATTCCCTTTGATATTTTACAAGATGCCTTTCATTTACCTAGCTCTGAATAGCTTTCTAGCAATTAATGTGCCAGTGGGACTATCCCCTCTGGACAGATTCCTTCATGCTTCAAATAGAACTAACAATATATCTAAATTTTACCTACTATTGGATAATACGTTTTTTGCCATTGGGAATTAGATAGTGGGAAGAAATTTCCTGTGGAAGCGTGGAATAATGCATTCCATAATACTAGAAGAGCCTTATTTGGCATTAACTTACATGAACTTTTTTTTTATAAGGTACTATACAGATGGTACCTTGTTCCTGCATGACTTAATAAGATCTTCCCTGATACCTCAAGCCTTTGCTGGTAATGCGGAAGAGAAGATGGTACCCACCTCCAGATATGGTTGTCTTCTGACCTTCTAACATCGATTAGAAGTAGGGTATCTCTATTATTAAATTCTATTCAACAACAAAATATTTCACTGACACCGAAACTTTTGTTTTTCATTTGAATTTAGGCTTTGGGAGGTCACCAAAACAAATTCTCTCAATTAACATTCTTATGGTGGTTAAGCTTTTTCTTGCATGCCTTGAAATAAGAGCTCCCTACATAGCCGGATATTAAGAAACAAATTGAATTTCAACTCTCAGCTAAAAATGCGTTTTATGACTCAAAGTGGCTGGGGGTAAGAGTCAGGGAAATCTTCGACCTATTGGAAGCTGTAGCGAATAAGTCCACCTTGGAGTGGATATAATCCTTTTGACTTGTTATGCTGAGGGTGAGGGGTCTTGGATGCTGGTGGGACTTTGTGGAGGATTTTTTTTTGTCTTTTTCTTTGTGTGAGAGTACTTTTATGTAATTATGATGTGTTAGAAGGTGTATTTTATATAGTTATAATGTGGTAATAACTGTTACAAAAGTTACATTTACACATCACACTTTCGACTTCTATGTATATTTGTATATTTGTCTATGTATATATTTGATGACCTTGCTCATACAAGTGTACAGTCTAGATGTTAGCTAATACAGTTATTTAAATAGAACAGTCCAACATTATAGTACAGGTGTTAACAGACACTCTATAGTACTGGTGTCAACAGACACATTTACCAAAGATAAACTTTTTCAATCCATATTATATATTTTTTTAAAAGTTTTCCATTTTAAAGTAGAACGTAGATTATTAAATATGTACTGTTTACGCCTAAAATCTTTAAGGTTTCAGCTGCCTATTAGAGCTTATGTTTATAAATCTATGAAGCAAAAATAATCCTTCTCAATTTGTTTTTTTGTTTTTTAAATTTTCATCCTGATCCAGTTGTTCTTGTTTTTATCATACTATAAGTTATCCAGAATTATACCAGAGTAGACTTTCTAACCTGCTTCGTGAGGTGAATCCCTGTGAGGCAAAACTGCTTAGAATTTTATCATGGACTTTCTTAAGATAATAATGATAAGCCCTTAAAATCCATCTTTAATAAGTTCCCCTAATGAATATTTTAGAGAGCTCTCAGTAACCTTACAGAATAAGTTAACTTTATAGAACTTAAATTGTTCATTACGCAGGACAATCACAAAGAATACTACACATTAAATTTGATTTAAGAGCCACTCAAAGTCATGTTAGCATCTTAATGAGAGTGTTATCAGTACAATGGTAATTAACCTAAAAAGCTGTAAAAATTGTATTGAGTCAACATGTAATACTCTCTGCAGACAATTAGCAATGTGAGAACAAGGTTATTTTCTTAATAATAATTGAAATAACTTTATTCTTTTACCCCAAACTTGTTTTATTTTAAGTGGAAATAATCAACCATCATTTATTGCAATATATTGGAATTTGGGAAAACACAGAAGAAATTTAAAGCTAAACTTTAAAAAAATAAGTTGCCCCACTTTATGTTTGTATTCTAATGAGAATAATTAAATATCATTTGATAATGTTCAATTATTGTGTCTGTAAATACATGTTTTATCATTCAGAACTACGATTCTGATAATGTGGTCCATGGTGCGTTGTTGATCAATGGATGTTAGAACTACTGAAGGAAAGGAAATGTGTCTTAAGAAAACATGTGTAAGCAGATGGTGTTTACAGGTCTCTTTTCTGAGTAAGGAAGCATAGTGAGGTGGTCAACACCAATCACACTAACAACAGTCTTGTCCAGTCTGCTTTGTCCAGTCTACTTTGTGAAAAAAATGACACATTAGCCAACTGATGGGCAGGGTTCTCTATCTCATGTAACATTCTGTATTTGTTTGAGTAATATGTAGTTCTGTACCAAGTGCTATGTAAACTGATGGAGCAATATAAGTATATGTTAATACAATATAACACTGAGGAACCCTGGCACAAAATGGAGTCCTTCTGTAGCAGCACTTTCCAATGTTGTTGTACATAAAAATATTGGTGTATAAAACAGATACATTAACTATTTTCCTTCTTTACTTATTTTTGTTTTCAGGCATTAGGCTAGGATGAGAGTGGGTGAAACTGAAGGAGGGACAAAAACAAAATGGATGCTAACAATCATGTTGTTAATTGGGTTCAACCTCAGTTCGAGGCCATCTGAAAGGGAAGGCCATTTATCTGAAAGGAGCAGGCGAATACTGAGCCAGACGAATTCAGGTGAGCAGCTTCTAAAGTGACCAAGCTTCTTAAGTGTTGGAGTTAGAAGCAAATAAGCAAGTAAGGGCAAGAAGGAGGGTAAAGTAGAAATCCTTGTTTGTTCTATTCATATTGTATGGTTTCCATTAGAGAGCATGTTGGAGAATGCCACTAAATGTATGTCTTGCAGCATGTATGCTGTCTTGGAGCAAGTTCCCCAAGGTCCATACCGTTGCTGCAGATGTGAGCAGGTTGCTGCTTTGGAGAATATAATACTAGATCTAACGAGGCAACTGGCAACACTGAGGGACATAAACAACATGGAGCGGAGTTTACTGCTCACGGAGCAGGCATTGACTGTGGCCAGTGTAGAGGAGGGTGATGATGGAGAAGAAGAGGTTTCTAGGGCAGAGAGCTGGGTTAGCTGTTTAAGGGGAAGTAGGGGTCAGAGAGGGAGGGAGGGTTGTTCTGGGCTGGTTCAGCCCAACAGGTTTGCCAGCTTGTGTGAGGATGCTGGGGAGATTAGCTCAGAAGAGGCATTTCTGGGGCAGGCTGACTCTACTAGCAGCCAGGTGAGTAGCCTCCGCCGCATAGTTGGGAGCCAGGACACTAGGAAGGCTAGACAGGTAATGGTGTTAGGGGATTCTATTATTAGGAAAGGAAATAGGGTGATCTGTCGTCAGGACCCCGTATGCCAAACTGTATGTTGTCTCCTGGGGGATAGGACTCTTCATCGCGGCTGCTTCCGCGCAGCCGCTTCACCGCCGACTCTACACAGCAAAACAGATCGTCGCTGGAGATTTCATCTCGGGACATTTCATCGATAAAGGTAAGTATTTTATCTATTTTAGTTTGGTTAGAATTAGGGTTTAGGGGGTTAGAATTAGGGTTTAGGGGGTTAATTTTAGTATTAGGGCTCAGGGGTTAGTATTAGGGTTAGTATTAGGGTTTAGGGGGTTAATTTTAGTATTAGGGCTCGGGGGTTAGTATTAGGGTTAGTATTAGGGTTTTGGGGGTTCATTTTAGTATTAGGGCTCGGGGGTTAGTATTAGGGTTAGTATTAGGGTTTAGGGGATTCATTTTTGTATTGGGGTTAATTTTAGTGTTAGTATTGGGGTTTAGTGTTTAGTGTTAGTATTAGGGTTTGGGAATCATTTATTAGGGGGGTTATTTTCTTTTTACTTGTACATATGTAAGAGCTGACAGTTCAGCGCTGAACTGTCAGCTCTTACATAGCCACGGCCGCGATGTAACGGCCGCGTTATTCTTCATTGCTGACAGTTCAGCATTCTAACTGCTGCGCTAAACTGTCAGCGATGAAGATATGGAGCAGAAGTGTCCTAGATGCGTCTCCTGGGTGCTCGGTTTTGGCATGTTGCGGACCGGGTAGACAGATTGTTGGGAGGGGCTGAGGATGATCCAGTGGTCTTAGTACACACTGGTACTAATGACAAAGTTAATAGTAGGTGGGGGGTCCATAAAAATGATTTTAGCTGAAGAAAAGGACCTCCAAGGTAATATTCTCTGAAATATTACCAGTACCATGCGCTACATCAGGGAGACAGCTGAATCTTAGGGAGATTAAAGCGTGGCTGCAAACATGGTACAAGCAAGAGGGATTTGGGTTCTTCAAGCACTGGGAAACCTTTTCAGTTGACTACAGACTCTATCGACAGGATTGGCTGCACCTCAGTGATGAGGGGGCTGCAGTATTAGGGGAGGGGATGGCTAGAGTATTAGATAAGCTTTTATACTAGGCTCTGGGAGGGAGGGAGGGAGGGAGGGAGGGAGTGAGGGAAGGAGGGAGGGAGGGTCAAGATCAAAATGAAGCAATGGTAGCTAGAGTAGATTGTAAGGGTGGTCTAGCGATGGGAAAGGAGGAGGAAAGCAGTGGTGGGTTAACATAGATCATAGGGAGGTACATACAATTAAACCTGCGGGCATTAAGTGTTTGTTAACTAAACAGAAAATTGACCATGACTGGTCAGTTAATTTACAAGGCTACTCACTTTTTAGAAAGGACAGAGTAAATAAAAAAGTGGGAGGGATTTGTCTATGTGTAAATCCTAAATTAAAGCCCAGTATTAAAGAAGGTGTGCATGATGTCACTGGAACTGATGTGGAAACACTGTGAGTGGAGATTAGCTTAGACACTAAAAAGAGTCATTCATTACTTGTAGGTGTATGCTACAAGCCACCAAATATTAGCACTGATGGAGAAGATCAGCTTTTATTTCAAATTGAAAAGGCTGCAAATCTGAATACGGTTTTAATCATGGGAGATTTTAATTACCCAGATATAGATTGGAATTGTGGCACAACTAGTTCCGCTAAGGGCAGCAAATTTATGAACCTACTTTATAACAAATTTGTGTCACAATTAGTAGACACCCCAACTAGAATTGATGCCTGTCTGGATTTGGTAAAAACAAATAATGAGGAGCTTATCTCAAACATCCAAGTAAGAGAACACTTGGGGAATAGTGACCATAACATGGTTTTGTTTGAGATTAATGTAAAAAAGAAAATTGGTAACTACGCCACCAAAACAGTTAATTTTAGAAGGGCCAACTTTGATGAACTAAGGGCATCGATTTGACATTTAGACTGGGAACAATTGTTTTTCTGGACTACACACAGAAGACAAGTGGAATTCCTTTAAGCACACATTACAAAAGTACACATCCAAATATATACCTTTGGGAAGCAAATGCAAAATATTCAAATCAAAACAATGTGGCTTACCGGTAATGTGAAACAGAAAATACAATTCTTCCAGATTAGGTATAGTGCCAACAGACTGGCGAAAGGTGAATGTCATTCCAATATTTAAAAAGGGATCAAAATCTCTGCCAGGTAATTATAGGCCAGTGAGCTTGACATCTGTAGTGGGGACATAATTTGAAGGATTGCTAAAGGTTTACACTCAAGAATACATCTTGAATCAGAATCTAATTAGTAAAAGTGAACATGGTTTTGTGAAAAACAGGTCTTATCAATCAAACTTAATAACATTCTATGAATAATTTAGTATAAATATAGATCTAGCTGTGGCAGTTTATTTGATGTATTTGGACTTTGCTAAAGCATTTGCTACAGTTCCACACACACGATTACTGTACAAATTGAGAGAAATAGGTTTTTAGGGAAATGTATGTACCGTATTTGCTTGATTATAAGACAAGGTTTTTTTCCGAAAAAAAAATCTGAAAACTACCCCTCGTCTTATAATCGAGGTCGTCTTATAATCTGACCTCAAATTGAGGTCAGACTATAAGACATGGATCCAGATCCCCAGCAGAGCTGCAGGGGACCTGGATCCCCCTCTCTAGCAGCAGGGGATGTCTGCACGATGAGCGCAGACTCCCCTGCTTCCGCCCGGCACAACCCCTGGGGCTTCTGTACTTCCGCTTTCGTCACAGAAGTCCCGGCGAGCTTGCTGGGCGGCAGCAGGGGAGTCTGCGCTCGTCGCGCAGACATCCTCTGCTGCCCCACTAGCCACCAGGGAGAATCGGGCAGCTGGGGGATGTCTGCACGATACGTGCAGATATCCTCCATGCTGCCCAACACGGCAGACTATTATGACGGACCATCTGTCCGTCATAATAGACTGCCGTGTCGGGCAGCATGGAGGATGTCTGCACGTATCGTGTAGACATACCCCGGCTGCCCCCACTAGCCACCAGGGATCAAGTTAAAGGTGAGGGGGCCTAGAGACAAGGGGAGGGGGTGGGACAGAGAAACAAGGGGAGGGAGGGGGCAGAGACAGAGTCAAGGGGAGGGAGGGGGTTAAGAGACAGAGACAAGGGGAGGGAAGGGGTTAAGAGACAGAGACAAGGGCAGTGAGGGGGTTAATAGACAGAGACAAGGGGAGTGAGGGGGTTAAGAGACAGAGACAAGGGGAGGGAGGGGGTTAAGAGACAGATACAAGGGGAGTGAGGGGGTTAAGAGACAGACAAGGGGAGGGGGAGAGAGAGAAAAATGGGGGCAAGGGAAAGAGAAAGGCAGCATTGGCACATAAAAAAATTTTTTTTGGATATCATAATTTTTTATTAAAAAAGCAATTTACATGTGAATATATACAAGTTTAACTTTTTTCCTATAGGGTAGTCTTATATTCAGGCTTTTAGTTTTTTTCCTAATGGAATATCCAAAGTTTGGGGGGTCGTCTTATAATCAGGGTCGTCTTATCGAGCAAATATGGTATTTGGATTGAAAATTGGCTAAAAGATATAATGCAGAGGGTTGTTTTAAAAGGAAAATACTCAAATTGGACCAGGGTATTGAGCGGAGTACCTAAGAGGTCTTTCTTAGGCCCTCTTCTTTTTAATTTGTTTATTAATGATTTCCCATGTTGTGCTGAGAGCCATGTCTCAGTATTTGCTGATCACACTAAATTAGGTAAGGTAATACAGGCTAATCTTGATGTTTTTTCCTTTACAGGAAGATTTGGACAGAGTGGGGGACTGGGCAATTAACTGGCAAATGAGGTCCAGTTAAGACAAATGTAGTTTGTAGTTATGCATTATGGAAAAAATAAAAACAAAGCAACAAATAATTTAAATGGTATTTCTTTATGAAGAAGTACTAATGAAAAGGATTTAGGAAAAATTGTAGATAACAGACTCAATGGCGACAGTGCCATTGTACCAAAATGGTCTGGATGTTTTTTTTTAGAAAAGCAGAACATACATGACTATTAATAATAGAATAAGCATTAATAATAGAGCTTATTGATCCAAGGAGAAATCTGATTGCCCTTTGGAGTCAAGAAGGAATTCCCCCAGCAGGAGGCACAATTTGAAATAGCTTCCTTAGGGGGTTTTGCCTTCTTTTGGATCAAAAGCTGGAATGATAGGTAGATGGGTTGTACTTGATGAGCTTTTTTCAAACTAAATTACTATATCACTATGTTACTATATCTTCATGTGCCGCACCAAATATCTACGATATCTCTGCTACATAGATGATATTCTAATCAGCTGGATTGGAAAGACAATGAAAGCTACATTTAGAGCTACAATACCAATCTCATGAAAGGGAAAATGCTTTCTATCCCAATATAAACTTTAAACTGAGTTACTCCCACATAAACATCCACTTGCTGAACCATTTGCAACAAGAACAACTCTATTTAGACTTCACCAACCTACGTGAAACACAATAATTTCCATCCGAGACATAAAAAAATGACCGATCATCTACTGCCAAACCATCAACTATAACTGAATCTGCTTTGATACCACAGATGAATATCTTCAGAACCTCAGGGAGACGTTTATTAGCTATGGTTTATTAACTATGGTTACAGTAAAAACTGAAAGCAACTAATATCCCCAGATAACTATGTTCTGAGATATCAACAGCCAACAAAAAGGAGATTGCGTATCATTAGGGGTAACCGACATCTACAAATGCAAGTCCTGGGCAAGATCTTGAGGGAACTACAAATACCATTACACGTGCATGCCTCCTAACATTTCAAATGTCCAAATTCCAGATTTCCAGATTTTTTTGGGGGGGGGGGGGGAGTGGCTGAAAGTGTGACTATGGATGGGGTTTGCCAGAACATTTTCAATGGCTTTATGGCCACTTGGTAACTATTTATGTAAGTCAACTGGAATAATTATAATTTATTTGATTTACACAAATGAATATAAAACACATTTACTGCAGTTTATACACTATGTTTTGTGATTTTTTTTGCTATGGAACTGTGATACAGTTATGCAAACAAAATATTCTGAGCTCCTAGGAAAGCGGGACTATAGAGAAGGAGAGAGGGACAGGGGAACTGCAAACTTGGGAGGTATGAAGATGAAATAATCAAGTCAATATTCACACATCACACACTAGGGTCATTCAAGTAGCATCCCAACTTCAAACAATTTGATGTGAGGAGTACCCAACACACAATAAAATAAAACTAAACAGAACTTCTCTCTGCCAACAAAATATATGGGACCTTTGTACACATCTACAACACAGACAAAGTACCAATACCCGGCTCACATTTGCATCACACAATCAGTGTACTTGTTTTACATAAAATTCATCCAACATGGTACATCTCATCAAGTGCGCGAAGTGTGCATGCGTCCATGTTTCATTTGGGACTTTTTTTTAAAGCCGGACATATATTGTATAAAAGTAGACACCCTAGGTTATTTTAAATGGTGGTAATTTAACACTTTCCATGCACCAATTCTACCACCAGCCTTTGTCAAAGTTTGTGGTTGTAATTTGATTGTGTATTTTTTCCCACATACATTGTATTTTAGACACAAATTCACAGATGTTGGTATTTGTCACTGCCAAACAACACCCCAATATTTGTTCAGCAACATCTCCAGAGCACAGGGATACCACCCATGCATAGGTTTGTCAGCTTGTTTGGTGTTAAAAGGCCACATTTTAGAGGTGTGTGTTTTTATTTTCCAACTTGGAATTTTGACATGAAGCGCAAGAAAAAAATGAACCCTTACAAATGCACAGACAAGAAAAAATGTGGTGCTGTGTAGTGATCAGTGGCGGGGAAGGGGTTAATACACAGGGTACACTATACAAAGGGTATGGCTTTTATAAAAGCCCTTGGGTCTCACCAATTTATTTCAATAAAAAACTTACATTATTCAGATCTGTCTCTCTCCCTCACTAAAACTCAAGTGAGGAGAGGGAGGCAGATCCATATGAGTCAGAACAATATTTACCATCTATCGGAGCAATCACCAAACTGCCTTTGCCACTGATTGGCTGTTACTGATCGCTATACACACACTCAGACAGCTTCAAAAGGAATACCTCTAGTGGGTATAATTAACCCCTAGCGAGTGTAACAAAAAAAATGCAGATAGCAAAAAAAAAATCCTCTGCAGCCAGATCTCTCCATATGTGCTGCTTAGGCAGTGACCATTTGCGCTGCTCAGGCAGTGGTCTTCGGCAAGCAAGGGGTTAAGAGCTCTTAAAAGAGCCTTTGAAATATGGTAATAGATTACAGTAAAAAAAGTAACCACTAAAAAATGCACAGACAGCAAAAAATGTGCTGCTGTGTTAGATCACTGCGTACACAACGATCAATGGCAGAGAAGGGGTTAAACACTGGAAATGGATTTTATAAAAGCCCTTAGGTCTCAATTTTAATAAATGTATTAAAATTAAAAACTTACATTATACAGCTCTGTCTGTCTCCCTCACTAAAACTCAAGTGAGAAGAGGGAGGCAGATCTACAAGGGTCAGATCAAATTTAAAATATTGATCTGACCAGGTGAATGGTGATGATCATCTGAGCAATCACCAAACCACCTTTGCCACTGATCGCTATACATGCTCTCAGACAGCTAAAAAAAATGTTTACATTAAACATAATACCCTAGCGGGTCTAATTAACCCGTAGCGGGTGTAATAAAAAAGTAAAAGAAAAAATAAATAAATGCTTCTGCTGCAATAAAAGATTACTGCATTTGCGCCAGATTTTTGCTTAGGCAGTGATCTACAGCAAGCAAGGGGTTAATAGCTCTAAAAAGAACCTTTGTTATACTGTCATAAAACACTGGAAATGGCTTTTATAAAAGCCCTTAGTTTTTAAAATGTTATTAAATATTTAATTTATTGCAAAAAAATAATAATTAATTATCTGATCTGTCTGGAGGCAGATCAACACTTGTCACACATATTTACAAATCTTGCCTTTGACTGTATGATAAGTGCTCATCACATCTACTAGCGCCCCCTAGAGCAATGGAAGTTAAAAAGATCAGTTCTGATGCTCTTGCCAGTAGAAGGGAAGAGCTGCATATACAGGCAGCGCTCCTTTCTGCTGAGCTGATGTGGTCGCTCAGGAGAGCAACCACCATCGGATCGGGGAGGGCTTAGGAAGTGAACTTTGTTCTCTTGCTAAGCACATGTGTGGAGCCGGCGCCGCCATTTTTAAATGCCAGCTACGGTCACTCCGGTCACTTTTTTTCTTTAGTGTTACTCAATGCCTCTACATAGAGGCATTGTATCAACACTGAAATAGTAAAGAAAGTGACCGTTGGTCGCTTTATTTGCTCTTTTTAGTGCAAGACGTGCCAGGCACGTCATGTGTCATATACGACATGTTTATGCATGACGTGCCTGGCACATGGATCATATGTCAATCAGTTGATGTTTCCTTTAATAATATGGTGAACTGATTACAGATCTGGCTGAACTTATTTTATAGATTAAATCTCTATAAAACAAGTTAATTTACTGCTGATAAATTTCTTCCATACCCTGTCTATTTTTACTTTTATTTTCTTTTTTAATCTGTGTAATATGCTTTGTAATTAGGATTTTTTTGTTTAGTCTCATACATGACTAAGAAAGGGAACTAGTAACTTGGTCTTAAAAGCTTGCAATCAAATTCTGTGTTTACTGTATTTCCAAGCCTACACAGTGCAATCTTTTTACCCATTGTACATTTAACAAACTGCATTACTAATATCAATATTAGCTTGTCATAAAATTGGCAACCTGGACTGATTAATTGAATGTATTCTTTATAAGTTCTAATAATGATATTGGGAGTAGGTATAATATCTGTCATGCTGGGTAGCAACTGACATAACATCCTCTGCTCAGTAGCCACAATACTACCTTTAATGGTCCCAATCTATGGAGAATTCTGCACTGAAAACAATCTTTATTCCAGTATTGAACTGACAATCCAAAGGTCTGTATACAAATCCTTTTTTTTTGGAATTAGAAACTATTATCATTTACAAAGCCATTTAGTTAACATTTAGTTAACAAACTGAAATGATTTATTTCTTATAAATAGTGTTAAATTCAAGATACAAAATAAGTAGGCTCAGAGAAACATATTACTGCAGTCTACTATAGTGATTATAGAAGCTTGTCCAAAAGCAATAGAGAGACATTAATGCAAGAAGAAAAACCAAAATCAATTTTCAATGTCAAGCCTGCTATGCGAGAATTAAAATAGCACATAGTAAAGGCTGTTGTGCCTGTGGGTGGCCTAAGGGTTATCTGTCAGCACTTCCGTCATGCTCCACAGAAGCAATAAGAACTATTCATATTATTGCTAAACTTTGCAATGATGATTGCGATACTGATTAAGGATTCTACCACATTGTATATAAAAGTTATCTTTACTTATATTAAACAAGTAGCTAATGATCAGGTCTAATGCCTACTATATATTGTGTAACTGAAAAATGGTTCAAATTTAAACAAAAGAGGTGACAATCAATGTCTTATTTGCTAAAGATTACAGCGGTTTTATAAAATATTAATTTTCTCATTCTAAATCTACAAGTAAAATAATCAATGAAACATTCATATTGGTTAAGTTAACGAGATGTTTCATGTTTTTAAATCTTCTATTTAACTTTAAGAACAATCTACATTAATGTCATATCTCATCAAATTAAGTTAAAACTACTTTTTGTACTAGCTTTCACTTTATGGTTTTCAGCTATTCTGTTGCTGCTTCTGTTGTGCCACCATGCATCTGTTTGTGGACCCAATAGCTTACACTTTCTTTTATAATATAAACATGAAATTTGGTTATTACATTTGTTTGTTTACTGCTATTTAAAGAAGTTATGTCTCTTTCCGATCTCTCCATTTGAATTGCAACCCTGTCCAGGAACTGGGAGACTGAACCTGGGTGGCTCAACCAGCCCAGGGGATGTTTTTAAGCATCTCCTGAGACCCTTTGGCTACAGCAATATTTATTCAGCTAAGTGGCTCCCTTAAAGTCACTTCTGTTTAGTCATCCTCTCTCGGGTGTTCCTGCTTAGTCACCTTCTCTAGGGTGTTTATCCTGTTTAGTTACCCTCTCTATGATGTTTATCCTATTTAGTAACCCTTCTCAGTCCTCACCCCCTGTAAGGTTTGGTATAGGAGGTCAGGATACGGGTACAGCAATATATGTATAGAGTGTAAGGTACTCACCAGGATGTCGAACTCCTGGAACAGTATGGCACGGAATAGTCCAATAGACGTTTAACACTCACAGGGACGATAATATACAGCAGTGAGGAGCAGTTTAGTAATCCACAAGTACTGTAGCAATTCAGCAAGGAGGTGGTTAATACACAGCATACAACAGCAAGAGTAGTTAGTAATCCGAGATCAGGGGCATAGGCAGACAGGTAATCGGTTAAACAATCCAGGTCAAGGGTATAGGCAGGCAGGTAGTCCAGTAATACAATCCAGGTCAAGGGTATAGGCAGGCAGGTAGTCCAGTAATACAATCCAGGGTCGGGTAGGAGAAAGCAGGGAACACCAATAGACAATCCGGGTCGATAACGGGGAGACAGAAAGGCAGGTACGCAATATAGGCAGTACATGAGCAAGAATCACCAAGCACAGTATTCAGCTTGGTGATTCCTTTTAAACTTCGCGCCTGGTGACGTCATGACGCGCGTGCCGGCTTGGATGATGCTGCAGAGAGGAGGGGCGCGTGCACCGTCGTTGGTGACGCGCGTTTGAAGAGAAGCTGCCGATACAGAGCACAGGTCCCCCGCTACTCCGTGACATCCAGCGAGGGCTGGGTACTCCGGAGAGGCGCTGCGCGGCAGGACCTGACACCCCCTCAAGGGTGTTCCTGCTTAGTTACCCTAACCTAAGGCCTCACCCCTTGTTTAACTCTCGCTACCCCTACCTCTGCTTTGTCTACAGTACCTGCTAAAGGTTTTTTTTTAAACTACAGTTCCTACTCAAACCCTTTTCCTATTCTGCCGTTCTTTGCTAAAGTTCCCTTTTGTCCCCACTTAAGTTCTTATTCCAATCCTTATTTCTTTAATTCTATATCTGTTCTCATCCTGCGCAATGAATATAAACATGCAACCAGACACCTCCTCTATCCCTTCACTGAATCTCCTACCTGACCTAGTAAAGGCCCTGAT
This sequence comes from Pelodytes ibericus, assembly GCA_036172795.1. Classification (NCBI taxonomy): domain Eukaryota; kingdom Metazoa; phylum Chordata; class Amphibia; order Anura; family Pelodytidae; genus Pelodytes; species Pelodytes ibericus. The sequence continues at coordinate 160,345,431 of CM069863.1, forward strand.
ACTTCCTATGTATATGTATTGGAAGTTACGCACTTGAAGGACAGCATACATTTTATTTATATACTATTTGTACAATGTATTTATTGTCAGAATGTATATCAAGTGCATGAATGAAAAATACAAAACACATAATAATAAAACGTTTAAGTTACAATTAGAGTATATCAACCAGGCACACCATCTATTATTTTAAAATATACAAAAAATTCCAAATATAAGCAAAAGTACAAAAAAAGAGTGAAAAACATTGTGTAAATATCAAAAAGAAAAATGAAACATAAAACATTTATAATATTTAATAAAAAGAAATAAAAACAAAAAAAATGTAATTAGGTAAAAAATAAACTGCCCTGGTCTTCTCATCCGCATTAACATATAAATACAACATTGGACATGGATTTACAATGAAGACATTGGGATGTCATTCACACTGGATGTGTGTAGCCAGATACTAGTAAAAAGAGAGAAGGCACTTAAGAATGATGTGGTGGAACAACCACAATCAGAAGGCAAGGAAGACAGCAACATCCAAGTACCACCAAAATATAAGAGCCAGCACAATTGAAGAAACAAGATCCATGTTATTAACACATACAGCCTATCAGTCATCAGACACCCAACTGGTATTGTGAGCTGGCTAAAGGAAGACAGGGAAAATACTGATGTGAAGACCAGAAAGCTCCTCACAATGTACAGAGGTTTCCACCACAATTCCAACACATACAGACTGTACACAGCTAGAAAAATGGAGTGCGGTGTCTGGTAGTTGTCAGTGAAACCAAGTGCATCTAGCAATACATCAGTAAGATGGTGCCCAAACATGAGCTGCTGAGAGAATAGATAAACCAGTATTGCTAAAGTTCTATACAATTAATTTTTAAAACATATCAAACAGGTGTCCACTGAGCAATGGCTGCTAAAGTGAGAAATCAGACAGCTTCAAACTGTACGGTACTAAATGGTTAAAAGTGGAAAATCTACCACACATAGACACTTAAAATAATAATACTAAACTTGTCCATATTGTGACATAAATGAATGAATAAATATTGCGAGTGAATATTACACTCATTACATTGGTGTAAATGTAAACAAGTGAGCAAACAACCCACTTGCAAACCCTGTGATGAATTCAAAAATAAATATTGAAAGGTAAACAATATAAATTCTTACATATCCCGTAAAGCACATATATCAGTATGAACATAATCAAATGAACTTAGCATGATGCAACTCTTCACAAAATATAATACAAATGTAAAATAAAAATAGCAAAGCCCTAGTGCAATATGTAACATAAAAAATAACCGCTCAGCGAAATGTCAATAAAGGATGTTAAAAATAGGAAATTTCCAAAAGATTGGGTTAAATTCCTCTGTCACAATAGGCACAGGCCCCTTTATAAATATATTGGTCTCCGGGTAACCCTTTCATAGAATTAAGTGAAAATACAGCAATTCTTAAAAAGTTACAAAAACGTCATATAGACTATATAGATGGGACACTATGGCCTACTTTCAGAAGTTAACTTTTTAGGAAGTATTTCAATAAACCTTCTGGATGGGTTGACTAAAACAGTAATCCATTGTTTCATGTGTGACAAGAAGAACCAGGAACAAGAGAGTTTCATTGTGCACATATCTGATCATCAACTGGTCACAAATGAGGAAAACGTCCTTGAAAAGGGGCTATGCTTTTATCCCTCTAATATCATTAAGCCTTTTTATGTTTTGGTAGACCTCTTACACTTGTGTAGAAATATCAAGCTACATGTGATGTTTAATTGATGAGACTTTACAGAGTATCTCAGATACAGATCGGGCATATATTTTACAAAAGAGTAGTACTAGATAAAGTTCTTTGAAAAAACTTGCAAGAGTTGAAGAGGACCCTGCTCAACCAGCAAATTCAGGTAACCTCTGCTGAAATGCAGATCTCAGAATCCCTGGACTCATATCGCAATATTAGAGAAATTGCAATGTGAGTCCTGAGATCTCCCGAAACTTCTCCTTTTATCTGGAAGTTAAAGCAAGATCTGGTGCCATGATGGCTCAATCAGAGTACCGCATTGTGCAGGGCTTTGCATTATAACACATATCAATATAACTGGTTTATCTGTACAAGTATTATTAAACAAAAGGTAATCCGCACACATCTCTAATTTTTACAAACTCCACCTCACATTATTTCTACCATGAAACATTCCATGTCCAAGTTCTTGCCAAAGTACTTTTTATTTTGGTAGTCTTAACATGCCTTACAGGTGGAGTATTGCCTGATTGGCCAGCCATTAAGCACATGAATGTCAAGGTTAGGGAAGACACCCCTTATTTTCTATTTACACATGGACAGCACAAAGTATGAACAATAATGATTATTAAAAATTATGTTAAAAGTACAACTTTTCTGGGGAATTGGAGATTTGGGTCTCATAAAATTAATGGTAGTGGAGTTAGGTTTTGGGAACTAGTGATTTGGATGTTTAGAAAATACGTATTCTTAAAAGTGTTCTAAGTATCTCTAACATTTCTCAAATCACCCCATGGCATGCAAACTGGGATTGGGGGAAGAAGCAATATCTGGCAAGAATAGCAAATTTTGCGCCGGGAATTTTGTACAATTTGCTAATCCTAGTCTTAACTTTTCACTTCTCTTGCAGAAGCTGCCAGTATATGTAAGTCTTCAAAAAAGGGGATACAGCTTATTCAGTAATGTGACAGGGAAGAAAAATCAGGTCAAGAATAATCCCTTCTGTAATCAGTGCATTTGAGATGGTAACAGGGCCATCTACAAAAAAAGAATGTTTTCAAAATAGAAGGTTTTACAACTCCAAGCAGACAGCACCTTGATTTATGTCTAATAATGTGTCAACTGCCATACCAGTCTATACATTACTGATATTAGTCCATATAAAATAATTGTACATCAGCACATTTTCCACAATTCCGATGTAGAGCTACTTTCCACTACATTAGTTCTTTTTTCAGTTTGATCAAGTCTTTACAGTGGCTTTATTTACTATGGATAATAAAATTATGGGTGATACACGTAGAATAATAGAATCATACATTTGTCCATGTGTGTTTTATAGAAACATAGAAACATAGAATGTGTCGGCAGATAAGAACCATTCGGTCCATCTAGTCTGCCCAATTTTTTTTGAGTACTTTTATTAGTCCCCCGTTCCCGGTCTTATAGCTAGGATAGCCGTGTGTCTATCCCATGCATGCTTAAAATCCTTGACTATGTTTACCTCTACCACTTCCGCTGGCAGGCTATTCCATACATCCACTACCCTCTCAGTAAAGTAATACTTCCTGATATTACTTTTACATTGTTGCCCCTCTAATTTAAGACTATGTCCTCTAGTGTTTTGTGCACAAGTTGACCATTTTACATTCAGGACTGGCATTAGGGATGTGCAACCTGTGCAACTGCACAGGGTGCAACATCCCAGGAGCCCTGAAGGCACTGGCTGGGGAGATGAAAAGATCTGCCCTCACCAGCCCTCTTTGTGCAGGCGAGCTGTACCTGAAATTGGTAAATTAGTAAATGTTCATTAGCATGACGTCATACATAAAATAGAAGCAGTGTAACATCTTTACATTACAGAAAAAATACTGAAATACCAAATATGAATGCAAGGGGGAAACACTGTCAATTGTACTTGTAAATGTACTACTATGCTTGTTGTGGTTGTGCCACTAAATTATGCTAACATGTATTAAGTAAATAATTAACAACTGTAATTTATTCAAACAAGAATAAAAGGACAGTGATAAATGGTTTAATTATGTATTTGTACATAAGAGGGACACACACACATATATATATATATATATATATATATATATATATATATATATATATAAGAACACTTTATAGACTGTATTGTCTAAACTCCTAGCACTGTTTTTGTACGTAATGATCTTGCAAGATGGGAATTATATAGTGGGCTCTGGTGAATGCTTCAGACCTCATGGTATCCCAAATATGGCTACTCCTTCTATATCTGTGTACGACCACATAGTTGGTCACTCTGTCATTACCTAAAAGCTGTGGGAAATGGGAGGCAGCCTAGGATCTGAACTTGTACCTCACGGAACAAACTCCATTAGCCATGTGGCAATTATGGACTCCCTAGTGACACCTGATGGCTACATCTAATATGACGCTATCTGATATAGTATTAATACATCATTAACTGCACAAGCCATCCAGTACATAGTGGGTTTATTTATAACAGTTAATCGAATGTATAGGACACTCATGTCTTTAACTGGCAAACTAATTTTTAAAATAAATAATATGACTTGACCATTTATCTCCACCCAATGAAGCCTCATCTAACTACAATGGAGGAGCAGTTGATGATTATCTATAAAGGGATTTCTGTTTTGAAGTAGTGTAATTCATGTCTTGATGCATGTATATGTTTAGGCAAAAAAGACGAAAAAGTGATGTGCACTCCACTCCAGTGAGCGATCCAATAAAGTGCTTTATTTAAACAATGAACATGAGACCAAAAAGGAGGTACATGTACAGCAAAACGAACAAACAGAAAACCGCACCTTACGCGTTTCGCGTATTACAACGCTTAATTATAGGTCATGTATATGTTTATCGACAGAAAAAAAAAGCTACACTGCATCAGTTACACCATAATAGAAAAGTTGAAAATGTTTATTGCAGCCTGTGTATACAAAGTTGCACAAGTGAGACACTTTTTAAATCACTTGGATAAGTGAGTTTCCAAGAAAAGACAAAAATAACTTTTTGTTTTACACTTTTTTGTACATACAGGATAAAACCAATTCATGCAGTCCTATATACAAGTAGCATTAAGAATCATGTATTTATTTAAATGTGTTTATATAATGTATTATATCATTTATATATGACCCCCCTCTGCACCTACCCAAAACGAGGGAATAAGAAAATGTGGAGAAATTAAATGGTGTTCCAATATTCTTGAAATGGTCATGACTATGAGGTTAAGGGCATGAATTCACAAGGGAATACCAAAAAAAAACAAGCATTACTACCTGAGTTGGAAACATACATAAATAGGAGTGGTTCATCTCAGTTATTAATAACTGATTTTTGCAATTACTTTGTCAGTTCACCACAGTTCAAAGTGTTAGTGAATAGAGTTTAAAGTATCTTCTAAAAAAAAACATTTTGAAACTCTATTAATAATAAAACTCTTTTTTTATACATATTTTAATTTAATTATACATTTTTATTGCAAATGTATAGTTCTGGCACATAACAGGCAAGGTTTTTTTTTATAAGAGCCCTGAGATAAGACAAATATGCAGTAATAACATTATTCCTTGTATAGTCCCATGAGAGTCATACAACCTTGTTGAGGAACAGCCATAAAGGTTATTTATAATTGGTATGTCTCACATAGTCCTTGAAGAAGCACATTATGGTTAGAGGTGCATATCAGCAAATGAATGGAAACAGCAAGATATAAACTCTATTAACTTCAACTATGCTACCTTATTAGAACTGAATAAATATTTGTGACAAACATTGGATTCAAGTTCTATTTACTTAGCAGAGCAGCACAAATATAAAAAATTCACATAGGAGATGATTCATCCAGCTCTGATAAATAACAAATTGTCATATAATCCATGGAATATTTTAGGAGGGAAATAACAACTGCTTAAATTTGGTCTTGGGATAATTTTTAATACCTACTCAAATAACTGTTCTCTAATCTTGAATGACTATATGCATATATTGTGCAACGATATAATTACACAGCTCTACGAGTCTTATTAGAAAAGGAATGGCGAATATACTGTACAAATATGTAAAATATTACTAAAGCATTTATCAACCAAATGAGCAGGGAAACAATGGCCAATAATGCACACAAATAAATAAAACAGAACACAAGTGTGAAATATGTAATATAAATGAATTAGAGAAATTTAAGAATAAGTGCATGTGTTTTTGCAGAGAAGATAAGTCCAAGTCTCTCTATACAATGTTAACCATTAGTAGAGCATGAAGTTATATGATATCAGAATGACATCAGTGCACATAAGTAATGTGGTTTTTGAACTCTTCTGTAATTTAATATGGAATACCATCAGTCTCTTTAAAGAATCTGTTATGAAACTCGAAATTTGTTCCAAAGCATATTTCTAATAAAACAGTGGAAAGGTGATCATACACGGACTGTGACATATTTGTCTGTAAAAGTATATTCCAATGCCAGAGATTGTTTACTTTTTTAAAGCAATCCCCACGAGCATCAGCAAGGCTGTATGTAGTGTTTTATTGCAGCAGGACTTTTTTGACAGCTACTGTTTATTATTTTATTTAAATCATAGCCAACATAAAGGGAATTTCCATTCGGACATCCACTGCTTATAAATAAGACATGTCTAGACATCTTATACGGCACAAACTTTAAGCTGTGATATGGATGCACCACTATTAAAATTAAGATCTATTCACAGTCAGGCAGAGTTTATATATTATCATCATATTGATCATATTGATCCATGCATCTGTAATAATGGCAGACAATTACATATATGGAATCAATTATAATTAGTTCTCACCGCCTGCATGGTATAAAATAAATAAATATTTTTAGTTTATGAGATGGGATTTTTTTAATTAATTATTTTGTCTAATTAGCATGACTTGACTGTGGAACACTGGTTACAAATAAAAATCCTCGTAGAAAGTTAAAAACAAACAACAACAAAAAACCGGTGCAATTGCTATTTCTTATGTATGCTGGTGATTACATCATTTGTGTGCATCCTGACACTTTTGTGTGTGGATATTAGCACTTCTTCCAAAATGGATTTGGTATGAATGTTATGCCACTTCTCTAAGGATTTTGAGTGCAAAACATCCAAACCAACCCAAGGAAAGGCCGTCTATATAGCGATATTTGTTCATCCGCCATTTCATACATATTCCACACAGCATCTTGGCAGTGGGATAAAAGTTACAAACAAGAAACGAGAACATATGCCTTCCTCAGTTTGCAATTCTATAACAGTCTATTAGGCTTCAAATAGACAATAACTAGGGCTTAATTTATAAAAGAAGTAAATGCAGGGCATTGACAAGAACATTACAAATGTAAGGTGAAAATAGCTGAGTTTGAAAAAATCTACAAATCAGCTGTACTCATATATCATATATATATAAATGATATGTTTATATTGTATTTACCATCCATTGGCAACTCTTTTTATTGTTCTTTTTCTTTAAAGTATTTATTTTTATTTTTATTTTTATTTTTTATTTGTAGTTAATATTTTGTATTATTTTTCATTTATTGTTTATTTACTTTTTTCATATTTTCTAGTATTTTTATTTTTTATTATTTTTTATAATTTTCTATATATAGTATTATTAAATAAGGATTTTTTTTCATATCCTTATATATTCTCAATATAGATGGATTTCTTTCAGTATGGATATTTGAATAAGGGGTATGTAATTAACTATGTAAAGGTCTGAATGTACTAGTGACAGCAAGACCTATTGATATAACATTTTTGATATGCTAATATTTTGTATAATAATGTATAGTATTGCTATTACATGTAAAGATTTTGACACCCGCAGATCTGTCCACTACCACTATTGGTTCATTATAGGGTTAAATGATCCAATTTAGAGGAGCACTATATAAGTGCAGCTCTTAATATGAACCATATGCACCTTGATGAAGCTGTCATATCGGTGAAATTGGTAGTGCTTTTGGTTTCTGTCCTATCTGGACTCCGTAGATGCTGGTAGTCGGCATGAGCCCTTCACCACTTTTGAATGTGGTGCCTTCAGTTTATCCTAATTCATCGCCTGGGGCACAGACTTGGATATTTTTAACAAATAAGCCTTCGATTGACACATACACCAATTCTGACGCATCCATTCAAGAGACATCCATTCATGTGAAGTGCTTCACCTGTTATCCGTCTATTTTCGACAACATCTTTGACAAATTCATTCATCAGAGTTCCTGTATAATCTGGACGGCCACCTCTGCAGTGAGATCGTTTTATAGTCAGTGTCAACTAATTGACATAGGGCAATACATGTGGGTTCCCACCACATACTGTACGAGTTCATTACTGCTACTTCACTGGATAATTTATCTAGCTCTCCTGTTTTTTAGTATGTATGTATTTGTCTATTGCCTCTTTTTTATTTTGTTTATTTTTAGGCTCATGAACCATTTTTCATTTTGTTCAGATTATATACACTGAACAAAATTATAAAAGCAACACTTTTGTTTTTGCCCCCATTTTTTATGAGCCGAACTAAAAGATCTAATTCTTTTTCTAGGCCTAATTCTCTCAAATATAGTTCACAAATCTGTCTAAATCTTTGTTAGTGAGCACTTCTCCTTTGCCAAAATAATCCATCCACCTCACAGGTGTGTCATATCAAGATGCCAATTAGACAGCATGATTATTGCAAAGGTGTGCCTTAGGCTGGCCACAATAAAAGGCCACTCTAAAATGTGCTGTTTCTGCAACATTTGCAGAATGCCAGCATCCTCCCGCAGCACATTGCGCTGCTGAAATGTATCTATTTTTTTTGAAGCCGCATCCGCTTGATTCTGCTGCCGTAAAAATAAAGTAAAAAAATCATTGTGACCGGATATGACCTTACGTCATATCCGGTGGCTGTGTTTCCCTCCTCCGTGCAGGAGGGAAGACTGCACTAATCCTGGCATATTGGGTGGCTAAGTCCTGGCACATTGAGAGGAATAATCCTGGCATATTGAGGGGCATAATCCTGGCATATTGAGGGGCATAATCCTACAGCGATTATTCAAATTACAGTGATTATTTTAGTGGGTGCTATACTACATATTTGTACCCTGCCCTGAGTCCAGTGCCACAGAGAGTGCAGTGCACTTGCAACTGCATGTGTGCCAGGCACATGACTTTAATCCTGTTCTGTTAGCTCAGTGGGCAACATCTAGGCATTTTTAAATACTGCAATTTGTTGGTGTTAAATATTATATTTGCGTCCTGCACTTCATATCTGAGAGTCAAATAGAACCGTCAAATACTGTGCTTACAGCGCACTTTGAAAAATTCTAATAGTTTTGGGTGGTAAATAGTACATTTGCGTCTTGCACTTCAATGGGGTTCGGGTTCGGGGTCAAGTTCGGGGTCCAATTCGAGCACGGACCCGGACATTTTTTCAAAGTTCGGCCGAACTTGCCAAACCCGAACATCCACGTGTCCGCTCAACTCTACTCCCAACACAACGGAAAGATAAGTGTATCTTATTATTATTCTCTCTTCTGCACTTCCCTAAGCACATAAAAAGCGTATGATATACAAGGGGTTGCTATAGACTGTACATATTTGCTACCTAAAAAGGGGCTATTGGACTGGTGTCTAAAAAAGAAATACTTTGAAAAAAAAAAGCCCATACAATCAAAGGGTGGATGAAAAGCTGGTAATACAACGGAAAGATAAGTGTGTCCCATTATTATTTTCTCTTTTGCACTTCCCAAAGCATATAAAAAGTATATGACATATATAATAAGGGTCTGCTATAGCTATAGCTACCCAAAAAGGGGCTATTAGACTGGTGTCTAAAAATGAAACACTCTTAAAAGAAAAGCCAATACAATCAAAGGGTGGATGGAAAGGGTATAGGGCAGAAAGAGTATAAACCTCTGATTGACAGGATAAGAACATAAAGAAAGTAGAAATGAAAGTATAGAAAAAAGAGAGGATAAAGACCAAAAAACATGGCAAATGCAAAGAAAGGAGATATTAAACAGCAACAGAGGAAAAGAGAGACAAAAATACAGGAACAAAAGAAAAATAATGTAAACAAATTAGCCTCTATATTCTCACCTGCATCCCCTCCCCAAAAAATTCAATATGGACCAGTCACAGGATTTGGAAGCTTCAGTGCTTCAAGGAGAAGATGCTCCTCTGAATCCACAGTTAGATACATCAGGGAAATCTGACTTACAGTTTATACCCTAAAAAAATGCCTATCGATACAATTCACGATCTTTAACGCCTTAAGGACAGAGCCTTTGAAACATTTTTGTCCTTTCTGGACAATGGCTATTTTAACATTTCTGTGCTGTTTGTGTTTAGCAGTAATTTTCTTCTTTGTCATTTGCTGTACCCACACATATTATATATTGTTTTTATCGGGACAAGAAGGGCTTTCTATGGATGCCATCTTTTTGATCATATCTTATCATATTATTAAAAAAAATTATAAAATATGGTAAAAAAAAAAAATACACAAATTTCTTTGTTTTTATTTGAAACAACTTCTCCTCATCGACAATAGCGAATGAAAAAACATGCTAAATAGATTCTACTATTTCTCCTGAGTACAGGGATACCACCCATGCATAGGTTTGTTTGGGGGGCTAAAATGCCAAATTTGTGAGGTGCAGTTTTTTGTTTTCCAACTTGAAATTTTTACATGCAGACAGCCTGCACCCATGTCCCATTTGGGACATATTTGAAGCCAGCTAGTGTATTTTACCCCATCAACCCATATATTTTTTAAAAGAAGACACCTTAGGCTATCTCAAATGGTGGTATTTTTACACTTTCCATGCACTAATTCTACCACCAGCCTTTGTCAAACTTTGTGGTAGTAATTTTTTTGTGTTTTTTTTTTCACAAACCTTGTACTTCAGACATGAATTCACAGATTTTGGTATGTGTCACTGCCAAATAACACCCTAATAAGTGTTCAGCAACATCTCTTGAGTACAGGGATACCACCCATGCATAGGTTTGTTGGGTTGTTTGGGGAGTAAAAGGCCAAATTTGGTAGGTGCAGTTTTTGGTTTTCCAAATTAAAATTTTGACATGCAGACCGCCTGCACCCATGTCCCATTTGGGACATATTTGAAACCAGCCAGTGTATTTTACCCCATCAACCCATATATTTTTTAAAAGTAGACACCCTACGCTATTTCAAATGGTGGTATTTTAACACTTTCCATGCACTAATTCTACCACCAGCCTTTGTCAAAGTTTGTGGTAGTAATTTTTGTGTGGTTTTTTTTTCACAAATATTGTATTTTAGACATAAATTCACAGATTTTGCCATGTGTCACTGCCAAACAATAACCCAATATGTGTTCAACAACATATCCTGAGTACAGGGATACCACCCATGCATAGGTTTGTTGGGTTGTTTGGGGGCTAAAGGGCCACATTGTGAAGGTGCGCATTTTCAACTTGGAATATTGACGTGTAGTCAGCCTGAGCCCATCTTTCATTTGGGACTTTTTTTTAAGTAGGACAGTGTATTTTACCCCAAAAAGCAATATTTTGTAAAAGTAGACACCCTAGGCTATTTTAAATGGTGTTATTTTAACACTTTCCATGCACCAATTCTACCACCAGCCTTTGTCAAAGTTTGTGGTAGTCATTTTATTGTGTATTTTTTCCCACATACATTGCACTTTAGACACAAATTCACATATTTCGGTATGTGTCACTGACAAACAATACCACAATATATGTTCAGCAACATCTCCCGAGCACAGGGATACCACCCATGCATAGCTTTGTCAGCTTTGTTAGGGGTTGAAAGGCTACATTTGAGAGGTGCGCTTTTTGATTTTCAAACTTGGAATTTGAACATGTAGATCAAGGAAGGGGTTAATAGCTCTTATAAGAGCCTTAGTAGTACTGTACAAAAAAAATTAACCCCTAAAAATGCACAGACAAGAAAAAATGTTCTGCTGTGCAGTGATCAGTGGCAGGGAAGGGGTTAATACACTACACTATACAAAAGGTATGGCTTTTATAAAAGCCCTTGGGACTCACAATTTATTAACATTTTATTTAATTTATTACAATTTAAAAATTATGTTATACAGATCTGTCTCTTTCCCTCACTAAAACTCAAGTGAGGAGAGGGAGGCAGATCCATATGGGTCAGAACAATATTTACGAACCAGACGAATGGTGATGCTCATCTGAGAAATCACCAAACCACCTTTGCCACTGATCGGCTGTTACTGATCGCTATACACGCGTTCAGACAGCTTCAAAAGGAATACACGTAATCCCCTAGTGGGTATAATTAACCCCTAGTGAGTCTGACAAAAAAAAATGCTGATAGCAAAAAAAAATCCTTCGGCGACTAGATTGCTCCATATGCGCTGCTTAGGCAGTGACCATATGCACTGCTTAGGCAGTGACCATATGTGCTGCTTAGGAAGTGATATACGGCAAGGAAGGGGTTAATAGCTCTTAAAAGAGCCTTTGATATACTGTAATAAATCAAAGTAAAAAAAAATAACCCCTAAAAAAATGCACAGACAGCAGAAAATGTGCTGCTGTGTAAGATCACTGCGTACACAGCGATCAATTGCAGGGAAGGGGTTAAATACTGGAAACGGCTTTTATAAAAGCCTTTGGGTCTCAATTCTATTAAATATATTATAATTAAAAACTTACATTATACAGCTCTGTCTCCCTCCCTCACTAAAACTCAAGTGAGAGGGAGGCAGATCTACACGGGTCAGATCAAATATTTACACATATTGATCTAACCAGACGAATGCTGATGCTCATCTGAGCAAACGCCAACCCGCCATTGTCACTTATCAGCTGTTACTGATCGCTATACATGCGCTCAGAGAGCTAAAAAAAAATTTTTATGTTAAACATAGTCCCCTAGCTGGTATAATTAACACGTGACGGGTGTAATAAAAAAGTTTTAAAAAAATTAAAAATGCTTCTGCAGCAAGATTGCTGCATTTGCGTCAGATCGCTGATTAGGCAGTGATCTACGGCAAGAAAGGGGTTAATCTCTCTTAAAAGAGGTTTTTTTATACTGTAATGAATTACAGTAAAAAAAAATAACCCCTAAAAAATGCACAGACAGCAAAAAATGTGCTGCTGTGTATGATCACTGCGTACACAGCGATCAATGGCAGGGAAGGGGTTAAATGGCTTTTATAAAAGCCCTTGGTGTTTAAAATTTTATTAAATATTTTTTTATTATTTTATTTTATTTTTTTACTTGATCTGATCTGTCTCTCTCCCTTACTAAAAGTAGTAAGGTGAGGGAGGCAGATCAATACTTGTCAAAGGCAATATTTAGTAATATTGCCTTTGACAGTATGGTAAGTGCTCATCAGAGCACTTACCATACATGCCTGCACACAGATCACATAGATCTGTTGTGCCGGCATCGACTGGCTCCCCCTAGAGCATCGGAAGTGAAATACTTTCACTTCCGATGCTCTTGCCATTAGAAGGGAAGCGCTGCCTGTACAGGCAGCGTTCCCTTCTACTGAGCCGATGGGGTCGCTCAGGAGAGCGACCACCATCGGATCTGGGGCAGCTGAAGGTGTTGTTAAGTGCCTCGCTAGCGAGGCACTTTAACAACACCGGAGATGCTTAGAAAGCGAACGATCGTTCGTTTTCTAAGCACATGTGTGCAGCGGGCGCAGCCATTTTTAAATGGCTGCTACGATCACTCCGTGGAGTGATCGTAGCGCGCCCCTGCACATTTGGGGGGTGTTGCACAATGCCTCTACCTAGAAGCATTGTAGCAACACCGTTAGAGTAAAGAAAGCGACCGCTGGTCGCTTTCTTTACTCCATTTAGTGCATGACGTGCCAGGCACGTCACCTGTCGGCAAGTCCTCGATTTGCCGTGACGTGCCTGGCACGTCATCTGTCGTTAAGGGGTTAAAGAAGAAATCAAAACCTCCATTAAAGAGATTACAAATTAAATGGACTTACAAGGAAAGAGAATTGAACAGAATAAACTTACCATAATGGAGATACAAAAAAAGAAACAAAATACAGATTCACAATATACAGATCTACAGTAAAAAATGTAAGAACTTGAACTGGAAATGGCAACATCGGAAGATCACAATCGGCGAATAAATTTGAGAATTAAGAAGAAGCTTTTCTTTTGGAACTGTGTGAAAATCTTAAAATCAACTACTAAGAAACAGAATATATTTTTGAAAGAGTACACAGACTAACTAAGCCAAAGGTCATCTCCCAGGAACTACCGTGAGACATAATAGTGATATTTCACTCTTATAAACAAAGAACCCTTTTTCAAGTGCTTTTAGGAGTAGTGAAAAGCTGCCCAAGAAATTCAGACATAGAACTGGACAATCGTTTGCTGAAGTGACAGGTGTATTGAGGAAAGAAAATATGAAATATGTATGGGGTTTTCCCGCTAAAATCATAATATTCTATGAATCTTCAAGAGTTTCCTTTAATAGTGTAGAAAAAGTACAGAAGTGGATAAAAGAAAAAGGATGGTCAGCAAGTGGGACACCCTAGCAATAGAAAATTACGCTTAAGGAATACACTAAAGGATAAGGGACTTTGCACTTTTTTTTTTTCCTCTCATGCAAATAGGACTGGGGAGGACGGGGGGGATTGTAAGGCGTAAACTGAACTGGATGAAAAAGGGGAAAAAAAGAGGGAGAGGGAAAATTGGTGTTCCTGAGATGATATAGGAAAACGTGTAGCAATAAAGTGGAAGGGGGAGGAAAATGGGGAAAGAAAGGGAAGAGATAAGGGTAGAAGTTATTCCCTGGTTTAATAAAATTAAAAATCACTAAAGATGTTTAGAAAATGGGGGAAACATAAGTTGCAGAAATGTTGAGTAATAAATGTAACATGAAGGGATTTGGGTAAAGCACACAAGATGGAGTGACGGACAAGGGACAAAATGGCATATACCCCATAACACATAATTTAGTATAAAGAGAAAGTAGTGTTCACGTGAGTGATATTAAGCACCCTGTCCCATAGGCACAAAATCACTATAATATGCATAAAATACAAGAAATAATGGACAACTTGTGTTTTAAATAGTCAGATAAGATGGTTTTCTGCAGAAAGACATAAATATAGGTAAAATACTCACAAGCTATGGAACAAATATATGATTGCATTAGAGTCCAGAGAGAAAGAGAAAGAGGAGATAGGAAACGATGAAAGAAAGAACAACATATATAATACCACATCAGTACAGAGAAAACACTGCTTTACGTCCAAACCTCCCAACTAAATAAGGAAGGAGAATAGAGTAAGACTATTATTAATTAAAACTTTATTTATTTATTTATTTATTTCATTTTTTGGCTCGCTACACACTTCTCCCCCCAAATGCTCTCATAGAAGAGAGCCAATTAGTGTTCATAAATGGGTAAGGGGAGATGAACATGTTCATGTAGGATCTGGAGGATCCTATTGGGAATGGATCCGACCAGTTTATCCACGGGGGTGGAGTAGATGTGGAGGTAAATGGAGCTACGGAAAGGCGAGTGTACAAAGTTCATTAAATGCTGAATCTAATATCACTGAATGTTCAGGGTTTAAATTCCCCACAAAAGGGGCAGGTCGTATAGAGATAGGATTTATACAGGAGACCCATTGGGACTCCGAAAAACCGTTAATTCATAATAAAAATTTTCCCACGGTTATACACTCTTACTATAACTCCAAGAAAAGGGGAACAGCTATTATAATTTCAAAGAATGTTAAATATGAAGAATTGTACAGAAAGGTAGATGGGGCGAGCAGATACATATTTTTGGTCTTTAAATTGAATGATCACATCTATACATTTTTAAATGTTTATGCACCAAATAAACAACCTATAAAATATACTAAGGGGGTACTGGAGAATTTGGAGGGCTTCATCCAGGGAACATTGGTGGTGGTGACCTCAATTGTGTACTGGACGAGTGTCACGGACTGAGTAGGATCAGAAGACTGGATCCGCGATGCGAAGACCTGGTATCTACTGCAACAGGTTTGGAGGCAGGACAGTGTCTATTCACCTGAATGGTATTATACCCTACGGTTGAGCCTCAGGTAAATGACCACCCAGGACTTGGAACACTGACTGCAACCGCACACTGAAGCAGGGATACGCAGGAATTACTGGATAAACGGATAGTCAGCAAGCCGGGTCAAACACAGCAGGAGCAACGGTACAAGACGGTATGGAGGAGGCAAGGTCAAAAACAGGCAAAAGGATCAGGGCAGGCAGCAAACGGAGAAGTCAGAAGTCACAGCAGGAGTCAAAAACCGAAGAATCAAGAATCAAGAATAAACGCTAGATCAAGCCACAAGGAACTATCTCAGGCAAGGTCTGAGTAGCAACTGAAGGTTTAAATACAATTTGGGCGGTAAAACCCGCCCCTAATAGGTCCCCCAAAAAGTATAAGTATAGCCCTTTAAGGCTATGTTAATTTTCTGTGTGTAGCGGTACTGCGCATGCGCGCAGTTTCGGTTTGCTGCGTGTTCGTCGAGGGGAAGCGGTGAGCGCGTCTGCAGCCCTGGAGGGCTGAGACGCCGAACGGAGCCCTCGCTGTCCGTCCACCCTGCCTGCAGGGGCAGCGGCAGCGGAGGCACGGACCTCGCGGCGGCAGGTAAGTTTCTTTTTTATTACACTACCCCCCTCTTTATGAACGCCGTACCGGCGTTCAGGACCTGGTTTGAGAGGAAATCTACGATGAAATAAGGAAACTTTGGAAGGAGCATGAACATCGGATGCTGGTACCCAAGATCTCTCCTCCGGACCGTAACCTTGCCAATGGACAAAATACTGCAAAAGACCACGGCGCAGCCGAGAATCCAAAATAGATTGTACCAAATACTCCTCATGCCCTTGAACGAGGACAGGTTTGGGAACCGTATGGGCGTCAGAGAAACGATTAGTTACAACTGGTTTGAGGAGGGACACATGGAAGGAGTTGTGGATGCGCATACTGGAAGGGAGGCGTAGGGTATAGGACACATCGTTGATTTTGGACAAGATCACGTAAGGACCGATATATTTGGGACCTAAAGTCCTGGAGGAATGACGAAGTTGGAGATACTTGGTAGAAAGCCATACTTTGTCACCAGGAAGAAGTACGGGGGCAGGAGAACGATGTTTGTCGGCAAATCTTTTCTGCAACACCTTGGCCCTGGATAGTTGCGAAGAAACAGAAGCCCAGTGAGATTTGAGATCCTGGACCTGACGGTCAGCAGCCGGTACTTCCGAAGGCAATCCCAAGTCCGGCCAAAGAGTAGGCTCGTAGCCAAAGGCTGCACAAAACGGGGATTTCTGCAAGGACTCATGAAAGGAGCTGTTATATGACAATTCAGCGAGATGGAGGAGAGAAGACCAAGTAGATTGATCCTCATCAACATATAACCGTAGATATTGTTTCAGAACCTGATTGGTCCTCTCCGTCTGACCATTGGTTTGCGGATGATGAGAGGAGGAAAATTTTAGAGAAATACCCAGCTGAGCACAAAGTGATCTCCAGAACCGGGACACAAACTGAGAACCACGGTCAGAAACAATGCTTTGGGGTACCCCATGTAGACGAATGATTTCCTTCATGACAACAGTTGCAAGCTGAGATGCTGAGGGCAGTTTGGGAAGAGCAACAAAATGAGCCTGTTTGGAGAATAGATCGACTACTACAAGTATGGTCGTGAACCCTCGAGACAAGGGAAGATCTGTGACGAAATCCATGGCAATATTCGTCCAAGGTCTCTTAGGGACAGGAAGAGGGCATAACAGGCCTGCAGGGTTACGTTTCGGAGTTTTGTATCTAGCACAGACGGTGCAGGCGCGAACAAAATCCTGAACGTCAGATTGCAAGGAAGGCCACCAAAATTTCCGGTCAATGAGAAACTTAGTGTTGCGTACACCACGGTGACCCGCGACAGAGGAAGCATGAGCCCAGGACAAGACTTGTCTCCGAAGGTTGGATTGAACAAAGTAACGACCGACAGGAGGGCGACAATTGGTGGGTCTAGGGAACTGGGATCTGGTAATTTTCCACAGGAGGGAGGTGGACACCGAGGCAATGATCCGAGAGGCCGGTATAATGGAATCAACCACAGGAGGAGCCGTTTCAATGTCAAAACGTCTAGACAGAGCATCCGCCTTGCCATTTTTCGACCCGGGCCGGTATGTGATGGAAAAATTAAAACGGGTAAAAAATAAGGCCCATCTGGCCTGTCTGGGATTCAATCTCTTAGCTTTTTCTATGTATAACAAATTTTTGTGGTCGGTGAGAATCGTGATGGGAATTTGAGTACCCTCTAAGAGATGACGCCATTCGTCAAGAGCCATCTTGATGGCCAACAATTCGCGGTTGCCTACATCGTAGTTGCGTTCCGCTGAGGTAAACGTCTTAGAGAAATATGAACATGGATGGACTCTGTTGGAGATTTGGTCTCTTTGAGATAAAATAGCCCCAGCGCCAGATTCAGAAGCATCAACCTCCAAAATGAATGGTTGAGCTGGATTGGGTCTGCGAAGAATGGGTGCAGAGATGAAGGCATGTTTCAGGAACTGGAAGGCTTGGAGAGCCAGGGTAGACCATTTAGCCGGATCACTTCCCTTCTTAGTGAGAGCAGAAATGGGTGCAGTGACTTTAGAGAAATTCCTGATAAATCTTCTATAGTAATTAGCAAAGCCCAAAAACCTTTGTATCCCTTTGAGGTTGAGCGGTATTTGCCAGTCTTGGATAGCAGAAACTTTGTCAGGATCCATCTCTAGGCCGTCAGAGGAGATAATATAACCCAGGAATTTGATTTTTGAGCATTCGAATTCACATTTTTCGGCCTTAGCAAAGAGGTGATTTTCTCGAAGACGACGTAATACCTGTTGAACGTGCTTTCTATGGTCGGAGATATTCTTGGAATATATAAGGATATCGTCCAAATAGACCATGACATGAGATAACAACATGTCCCGGAAAACGTCGTTAACAAAACTCTGGAAGACTGCTGGTGCATTACATAATCCGAAAGGCATAACTAGGTATTCGTAATGCCCATATCTGGTATTGAAGGCCGATTTCCACTCATCACCCTCTCGTATGCGGACCAAATTATATGCACCACGTAAGTCTAGTTTGGTGAATATCTTGGCATCTTGGAGTTGGTCGTATAGTTCAGTGATGAGTGGTAGTGGATAACGGTTCTTTATGGTGATTTTGTTCAGTCCCCTGTAGTCTATGCAAGGCCTTAAGGTACCGTCCTTTTTGGCTACAAAAAAGAATCCAGCGCCTGCTGGAGAGGAAGATGGTCGGATGAATCCCCTCTGAAGATTATCCTTTATGTACAAAGCGAGTGCTTGATTCTCAGGTGCCGAGAGAGGATAAGTATGCCCTACCGGAGGGGAGGAACCAGGTAATAGGTCGATGGCGCAATCGTAGCTCCTATGAGGAGGAAGAATCTCGGCCTTGGTCTTAGAGAATACGTCTAGGAAGTTCCAATATAACTGTGGAACCCGGGAACGAGGATCCTCAGGAGGAAGAGTACTAACTGAATTGAGTGTAGGCAGATTGTCATTAAGGTCCTGACCATCTAGACCCCACGAATCAACTTGTCCCAAACACCAGTCAATGGAAGGATTATTCTTTTTCAACCATGGTAGCCCCAATATGATGGAGATGTGGGGACTGGAAAGGACGTCAAAGCTTAATTCTTCGTAATGGTTGTGACCGATCTTTAAACCCAAAGGTATGGTTTCCTTGGAAATTATACCAGTGCCTACAGGGGTACCATCCAAGGCAGACACAGAAATAGGCAGGGCTTTAGACTTCAGAGGAATATTCTGTTGAATTACCCAAGATTGGTCTACGAAATTTCCAGCTGCTCCGGAATCTATGAAGGCTTGGGTGGCCACTTGGTGGCCTGTCCACTGGAGCAAGACCGGTATTAAAAGTCTCTGATTAGAAGGAGAATTAATGATGTTAACGCTCAGTGGGACTCCTTCTTTTTCCACTAAGCGTTGGCGTTTCCCGATTTCTGGGGACATTTCAGAGCAAAATGACCCCTTAGACCACAGTACAGGCATAGATTTAATCTCCTGCGACGAGATTTTTCTTCGTCAGAAAGTCGTAGTATAGGACCAATTTCCATAGGTTCACTAGTTAGATTGGTCTCAGGCTCTGGAGTTTTGGTAGCTTGATAGTATTTAGGTTGGAAGTGTCTTGGGTTCTTATCACGATCCAACCTCCTTTCTTGGCCACGAGCATCGAGTTTAAGACACAATGTAATAAGTGATTCCAGGTCCTCGGGAAGATCTCTATAGGTTAAAGCATCTTTAAGAGTGTCATTAAGACCTCTACGAAATGCCGCCTTTAATGCGCTCTGGTTCCACTCTGTCTCATATGCCAAGGTACGAAACTCTATGGCATACTGACCCACTGATCTTTTGCCTTGTTGCAACTCCATTAGTTGAGTCTCTGCAGACTCCCTTCTTCCTGGAGCATCGAAGACGGATTTGAAGGCTGAAATAAATGCGTCAGCATCTTCTAACAGGGGAGAGTTCTGTTCCAGCAAAGGGGATGCCCAGTTCAAGGCCTCTCCTTTCAGGAGATTAACTATGAACGCCACTTTTGCGGTGGATGAGGAGAAAGCGTCAGGTTGTGTGCGAAAATGTAGTAGACACTGGTTTAGGAACCCTCTACATTCACGTGGAGAACCGGAAAACTTTTCCGGTATGGGCATCTTAGGTGGTCTTGAAGAACTACGAGCCCCCATGACAGAGAACCCTTGATCAGACATGGTAGGAGCGGTCGAGACTGGATTCATATGAGTGGTGAGTGACCGTAATAGTTCGGTAACAGTATCCAGTTTATGTTCAAGGGATTGAAGATGTGAAGCGTGCGTGGTCAGGATCTTGTCATGGCATTCCTGTCTGGCCGAGACTCGGTCCAGGTCCGCGGGATCCATAAATAGGGCCTGAGATAATGTCACGGACTGAGTAGGATCAGAAGACTGGATCCGCGATGCGAAGACCTGGTATCTACTGCAACAGGTTTGGAGGCAGGACAGTGTCTATTCACCTGAATGGTATTATACCCTACGGTTGAGCCTCAGGTAAATGACCACCCAGGACTTGGAACACTGACTGCAACCGCACACTGAAGCAGGGATACGCAGGAATTACTGGATAAACGGATAGTCAGCAAGCCGGGTCAAACACAGCAGGAGCAACGGTACAAGACGGTATGGAGGAGGCAAGGTCAAAAACAGGCAAAAGGATCAGGGCAGGCAGCAAACGGAGAAGTCAGAAGTCACAGCAGGAGTCAAAAACCGAAGAATCAAGAATCAAGAATAAACGCTAGATCAAGCCACAAGGAACTATCTCAGGCAAGGTCTGAGTAGCAACTGAAGGTTTAAATACAATTTGGGCGGTAAAACCCGCCCCTAATAGGTCCCCCAAAAAGTATAAGTATAGCCCTTTAAGGCTATGTTAATTTTCTGTGTGTAGCGGTACTGCGCATGCGCGCAGTTTCGGTTTGCTGCGCGTTCGTCGAGGGGAAGCGGTGAGCGCGTCTGCAGCCCTGGAGGGCTGAGACGCCGAACGGAGCCCTCGCTGTCCGTCCACCCTGCCTGCAGGGGCAGCGGCAGCGGAGGCACGGACCTCGCGGCGGCAGGTAAGTTTCTTTTTTATTACAACGAGTCAATGGATAAGAAGATCCCAAAAGGACAAAGATTAGATAAATCAATTGTAATGAATGCAGGAAGATTCCAAGATTTTTGGGCAAATAATAACTTGTACGACATATGGAGAACTTTACACCCTAATGATAGGGAATACAACTTTTTTTCATACTCACATATGTCGTACTTGAGATTAGATTATCTGCTGACTCGTCCGGACACACTCCAGAAATGTAAAAAGATTAAGATCACGGACCTAGCATGGACTGATCACTCTGCAGTCCAACTGGAGCTGACAGAAAATAACCTAAATAAAAACAGATCAGCCTGGAGATTTAATGACAGGCTGATTAAGCTTAAGAAGAACATAGAATATCTTGAGAATGTGATTGAATGTTACTTTAAAGAAAATGTGGATGAGGACCTTGCAGAGACGACTGTGTGGTGCGCATTCAAAAGCGTGATGAGAGGGCATTTGATTAAATTGGGAACAGAACTGAAAAGACAGCCTTCCACTCAGCCAACTTTACATAGAACTTAATCACTTGGAAAGAGCAAATAAGCTATCCCCTTCACAAGAAATAACATCTCAAATTCTGTCGGTGACAAAAAAAAAAAAATTCCCAGGTCTTGGCCAAAGCAAGTAATACGCTTCAAAGATTAAAACAAATATGGTATCAAAAAGGAAATAGAGCCGAAAAGATACCATTAAAATAAATAGAAAGACCAAAAAGCCAAGACAAGAATTAAAAAGATTATAGTGAAAGGGAACACAAAAATCTCTCCAGAAGAAATCGGCAGGGCTTTTAATGAATATTAGTCAGGGTTATACAACCTGCCAGTTCAGGAAAAAAAGGGCAACCAGGCTGATCAATATTTAAGAGAGCTTGATCTTCCCAAATTGATGAAGAAACAATTGGAAGCTCTTAACCTGCCTGTTACCACACAGGAGGTAACGGAAGTAATAATACGACTGAAAAAAAACAAGGCACCTGGTCCTGATGGATATAACAACCTTTTCTATACAACATTTGGCAGTAAACTGGTGAGTTATTTAACACAAATGTATAATAAAATAAGGATGGAGCACCAAGTGAAATGTTGCAGGCGGCAATCTCTTATCCCTAAACCGGGAAAAGATGAGTCAGATACATCTAACTATAGACCAATTTCACTAATCAATACTGATCTAAAAATGTACTCTGCTATTTTAGATAATCGCTTCAAACAGGTTATTCTCAGTCTAATTCACAGGGACCAGATAGGTTTTGTAAAAAATTGCCATATTTAAAACAACAGTCGAAGATTGATCAGCCTGGTTGAATGTGCCAGGAAGAGTGGGAGCCCCCAGCTGACCCTGTCTCTCAATGCTGAGAAAGCATTTGACAGGGTCAGCTGGGGATTTATGGACTGGGTATTGGATAAGTTTGGCTTTTGGAGAGCGATACACGGTCCCTACAGCAAAAACCGTGGGACCGGGTATAGTGTCCGAATGATTCAGAGTTAGTAATGGCACTAAGCAAGGTTGCCCTCTGGCTCCCCTGCTATATATACTGACCATGGAGCCCCTCACATACAGGATAAGACAAAATGTAAATATTAAATGGATGAAAATAGGGAAAACTGAAAATAAGCTGTGTCTTTACGCTGATGACATAGTAGTAGCAACTACTGAACCTGAGAACTCAAAGAGAAAAAAGAGAAAAAAAGAGAGTAAAGGGAAGTCCCCTTGTAAACATTAGCCACAAGATCTATAGATAAGAACTGACCCCACATCTCCGCTACCCCCAATCATTGTGACTGTTGTTGTTTGTTTATGTTTTATTTCAGCGAATAGCAATGCTTATTTAACACAATGTTACACTGTTAATCATATTGGCACTGATTTGTGGATGGTTAAGGAAGGGAAAGAGGGGATAAAAAAAAAGAAAAAGAGGAGGAGAAAGGGAAAGAATAAGGAAAGAAGTGCCCACAATGTAAAATGTATGTTATTTGTATATGATCTATGTATGTTAAACAAAGCTATGATTCTTTTATTTCTGATAATCTAAAGGAAGAGAAAAACAAAATAGATCTAGCGTGTTTAGTATGAAAAAAAACATAATAAAGATTTAAAAATTAAAAAAAAAATACTGGCACATTGAGAGGCAAAATACTGGCATACTGAATGGCAAAATACTGGCATAAATTACATGGCAAAATACTGGCATATTGAATAGAAAAATACTGGCATATAATAAATGGCAAAATACTGGCATATTGCGTGGCAAAATACTGGCATACATTAAATGGCAGAATAATGGTCAAATTGGCTGTGGCTTATTAATGACAAAATAATACTGGCATATTATTAGGCAAATTAGCGGTGGCTTATTCATGGCAAAATAATACTGGCATTTTATAGTTTAATATAATATAAAAAAAATTCAAATAAGTACAAATGCATCTAGTTATAGAGAGAGCGATAGAGAGAGAGAGATGTCTGTGTGTATAGATAGTTATTATTTTAGAATTGTACAGTTGTCACCTCGTGGTTCTCCTGTGTGCATAATTAATGGTGGTCCCATGTGTGGCATAATTATGGGGTGCTTGTGTGTGGCATAACTATGGGGCGCATGTGTCTGGCATAATTAAGGGGCTCCTTAGTGTGTTGGATAATTAATCGGGCTTCAAGGTAAGGCATAATTAATGGAGCTCTGGTGTTTCATAATTTATGGGGCTCTTGTGTGCGGCATAGTTATGGGGCTCCTGTGTTTGGCATATTTAATGGGCCATCTGACTGGCATTACTAAGTAATCTGTTTGGCAAGGTATTGGAGGAATTCCAGTGGGGTGACACCATTAGTTACTGCACCGGGTGACACCAACCCTAGTGACGCCTCTGATCCTACATATGAAGGAGGATACAGTTTGAAATCTGGACAGTGCACTATTTGTTTTGTGTTTATTTATTTTTCAGGAAATTTTAAACTATATCTGCCTTCATATGTAAGATGTATGTTCATCCATTTTCTTCAACGAGAGCTTGGATATTTACTTTAACCAGAGTGTGGACATTTGCATTCATTACCATTCACACAATGTATTTAGGGGGTCAATAAAAAAAAATCTTCTTTCCTTCATATATATATATATATATAACAGTCCAAAAAACAGAAAAAATACACGCACTCACGGGTCTTTTTCAATTGAAGAAATCATGGTCTTTATAGTCGATTACCAGATGATAGTGTTACAAGTACATTGAACCATGTGGTCGACGTTTCGGTCCGAATCTCGGACCTTTATCAAGACTAGTCTGGTAATCGACTATAAAGACCATGATTTCTTCAATTGAAAAAGACCCGTGAGTGCGTGTATTTTTTCTGTTTTTTGGACTGTTATGTGTTTAGAGCTACACTGCACCCGGGCAGTAACCGAATTTTTTTCTAATAGCTGAGTGCACCTGCTTTGGATTACGTATATATATATATATGTATATATGTATATATATATATATATATATATATATATATATATATATGTATATATATACGCAATCAATGTTAATAAACTATTTATTAAGATAAGTACAAAATTTGCATAACACTTTCGGGCTTAACTACAAAGACACATCGGAATTACCTGTAGCAGCACAACATATTGGGAGACGAAATGATCTAAGCTATTTTTACGACTAAGTCAAATTCGGGTTTACTCTCTTGGGTGTAAAAACCCAAGGGCAGGGAGGAGCATGTGATGCAGGCATGCACACTCCTGCCTACCAAGGTAGCCTAGCCTTGAGAGGATGAGAGACGACCAGAGACGACGGGGTTCTGCATTGATCTCACGGCTGTTTGTTCCTCAAGGCAACTCGTGATCATTGGAAGACTGCTTCAGCATGGGAAAACAGCTTGGAGAGAGAGAGGAAAGCCTGCTCAGAAATGCTGTGAACACGCTGTGATCCCTCTTTGATCTCGCAGCCTGCACAGTGTACTCTATGTAGTCGGACAACCAATCTCAGCAGAATTTTTTTAGCCTAAGACTCTCAATGGCGGCACATGCTTTATCCCACACCCTTTATCTTTTTCCCCAGTCAGGGACATTGACAGGGTGACAAAAAACACCTAAGTGGCACTGCTGGGCCGTCTTACCAGACCAAAAGGGCCGTGAGTAGAACAGCTGAAAATTTTCTTTGCCTGCTGCTTATATGTCCAAACACACTGTTTGGACATATAAGCAGCAGGCAAATAAAATTTTACACTACCCCTAGTCTTTCAAATTCCTATGTAACACAAGGGCTATTAGTAAAAATCTTACATTCCTGATTGTAAATTGGAAATACATTTTTTCTCATTCTGAAAAAGGTTTTCTGATAGAAACAGCTAAGTGATGCGGCCTGGACTACTTACCAGACCAAAAGGGCAATGAGTAGAACAGAAGATATTCGATTGATACTTGACTATAGGTCTTGACAAAAAGAGCTTTTTTTCTTTTTATATCTTCTGCTTCACATGTCCAAGCATCATACCTTTGGTCTTTCAGGTTCTTATGTCTTAAGGGGCTTGGAGATCTATGCCTACCATGATTGGGGGGCTGTGTGTAAAATTACCAAAATTACTAAATCTGATTTAAACCTGATTGCAAACTGAAAAGAAAAAGTTTTTCTGATTGCTGGTTTTCTGAATATGTCCTTTCCAGTTCCTATGCTGATTGGGATCTAAGGATTCACACACAATAAATCTCCTAAAACTCCCTAAAACTACATAAGAGACAGTCCCTACCAGGGGAGGATACTTTTTGTCATCTTTACTGAACTTTTTGATTTATTATATTTATTAAGATGGGTCAAAAAAAGGACAAGCACAAAAACTCTGAAAAATAAACCCACCATTCTAGAAAAAGATAGGAATCCAAAAGCCCACAATAATGTGCAAGGAGAGCAGAGAAAATCATTGTAACCAAGCACCCTTGTGCAGACTTATCCAGGCTGTTTCCAGGCATTGCTGTATCTTTTCTTGATTTGCTTTCTTGTTTCATTCCAGGTTTTCTGATTCCCTCTGCCTTGTCAGTTTACTTCTTTTTAAACCACACCCATTTCCTTTCAGTCCTTAGTAGTGCAGTCTACAGGTATTTCCTCTGTGTCTATTTCATGAATGTCTTTCAGATTCTATTGTTTGCTTTTGCTTTGCTAATATTACATTTTAGTCAGGGACTTGCCTAATGTGGGGTACCTTGACGTGGTTGGCAAGCTAACATCTAAATTGGCCAATTTGTTTGAACCAAACCCCCACCTTTACCAATTTTAGTGTTAGGTTAGTTCCTGTATTTTTATTCATTCCTTTGTATGTGTCTCTTGTGTTCCTTAGTCCTGTTCCCTGCAGCATTCTTATGTTATTCTCTGCAACCCTGTACCTTGCCTTGTTTATTCTAGTTGGTTTCTGTTTTATCTTGCTTATATTATCACTCTGTCCTGTAGCCCTGCACTCTGTATTTTAGTTCTGCTATCCCTCAGTCACTTTTCTGTTTTAGCTCTGCTTGGATATCACTTAGTTCATTTCATCTCTAGCCCTGGGACCTGGATACAGCATCTGCTTCACAGGGCCTGGTTGTGGCTGCAAAGACTTGGGGTCCCAAACCTCAAAGCTATTGCAGTTACCCAGCACCACGTCCTGTGTCTCCACCCTCCACTGTAAATCCTGATCTCGGGCACTTAGGGTCCCTTTACCATCCTGGACCCCATGCGTTATAATCATTAACAACAGACGGCTCTGGGCCAGGCATACAGGGGGCAACACAATTTTCTATTGTTTCAGAAGAGGACTTCCCCCAGCTGGATGCAGGTACACAATCGATAACTCAAACTGCTTCATGTTAGATGATCTCTATGGAAAATTTAAAAAGACATAGTATCTAACACAGGAGAACTGAGATCAGAAATAACAGCTCTTTTGGATAAACTGAATCAACACTCTAATACGCTGATCTCAATCCAAGAGGATAATAAAAACCTCCATGCTGTCAATACCAAAATGGAAGTAAAAATTAAGAATCTTGAAAATAAAATCACAGACATGGAAGACAGAGCAAGACGGGAAAATATCTGAATCTGAGGGATTCTAGAAACAATTCAACAAGAATATCTAAAAGACTTTCTTGAAAAAAATGTTTACACTACATACTGCACACAAAGATCTGGGGGACCATCCCTTTGAGAGGTTCCACAGAATAACCAAACAAAAAAGGAATAGACCCCTCCCTAACCAGAGATGTCATTGTGCACTTTACTCATTTTTATCTCAAAGAACTGATTATGCAAGCAGCAAGAGGAAACATTCTGGAAGAGGAAGAACATAAGAATATTAAACTCTTTCCAGAATTATTAGTAGCAACCCGACTAGCAAGGAAAGCCTTTGCAAAACAAACTCAAATAACTCAAAAACAAAGACATAAAATATGTATGGACATTTCCTACAGCCTTGGTGGTGAGACATACAGAGATGTCCTATTATTTTAAATAATCTGCTGACTTAAAAGAGAAACTTACACTTTGGGATTTATCATAACAATAATAACATTAGCACCTCTCTTTTTTCTGTTTTGATGCTGAGGGGCATCACTCAAATTAACTAACTGGGTTTTTGCAGAGAGAGGGGTCGATGAATTGTCACTTTAAGAATAATCAAATTAAATTACACAAAAACAACACACAGAGAAAGGGTCACAGCTAAAGATATGGTTTATTAGCATTTGCAGTAAATCACCACATACATGAACCATGCAGAAATTAATTGACACTTTAAGAATTATTGACTCAAGCTTTACAAAAATAGTACACAGAAAAAGGGTCACATTAACAAAATATGGGTTATTAATATGAATCACATATAAAAAGCATTACATAGAAAATGCTCTCAAAGGGGAAAATAAATAAATGGATAAAAAAAAATAAAAAAAAAGTTTACTGTATCGTCTCCTCTCTCATACTGAGCAAAGATCAGTATATATTGTATGTTTAATTTTAATGAAGACAGATAACAGGGTAAAAACATAAAGTTTAATAATATATGCTCTGTAACGAAGGACATTGACAAATGAGTAGATGGGTCTAGCACAAAAATAGAAGGGGTATCTTAACTGTCATATTAGAATAACACAAATGAAGAGATAATAAATATTACCCTATTTCTAGTCTCAAACTACTAATTCTAAATAAGTGAATCACAAAAAAGATGGAAAAAAGAGAAAGAAAAGAAGGGGGAGGGAAAACTCATCTTCTCTTTTCTATGATATTAAGTACGGTCTAGAGTTGAGCGGACACCTAGATGTTCGGGTTCGGCACGTTCGGCCGAACTTCGAAAAAAATGTCCGGGTCCATGCTAGAACTTGACCTCGAACCCCATTGTAGTCAATGGGGACACAAACTTTTGGCCACTAAAATGCCTCTAAAAAAGTCCTGGAAAGGGCTAGAGGGCTGCAAAATGAAGTAAAATTTGGGTAAGAGTAGGGCAAGTGCCCTGCAAGCAAATGTGGATAGGTAAATAACTTAAAATAACATAAAATACATACAAATTACAAATACAGCTGAGCCATAAAATAGCACTAGATGCAATCTTTGATTTTAGCTTTGGAAGAACATAAATCTAAATCTAAAGCATGGCTGCCAGGAGGATCAACAGAATTATCCATTTGAGAGAGGGTTGGAGTACAGGGTATTCTCTTTCAGTTTATACTAAGTGACCCATAGGTTGAGGAGGCGGTGACCGTGGTGGTGTAGGTAGAAGCGGCGCTGGAGGAGGAGGAGGTAGCCAGATTTTTTCAAAGTGCGCTGTAAGCACAGTATTGGACTGTTCTATTTGACTCTCAGATATGAAGTGCAGCGCAAGACGCAAATGTACTGTTTACCACCCAAAACTATTAGAATTTTTCAAAGTGCGCTGTAAGCACAGTATTTGACGGTTCTATTTGACTCTCAGATATGAAGTTCAGGAATGCATGTAATGCTATTGGTATTCTATAAACCGACTATTTCTCTATAGCACTAATGGACGAATGATTTTCGTTTATTAACCATTCGTTCATTCGTTCATAGCATTACATGCATTACATTAACCGAAACTCTATAAACTGAAAGAAAGTTGGTTTATAGACTTTCGGTTTATGTAATACATGTAATGCTAGTGCTATTCTATAAACCGAAATAGAGTCCTCATTCATACGAATAGGTCAATTGACCTATTCGTATGAATGGGGACTCTATTTCGATTTATAGAAAGCCAATAGCATTACATGTATTCCATAAACCGAAAGTCTATAAACCGAAAGACATTACATGCATTACAAGCATTACAAGTTTATAGACTTTCGGTTTATAGAAAGCCCATAGCATTACATACAATCCGGAACTCCAACCCGAACATACAGTGAAATGTCCGTGTTTAGGTCCGGGGTCCAAAAACCGTAATGTTCGGTACGAACCCGAACAGTGCGGTTCGGGTTCGCTCAACACTAGTATGGTGCGAACCAGAGTATACCGTAAATGAAACTGCTTTTGTACAGTCGTTGAATTAAAGGCATCGGCAGCACGTGACTCTGCAGCCCCAATGTATTCATACAAATGAAGGTCTAAAAAAGGGGGGGGAAATTAGAGGAAGAAAAGGGGAAAAAAATAAAACATATATACATTTTTATAATTGTTTTCAAGCTGATATTGACTCCCTCAAATTTATCTTTGAACAGAAATGTTATGTTTAAACCGATTTCATGTGAAATAGTGGGGCAATTAGGCCAATTAAATATGGGGAAAACATTTATTTATGAAGTAAGGGGTTCCACTTTGCCCTCTCCAGCTGGGCTTCCTACTCCTGCGGCGGATGCAGGAGCAGGCATGAAGCCTTGCATTGTATTTTTAGAGTCTATATGCCATGCTAGGGAGTCTTTTTCCTCTCCGGGGATGCTCTGGGGGAAAGGGAGAAATTAAGGTATGTATGTGTATGTTGTGATGTGATGTGTCATGGCGGGGGGTTATGGTGGAGAGGGAGACCAGGGGATGGGGTAACCTGAGAGATGAATGTCTATTAACATAGTATCAATTAATGCCAAGGGCCTGAACTCAATAGAAAAAAGAGATTGTATAATATGCTGAAAGATGACAGAATAGACATTGGTTTCATTCAAGAAATCCATTGGATACGCATTTGAAGACTACTACGTTGCTCTGTATAATTTTGAGGAAACAAAATATTTGTCATGTAATGACAGCGGCAAAAATATGTGTGGCTAGAAATTGGAAAAGGAAAAGCTGCACACAATGGCCAGAGGTTATACATCAAATTGAATTCCAGTTTAAGATGGAGGCTGATTTATTCTGTATTTTGGGTAAGTTTGCTAGATACCGAGAGATATGAGCCCCCTATAGGAAATCCTATATTAAACATCAGTAAGAACAGTTTCTGAAAAGCGATATCACAGAAGAAATCACAGCACTCACAGTATCTTATAAATCAGTGTATCGTTGTTTCAATCTTCAGTGAAAAATATACAACAAACAGTTGGGAAAAAGGAAAACCAAAACTGATTCAAATCACTGCATGACGCGTTTTGCGCGCTAGTAGCTTAATCATATGCTCAAACGCTGTTCTTTCTTCTGTGATATCGCTTTTCTATATCTCTATGGTGCAACCAAAACACCCACAGAAGCACCCGGATCTGTAGAGAAAGGAGCTACTATTGCTGAGTATTCCTTTTATCTTCATCGTGAGCCTGTTTTAATTTTTCTATTTGGATAAGAACAGTTCCTGCCTTGGTGGGCCAGGGGGGCATATTCCCTGGTCCCGTCCATGCCCCCACTGTTGTGCTCGCCGACAGAGACAATTATGTTTTGTTTGCTATGTTTTTCTTTTTTTTGGTATGTTTTTCATTGTATTTCTTTTTTCTTTTGTAGGCATTATATAATATTAAAGGGGGAGGGAGAGAAGAATAAAATAAATAAAAAATAATTATTATTTATGGGGAGATTGAGAACGCAGATAAATTTACTTCATTTGAGATCTTGAGACTTCTACGATTGCAAAAACGAGCAAAACACCACATAGTCAAAGAAGTAAACAATCCATTAAGTAACTCTAGAATTTCCAGAATTTGCAAAGCAATTATAACTCACTCAAATAATAACATACTTGAATAAGTGAATAAATGGGAAAGCGATTGAGGATCTATTGTGAATTGGGAAGAATGGGTTAGAAGTCAAGAATAAATAAAAACATGTCTGGGGGTGTTGTCCTAAAATAGAAAAAGTGTGAAGATTCTCATTAGTACACATTTGAACAAACCCATAAATTTAGATCCTTAGATTTATCTTCTTTCTAGGCCAATAGATAACCTAACAAAATATGAAAACAAATTCATAACAAGAATAGCAATAGTAACTAGATTATGCATAGCAACATTACGCCCGTTAGACACTATCAAGAATAAAGTTAAGGATGCAATAGAAATGGATCGTTTAACAGCCATGGTACATGCAAACTTTAAATCACATGATAAAATATGGTCATTCTGGCCCTACATATTCAGCAAAGTCCACGGAGCACAGATATCAAGTGAGATGAATCACATCTTGAAAGTATGTTGGTACTCTACTATATTGGGAGACACAATATACATACATTTATGCACTCAAAAAGTTATGAGTGTAAAGCACAGAGGAGTACAACATAATGTAACACAAATAGGTGTTTACAATTATTACAATATACCTTCAATTGGCACTGCTGTGAGGTCAGGGGAATAATTCTCACACATTGAAACAAAAAATGACGATGGTATTCAGTTCTTTATGGAAAACCACATGGGGAGTTTATTGCTTCATAAATTATCACCGACCAGTTTTGGCACAGTGTGCCATTTTCAAGGTGAGTATATAAATTCAAAGCAGTGAGTTAATATATATACACACCCACTCTGATCACAAGGCCAGTGTGAGTCAATTAACAATATAATTAGCAATTAACAATGATTTTAAATACAGGTATGTACAATTGATTAATGAATGACCTACAAAAGGATCATTGTAAAACGTTAGACATAACATTATACATAAATATTGTAGACAGTTTTTATAAATATTATGAACAACTGTTATAGACAAATTTTATAAACAAACAGCCCAATTTAATTCTCTATTTAACCTTCAGTATTGTTCTCATTGGAGAGAGCTCCTAGTTCCTTTATCCAGAAGATTTCTCTATGTAGGAGAGCCTGATTTCTATATTTTCCCCTTGATTGGATAGGGATAGTTTCTATACCACAGAATTTTAAAGATGCTGGAGAACCATGTTTTGCTTCATGGTAATGAACTGCCATGACATTTACTTTCTCATGTGTCGTATTGAGGATTTTTTGAATGTTGCGGATAGAAGATTATGTTCTGCAATGCGATCCTTTATGGGTCCTATTGTACAACCTATATAAAATTTTGAATAGGGACAAAGAAGGAGGTATATCACAAATGGTGTTGACCAATTAATAAACTGATCAATATATATCTGTTTGCCCATATAGGTATGATTAAAAGATTCAACATTGGCACTATTGTTACATCGTGCACAATGTCCGCATTTATAATTACCTTTTGTGGTTTGTGGAAGCCACGATTTAAGAGATGGTATGGATTTTAAATCACTGTGAATTTAAATCACCAACTCTAATTTGGTTCTATGGTTAGACATTTTTCTATATGCCCCACTAGGACATCCCGGTAGATAAGGTCTTCTTCTGATCTCTTGTTCTAATATGTGCCAATGTTTACAAAGAATATGGCGTATTTGTGCTGCTATGGGTGAATAGCAGGTGGATTATCTGACAGTTAGATTATTGGATTTTTGACTAGAACGAGGGTCAGTTTCGCCCTCGTTCTGGCCCTATATGAACTAAATATTTATTGTTCTATACAGTCGACTTGATAACAACTCTTTATTGAATCCATATTATACATTTTCTTATAATATTGTCTTTTAATTTATAGTAACTTGTTTGCATTTACATTTTGGTCCTGTATTACTTTATTTTATGTTATTTCATGTGTATTATACTTTGTTATAGTCATTTTTTTTATAAATAACTAAAAACTTGAAAAATAACGTAATCTACATTGATCAGCCACAACATTATGACCATTGACAGGTGGCAAGCTGGAGGTTACTTTGACACGTACCACCTAACTAAGCAGGATAATGTGTCCTGCCACAAAGTAAACATTGTTCAGGAATGCTTTGAGGAAAATAACCACAAGCTTATGGTGTTGACCTGGCCTCCAAATTTCCCAGATTTAAATCCAGTGGAGCAACTGTGGGATGTGCTGGACAAACAAATATGATCCATGGAAGCCCCACCTTACTAAAATTAAAGGATCTGCTGCTAACGTATTGGTGCCAGATACCATAGCACATCTTCAGGGGGCTAGTAGAGTCCATGCCTCAATGGGTCAGGGCTGTTTTGGCATCAAAAAGTAACCTACAAAATATAAGGCAGGTGGCCATAATGTTATGGCTGATTGGTTTATTTCCTAATTACATATTAGTCAAATAGTTTTCAACAAAGAGTAGTCATAAGTGGAAAATCTAGACAACTTTTAATGGTTGAGTGCAATCCCACTGTGGTAGTGAAAAGGCTAGACATATTGTTTAGAAACCCTGATAGGCAAGGATTTGTTATAAATATTGTTTGTCAATCTTTCTGTGGGGTATATGGATTATTTTCTTCTAATAATCAACCTTTTAGCAAAAGTGAAATCAAAAGATTGGATATTGTGTAGTTTGTTTAATGCTGTTTGTTTATGAAGATATACAGTAGTTATATAGTTTAATCGTGATAATGTAAATTCACTGTACATTCACTTAATTCCATTCCTTAATCCCATTGTATATATTAATATGACGAGATGTATTTATAAGGCACTTGGTCTGCATGAATATTGTTTGATATCTGGCTATTCCCCAAATACTAAATCCATTCCCCTTCTAGGAATTCCCTTTAGTGAATCTGATATCACACCCCACAAGTGAAGAGCCTCTCTTCCAAGATACAAATTAGCAAGGGAGCTATGGCAGCAGGAGTCATCTTTCCTTGAGTAGGGGTAGGATTATTATTAGGCCAATTTAATGCTTTAGCTGAATTGCTTGATGAAATTTTGAATAACACGGTTGATGCCATAAGCAAATTGAACGAATAGGGTAGAGAAATAAGAATGGTGGCTCTACAAAGCCTTATGGAATTAGATTATATGTTAGAAGCAAGGGGAACTGTCTTTGCTCTAGTAGAAGATAAATTATGCACTTTTATTAACAGTGTTATGATAGAACATGATATGGAAAAGGTGTCAGAGTTACAGGAGACACCCTGATAATGAACGGATTGGACTAGGACGTTGGTGTGGCTCACTGGGAGCAAAACTGATGACTTGAATTGTGTTTGCAGCATTTGTGTGTTTTTTCTCATTACTTGTGCTGAATCTCTTATAACTAAATGGACATCAACTGACAGCAAACACAGTGCCCTTGTTGGCAGGTGAAGATATCCATAATCCCCTTCCACCTCTTGAAGATCCACATGAATATATGCACCAAGAACCCTAGTGATGTGATGGAATAGTGAACTTGATCCGTGATGTTATCTCAACGGGCCACAAAATAGTATCACTGAATTACGAAAAGTTTAATTCTTTTGGAAAGTGCAGCAAGAATAAAAAGGGTGTGATGTGGACTTTGAACTCTTGACCTAAGTGCAGCCATTTTGTTTGTCCTGTGTGCTTTCTCTGAGTATATGAGAGATTAAATGATTTGTGTGCGTAGATGTCTTTGCTACCCTTGAATCAACTGACAAGCAGCCATTTTTTTGATGCATACAGCTTATTCCTTCACATTTGTTTAAAATATTGTAAGGATGTGAAACTAGCTTGGGTGCAGCAACCGTCATTCTCTTAGATTGTGTATTAAACTATTTTTTAAACTATTAGTTTATTAGTTAGTTAGTTAGTTAGTTAAGAGAATATGTTAAACCTTGCTCTTGTGTGCACAAAATGTGTTAATACATTATTCAATTATTATTTGCTTATCTAAATAATACATCTAAATCATTCAACCCAAGTTTTAGGTATATAATAAATATTTTAACTACGATTGATGTGTTTGTATTAACACTTTTTAGCTCTGAATTACTTTAACCTTTTCTATAGTGTTTGTTTGGTTGGGAACCATCTTTTTGTCTTGCTAGTACAGTGCCACTCTAGTTTTTCAGATACACATGTGTTTTCTACTTTTATTTTATGTTGTGCATGTCAAATAATTGTTTTTAGTATTCATAAATCTGACAGGTAATGCTCTTCCGTAAAGAAATATCTACCTTCTTAATCTTTATATACAATAAAAAGCAGAAACTCTATATACTCAAGAAGGTTCCATAATATTAAATTAGCAGAACACAGTTTGTATCAAAAGGCAGAAGCTTTAACAAGCACTGCTTGGCTAACACACCTCCATGTTTCAAATATTTTATCACTAATTAGCAGCAGACACTGTTACTTTCCTTCCAGTCATAGTGAGATATCAATCCAGTTCACACACTGAAGCTGAAGTTTCTCTGCAAAAGAAAAAAAAAACATAATTCTCATATAGAGATTTTTTCATTTCTAGCTACTTGTTACATAGCCCATGCTGAGACTGCTGTCTAGTCCCTCTCTTGGGTTTTTTTTCTCCTTCAAAAGTGGCAGAATTTCAGGCCCTTGATATTGTTGGAGTTCATGACATCTGTACACAGGATGAGAAGTGATCTCTTTAGAGAGGTATTTGAGCAATATCTTTCAACAACTCAAGTGTCTTGAAAGACAAAATGAAAAGTGAATAAACAAACATATCATGGTAATTTAAAGCAGTGATCAGTTTTTAAAAGAGAAGTCAGCAAAAGCTACTGCATTCAAATAAATATTCCTTCTTTGTTTCAAGAAAACACATTTTAACTATTTTGAGGTATTTATACACAATATTATCTGTAGCATTAAAATGACAAAATGTAAAAGAAGGCTGAACATTTTGATATATACTTAAAAATATGCCTGATCTTAATTTTTTGTCTGAGGAGTACTTTAGGATGGTCTCCAGGCCCCATATTTTTTATTTTGTACAATATAAATAGTTAATAAACATTCCCTTCAGCTCCCACTTTTTATCCTGGTTGTACCTATATTTTTTTCAAAGACATGTGCATCCTGAGAATAACAATCTTAAAAACACACACCTATACCTAGACTACATGCTGTATTAAATGTCACATTAACACTCAACTGTTTGTACATATTGTAATCTAAGCAAGGAGCATGTGGCTATAGAAAAGTCGATAAAAGTTAAATTATTTATAGAATTTGTTTAAAAAAGACAAGACATTCAGTTAAATTAGCATTAAAGGCACATACACTTACATAAGATGTAACTAGATAACCTGTAATGTTGTGTCTCCAACAGCAAAGTGAGAAATGTGTGCTGTAAAGTTTGAAATCAGCTGATTTCACTTGTTCCTGCACTGTGTCCTTTCACCATGGATTAAAGATACATTTTTTTATTTTGGCATACCAGTCTGCATCGCTGATCCTTTCCGCAAAATCCACACTTCTTTTTTTGTTTTATTGTTTATTATGGGTATGGATAGCCCAGCGTTGAAAGAAATCCAGCAGACATAAGAGGAGCTCCATAATCTGAATTTCAAACCGTTGATAGCCTAAGGTATATCTCTTTTCTTTCAAACGTCATTTTGTGAAATGTTCCCATGATGCAACAACAGAAAAAAATCTTAGATCAGGGCTCATTTTAAAGCTGGTGGCAAATCCTAAACATCATGTCATAAGATACACCCCCTGCCGCCCTACTGGCTCATGCTTATCGGTGGGGCAGGACTATGTGTGTCTATGCAGTATCTTTTTTTTTTTTGCTTGCCATCCAGCACAGAGTTAGCAACATTCTAAAAAAGTGAATAGGACTCTCAGAGCTAGTCCACAATCTACAAGTACATTGTTTCTTTTATTGCCGTCAAACTCTGTGATACACTCATGCACTGCACATTACTGTGAGCTTTGTTGCTGTGGAGCTCTGTGATACACTCACACACTGCACATTACTGAGAGTTCTATTGCTGGGGAGGGAGGTTGGTGGGACCGATGCGAGCGGACAAGTTATGGAAGGAGAGAAAAGGAGATTGATGGTGGGGGAAGGGAGGGCATGTCAGTGAGGGAGAGTTCATGCTGCAGGGAGGCATGTCAGGGATGGATTGAGAGGGGTTTGATGCTGCCAAGGGATGGGGGAATGTAGGAGAGGGAGAGGTATGTTGCACTGGAGGGAGAGATGCTGCCCTGGATCACTCACACACACTCTAAACATACTCACAGATACACTCACTGACCAGCACAATCAGCCAACACTCACTCACTCACTGACAGGCACAATCAGCCAGCACTCACTCACTCACTGACAGGCACAATTAGCCAAAATTCACTTAATGACAGGCACAATCAGCCAACAAGCACTCACTAACAGGCACAATCAACAAACACTCAGCAAGTACTCACTAACAGACACACTCAGCCAGCACAGACACACACTCATTGACACACTCAGCCAGCACAAACACACACTCTGCCAGCACAGCCACACATTCAGCCAACTCAGACACACACTCAGCCTACACAGACACACTCACTGACACACTCAGCCAGCACATACACACACTCTGCCAGCACAGCCACACATTCAGCCAACTCAGACACACACTCAGCCTACACAGACACACTCACTGACACACTCAGCCAGCACATACACACAAACACTGACACTCAGCCAGCAGGGGGGGGGGGGTGTCATGATTTCAGGGAAAGGGGTCGCAGAGGCAGGCAATCACAGCGGGCGGGGGGTTGATCTTTGGTGGAGGACTGCCTAAAAAGAGGGTGTCCATGTCCCTGCCAAAAGAGAGAGTGTCTGGAGTTAGTTCATGCTACCTCAGGGAAGGAGTCTGCTTGCATGAATTAACTCAAGAAGCATGAATTAACCCAATACACCCTCTCTTTTGGACTTTATAGCCGGGCAGATGAGAGGGGACAGATGTTAAGAACTGGACCTTGTTTTAGTAGAGAAGACTCAGCAGTAGTGGAAACCATGGTATGTGTGGCCATAAAAGGACCTATGAGAATGATGGATACTTTCTCTTGTCTTAGCCTCCTCAGCTGGGGAAAGATGACTGGAGTTTGGGGAAATGCTGGATGGACAATGCATCTCTTCCTATGGCCTGTGGATCAAGACTTTTGGCGAATAAATCCTTCCCCTTTTTGTTCTTGTTTGTTGCCATTAGGTCGATTTGTGGTAATCCCCATTTCTCTGCTATCATCCTGAATTTATTGTTCAATAGACTCCATTCCCTTGGGTCTATTTCCACTCTGCTTATAAAATCAGCTAACAAATTCTGTATTCCGGGAAGATGGATTGCTGTTAAACCTGCTAGATAAACGTGTTCCCATGTCATTAGTGGTTTCATTCCTTTCATCATACTGTGACTCCAGGTTCCTCCTTGATGGTTGGTATAAGCTACCACCGTTGTGTTGTCTGTTCTGATTTTGACCCACATGTGAAGGAGATGTAGTTGGAAATAATTCATAGCTTTGACCACTGCCATGAGTTCTAGAAGGTTCGAGGGAGTGTTTGTTACTGAGTGTGTCCATTTTCCTTGAATGAAATGGCTTTGAGGATGGGCTCCCTATGGGCTGGCATCTGTAGTCATAATAGTCCAATGAATGTTTCCCAGGGGAAATCCTCTGAATAGGAACCTCATCAGCAACTGGTGAACCTGAGAAGGATTGTTGATGGGCTGCTGCAGATTTTCTGATCTGAATTGGCAAATGAAATTTTTCTGAAACTTCCTTATTCTCCATTGTGCCCACCATGTCAGACCTATAGTGGAGGACATTGAAGCTAGTAGGCTCATGCATTTTTCTACTGAGGTTACATTGGATACCAACATCTCTCTGACTTTCTTTATAAGATTTGTACCTCTTTCTGGAGACAGCTGGACCATGCCTTTGAAAGTGCTGAACAAGGCTCCCAGGTAAATCATGTTCTGCGATGGATGTAGCTGACTTTTTTCTCTGTTGATCTTCCACCCATGAAGTTGAAGGAACTACATATAGATTTGCACATGGATCAGAAGCATACCTTTGTTTTCTGCCAGGAGATGTTGTCTAGATAGTGGTAACTGGATTTTCCCTTCTTTCTTAGTTCTGCTATCAGGACTACCAGAACTTTGGAGAATGTTCTTGGGGCTATACCAAGTGCAAACGAAACGGCAGGTAATTGAAAGTGTCCTTCTATCACAAATATGAGTTACTTTTGATGTTCTGTAGCAATGAGGATTTGAAAATAGGGATCTGACAAGTCTACTGAAATTAGCCACTGGCCTGGGAACACTGCCTTTATGATGGACTACATAGATTCCATCATGAACTTGCGGACATTCAGGAACTTGTTTAATCTGTGCAAGTCTGAAATCAGTCTCCATCCTCCTGAGGCTTTTTTGGTGAGAAACAAATAGGAATAGAATCCCTGAGTCTGTCGAGCCCAAGGAACTTGAATAATAACACCCTCTTCCTGGAGAGTTGTAATAAATGTCTTTAAGGCTTTTCATCGTTTTCCTGGCCATTTTGTCTTTTGAAAAGAGCAACTTGGAGGAGTTCTAGAACATGTTATAAGATATCTTCTTTGGATGAAATCCACCACCCATCTGTCTCTTGTTGATTGCTCCCATGCCTTCTGGAACAGTAGCAGGTGTTCTCCTACTCCTCCTGACTGGGAGGGAAACCTGTCCTAAATATCTGGGATTCTTGTTGAATGAAGAGCCTTGAGACTTTCCGCCTCTGATAGAGGACTGTCCTCCTCTCCATGGCTGGGATCTTTCTTGTCTATATGATCTGGAGACTCAAAAGGAAGAATAATCTGGATATTTTTTGGAACGAAAGGACCATCTGGATTTACGATCTTGTAGAAGAAATGCTTTTCTTTCTTTGGCAGCTCTCTTTATGCACTCATCTAGATAGGGCACACAGATTTGATTTTGATGATGCATCGGCCGACCAGGATCTGAGACATAGTGCTCTTCTGGCGGAGATGGGGAGAGACATATTTCTGGCTAAGGCTTTCACCATGTCTACTGAGGTTTCA
The DNA here is from genome assembly GCA_036172795.1 of Pelodytes ibericus. NCBI lineage: Eukaryota > Metazoa > Chordata > Amphibia > Anura > Pelodytidae > Pelodytes > Pelodytes ibericus. Next base: position 160,386,113 of record CM069863.1, read on the forward strand.
TAAGTAAAGTCCACTGCAAACGTTATGTCTCTGAGGCCCTTTAGAAGATAGAATCTGCTTCTGCCCTTTTGAATGTCTTCCTCCAAATTTTCCATCCAAATCTTTAATGCTCTGGAAACTGAAGCTATTGTTCAATGGAAACCTTTGCCTGCTGCAACATAGGCTTTAGAGAGATGTAAGTCCATCTTTTTATCCATGGGATCTCTAAATAACCCTGCGTTGTCGACTGGTAGGGTAGTGCATTTAGCAAGTCTGACCACTGCCACATCTGCCTTTGGAGCAGAGTCCCAAGAGCTGGAATCACTTTTCCCAAATGGATAGAGGCGTGAAATTCTGCCTTGTGCTAATAATTTTCTGTCTGTATTGGACTATTTTTCCCCAATTAAATCCTTAATTGTATAGTGTGAATCTGATGATTCTTCCTGTGAATATTCCAAAGGATAAGTAAGCCTGGGCCTTTTTCATGCTCTGCTGCTTCTTTAATACCTTGAGATACTGTCTGTTTAATAAACTGCATGATGTCAGGTGCAGATGTAGATGTAGAGGAACTTTATGAATGGAGACTCTGTCTCTGTGTAGTGAAAGCCAATAGTACTATTACATGCATTACAAATGCCGAAAGTCTATAAACCGAACGTTCGGTTTATAGGCTTTCGGTTTATGGAATACATGTAATCCTATTGCTATTCTTTAAACCGAACGTTCGGTTTATAGAATAGCAATAGGATTATATGTATTCCAATAAGCCGAAAGTCTATAAACCGAACGTTCGGTTTATAGACTTTCGGCTTATGGATTACATGTAATACCATGGGCTTTCTATAAACCGAACTAGAGTTCCCATTCATAAAAATTTATGAATGGGGACTCTGTTTCGGTTTATAGAAAGCTAAGAAGTTGAACGAATGAACGAATGGTTTAATATAAACTAAAATCATTCGTCCATTCGTGCTATAGTACTATAAACCGAAATAGAGTAGGTTTATAGAATGCCAATAGACTTACATGCATTCCATAAACCGAAAGTCGTTTATTATGTCGGTTTATGGAATGTAGTGTACTATGCTATTGTATTCTATAAACCAACTCTATTTCTGCTTATAGAATGCCAATAGTACTACGAATGGACGTATGAACAAATGATTTTCGTTTCTTAACCATTCGTTCATTCGGCTTTCGTTAGCATAGCATTTTCGTGATTCGTTTTTCGGACGAATGGACGAAAATGCTATTTTCGGACAAAAATGCATTCGTCCGAAAACGAATGCACATGTCTAATTGTAGTTCCAATTGCATATGTAGTTTCCCATCCCATTTTGTAATCAAATCCTTTAGAATAGAAAAAGCTATATTTTTAACATGTATATTTTGTAAACTTCTAAATTGTTTAATTGTAATATGAAAATAAATGCGCATGCTCCCCTTTTTCAGGTGATATGCCACAGAACATAGCATTCTTTTTTTTTGGTTTTAGGACAATCGATTCTTGTGTGCAAAATGTTATTCTCTCTGTTATCCACGAGCCTTGCTGGTACTCCAAAATCACTGCAATAATGCTTTGCCTTTGTTTTGTATTAATTACTTGGTAAAAAAAAAAAAAGACAAAAGAATTACACAAAGTCCCATCAATTAAGAAAATATGAGGAACAACTACAATATGCCACAGTGAAATAAGAGACCTTTTGGATCCATAAAGATGATTGTCTAGGACAGTGGGTTTTAAATGAATTAACTGAATAATATTTAAAGCAAGTCATTTTTTTATTAATACAGCAATTCATTAATGTACAACAGAACAAACAATGAAAGAGGACTGGAATATTTGTAAGTACCCACTGAGAACTTTTAATCTCTTTATACTGTATTTATTTGTGGCTTGTATTATTTTGAATGCAGATATTGCACATTACTGTTCATGAGCTGTAAGTATGCAAGCTGCACAAATGAAGCTATAATGGCAGAAGATGTGCTAATCTTTATTTTAAAGTATACCTTTTTTCACAAAAATAAGTCCCTTCAAAATGTCCTTGAATTTTTTGTTATAATTTAAATAGTCATTGCAAAAACAGTGCTTATTTGCAGTTCTCGTTTTCACAAATGATTCCAGTGACCTTATTTAACAATACTGTCAACCTATTATGTAATATATAGAAAGTTAATTAATGATTGGCCCAGCTGAACACTTCACTGTTTTATTACTTAACTGAGCATTTGTTAAGTGGAATGGCTAAAAAATATGTGACTTGCACCCTATGTTCTTCACATTTAATGGACTTGTCCTCAAACAATATTTAAAGTGAATCTGCCATTCACAAAAGTGGATGACAAGTTCAGATTCAGTTACACATAATAGACTTGTCATATAAATGTTTGCTGAATAAATCGTTTGCAACATCAGAATATGTAACTACTTGGAGGGAAAATCCATGTTTGCCACCATCTTTGATAGTTTTTGACCAAGGCATAGTGGAAAGGCATAAATACTTATGACTTCATAACATGTTGTATATACATGTCCCATCAAATTGGCTAGCACTGTGGATAGCACAGCCGTGTAGACTTTTTTTAAAAAAAATCTTTATTTATACTCTTTACTTCTAATTTTTCTTCATAGTATATAACAGAAATATAAAAACATAAACAAATGATGACAGACATAGCATCACAACATAGCATTCATACACACAAAAAAGAAGCCAGGGGGCATACCTTGAGGATCCCAAAAGAAGGATCCTCCTAACCTTTTAGACCATCTATTTACTCTGAAACATTCAAGACGCATCATTTCGTCACCGGCAAGTCAACCACTCCTGATATTGAGTGATTAAAACTCAAGCATAATCTTTGCAGCTATTAGACAGCGTATCGTCACAGCTCGGACTTTCTTCTCTACCTTATTCAAGTTGAGATGTAACACTGCCCATTTGGAATTCAGCGTTTTTTTTGTTTTGGATATAGTGTTTAATTTTTTTTTTAATTAAGTACCATATGATGCAAAGAAATAAGAAAGAAACATATTTGTCTTATCAGTTTTTGCTATAGCAACCATCTGATTTTTCATAGCATACAAAGTTGGCTGAAATCATGTCTTCCCTTTAGCACTAAAAAAGCTGAGTTCAACAGAGATAGGTTGATTCTATAAATGTGTTGATGGACAACCATCCTGGTTTTAGAGAGGGTTTCCCAGATTTCTTAAAAGGAATGCAAGCGACCCAAAATGCTACCCCATGCAGTGCAGGCTGCAGCAGGAGCTGCTCAGGAAAAGTTGACCTCCATATCATAAAGCCAGCCTACCCATCTCATGTGTACTTCCTCTTACTGATGTCACTTAAGTTAGATGTCCATTATTTTGATTTAATTATTTATGCCTTGAAAGTTGAAGGGTGATGTCCTGTTTCAAACCTATAGTTCAACTTGTCCAGCTTAATTGTTTGTTAGGGCTCTGCTCAAGCCTACCTCTTGCTCAATACCCAGTGCAATACTATTCTAAACCTTTGTGCTACTATTCTAAATATCTGTAATGTACTCAAAAATATCAGGTTAGTAGCTTTTACTTACCTTCTTTCTCTCTGCTCACCAGTATTTGACTGTAGCCTTACAGAAGCACAACAATGATCTATTTTTAAAATATAAATAATTTTTTATGTTCTCATATCAAAAACAAAAAACAGGCAGTGACACAATGATACAGTTCATATTCAGTGCGCTTATCAACAAAATTGTGTACTCTAGCGACCAACTTAATTCTCACTCCATAGTTAATTGAAAAGCAAGTTTCTAACTATAATCATAGAGCAGTCATAAACAATGTATAGCTAAGATTCTCAGATCTTTATTCATATGTTTAAAATTTAAATGCATCAATGATAATCTAGGACCTAATTTAATATATTTTCCAGTTATGTAAATAATAACCATCTGACATGCCGCATCTCCAGCGATTGTCTAATGTGGGTACGTCAACCTCAATCCTTTTGGGGTCAAATTCCACCTATTCAATAGCTTGTAATGCCATGCAACCACATCTAAACGGTGAATGTTTTCACTATATTAACTTGAGCCAGGAAGTTGGCCCAATCCTTCACTGTGATTGATATCGTCAGCTCTCCCAGGCACCCAAAGCTGGAAATGGGGCAGAATTCTGAACACAGCTTATCAATCCTTTGAAGATACTCTTGTTCATACTTGTATATGCAAATATATGTTTCAAATGATCATCATTTATATCTAATGTGAACACATTTCTTTCCAGGAAATGCTTGATATTTAAATAAGTAAATCTCTCTTTGTCTGACAAGCAAAATTTGCTAGGTGAATTATTTTGTAGTTCATGAAAATCCAGTAAAAATCTTTATGAACAGTCATAACTATAAAGAAATCGAGAACAGGGCTGAATGGGCTAAACTATCAAAAAAAAAACTCATCTGACTAATATTTTACACAGCAACCTATTTGAATAATGTATAGAGAAGACTAAAACTGACCTAGTAGGCAACATCAGCAAATGGGATAAGGATCTTAATATTAATATAGCTCTGGCTGAAAACACCTTATCTAAATACATTTGTACACTGCCTAAATTTAGTGGAACTACAATTTAAGTTTATTCAGTGATGGACAAGTGTCCCTTCTCCACCTGGGCTGGCCTAAGGTCTAGCAAACTCAGAGATATCTAATGACAAATATAATTCTAGAATGGAAAATATCACTAGTGAGAATGTGGAAATTCCAAGAGGCCCCCACTTGGCTAGTGTTGAAACATCAGATTACTTACCGATTCAATATGGAGCGTAAAATAAATTACATGCCAAGGAAGGGTGGGAAAATTGGCAAAAGTTCATATATGTCACCAGTAGAATGTAGAGAAGCTAGAATAAGGTCTAGAAAATTTGTGTAGAGTGGAGAGCCCAGAACCCAAAAATAGGAAGCATCATATACCCAAGCCATATTTACAAACTCATTGGAGAAGTACATGTCATTGGGCTTGAAAAAATTGTTTGTATTTTTTGTAGTATTGCAATTGGATATGTACTTTTAGGCATTTTGTAAGCATTTTGCATTTTTATACCTTTGTATGGACCCCTAGGAGGGTTAACACCCTGATTTCGTGTAATCAAAATTATGAAAGAAAAATATAAGAGCGTATTCCATATTGATTTATATTGGAGAAATGCAATATACTTTAAGTATATGTTGTTATGTTATCTTTTTTTTTTGTACAGAAAATGATTTAATAAATAATTTAAACATAAAACACTAAATAAAAAGTTATTCACTAAAAAAAAAAAAAATCCATATTGCTTTTGCAACTCCTCTAATAATGGCAATGAGAGTCTTATTCAGGAAGCCCCATCAGGCCCTGTAAAACACCTTTTCAGAGTTCAGTGACAGGGTCCCTGCTCTACCTACTTGATCCAATCATCTTATCGCCCGGGCCACACTTCAACTTAAATAAACTTGAATAGTACTTCTGTTTTGGTTATACCATCAAGGGAGAGGTAAACTTGATAACCCTCCCAGATTTTGGCCACTCTATTGGCAGCTCTTTTGTTTTTCAATTTGTTAGATAGTATTGTATCTCCCTTTTTGCCCATGTGATATGTTTTAAGGCATAGTTTATGTAAAGAAAAGCTAATTTTGTGTTCTAATTTCTTTTTCTTGGCATTCATCTGCAAATGTTTAAATTTTTTCTTTGGATTTAACTTATTTTGAAAGGAACATATTATAGTATAGCATGTATAGATCTGCCAGTTCTAGTCTAGCTTTCCATCTATTTTTCTCAATCGTAATAATATACCCTCTCATTGTCACTTTATAACCGCACCAAATGGTGGCAAAGTTGAGATCCGGGGATGCATTTTCTTTAAAAATAAGATCCTAGTCAGATATTCTCTAGTTTTAAGATTAGACAGCAAATAATCCTTCAATATCCAGGTTGAAAAAACCTGCTTCTCCCCAAATGCCAATATTTTATAGCTATGTTCTACCTTACTTAGTACATTAGTACATCACAAACATAAATTAATTCTATTAAAAAGATGACAGGTAATAAAATATCACATTTCTGTTCTCGTTATGATTCTAAACAGTGTGAGATAAAATCATTAATAACATTTAGGTCCAATAATGTTGTTTACTTACTCTCATGTCCATGTGGTCTACAATACATGGAAAGAACCACTTGTCCCCTACACAAATGAATTGGAGAACACATGAACAACATCCGTAACAAATATCTGGAACACAGTGTATCTGCGTACTTTGCTACACATCATCAAGCAGATTCCGATAAACTACAATACATAGGAATAATTCAGTATTAAATACTCTTAAGACCTTAATACCTATGGGTTTAAATATAGAATTTGACCTGTATAATTTCTTGTAATACATGTTTTTATAAAGAGTATTTTTCAACAGTAAAATCCATAAATTTTTTGATATCAAAATAAAGGACTGTATATCGACTGTTCATTAAGAAATGATTTAACTTTGATTCCTTCTTCTTTTTCCACTTTTTCCCACTGGATTTAGGAATAATTCTTTATGTGTCTGTGAAATGTCTAAAAGTGTATTTTTTCTCTATATGAGTAATATTTATCATACTTTTAGCACGTGCAATATATGTTTTTAATCTTGATCTTCTGATTTCTAATATGTGCACATGGTATTAAAAGGTATTTGTTAAATAAAGTTTTTTATACTATTTTTAATTAGAGATATTTGTAAAGGGTATTAAAAGGTATCTGTAACTGTCTTTTTTGATAAAACATGCTGGATTGGCACTAACAGGTGGAGGTCTACATATGTCCATCCCATAATTAATTATTGTTCCCCCTATTTGAATTGCAAGTGGATATAATATAGACTAAACGGGATAAAAATGTGCTTTTTATTGTGATCCAAAGTTGTTTATAACTTTACACGATATAATTGGGCAAAGGTATTATTTATCCTAAAGATATCTTTTATCCATATTTGGCCTTTATCTTGCCATTAATTTCTGCCTCTTAAATAGATTTCGGAAGGCACCAAAACGGGACGAATATGTATAAACATCTTCCAGGACATCCTGCTATTCAGCTTCATTATGCAAATATAATACATGTGTGTTGACAGTTACTCCTGGGGTGCCAGGGAAGCTGCACCACTTGCCCCGCATTAAAGACAACCCTGCCTGCCTTAAAGGGACTGTCTAGTGGCCAAAATGCATCTTCCAAATATTAATGCATATTCATTTGTTTTCAAGGTACTTTAAAATGCATGTTTTATTATTTACATTGCTTAAAATAGAAAATATGTATAGCTAGATGAAATTGTGAAATTGCAGCAGTTTTCAAGAAACCAGGACGGTCCCGTGGGCCCCCAGCCCTTGCTTGCCCTCTTCACAGCGCATTGCGCTGCTGAACTTTTTTTTTTCATGCAAGCCGCATCCACTGGATGCGGCAGCCAGAGAAAAGAAAAAAATAACACTGACAAAGGATGTGACATCAAAGCATGGAAGACTGCAAGGAGGAGACGTCTTGGGACACAGAGCAGCAGCCATACGGTAAGTACTGGGGAAGGGGGAGAAGGGTAGAATATAACAAACATAATACTGGCATCTTAATGGACACATTGGCTGGGGCATCTGAATGGCACAATATCACTGGCATCTGAATGGCACAATATTACTGGCATCGTAATGGCACAATAATACCGGCATCTGAATGGCAACCTATTACTTGCATCTTAATGGCACAATACTACTGACATCTGAATGGCACAATATTACTGGCATCATAATGGCACAATATAACTGACATCTGAATGGCACAATATAACTGGCATCTTAATGGCATAATATTACTGGTATATTAATGGCACAATAATACTAGCATCTTAATGGCACAGTATTACTTGCATCTGAATGGCACAATAATACTGGCATCTTAATGGCACAAACATTATAGCATCTTAATGGTACAATAATACTGGCATCTTAATGGGCAAATTGGCTGGGGCATCTTAATTTCACAATATTACTGACATCTTAATGGCACAATAATACTAGCATCTTAAAGGCAAAATAATACTAGCATCTTAATGGCACAGTATTACTTGCATCTTAATAGCACAATATTACTGGCATCTGAATAGCACTCTAATACTGGCATCTTAATGGCACAATATTACTGGCATCTTAATGGCATAATATTACTGGTATATTAATGGCACAATAATACTAGCATCTTAATGGCACAGTATTACTTGCATCTGAATGGCACAATAATACTGGCATCTTAATGACACAATAGTACTGGCAACTAAATGGCACAATATTGTGGGCATCTTAATGGCAAAATAATACTGGCATCTTAATAGCACAATAATACTGGCATCTGAATGGTACAACATTACTGGCATCTGACTGGTACAACATTACTGACATCTGAATAGAAAAATAATACTCGCATCTTAATGACACAATATTACTGGTATCTGAATGGCACAAATTATTGTGCCTCAGAAATACTGGCATATAAATGGGCAAAATGTCTGTGGCATATTAATGGCAAAATAATACTGGCATATTGATGGGCAAATTGATTGTGACATATATACACATTTTGATCCATATTGTCACGGATTGGGTAGAATCTGATGATAGGATCCGCAATGCGAAGACCTGGTATCTTGCAACAGGCTTGGAGGCAGAACAGTGTCTATTCACCTGAATGGTATTATACCCTATGGTTGGGCCTCAGGCAAATAACCACCCAGGACTTGGTACACTGACTGCAACTGCACACTGAAGCAGGGATACGCAGGAAGTACAGGACGAACAGATGATCAGCAGGCCGGGTCAAACACAACAGGAAAAACAGTACAAGGACGGTATGAAGGAGGCAAGGTCACAAACAGGCAAATAGATCGGGGCAGGCAGCAAACAGAGGAGTCAGAAATCACAGCAGGAGTCAAAAACCGGAGTATCAAATAATCAGAAATAAACGCTAGATCAAGCCACAAGGAACTATCTCAGGCAAGGTCTGAGTAGCAACTGAGGGTTTAAATACAGTTTAGGCGGTAAAACCCGCCCCCAATAGGTCCCCAAAAGAGTATAAGTATAGCCCTTTAAGGCTATGCTAATTTTCTGTGTGTAGCGGTACTGCGCATGCGCGCAGTTTCTGTTTGTTGCACGTTCGTCGAGGGGAAGCACTGAGTGTGTCTGCAGCCCTGGAGGGCTGAGACGCTGAACGGAGCCTCCGTTGCCCGTCTACCTTGTCTGCAGAGGTAGCGGCAACAGAGGTACGGACCTCGTGGCGGCAGGTAAGATTATTTATTACACTACCCCCCTCTTTACGAACGCCGTACCGGCGTTCAGGACCAGGCTTGAGAGGAAATATTCGATGAAACAAGGAAACTTTGGATGGAGCATGAACATCGGATGCTGGTACCCAAGATCTTTCCTCCGGACCGTAACCCTGCCAATGGACAAAATACTGCAAAAGACCACGACGCAGCCGAGAATCCAAAATAGATTGCACCAAATACTCCTCGTGCCCTTGAACAAGGACAGGTTTAGGAACCATAAATCAGAGAAATGATTAGTTATAGCAGGTTTGAGGAGAGACACATGGAAGGAGTTGTGGACACGCATACTGGAAGGAAGGCATAGGGCATAGGCCACATCGTTGATTTTGGAAAAAATCTCGTAAGGACCGATATATTTGGGACCTAAAGTCCTGGAGGAATGACGAAGTTGGAGATATTTGGTAGAAAGCACTTAAGTCGTCTGAAATTATTACTCCTAAATCCCTTTCCTCAGATGTTGAGGTTAGGACTGTACCAAATAGTCTATATTCTGCTTTTGGGTTTTTACGCCCTAGGTGCATAATCTTGCACTTGTCCACATTAAATGTCAGTTGCCACTGCTCTGACCATTTTTCTAGTTTAGCTAAATCATTTGCCATTTGGCTTATCCCTCCATGAATATCAACACTGCTGCAAATCTTTGTATCATCAGCAAAAAGACATACTTTGCCAACAAGACCTTCTGCAATATCGCTAATAAAAATCCCTGAGGTACCCCACTAGTAACAAGACCTGGCATCGAATATACCCATTGACTACAACCCTCTGTTGCCTGTCACTCAGCCATTGTCTAATCCATTCAACAATATTGAAATCCAAACTCAAAGATTTCAGTTTATTGATAAGCCTTCTATGTGCGACAGTGTCAAAAGCCTTAATGAAATCTAGGTAAGCAATGTCTACTGCACCACCCTGATCTATTATTTTAGCTACCCAATCAAAAAAATCAATAAGATTAGTTTGGCATGATCTCCCTGAAGTAAACCCATGCTGTCTCTGATCTTGAAATCCAAGTGACTTTAGATGTTTAACAATCCTATTCTTTAACAAGGTTTCCATTATTTTCCCCACTACTGAAGTAAGACTTACTGGTCTATAGTTGCCCGCCTCCTCCCTACTACCTTTCTTGTGAATGGGTGCAACATTAGCTAATTTCCAATCTTCTGGAACTACTCCGGTTAACAATGATTGGTTAAATAAATCTGTTAACGGTTTTGCTAGTACACCACTTAGTTCTTTTAATAACTTGGATGTATCCCATCAGGTCCCATCGACTTATTTGTCTTTACTTTAGACAGCTTAAGTAAAACCTCTTCCTCTGTAAACTTACATGCATCAAAAGACTCATTAGTCTTTTTCCCTAAATGAGGTCCCTTACCCTCATTTTCATTTGTAAAAACTGAACAAAAATATTCATTAAGGCAGTCTGCTAAGCCTTTATCCTCTTCTACATAGCATCCTTCTTTTGTTTTTAATCTAACTAATCCTTGTTTTACTTTCCTTTTCTCATTTATGTATCTAAAAAATGTTTTATCCCCCTTTTTCACTGACTGGGCTATAGTCTCTTCTGTGTGTGCTTTGGAAGCTCTTATAGCTTGCTTTGCCTCTTTCTGCCTACTCTTATAGATCTTTCTATCTTCCTCACTCTGAGTATTTTTATAATTACTAAATGCTAGCTTTTTATTTTTTACTATTTTAGCCACCTCTGCAGAGTACCACAGTGGTTTCTTAAATTTTTTGCTCTTACTGACAAGCCTTATGCAATTTTCTGTTGCCTTCAGTAGTGCAACTTTTAGATAATCCCATTTCTCCTGGACTCCATTTAAATTGCTCCAGTCTTATAATGACTCCTTTACACCTAATCTAATTTTAGAAAAGTCTGTTTTTCTAAAATCTAAAACTTTTGTTTTTGTGTGGTGTGACTGCGTCACTGTTCTTATATTAAACCTCACTGTCTGGTGATCACTAGATCCTAAACTTTCACCTACAGTAATATCTGATAACAAATCTCCATTTGTGAACACTAAGTCTAGTATGGCCTGCTTTCAAGTTGGCTCCTCCACTACTTGTTTTAGAGATAATGCCAGTAGGGAGTTTAGGATATGCATACTCCTGGCGCAAGTAGCTGTTTTGTATTTCCAGTTCACATCAGGAAGATTAAAGTCACCCATGATGATCACTTCTCCCTTCATTGTCATTTTAGCTATTTCCTCAACTAGTAGATTATCTAACTCCTCTATTTGTCCAGGGGGCTTATAAATCACACCTACCCGAGTTACCATATGATTACCAAATTCTAATGTAACCCAAACTGACTCTATGTTCGCCTCACTAACTTGTATTACGTTACATTTTAAGCTATCCCTCACATACAGGGCCACCCCTCCCCCTTTTTTACCTTCTCTGTCTTTTCTATATAAAGAGTACCCTGGTATTGATATGTCCCAGTCATGTTTTTCATTATACCATGTCTCAGTAACAGCCACTAAATCTACATTCTCAGTTGCCAATATTGCCACAAGTTCATGGATCTTATTCCCTAAACTGCGAACATTTGTAGACATGACCCTAAGCTTATAATTTTTCAGCACACTGACTACAGGCAACTTCTGTCCCTGTTTTGGGGGGCAATTGGATTGATGTTTTATCGTCATTTCACCCCCCTCTTTTAGTTTAAAAACCTCCTTGCAAAACCTCTGAACTGCTCACTGAGAACATTTGTTCCCTTTTGAGAAAGATGCAAACCATCTTTTTTGTACAGTTCCTTTCTATCCCATAGTGAACTTCCATGAGAAACAAAGCCAAATCCTTGCTCCCGACACTATTCCCCAAGCCACAAGTTGAAGTCCCTAATACGAATCCGCCTATCATTCTGAATGTTATGCACAGGCATAACTTCAGAAAAGGACAGTGTGGACTGTCAGAGTTATTGATCAGTAATCTCGAGACTGGTACATATGAATAAAGCAGAAGCAAAGTATAACAAGATGGATGCAAGCAGCCTCCATTTTGTGACAGTTGTTGGACATCCTTCTGGTGTTAAAATCTTATTCTGTGTCCTTGAGGATAAAAGGAAAGTCTTCCACATTCCTAACTCTGTTATCTGTAACCAAATATTTTACTGATAAGTTCATAGTATGACCTGAACAGATAAGGTGGCCATTGTTGTGCAAGGTTTATTACATCTCATTGTACTGATGCAGACACAGCTGTGTACATACTAGAGGAGAAGGGGGGCTTCTCTGCAACTTGCTAGCCCACCCAAACTGGCAGAAACTTACAAACACAGACACACTGAGATTATTGGGATTTTTGACTTGTAGAATCTAATAAGGGTTATTATAAATAAACCTAGTTGATTCAAATCACCCATTAAAATATATAATGATATCACACCTTCACTAATAAATATGTAAAGTATAATTAATCCTACATATTAATTAGTTAAATATTGTTTTTATTGTTTTATTAGTGTGGTATACATTTTATTATACATTTTTATGTAATGTGCAATGATAAGAATATGATAAATATTTACTATAATTTGAAATTGTATTAACACTTCTATATATTGCAACATATATATTGTATTACATTATACTCACAATCCAGGTATAGCTATAAATCATGACATCATCTCATTTACATTAACACACCCATCCATTCAATTGGCTAGAAGTCACAGAAACAGGGTGTGAATCTGAGATAAGGTTTGGTTGATAAGTTGATACTGGGGGTGTAGAGGGGGAGCTAAAAGACCGGAGATACCTGAGAGACGGATTTTGGGGAGAGATGCCACTAGTTGGGTGAGAGATGGGAATGTTTTAGAAACGGGCTGAGTCTCTCTCCTTCTGGGGAGGACTCAGGAATATGAGGCTTTTAATAGCACATGTTCATTATAACAATAGAAATCTCCATACCCATAGTATTGAGCTAAGTCCCAGGAGTAACTCCCATCACTCAATTCTTCAGTTGAAGGAGTCCCAACTGCAAACCAACCTCTGCCGGTAATGTATAAATGTGGTAATTTGTTTCTAGCATGATCTCATTTTTATGGATGTCATTAGCATATATATTTGGGTAAATTAAACTTAAATCCCACACTTTCTGGGATCTATATGTTTTAGCCTGGTGTTTATCTGTCATCCTTTCTGCAGAAGGAAGCCAGAGGAATATCCTATAGATATTACCAAGAACCATAAAGTCTTATAGTCTAGCTATTTACCCAAATATGTCATATCTAATCTCCACAGATTATCTAAGATTCTCATTCTTAAAGTCTGAGCTAGGATACATACATTATCATTTACCGAGCAGATTAAGAAACAGCCACCTTGAGTAGTGATCAGGGCCGGACTGGGAGAAAAATTCGGCCCGGGCATTTTTTGATCACAGCGGCCCACTAAGAAGGGGGCGGGGCAGAGGAGGTGTGTTTTGTCATCACCAATGACAAACACGCTCCCTCTCAAAGTGAGCATATTGGTTCAATGCTCTTCCAGGGCAGATCATGCGCAGAGCTCTGCTGAAGAGCTCTAGCATGAGAAAAAAGCCCTGTATGTGTTCTGCACAGTGCAAGCAAATGTAATAACATGCTTGCACTGTGTTTCCTTGCAACTTGTCTCTGGTGTCTCTATAAATGGATACCAGGAGACAAAAATGCCAGGAAAGAGTATTGAGCATGTGTTTGGAGCCTACTTGTGGGATTGCGTGTGTGTAGAGTAAGCTGATTGTGGTGTGGTATTGTGTAATAAGGTCGGTTTTAGTTGTGTTGTGTTTGTGGTGTAATGTGATGCATATGTGGCTAGGGGCTGTAGAGAATGTGTGTATAGGGGATATAGCAAGTGTGTGCATACAGGCTATAGTGTGTGTGTGTGAATATATATATAGATTTAGTGTGTGTTTAGGGGTGTAGTATGTGTTTGCTTACAAGGAATCTAGTGTGTGTATATATACATATATATATATATGAGTCTAGTGTGTGTTTGAAGGACCCAGAATGTGTATAGGAGATCTAGTGAGTGTGTGTTTATAACGGTTTCAGAGTGTATATAGGGATCTAGTGTGTGTATGTGTGTAGATGATCCAGAGTTGGGTAAGGGATCTAGTGTGTGTCTGGAATGTAATGTGTTTAGGGGTGCAGTATGTGTGTGAGGGGTGCTGTGTGTGTATATATATATATATGTAAGTATTGTGTATGTCTGTTGTGCAGTGTGTTGTGTTCTGTGTGTATGTGAGGGGTGCAGTATGTGTGTGTGAGGGGGGCTGTGTGTGAGAGTGATGGTGTGTGAGAGTGATGTGTGTGAGTGCTGTGTATGATGTGTGTGATGGGTGTGAGAATGCTGTGTGTGATGGGTGTGAGAATGATGGGTGTGAGAATGATGGGTGTGAGAATGCTGTGTGTGATGGGTGTGAGAATGCTGTGTGTGATGGGTGTGAGAGTGCTGTGTGTGTGAGAGTGCTGTGTGTGTGAGAGTGCTGTGTGTGTGAGAGTGCTGGGTGTGAGGGTGCTGTGTGTGAGGGTGCTGTGTGTGAGGGTGCTGTGTGTGTGAGAGTGCTGGGTGTGAGGGTGCTGGGTGTGAGGGTGCTGTGTGTGAGGGTGCTGTGTGTGTGAGGGTGCTGGGTGTGAGAGTGCTGTGTGTGTGAGAGTGCTGGGTGTGAGAGTGCTGTGTGTGATGGGTGTGTGAGTGCTGTGTGTGATGGGTGTGTGAGTGCTGTGTGTGATGGGTGTGTGAGTGCTGTGTGTGATGGGTGAGAGTGCTGTATAAATGTTAGAATGGATTGTGTGTGTGTGTGTGTAGGGGGGGGGGGTAAATAAACAAATAAAATAACAGGCATTATGGGGACATAATGCCTGTTATTTTATTTGTTTATTTACCTACCCCCCCCCCCCCTACACACACACACACACACACACACAATCCATTCTAACATTTATACAGCACTCTCACACCCATCACACACAGCACTCTCACACACATCACTCCTTTCTTACCTTTAGCCTGGGAGGGGGGGACCGGCACGCTGGTACCTGCGACTGGCGGTGGCAATGTTCCCTCGTGGTGAGAGGTTCACTCTCGCGAGATCCGGTCGTTGCTATGGCAATGCTCCGGATCTCGCGAGAGGAACCCGGTGGAGCTGCAAGTTAGAGCTCCGCCGGGTCCTCTCTCCCTCTCTCCCCGCCGGCGGCCGTATTTGAAGGCATGTGGGCCGGTGAGGGAGATCTTTGATGTCCTCACCGGCCCTTCATGTCAAACAGCGGGGCCGGCGCTCGGATAGTGCCGGCCCTGCATAGACCGGCAGGGGAGATTCTGGGACCTCCCCTGCCGGCCTCGGCCCATGGCCACCGCGGCCCACCGGGCATTTGCCCGGTGTGCCCGATGGCCAGTCCGGGCCTGGTAGTGATTGATTTAGTAATATTACCTTACCTAAGCAGAGTATATGTTGGTAATTTGTAGGTAATTATGGTGTACTATCATTAACCATTTTAAATACTAATCATTAACATTGTAAATTGTATCTAAATAAAATGCATGGCCATCTTACGGTCAGAAACGTACTGCATAGTAAATTCTACATGCATGTTGATATAGGCACAGAGCTTCATAATTCATGTTTTGTCCTACTTACTTATGTTATAAGTCCTACATGTGAATTATGATTAACATCTATTGATATGGTATTTTGTGGTTATGCTATTTTGCTTACCGTTTGATCTTTATTCTATGTTCAATAAATTCATTATTATTTTATTAATAATTGTTGCATTGTATTTACTTTTGTAAAAACGTCATCCAAACTCTCACATACATAACGAATTCTTGATATGGGTATTTTTAGTCGGACCCATATATATGAATCATCAATTTTCATATTTTTATGATTCATAATTAATAACTCATATTCATATTTTTATGGTTATTAATAATCCGACAGGACACAACCTGCCGTATATCATTGGCAAGAACACGAAAAGCTTCCTTCACCTCTGAAACCTCATTGCAAGCCAAATCATTTGTCCCTAGATGAACCAGTACATCCAATTCTCCTTCCTGATTTGTTTGCTTAACAATATTAGAAATACACCTCCTGTCCTCGAGCAGTAGCTCCAGGAAGACATCTCACTAGGCCAATACTGTCCAACTCTGCACCTCTTATGATAGAATCGCCCAACAACTACTGCTTTCTATCAGGCCTCACCTTCTCCTTGCACACCATAGCCACATAGGAGAGTGGTTCCTCAAACTCTGTGTCTGAGCCTGCCTCCACAACACCACTGCACTCTGAAAGTGCTAAAAATGAATTCTGGACAGCCACAGACTGCGGGACATGCCTTTTATCCACAACTCTAAGCCTACCAGATCCAACAGTAACCCACCTGACATTCCTAGGAAGCCTCTGCAGCAATGGCCTCTGTGGCAGTGACTTCGCAACAGTCTCAGCCCAAGTTTGTTTTACAGATAAATTACAAATCTCGGACGTTAAAAAAATGCAATGTCCTGCTGCAATCTTGAGAACTGTCTACAGATTAGACAGCCTCCAAACATCCAAAAAATGGAACGTGAAACAAATGCAGAACAATTATCACAGTAAACCAAATCTGCCATTTTAAGAATTTAAATCAAAAAGATCTTTTAGTTTTTCTCACCTCTTGTATACCTCAGACTACCTCCAGAATATCTCCAGAATATCTCTTAAATATACTCTTTGAAGAGCAGCTCTTAGAAGAGCAGCCAAGCTATTAAAGTAGCCAAGCTAATTTCCACTATGCCTTATATACACCCACAACACACACCTACAAGCACCAATGAAGGTTTTCACACCTGAGTGGGCCTATGCCAATTACAACCAAACAATGACAAACACCTAAGTATTCAATTCAAATTCCTTAGCAATTTGAAGCAGGAAATCAGTACAAACCACCACACAATAACTTGACTAAATGAATCTTACTTGTATCAGTAGAAAAGAAGATCTCAGCAAGTTAAAAAATCAAGTCTGTCTCCAGAATATCTCTTAAATATACTCTTTGAAGAGCAGCTCTTAGAAGAGCAGCCAAGCTATTAAATTAGCCAAGCTAATTTCCACTATGCCTTATAAACACCCACAACACACACCTACAAGCACCAAGGAAGGTTTTCACACCTGAGTGGGCCTATGCCAATTACAACCAAACAATGACAAACACCTAAGTATTCAATTCAAATTCCTTAGCAATTTGAAGCAGGAAATCAATACAAACCACCATACAATAACTTGACTATATGAATATTACTTGTATCAGTAGAAAAGAAGATCTTAGCAAGTTAAAAAATCAAGTCTGTCTCCAGAATATCTTAAATATACTCTTTGAAAAGCAGCTCTTAGAAGAGCAGCCAAGCTATTAAATTAGCCAAGCTAATTTCCACTATGCCTTATATACACCCACAACATCTGTATGTGATGGAAAAATTAAAATGGGTAAAAAATAAGGATCATCTGGCATGTCTAGGACTCAATCTATTGGCTTTTTCTATATACAACAAATTTTTGTGGTCGGTGAAAATAGTGATAGGAATTTGAGTACCCTCCAAGAGATGACGCCATTCGTCAAGAGCCATCTTGATGGACAATAATTCACGGTTGCCCACATCATAATTTCGTTCCGCTGAGGTAAATGTTTTAGAAAAATATGAACAAGGATGGACTCTGTTAGAGATTTGGTCTCTTTGAGATAAAAGAGCCCCAGCGCCAGATTCAGAAGCATCAACCTCCAAAATGAACGGTTAAGCCGGATTGGGCCTACGAAGAATGGGTGCAGAAATGAAGCAATGTTTCAAGAACTGGAAGGCTTGGAGAGCTTGGGTAGACCATTTAGTCGGATTACTTCCCTTCTTGGTGAGAGCTGAAATGGGTGCAATGACTTTAGAGAAATTCCTGATAAACCTTCTATAATAATTAGCAAAACCCAGGAACTTTTATATCCCTTTGAGATTGAGTGGTATTTGCCAATCTTGGATAGCAGAAACTTTGTCAGGATCCATTTCTAGACCGTCTGAGGAGATAATATAGCCCAGGAATTTGACTTTTGAGCACTCGAATTCGCACTTTTCAGCCTTGGCAAAGAGGTGATTCTCTCGAAGACGAAGTAAAACCTGCTGAACGTGCTTTCTATGATCGGAAAGATTCTTGGAATATATGAGTATATCGTCCAAATAGATCATGACATGAGATAACAACATGTCCCGAAAAACATCATTAACAAAACTCTGGAAGACTGCTGGAGCATTACACAATCATAACTAGATATTCGTAATGCCCATATATGGTATTGAAAGCCGATTTCCACTCATCACCCTCTCGTATGCGGACCAAATTATATGCACCACGTAATGGTCCAGTTTGGTGAATATCTTGGCATCTTAGAGTTGGTCGTATAGTTCAGTGATGAGTGGCAGTAGATAACGGTTCTTTATAGTGATTTTGTTCAGTCCCCTGTAGTCTATGCAAGGCCTTAAGGTACCGTCCTTTTTAGCTACAAAAAATAATCCAGCACCTGCCGGTAAGGAAGATGGTCGGATGAATCCCCTCTAAAGATTATCTTTTATATACAAAGCGAGTGCTTGATTCTCAGGTTCAGAGAGAGGATATGTGTGCCCCACCGGAGGGGAGGAACCAGGTAATAGATCGATAGCACAATCATAGCTCCTATGAGGAGGAAGAACCTGGGCCTTGGTTTTAGAGAGCACATCCAGGAAGTTCCAATATAACTGTGGAACCCGGTAGGCAGAGTGCCTTGAGTGTAGGCAGATTGTCATTAAAGTCCTGACCACCTAGACCCCAAGAATTAACTTGTCCCAAACGCCAGTCAATGGAGGGGTTATTCTTTTTCAACCATGGTAACCCCAATATAATGGAGATGTGGGGACTAGAAAGGACGTCAAAGCTCAATTCTTCGTAATGGGTGTGACCGATCTTTAAACCCAAAGGTATGGTTTCTTTGAAGATTATACCAGTGCCTACAGGGGTACCATCCAAGGCAGATACAGAAATAGGCAGGGATTTAGACTTTAGAGGAATATTTTGTTGTTTTACCCAGGCTTGATCTACGAAATTTCCAGCTGCTCCGGAATCTATGAAGGCTTGGGTGGCCACTTGGTGGTCTGTCCACTGGAGCAAGTCCGGTATTAAAAGTCTTTTATTTGAAGGAGAATTAATGATCTTAACACTCAGTGGGACTCCTCCTTTTTCCACTAAGCGTGGGCGTTTCCCGATTTCTGGGGACATTTCAGAGCAAAATGGCCTCTTTGACCACAATACAGGCATAGATTTAATCTCCTGCAACAAGATTTTTTTTCGTCAGAAAGTCGTAGTATAGGACCAATCTCCATAGGTTCACTTATTGCTTGATTAGTTTCAGGTTCTGGAGTCTTGGTAGCAGGATAGAATTTAGGTTGGAAGTGTCTTGGGTTTCTATCTCGATCCAACCTCCTTTCTTGGCCACGAGCATCGAGTTTCAGACATAATGCAATAAGGGATTCGAGGTCCTAAGGAAGATCTCTATAATTTAAAGCATATTTGAGGGTGTCATTAAGGCCTCTGCGAAATGCTGCCTTTAGTGCGCTCTGGTTCCACTCTGTCTCATATGCCAAGGTACGAAACTCTATGGCATACTGACCCACTGATCTTTTGCCGTGCTGCAGCTCCATGAGGTGAGTCTCCGCAGACTCCCTTTCTCCTGGGGCATCGAAGACGGTTTTGAAGGCTGCAATAAATGCGTCTGCATCCTCTAACAGAGGAGAGTTCTGTTCAAGCAAAGGGGAAGCCCAGTTCAAGGCCTCTCCTTTCAGGAGATTAAAAATAACAGAGACTCTTGAGGTTGATGTGGAGTAGGCGTCAGGTTGTGTGCGAAAATGTAGTAGACACAGGTTTAGGAACCCTCTACATTCACGTGGTGAACCTGAAAACTTTTCAGGCATAGGCATCTTAGGTGGTCTTGAAAAGCTTTGAGCCCCCATGACAGAAAACCCTTGATCAGACATGGTAGGAGTGGTCTGGACTGGGTTCACATGAGTGGTGAGTGACCGTAATAGATCGATAACGGTATCCAGTTTTTGTTATTACTTTACTGAGAGGGCAGTGGATGCATGGGATAGCCATTCAGCAGAAGTGGTAGAGGTTAATACAGTGAAGGAGTGTAAGCAGAAGGCTATTCTAGATATAAAATGATGCCAGGGATTAATGGAAGTATTACTTTCTGAGAGGGTAGTGGATGCATGGAATAGTATTCGAGTAGAAGTGGTAGAGGTTATTTTAGTGAAGGAGTTTAAGCATGCATGGGATAGGTATAAGGCTATTCTAGATATAAGACAAGGCCAGGGACTAATAAAAGTATTACGTTACTGAGAGGGTAGTGGATGTATGGAATAGTCTTCCAGCAGAAGTGGTAAAGGTTAATATAGTGAAGGAGTTTAAGCATGCATGAGATAGGCATAAAGCTATCCTATCCTACATATAAGATAAGGTTAGGGACTAATAAAAAGTATTACTTTACTGAGAGGGTGGTGGATACATGGAATAGTTTGCCAGCAGAAGTGGTAGAGGTTAATAATGTAAAGGAGTTTAAGCATGCATGGATAGTTATAAGGCTATCCTAGATATAAGAAAAGGCCAGGCACAAAGCAGAACAGTTGTGAGGCATGTAAGTGGCATTTCTGGGGTGGAGTTGCATGGTGGGGTCGGGGGGCCCCGGGGACATTTTTGCACCAGGGCGGTGGTTTCTAGTTACGCCTCTGTCATGAGTACAGGGATACCACGCATGCATAGGTTTGTTGGGTTGTTTGGGAGCTAAAAGGCCACATTTAGGGGGGGTGCTTTTCTAACTTGGAATTTTAACATGTAGTCAGAATGCACCCATGTTCCATTTGGGACACTTTTGAAGCCTGTCAAAGTATTTTACCCCATCAAACCATGTATTTTGGAAAACTAGGCATCCCAGGGTATTTAAAATTGTGGTATTCTGACACTTTTCATGTACTAATTCTACCACCAACCTATGTCAAACGGTTGGGATGTCATTTTTTTCACACACATTGTAGTTCAGGCATGAATTTTCAGATTCTGGTATTTGCCACTGCCAACCAACACCTCAATATGTGTTCAGCAACATCTCCGGAGTACAGGGTTACCACCCATGCATAGGTTTGTTGGTTCGTTTTGGGGCTAAAAGGCAACGTTTTGGATGTGCGCAATTCCAACTTGGAAGTTTGACATATAGTCAGCCTGCGCCCATGTTCCATTTGGAACATTTATAAGCCGTTTAATGTACTTTACCCCCTCAAACCATATATTTTGAAAATAGACATCATAAGGTATTTCAAATGATGGTATTTTAATACTGTATATGTACTAATTCTACCACCAGCCTTTGTCAAAGTTTGTGGTAGTACATTTTTGGAGTTTTGTTTTCACATACATTGTATTTTAGGCATGAATTCACAGATTCTGATATATGTCACTGCACAACAACACCCCAATATGTGTTCAGCAACATCTCCAGAGTACAGCTATATCATCCATGTATAGGTTTGTTTGGTTGCTTGGGTGGTAAAAGGCAACATTTGTGAGGTGCGCATCTCAAAATTCCAACTTGGAATTTTGACATGTAGTCAACCTGCGTCCATGTCCTATATGGGATAAATCTTTGAAGTCAACCAATGTTATTTACCCCCAACAAACCATATATTTTTTTTAAATTAGACACCGTGACTCCTTGTGGCAAGGGCTGAGCAGCCCCCGATACATCACTAGATGACGTATCAGAAAGCTGACCAGGGTCAAAATTGAACCCTGAGTCAGCGAACTCAGAATCAGTGCCTAAGCAGTGATCTCCAGCAAAGAAGGGGTTAATAGCTCTGAGAAGAGCCTATGTAGTACTGTAATACATTACGTAAGTGAGTAGAGGGAGGCAGGTCAAAATTGGTCTGATCAATATTCACAAATATTGGTCTGACCAGGCGAATGGTGATGGTCATCAGAGCAATCACCAAACCGCCTTTGCCACTAATTCGCTGTTACTAATCGCTATGCGCTCAGACAGCTTAAACATTTTTTTTATATATTTTTACTTTACACGTAACCTCCTAGCGGGTTACGTGTAGCGGGTTAAAATATGCAGACAGAAAAAAATTGCTTTGGCATCAATATCATTGTGTGAGCAGTGATCGACGGAAAGGAAGAGGTTAATAACTCTTAGAAGAGCCTTTGTAGTACTGTAATAAATTACAGTACAAAAAAAATCAACCCCTGAAAATTGCACAAACAGCAAAAATAAATTTGCTGTTTCATTGTTGCAATGCCGTTTGAGCACTGAAAGTGGAAAAAAATCCGCTTTCAGTGCTCATTTTGACACAGGACAGACTAGGTCCGTCCTGTGTCACTAACGCCTTGCCACACAGGACGGACCTAGCACGTCCTGTGTGGACAATAGGTTAATAACAGTTAGAAAAAAGAAAAACTGAAATAAAATAGAGGTTTGTAATTACTTAGCTTAGCTTAATTAATAATTAGGTGATATTAGTATTAACAGATCTACCATAAGGGCTAGAAAGCCATGGTGTCCATATTTTCAGAAATGTCTTATATTTGTTGTTCACAATACGCGATAGCTTTTAATTTACACAGATTTTATTTATTTTTGTAATCACATCATATCAGGATAGGTGTACTTTATTCCAGATACTATATGTGTGTATTCTTACACCCATACATAATGATCTAATTAATATGTTTTCATATTTTGTTAGGTTATTAATTTTTAGATTAAATAGCGCATTCCAATGTGTTAATGTCACTGGGATGGGTATGATCACATTAATGATGTTATTTAATTTGGTCCATATTCTTTTTATTTTGGGACATATCCACCATAAATGGATGTTGTCTCCTCTTTCTACACAGCCCCTAAAGCAATTTTCATTGGCATATTAATGGGAAAATTGGCTGTGGCATGTTCTGTGGGGAAAAATAACATTGATTATGGGGGTAAGTGATACTGTGGCATGTTCTGCAGGGGCAGTTCAATGGGGCAAAGTGACACTGTGGTATATTCTGTGGGGGAAAAATTAAACAGGTCGAAATCTTGATTTGATCCCCTTGGGTGCATTGTCTTTAATTTGTGTACCCAACGCAATTCTTCCTGCCCTACTTTTTAATAAAATAACCCCCCCTCCAATTTCTCTGGACCACTTGGATCCCCATGAAGAAAAAATATTTGGGGTCACTTTTATCATGCCTTTCGAAGTGGGCCGACAGTATGTTTCCCGCACCCTTTCCTGATGTTACACAAATTAAAGACAATGCACCCAAGGGGATTAAATTAAGATTTCAACTTGTTTAATTTTCTATGAAGCAAAAAAAAAGAGCATTTGTTTAAAGTTAAATATTTAACATTGATACAGCACTCTTTTTCTTTCTTCTTTTTTCAGGAACTATTTAGTACTCAAAAAATTTTTTGTAGAGTAGTATAGAGCTATGTATCATTTTCTGTTCAGCTAAACTATTTAATATTGTGAGACTGTATTGTTTAGACATGTTGTATAACATTGTGAGATTGAAGATGTAAATTGCACTAAGACTTTATATATGCCGTATTTGCTCGAATATAAGAAGACCCTGATAATAAGACGACTCCCAAACTTTGGATATTCCTTTAGGAAAAAAACTAAAAGCCTGAATATAAGACAACCTTATAGGAAAAAGTTTAACTTGTATTTATTCACATGTAAATTGCTTTTTAATATTTAATAAAAATTATGATATAAAAAATGCATTTCTTGTTTTTATTTCCTTTTATGGGTCAATGCTGCCTCTCTCTCCACCTCCCCCAGCTTTGTCTCTCTCTCTCCCCCCCAAAGTTGTCTCTCTCTCCCCCCCTTAGTGTTGTCTCTGTCTCTCCCCCCAGTTTTATCTCTCTCCCTCCCCCCAGTGTTATCTCCCTCCCTCCTTTTCTCTCTCCCCCCTCCACTCTTTTCTGCCCCCCCCTCCCCTTGTCTCCCTCTCCACCCCCTCTCCTTGTCTCATAATAGACGGAAGTGTTGGGCAACATGGAGGATGTCTGCACGTATCGGTCAGACTATAAGATGACCTCGAATATAAGACGATGGGTCTTTTTCAGAAAATTTGCTCTGAAAAAAACCTTGTTTTATATTCAAGCAAATACGGTATGAGTGTTATTTTTCTAGTATGTTTTTATATTGTATTCTTATGCTGTATTGTGATACAACAGTATCAACAGTACAACAGCATGATATTGTATTATAATGTGATGGGTAAACAGATCAATTTTGGGAAAGAACTTAAATACCAATATATATATATTTGTATGTATATATTTTTCAATTTAGATTTTTATATATCTTTATACAATCTTTCTAATTTTTCTACTTTTTCTATTTTTTTTCAATTAACTGAAATTTTCTATAATAATTAAATGTTATATAAACTTTCTATAATAATCTCCATTTTATGCTCATTTACTAAGGCGATAAAAAACCCAAAATTGATCTCTAAATGCATTTCAATTGACAATAACCATCAACTGGGCAATAATATGCAGCAATACAAATTTTAATGATAAGTATCACAGGCTAGTATAAAGGAGGGAACCAGAGGAGGAGTTGAATAAGCACCAGACAAAGCCGATAGGCGTAATGCGTAGTGCCACGCCTATCCTTGAAGTGAAACAACGGAAGCAGTTAAACTACACACGCGGACTTTTTGTCAGTTGAGCTGGTTACATCAAATATTCGGCTAGTCGTTTCGGAGCAGTGTAGGGGGATTTTATATGTAAGAGATATTGTTTTACTATTTTGTATTAAAGTAACTTTTTAAAAACACTTTCCTCCTCTCTTTGAGGGATGTGTATCCTCTCTTCAGGAACATCCAATTCCCCTGTACGGCTCCATGAGGCTGTTGTACTGAGCGGTAAATCTACTCAGCAACAAGTGAGCGTTCTGATTAAGGGGCAAATACAGTTGGGATCACTGTTTGTCTACAGTATTATGCTATGTCCTTTTTTGGTTAATCCTGTTTGTGAAACATTCTGGAGCTCCAAGCACAGAAGAAGATTGACAATATAAATATAAGTAATTTTACTTAAAGGATTCACAAAGTGGTGTCTTAAAGTCAAAAGCGCAGCACCTATTTATTGTCTATCCTAGATATGAGATAATGCCAGGCACTAATGAAAGTATTACTTTACTAATAGAGTAATGGATACATGGAATGGCCTTCCAGCAGAAGTGTCAGTGGCTCATACTAATGTATGTTTTATGGTGTAGACACAGCTCTCTGACGGAAGCATATCTGCACACGGTCTTACTATATTTCATGTAAAAGTCATAAAATGCCCCTGCCGATGTAGCTGTTGTGCTGTGAATGTATCTGTTGTATACCAAGGATGCATGATAATGTTGGTGGGAAATTGGGGATATAACCTAGACAAGTAGGTAGAGTTAAATTATGCTAATTATATGGAGTCGGCAGACCTTTTGACTCCAATAGGTTTGGTCAATTGGAAAATGAGCTGTAAAGTGTCCCTGGAAATGTTTTTCAAATGTTGGCAACTATGACATATAAGAGAAAAATGTATTTTGTTTTTGTTATGTGGGTTTATTTTTACTACACAAGTGTGACTGGTTGCCTCCATTTTGTGATACATTGTGTTTTTGGGTGCCACCTCTTAGTGACTTTGCAGCACTAGTATCTCGCTATGAGGCTGGTGACACAGAATGCGGTCTATAAGTCAGAATTCTGACCATATACTTGCACTTAATGGGAGGGTAATGTAACCATTACATCACAACAGGGCAGAGTTATGATCCTGTTTGATCAGGTCAATCTCTTCTCTCTTCCAGAATGATGTACGTTTTGTGTTGTAAGGAAGGTAAAAATAAAAAGGTGTAAATAGCCACCTAGTCCTGCCCACTAGTGATACACAGAAGCTAGTAAGAAACAGTGGTGTATCTTATGACATTATCCTGCATGATAGAATACAACAAAATCATTCAATCACTCGCCAGATGAAAAAAGTGTTTGTCACAATGTAGGAATTTTGTAAAATATAACTGTAAAAAAATATGTATTTGATTTTTTTTTTTTCTTAGGTGCATAGGTAGTTATCTCTGGGCCTAACTAGAAGATAATCAAAGCCAATCAGACAATGACATTTGCACTAGCTTGGACTATTCCAGATTTTGTGGTTTACAGCTTTCCAGGTTTCACCACCAGAATAAGGGGTGACTTCAAACTTGATAGTAATTTTTAAACTGGTTGTTCGGAGGCTGAATTGCTTGTCTACAAAGAATATAAAAGTCACACTCACCAGGATTAATAGGCACTCCAACTGTCAGTGTAAATTACCTTCACTTTATTTTCTTTAAATGTGAATTAGTGTTTGTAGTACCGTGTTATATTCATAGTGTTCAAGGTATTAATGTCTACTAATGCTCCTTTTGATTCTAGTAAAGTGCATGCTATGCACACATGACATTAGATTGTTACATTAGCGCCAAGATTGTTCAATTTATCCTTCAGTGGTTATATGTCTCAGACAGATCACATTCTGAAAATATATAAGCATAAAGGTAGAGAAACAGTGTTAGGCGCTACAGTGATTAATATTATTATTATAAAGAGAAACAGTTTGTAGACTACTGTTACAACAGTTTGTACCCTACAAACCCTTTCTTACTTATGTAGAGAGCAGTACATAATTTGTGAGTACAATCCCTATTATCCACTTGCATTTGTATACTCTGTCCAACAGAGAGCACTATTGTCCATTTTTGTCTGTTTTGGGTAGTGTGAATTCACCTGAGGCCTTCAATCAAAAAAAATCCACTTGAATTTTCTGTATAACAAAAATAAGTATTTTTAATAAGAACCTTTATGCACAATTGTTTACACATTTTTCACTGAAAACCATAATAAACCTACACCTGCACTCCTTTAATTTCTTTTTCACAACCACTCCTGTTTTTTTTTGGTTCTTAATCAAGAATGTATTATAGTCAAACATTTTTTCCCACCCCATTTCTGTAATATATCAGTGTGTTTCCTATATAAATTCAATTTATATGTTGTTTTTCATCAACATGTTATACAAGATATTTCTCTTCCTAATGGACCCAAACATCACAAACATATCACAAAACAGAAGGACAGTAAAAATCTGCCTGTACCCCTGACAAATACATACATCTTGAAGGTAAAAGCCATCCCTAACCTCTTATGAGACATCACTCTCCACAGAAGTTTTAATCTGTGCATAAATACACAAAGCAGGCAAACGTTCAACTGGCATAGCACAAAAAATAAATAATATAATGGTAAAAACAGTATGAAAGTGTGTTAAATACTTATATTGGATTTTATTATTATTCCTCACCACTCCCAACACATTTTTATATTCTTTAGCATATATCATTAGCTCGTATTCTTATTAGCATATAACTAGCTCGTGTTCCCAAAAACAATAACATAACACCTCCTTAAGTGTTAACTTATTACAGACCTAGCTTTGCAACACACACATAGATTTATATCCTTTATTTTTTAGTATAAAGCCCATATGTGATAGATCCAAACTTAGTGTGATCGACCAAACTATTATAATTGTTTTCTATATTTCCCTCATCTCATTAAAGTGTAACACTCTTTTATTAAAACAATCCTTTACCCATTTTCTTCCTTATTCCAATATAATGACCCTTATATGTATATATTATGTATATGTATTATTATTATTATGTATATATTTGAAATACTTATGTTACGTTTTTTGTGATTCCATCACTATAATATAATGTTTAATTGTTATTTTTAATGGGAAGCTGAATTTGCCTCTGGTGTACAAATTGGCATTTATAGCTTATGCTGCCACCTTGGAGAATTATTATGTTTGACAAGCTATTAATTTACTCATACCCAAGTACACCTGGGATGCTGTGCAAACTTACAATTTAAGTCCACCATAGTGCATTCCATGGGCTATACTGTCTATCCTCTATTACCACCCCCTAACAAAACAACGTATGCTTGAAGCACAGTGAGGTCTCTGTAGAGTGCATTGGAACAAATCACTGTTTCCTCAACCTGTTATCATTGCTTTTCAGCACACCAGAGTGGAAAACTAACATCCCACCCTGGATCTATCCTCCCAGAAATATGACTGATCACATGCTGATTTATGCATAATGAATGTATGGCTCTTCTTTTACTTGCACTTTACTACCTATGTATATATATATTAACATGTATTACAACAGATAGATATGTTGCTGTTGCAATGTCCCAGTGATGAAAGAGTCCCTTTAATAAAGACAATTTTCTTTTCTTTATTTTACAATGGTGCAGTTGTAACACATGTGAACAAGCAATATCACACATTGTATACATGTTGTGCCTTACAGTCAAACAGCTGTATGAATGTTAACAGTAGGTCTAGTGCTCAAACTCACTTTGGTGCAGACTACAGTTTCTGTAGTGCATTTTTTCCAGTGTGCTTTGATGCAGGCATTCTGCATACATCACATTTTTTATATTTTATGTAAGCCCTACCCCAGTGATTACTCTGCTTGTATACTACAGGTGCTGCACCATTGATTATATTGACACTGAGCATATAAAGTTGTGTTTCAAATAGTCACTTCCTCTGCTGCTGGAATATATTTCATTGTGTGGAATGTAATAGACTTGCCCTGTGCAACAAATTGTCTGATGGCATCTCTAGAGAGACAGGAAATTAAATAAATTTCAATTAAAGATATAATGTGGACATCAGGTAGGATCTGTTCAGTTTAAAGGAAGAAAACAGCAGCAGTTCCAAAATTGTGATTGAGAGAGAAGACTGATTAGGGTGCCAGTAACAAAACCAAGGAAATCTGTTTTTGGGGTTTGGAGTGGACCTTTAATATGTAAATGATACAGATATAGTCAATAGGTTTAGCAGTTGCTTGACCAAACATTAGAGTGGTGATCTTGACCATACTATTGTTGGTTTGAAATGTGCTTTGTAGAATGAACCATGATATTGCATTGGCTTAAAATACATGTATAGTGATAGAGGTGGGAATATTCCTATAGGGAGGGTGGGCAAGAAAAAAGGTTTGCTGGTCAGTAAATAAGATGGTTGCTAAAAACAGGGAAGGGGAACAGCATTTCTAACCATGCATACCTAAACCCGTCCCACCGCCATTACATCATTTAACTAATTTGTTCCCTCACTCATACATGGTTCCCTGTCCATCCAACTTTGCCTGATTCCCAGGGATCTTATGGAATACTCATTGGTTTAACAGAGAAACTGACTTAGTTACGTGAATATTTTATAGAGATTAACAACCAATTACACATACAATGATCATTAAATAATCAGATTAAATAGTTTCCATTAAAATTGTCATTTCGCAAATACTTTAGCTTTTTTTTTTATAAGCTGCCACATTTGTAAAACATTAAATATGATGAGTGACATAAAATCTAAAAAAGAGATAACTAGGTAACTGTAGTCCTCCTGTGTGAAGTAATCCAATTTGAAATATTTTAATGTATATAATGGGATATAAAATATGTGCGAAAATATAAGACATGATCTGCTGAGTATAATATCTCGAGCAGAAAAACTTGGAAATTATAAGAGTATTAAAATGTTTTTGTCATGCAAACAGTGGTACATTAAGTGGAACATTTTGGAATCATTCTCCCTTCGTACTTATCATAATGTATTCATTTTATTTTATACGTCTATCAGGATTTCAAAACGTGGCTTTTGACTGAATATTTTATAGCTGTATTTCACTTATGAAATACTTATGTGCAATTTGTATGGATCTTTTTTGAATGCAATCCTCTTTGCGATTATTATGTTGTTGCACTATATCCTTTAACAGTGTTATCTTCTGAGCTTTTTATGTATTTTACACATGGCAAAGAGGTGGGAAAAGTTGTGATGTTATAAAAGTTATTAAATGACAGACTTGTATATTTAAAGATAAAAAAAAAACAAAGCTTATTCAGATCTTTGTCCCAAATGAATGATGTATCAACAGATTGCCCTTTTGAAGTTCTGTTATGTAGAACTGAAGTCTCTAGAATGTTACCATTACTCACAAAACATATCATAGAGCTAAGTAAAATTTAATTTAAAAACTAAATTGAAAAAAACAAACATTTGGCTGCTTCAAGTTGCACCTAGCAGTTTGTTAGGGTGTCAATTATCTAAGGTGGGAGAAATTAAAAAATTATGTGATTTCTAAAGAGAATGAGAATTCAAACACAAATGTGAACAGTTAGAAATAATGAAAGTAACATAAGAGGGAGAATGCAGGCAGTGAGTTAGTGAGAAGCGAAAGCCTCAGAGGAATTAGCAGCTGAGGAGTACAAGAGCAACACTGAGCAGTGAAATGATTCAGTTGTCCCTTTTACTATAAGATATACAGACTGACCTTTTGAGAATAGGAATATAGAAGCACAAGTGAACAATAAGCTGTCCCTTGTGTGAGGATAAACTGCCATGCCCTTTTGATACATACCAGTTTATCCTCTGACCTGCAGCTGCCATGCTTCCATATGAGGGGGGACCTTGACAAGTAGTTGAGTTAGGTAGTCTACTAGTTGTGAAAATAACTAAAATGACTATGAAGGGGGAAGTTATCATGTTATTATAAACTCCTTACTGGGATTAACTCTAAAACAAGTAAATGAGGAGCCAACTCATGGGGAGGCCATTTTAGATTTAATGTTTATAAATGGAGATTTGAAATCAGAAATGACTGTAGGTGAAGGTTTGGGCTCTAGTGATCACCAGTCAGTGTGATTTCATTTAAGAACAGTGACCATTAAAAAATTAATAAATGATTTAGGTACCTACGAGTTCTTTTGGCATGGTAACAGGACGCAGAACTGTTTATTAGCTTAATTTTGAATGTGTTGCATTGTTTGTCATTGAAATCTATTAGTTGGCTAATGCTAATGCTTGGTATGTATATTATAACACGTGTTGCAATTAGATGTTTGGTAATGACCAAATAAGTTTGAAGGTACTGTTTCCAGATTGGAGAATCATATTATGCAAGGCAAATATAATACATTTAAGGGGGACGAACATGATTATGACCTTTATACTTGACCCAAAGGGCGTAAATCATCTTTTTCATTACACAATATAAATACAACTATTCTGAAAAAAAATCATGTTAAAAAATAGATATGCAGGCACTGAATCTAATGATAATACTTCAGTCCTATCAACGGCATCATCAGCCTCCTCAATTTCAGCCAATGATAGGTAAATCTTTCATAATAAAAGTGTAAATAAAAACTTGTAGCCTTAATACTGGTAGATCTGTATGAAGAGGGACAGTGTATGCCCTTTGCTGATTTGTGTCATATTATTTTATACTAACGTGAGCTTTTTTACTTACCTTAGGCTTAAGCATTTTCTACAGTTATATCCACCAGGGAAACCAGATGTGTGGGATGATTTTGTTGGATCATACTCTCCAGCAAATCTGGTCTCAAAGCTGTTGGAAATACTGGTTAATTACAGACCAGTAGAGAAGGCTATATCTAATTTAAATTGGCAATGGAAATTAATGCAGTTGTGGTATAAGGCCTGGCAAAATATGAGAAACATGGTAAATGGCATCAATCTGCAGGAACAATATTTTAAACTAACATGTCGATGGTGCAAAAAACAATAGTGAACCCAGAGCTGTGATCACATCATAAAGCACAAAAACAAAAACAATGCAAGAAAATGAACAGGGTGCACTTGCCTAGTCCCTGTGTGGTTGAATACATATCAGCAAGGCTGTACAGATAACTGCTGGTTATGATGCCAAAGAGCAAAGGGCACTAAATTGCATATCTGGTGTGGCTACATACAGTTGAAGGAAATAAAAAAACAAACTCCATTTCTGCAATGTAACACCTATATACCATTGCTGGTACTCTGGGTCCCATGTCACATGGACCCCGATAGTGACACGGACCAGTCACCAACTTAATCATTAGATCAGATGGAATCCTTGGAAGTGTATAGTCATATGTTAGTATTGTTATGTAAAGAAAAATGAAAGAGGTATGTTCTCACAGACCAAAAAAACATAATGTAACGTGTTCAGCTCCAATGTTGAATCCGGGTGCCTGCCGATGAATGGCTAACACCCATTAGAGGACAAGGGCAGAATATGCAGAATAAATGGCACTCACTGTTAAATGGTGCAAAAAGGGGATTTATTGATGTGCAGGTAACTTGAAATTTTTTTCACAACAACACATGGGAAAGGAAAAAAATCAAAGGTGTCTCACAGCATGACGCATTTCGCGCATGGAGCGCTTAATCATATGCTCTAGTATTGTTATGTACTGTATATTTTAGATACTTTAATTACTTTGTATAGGAATCTGTCAATGCCTGATTCTGGATAACTATGAAAGTTTTTTCATATATGGAATTTTGATATAATATTCTGTTTGCTGTAATTAGTTTATAGTTGAAAATGTGATATTGTCGCAAAATATTTTAAGTAAGGAAAATAAGCAAAATAATAAAGATTTATATATTTTAAAAAGAACGAGTCTCCACACAGAAGGAAGACTAGCTATCAGAGTAAAAACAACAAGCAGACGGCAGAGGAGAAGACGAAAGAAGTTTCTTCTATCAAAGGTATGGCCTCAAGGCTTCATAGTTACTGAAGTAACCACATTTTTCTTCCCGTACGCTGACTGAAAAGCAACTTTCAGTGTTATGGAGAGGGTTATTGTTCTCCCCATATAAGAACTTTAATTTGTTCCAAACTACTGTGGATGTTAACAGAATTGTGATAAAATTAACCTTGAGAAAGTTTTTACAGGAACAAAAAGAATCCTCATGATTCAGATGGCTGTGATGGTTCTGGTTCAAGCTCTATTGATTTCACTTCTGGAGTTACTTCACATACACCTTTCAGGATTTATGTGACTCAGATGCATAGGAAATTCTGCACCTAGATTCTGACCCTATGTAAAACAGATCTGTTGGTGTTACCAATGTTCAATCGGCTGTTGAGAAAAAATGTAGATTCAAATCCTCTGTTTACCCTGTTCACTTTCAAGGAAATCTGATTGATACATTCTAGCAATTTGTATAAAATGATTGATGTATTTTATACAAAGAAATTAAAACAAGACATCATGTACACAATCTATGTTTTAGTGAGAGGGAACCTTTATAGCAGCTTCAGGATGTTGGAATCATCATTAGACAGGTGGACTGGGTGGCTTTGAAATCTACAGATTATCAACAGAAAGCCCTGAGACAATGGGGGTCATGTACTAAACAAGTGCATTGGGGAAAAAAGTAGGTAAAACATGAGTAAAGAGCAATTTGTGACTATTGTAACATTTTGCGCTTATTTTCCCTTATTTGCGCCTCTTCCGTTTATTTTTTTTTAGCGTGCATTTTACCAATTGCGCTACTAAATTGCGATTAGATTTACGCATGCTAAATCTAATCACATTTTTTTAATCGAGTTCTGAAAATATTTTGTGAAAAACAATTCATATTTGCATTTGAAAATTACACCAGCTTTTAGCAAGTACAATCAAAAGGGGTTGAAAAAATATTCGCAAAATTGCCTGTATTTATTCTCTATTATGCCCGTTTTTATTTGCTATTTGCACGAATGTACTATTTGAGTGTTAAATGTTTAGTACATTGCAATAGGAGCAAAGCTCAAAAATAGTTTTGCACATAAAATATATTTGCGTTTTTTTAGTACTTGCCCTCAATGTGTTTCATCCTAATAATATGACTTCATAAGGACATTTGGTGTAAGCACAATTGAAATATTTATATTTGTTTTTATATTGTTTTTTGTTCACTGTTATATAGTCTCTGCTTGGCACTCACACTTTAGGGAAACTGTTTCAGGGATTTGTCCAATACCATCTGCACACCTGTTTCCATCTGCTATCCAATTTTTCTGTGTTGTCACTGGGGATTCAATTTATGCATATTTAGCATTTAGAGTTATGCTCAGTGCAATATTTTACTTACTAAGTTTTATTAATAAAGGCATGTATATACTGTGTTTAACTGATTCTTTATATATTTCTGCTCCTTAGCTATAGTCATGTCCACCTGTGTCTTTATCCAGTGCTGTATTTACCGCGAGGCATCCTAGGCGGATGCCTAGGGCGGAAAATTTTGGGGGGCGGCAGCGCCCCCCAGCACAGAAAAAAATAAATAAAAAAAATCCGTCCCTTTAAAAATAAAATAAAAAAAAAGACCACGCTTGCAGGCCGAGACGGAGGTGAGAGGGGATCAAAAGATCCCCCCTCACCATCGCTCTGCCTGCCAGGCTGCACGGGGAGCCGAACAGGCAGCACAGAGAAACCTCCGTGCTGCCTGTTCGGCTCCCCGTGCAGTGTGACACGTAAGTGCTGATGGGAGTCAGAGTGTGTGTGATGGGAGACAGTGTGTGTGACTGAGTGTGATGGGAGTCAGAGTGTGTGTGATGGGAGACAGTGTGTGTGACTGAGTGTGATGGGAGTCAGAGTGTGTGTGATGGGAGACAGTGTGTGTGACTGAGTGTGATGGGAGTCAGAGTGTGTGTGATGGGAGACAGTGTGTGTGACTGAGTGTGATGGGAGTCAGAGGATGTGTGATGGGAGACAGTGTGTGTGACTGAGTGTGATGGGAGTCAGAGTGTGTGTGATGGGAGACAGTGTGTGTGATGGGAGTCAGTGTGTGTGACTGAGTGTGATGGGAGTAGGAGTGTGTGACTGAGTGTGATGGGAGTAGGAGTGTGTGATGGGAGTATGAGCTTGATGTGAGTATGAATGTTATGTGGGGTCATGAAATAGAGGTGATGGGGCATGTCTTAGGTGTGTAACGTGGGTGTGTAGCTTGGGTAGGGGGGTGCCCGGATTTTGTCTGCCTAGGGCAGCACAAAATCAAGATACACCACTGTCTTTATCTGAGACAAGCAAGTCCATCTTTTCATTTGTCTGTGCAAATGAATACCTTTTGTCTGTTTTGTTGGATCTGACGAGTCTCTGAAGGAGTGCCCTTCTGTCATTTAGGAAGTATTATTTCTCATATATGTTGTTTTTGTGTGTTCACATTTTTAGAGTACCGTATTTGCTCGATTATAAGACAAGGTTTTTTTTCAGAAATCGAATCGAGGTCGTCTTATAATCTGACCTCAAATTGAGGTCAGACTATAAGACTGGGATCCAGGTCCCCAGCAGACCTCCCCTGCTGACGCCCGGCACGACCGCCGGGGCTTCTATGAAGAAGCCGGGTACTTCTGCTTTCGTCACAGAAGTCCCGGCGGTCGTGCCGGGCGGCAGCAGGGGAGGTCTGCGCTCATCACGCAGACATCCTCTGCTGCCCCACTAGCCACCAGGGTGAATCGGGCAGCTGGGGGATGTCTGCACGATACGTGCAGACATCCTCCATGCTGCCCGACACGGCAGTCTATTACGACGGACCAGCTATCCGTCATAATAGACTGCCATGTCGGGCAGCATGGAGGATGTCTGCACGTATCGTGCAGACATCCCCTGGCTGTCCCCGCTAGCCACCAGGGATCAAGTTAAAGGTGAGGGGGAGAGAAAAATGGGGGCAAGGGAAAGAGAGAGGCAGCATTGGCACATAAAAAGAAATAAAAACCAGAAATACATTTTTAGATATCATAATTTTTTTATTAAAAAAGCAATTTACATATGAATATATACAAGTTGAACTTTTTTCCTATAGGGTAGTCTTATATTCAGGCTTTTAGTTTTTTTCCTAATGGAATATCCAAAGTTTGGGGGGTCGTCTTATAATCAGGGTCGTCTTATAATCGAGCAAATACGGTATTCTCTTTTAATTAGTGCGTGATGTCCAAGATGAAGGATTCATTAATTCAGATGTTGTGGAGTTCTTGAAATTAAGTCAGCCTAAGGCTCACAAGTATAATGGTGTTGGGGATCCAGGATTCATTCCATCATCTCTGGGATACATTCTTTATGTGAACATCTAAGTTTATCGATGTATATTTGCATCCTTTGGTGCTAACATTGTCATTTTACATATATAACACTAGGCATGTTTTGAACTGGAATTCTTCACATGTTTTGATACTTTTGTTTGGGTTTCATTTTATGCTTGCTCTCACTATTTCTTGATTCCAAATAAAAATTAATTATGTGCTATTAAGTTTCATCTTGATAGATATAGTGTCTATGAGGAAAAACTAAAGAAATTTGTTTCACGAGCCATTCAATATTTTATGTGGGAGAGCGATGGGGACTAAGTTAGCCCTCTTATTTGTCAACCTCTTTTTGTGTTGGTGGGAGGACGCCCATTCTTGGATAATGCCATAATGATTTTACATAGAAAACAATCCAGTGGTAATGCAATACTTCATGCTGGCCCACACAAGAGTATTAGTTTCATATTTTTTTCTTTCAGCATCTGGTGAGGATTCTTATGAACCTTACATTCTCTGAATGTAATAATTAATATTCCAGTATGTGCAAGGTTCAAGCCGTGTTGCACTTTTCAGAATGCTGTGTATTTATTCATTATGCATTTCCAATGTTGACTGTTTTTCTGGACATAAATTGGTGTAGTATGTTTGTGTAATTATTTCTGAATGTATATAGATTAGTGAATTGTGAATGTGCACTGAATAATTGTGCACCATGTTTTTTTTAAACTACAATGTAGCTAGCAGAAGTCAAAATAAAATGAAAAAAAATAACTGGTGGACATAATGTAAAAGGATGTTATAGTACAAAATTATAGAATGTTGATTCTGTTTGGTATTTTCCTTCGGTAGTTAT
This sequence comes from Pelodytes ibericus, assembly GCA_036172795.1. NCBI lineage: Eukaryota > Metazoa > Chordata > Amphibia > Anura > Pelodytidae > Pelodytes > Pelodytes ibericus. Next base: position 160,423,325 of record CM069863.1, read on the forward strand.
TCTTTTGGACTGACTGGTCCCTAGTAAATCATGTCGGGTAATTTCTTCCACACAAAGATCTGTTCACTAAAGTGAACTGGCAAGGATTTTGTAAAGTAATAGACATTAAAATGTACCTGTCATGTAAAAATGACATTGGTATCACTTTACAGGAGATAAAAAGAGTTCACCAGTAAACATGAGATCGTGGCGTATACACAGCGCTGAATCTGAACTTGCCATTCATAACGTATGTGAAGGTTCATTCTAATAGCTAAGTTGGAAACATTCTCCTGCTTACCTATATTGCTAACACAAAGATCAGAATACGATATTTTCAATTCCTTTGTCAGTTCACTATAGTTTACATCTACTGAATAGAATTCTATCATTTTTAATTATAAAAACGTTTTTAGAGGTTATAAAACTGTTGACAGAGGTTATATACTTTTATTAACTATTACAAAGTTTTTATATTAAAAATATTTAATAGATTTTGTTTTCATTGTACACAATATACCTAGAAGCCAATTTAAAATTGTTGCCCTTTTCTTAGGAATTGCCATGGCTCGTACTGTGTGGATCAGCAGGCTTATTTTTAACTTAAAAATAGGCACATTATATTAGCATCAATCTATATGCATTTTCTTTTGCCAACCTCATCATTTCCTTGTTTCAAGCCTAGGGCTTAGCAGTTGGAGTTCAGAAACAGACAGCTTTAATGTCATTGACTGACATGCAATTTATTTGCTTACTATATTGATATTTCTGCTAGCTCTGCCATTTCTTATACATTTTTCTATACCCATAATTACTGGCAGTGTAGCCTTTTGTGTCTCTTAATAAATTATTGTGAAAAGCTTTAATTTTGGTAAAGCAGACTGACACATTTATTTCCCCATAGTTGAGTTCATTAATAAGGAGCTAAGAGAAAGGTTTGAATGACTACACATATTTGACATAATAGTTATTCATTTATTTTTATGACAACTCATACTGCTATTTAGGCTTTTACATTGTCATTTCAATGCATGATTAAAGTTGATCCGAGCATCAAAATGGATTTAATTTTGAATTAAAACACAGAGACATCATTTTTCCTCACATTCTAGAATTCCACAGCCCTGAGAAATAGAGAATACATTAATTTAGAGCACACAAAAGAGGGAGAGAATATAACATGATATTTGAATGATTTTATTTTCACAAAGTGAAAAAGTACTATGTAGAAAAAAAGGACAAGCACAGGCTGTATAGACAGGGCCACCAGCAGGAATTTCAGGGCTCCATACTGAACAAATTTTCTGGGCCCCCAACAGGAATTTCAGGGCTCCTTACTGAACACATTTTCTGGGCCCCCTACCCACCGACAATATCTCCCACTTGCCCCACCTACCCTTACATGTTATCCCAGTCTAGTGTAATATGGAGGGTTGTTGGGAGCGGTTGGTCAATATACAAGTAATATTTTGACACTCAATATGGCAGTAATATTTTGACACTCAATAAGTCAGGGTTTGTCACTTAGTATGCCAGTATTTAGCCATTCAATATGCCATTATTTTGCCATTTCATATGCCAGTATTTTTCCCCTCAATATGCCATTCTTTTGCCATTTAATATGCCAGTATTTTCCCCTCAATATGCCCTTATTTTGCCTTTTAATATGCCAGTATTTTGCCATTTAATATGCCAGTATTTTTGACTCAACATGACATTATTTTGCCATTTAATATGCCAGTATGTTTACGCCTCAATAAGCCATTCTTTTGCCATTTCATATGCCAGAATTTTGCCCCTCAATATGCCATTCTTTTGCCATTTACTATGCCAGTATTTTGCCCCTCAATATGCCCTTCTGTTGCCTTTTAATATGCCAGTATTTTGCCATTCAATATGCCATTTAATATGCTAGTATTTTTCCCTCAACATGCCATTATTTTGCCATTTAATATGCCAGTATTTTTTCGCCTCAATAAGACATTCTTTTGCCATTTAATATGCCAGTATTTTGCCCCTCAGTATGCCATTCTTTTGCCATTTAATATGCCATTCTTTTGCATTTAATATGCCAATATTTTGCCCCTCAAAATGCCATTCTTTTGCCATTTAATATGCCAGTATTTTGCCCCTTAAAATGCCAGCCTTATGCTCATTATGTGCCACCCTCCTCCCCCCTTGCCCAGTACTTACCTCCTTGCTGGTCTGTCTCCCGGTGCTCTGCTCTGCCAGTCTGCGGGTGTGAGGGAAGCATTTTGCACTCCCCTCCAGCCACTCAGCTTCAATAAAGTTTGTCAAAAAAAAAATACGACCAGAGTTTCCCTCCTCAGGAGAGAAACTCCGGTTGCAATTTTTTTTTAACAAACTTTATTAAAGCCACTTTGATGAAGGGGAGCGCAGAACACTTCCCTAACAGCAATGGACCGGTTTAACAGAGGGAGTTTTTTTCTGGCGTGACCTGGGCACCAGTATCGCCCATCACCCCCTGATGGCGGGCCTGTGTATAGAACACAAGTAATGCAGAGAACAACTTGTCAGGACAAGCCAAAGCTGTATAGAACACAATTAATGCATAGGATAACTTGCCAGAACATCAAAGGTTGTATAGAACACATGTAATGCGTAGGATAACTTGGCAGGAGAACTCATGTTGGGCTCCATAATGTGAGTTAATTTATCTCTAGTTATTGAGAACTAGAGACTGCAATAGAAAACTGCTAAAAAACTATGGTAAATTATATAAAGAGAGCCCACTGTGTAATAGTTATTTGAAGTGGGATCACCCTCTGCATAAAACTGTTGACATAATATCACAAGTGCTGGGACATAGGGAACTGTTGTAACATTTTCGATAGAATATACTTTGGATGTGAAAACAGTCTTTATGACAGAACTGTATCCCAGAAGTGATGTGATGTGCCACTCATTAATCAACATGGAAGTAAAATCAGGGATGTGAGAGAAAAGCTGGACATGAAATCATGTGCCACTTAAGGCTTGCAAACATATCACTGCTATACTGCCTTATAGGGCCCAGTCAAAACTCATTCTCGCAATGTCTTGCCAATCTCTCACCAATTTCTCAACACTATCGCACCACTGTTGCACCACTCTCACAGCACACCACCTCTGCTATTGATACCGCACAGCTCTCTCTCTCTCGCTGTAAATTAATTCTCCAACTCCTAAGCCTTATGCGGTAAGGTCCAATCACAAGCAAGTGTAAATGTTTCCCTTGGCTTTTATAATGCATCTTGTGGTGTTTTGGTAGTGTGACATGTATCCTGGTTGGCTAAGAACAGTTTTTGTCACGGTAATTGGGTGCAGAACTTTTAATTGGTTTAATTTGAACTTAAAGCATTGTTTTTTGGTCAATGTTGGCTTATTGTAACATGTGAGGCCTGTTACCACACATGTTGCATATAGATATATGGTAACAGTTAACCCCTTAAGGACAGAGCCTTTGAAACATTTTTGTCCTTTCTGGACAATGGCTATTTTAACATTTCTGTGCTGTTTGTGTTTAGCAGTAATTTTCTTCTTTGTCATTTGCTGTACCCACACATATTATATATTGTTTTTATCGGGACAAGAAGGGCTTTCTATGGATGCCATCTTTTTGATCATATCTTATCATATTATTAAAAAAAGTACAGGGATACCACCCATGCATAGGGTTGTTTTGGGGCTAAAATGCCAAATTTGTGAAGTGCAGTTTTTTGTTTTCCAACTTGAAATTTTTACATGCAGACAGCCTGCACCCATGTCCCATTTGGGACATATTTGAAGCCAGCTAGTGTATTTTACCCCATCAACCAATATATTTTTTAAAAGAAGACACCTTAGGCTATCTCAAATGGTGGTATTTTTTACACTTTCCATGCACTAATTCTACCACCAGCCTTTGTCAAAGTTTGTGGTAGTAATTTTTTTGTGGTTTTTTTTCACAAACCTTGTACTTCAGACATGAATTCACAGATTTTGGTATGTGTCACTGCCAAATAACACCCCAATAAGTGTTCAACAACATCTCTTGAGTACAGGGATACCACCCATGCATAGGTTTGTTGGGTTGTTTGGGGAGTAAAAGGCCAAATTTGGTAGGTGCAGTTTTTGGTTTTCCAAATTAAAATTTTGACATGCAGACCGCCTGCACCCATGTATCATTTGGGACATATTTGAAACCAGCCAGTGTATTTTACCCCATCAACACATATATTTTTTAAAAGTAGACACCCTACGCTATTTCAAATGGTGGTATTTTAACACTTTCCATGCACTAATTCTACCACCAGCCTTTGTCAAAGTTTGTGGTAGTAATTTTTGTGTGGTTTTTTTTCACAAATATTGTATTTTAGACATAAATTCACAGATTTTGGTATGTGTCACTGCCAAACAATAACCCAATATGTGTTCAACAACATATCCTGAGTACAGGGATACCACCCATGCATAGGTTTGTTGGGTTGTTTGGGGGCTAAAGGGCCACATTGTGAAGGTGCGCATTTTCAACTTGGAATATTGACGTGTAGTCAGCCTGAGCCCATCTTTCATTTGGGACTTTTTTTTAAGTAGGACAGTGTATTTTACCCCAAAAAGTATATATTTTGTAAAAGTAGACACCCTAGGCTATTTTAAATGGTGTTATTTTAACACTTTACATGCACCAATTCTACCACCAGCCTTTGTCAAAGTTTGTGGTAGACATTTTATTGTGTATTTTTTCCCTCATACATTGCACTTTAGACACAAATTCACATATTTCGGTATGTGTCACTGACAAACAATACCACAATATATGTTCAGCAACATCTCCCGAGCACAGGGATACCACCCATGCATAGCTTTGTCAGCTTTGTTAGGGGTTGAAAGGCTACATTTGAGAGGTGCGCTTTTTGATTTTCAAACTTGGAATTTGAACATGTAGAGCAAGGAAGGGGTTAATAGCTCTTATAAGAGCCTTTGTAGTACTGTACAACAAAATTAACCCCTAAAAATGCACAGACAAGAAAAAATGTTCTGCTGTGCAGTGATCAGTGGCAGGGAAGGGGTTAATACACTACACTACACAAAAGGTATGGCTTTTATAAAAGCCCTTGGGACTCACAATTTATTAACATTTTATTTAATTTATTACAATTTAAAAATTATGTTATACAGATCTGTCTCTTTCCCTCACTAAAACTCAAGTGAGGAGAGGGAGGCAGATCCATATGGGTCAGAACAATATTTACGAACCAGACGAATGGTGATGCTCATCTGAGAAATCACCAAACCACCTTTGCCACTGATCGGCTGTTACTGATCGCTATACACGCGTTCAGACAGCTTCAAAAGGAATACACGTAATCCCCTAGTGGGTATAATTAACCCCTAGTGAGTCTGACAAAAAAAATGCTGATAGCAAAAAAAAATCCTTCGGCGACTAGATTGCTCCATATGCGCTGCATAGGCAGTGACCATATTACTGCTTAGGCAGTGACCATATGTGCTGCTTAGGAAGTGATATACGGCAAGGAAGGGGTTAATAGCTCTTAAAAGAGCCTTTGATATACTGTAATAAATCAAAGTAAAAAAAATAACCCCTAAAAAAATGCACAGACAGCAAAAAATGTGCTGCTGTGTAAGATCACTGCGTACACAGCGATCAATTGCAGGGAAGGGGTTAAATACTGGAAACGACTTTTATAAAAGCCTTTGGGTCTCAATTCTATTAAATATATTATAATTAAAAACTTACATTATACAGCTCTGTCTCCCTCCCTCACTAAAACTCAAGTGAGAGGGAGGCAGATCTACACGGGTCAGATCAAATATTTACACATATTGATCTAACCAGACGAATGGTGATGCTCATCTGAGCAAACGCCAACCCGCCATTGTCACTTATCAGCTGTTACTGATCGCTATACATGCGCTCAGACAGCTAAAAAAAATTTTTTACGTTAAACGTAGTCCCCTAGCGGGTATAATTAACACGTGACGGGTGTAATAAAAAAGTTTTAAAAAAATTAAAAATGCTTCTGCAGCAAGATTGCTGCATTTGCGTCAGATCGCTGATTAGGCAGTGATCTACGGCAAGAAAGGGGTTAATCTCTCTTAAAAGAGGTTTTTTTATACTGTAATGAATTACAGTAAAAAAAAATAACCCCTAAAAAATGCACAGACAGCAAAAAATGTGCTGCTGTGTATGATCACTGCGTACACAGCGATCAATGGCAGGGAAGGGGTTAAATGGCTTTTATAAAAGCCCTTGGTGTTTAAAATTTTATTAAATTTTTTTTTATTATTTTATTTTATTTTTTTACTTGATCTGATCTGTCTCTCTCCCTTACTAAAAGTAGTAAGGTGAGGGAGGCAGATCAATACTTGTCAAAGGCAATATTTAGTAATATTGCCTTTGACAGTATGGTAAGTGCTCATCAGAGCACTTACCATACATGCCTGCACACAGATCACATAGATCTGCTGTGCCGGCATCGATTGGCTCCCCCTAGAGCATCGGAAGTGAAATACTTTCACTTCCGATGCTCTTGCCATTAGAAGGGAAGCGCTGCCTGTACAGGCAATGTTCCCTTCTACTGAGCCGATGGGGTCGCTCAGGAGAGCGACCACCATCGGCTCTGGGGAGCAGCATGGTGTTGTTAAGTGCCTCGCTGGCGAGGCACTTTAACAACACCGGAGATGCTTAGAAAGCGAACGATCGTTCGCTTTCTAAGCACATGTGTGCAGCGGGCGCAGCCATTTTTAAATGGCTGCTACGATCACTCCGTGGAGTGATCGTAGCGTGCCCCTGCACATTTGGGGGGTGTTGCACAATGCCTCTACCTAGAGGCATTGTAGCAACACCGTTAAAGTAAAGAAAGCGACCGCTGGTCGCTTTCTTTACTCCATTTAGTGCATGACGTGCCAGGCACGTCAGCTGTCGGCAAGTCCACAATTTGCCGTGACGTGCCTGGCACGTCATCTGTCGTTAAGGGGTTAAACAAATTTTTTTTGTTTTTTGTTTTTAAACACTGTTATTTCCTTAGAGCTGCACAAGTGCCTTAATGCACAGTGTTTCTTTCTGGAAAAACGTGATAAAAAAGTTGTCATTTTTTGAAGTTAACTGGTCTCGTTGAATAGACCGCACTATTTGCAGTGAGTATGAGTAGTATGAGTAGTAGGAGTAGTATGAATAATCTGGCCAGTTGTGTTTCAGAGACATGTGAAGGTTCTACGTTATGCAGGCATGAGTGGGAAGAGATGACGAGTGAACGATAACACATCTTCTAAGGTTCCTGCATGCTTAGAAATGGTTATTTTACCCACAGGTGATGTCATTAGACGGAAACACCACAGGCACATTAAAAAACATATTTATCTAAATTCATGCATTTACTTGCAATTTTGCTAACACGACGTATATTTAATTTTTCACAATTTTTTATACCCAACATTCACAGTATATGCAATGTTTAGTAACATTAATTTATTCACAATATTAACAGTGTTTACACTAATGGAGTCCCTTTAACTAAAGTTCATGGCAGCAGTACTCAACTGGTGGTTGCCATATTTGGTACTTTAAGGCCAAAATAATAGGTATGTAGATGAAGAGAACATCTGTACTGTTCAAAAAGGTAATAAGTCATTCTTGATGTTTCGTGTATGCAATTTAATTTATGACATCCATGTATACATGGGAATACAAGTAAACAATTATGCACATTAGGCTACTTATCACTGGTTTTTAACTCGAAATTGTCTATTGCATGGTATGGAATTCCATGATCTAAGATAAAATGACTTGGATCATTGATTAAAGTCTATTCTTGCTTTATCGCTACTTCTTCTTTGGTGTGAGTGTGAGCTTGCTCACAGAAAATATGAAGGCAGCATAACTGTTAAGAAAAAAAAAAGAAAAACTCGAAATCTTTTGGCTCCGGATAACGGTTGATGAATCCTCTAGTGATTGTCTTTATGACTCAGTTGCAAGCCACTTAAAGAAGTGGCACTTTACAAATAAGCAATACTGCTAACCCCCTGCTGTATCATTACACAACTTGACTTTCATAGACTAATTCAAGGTTGAAATCATCCCAAGTGGAATATGTCTTTGTATTCAACATATTTCATGTTAGAATAACAGGAATACCTTGAAAATGGAAACAAGTCATCAACAGGTGTACCACTGGGTAATGTTCCTCCATTTAAACACATATAATAACAAAACTGGCCAAAATAATTTCGGTTCACTGTGGTTTTTCAACAATGTAGCCTACAAAATATGCTGTTGAACACAAATGTAAAAATGCAGCATTTTAAAGTTTCTGATTTAAAAGAAAATCAAACAAAACAAATGTGTATATGGATAGTCCAGAAAAATAGGAATGTTTAGAGAAGTAGCATGGTTGTTTCCATTTTATCTTTATTTACATAACCCAGAAAGCTGTTAATAAGAGAGAAAACCTATGAACACTAATGACAATAGTAGAATAATTATTATAGCAATGATAATAACTAACTACATCTGTACCATGCAGTATTTGTCTAGGTGTTGCAGTTATACTGGGACTCAAACCGGGACTCAAACCTGTGACTTCTTCTGAGAGACAACCCTTGAAGAATAAGCCAATTTGGTGAAATACGCGATGACGTTTCTGACAATTGGACATCCATTGATGCTGCACTATGAGGATTGTGGATTGGTCAACTTCTTGCACACATATTTTCGGGGAGCGAAAGTATTTATATTTATTTCTCTGCAGTGTGTCTCAGGACATATTTTTATGTGCACCTTCAAGCCCAGAATCATGGAAGCTGACGACTCCTGGTGTGGAGGATGGACTTACTTGGGATTATGGACCCTTGTACAACTGACCATTGGGCAAAAACCACAATTTTTTGTGTGATTCTCCATCTATGAATTATTTTCATCCAATGCCAGAGTGACAGCTTTAATTGCATTGGTCCAACTAAGTGCTATGTTGAAACCAGTGACACAATACTGCATTTATCTATGTGATCTTCATGATAATCATGTGCCTGAGCTAATATGACTTGACATAATTTACACCACTCTACCTGGATCAACAGCAGGTCATACAATGCATGGTGCCCATTACTAATTAAGTAAAGGGTCCTTTAGTCATGCACTTTATAGTATGTTATGTGCATTTGTTATGTATGTAATCTGATGTGCACTTTAAAATCTTATAATCACTATTTTGTACAATTTGGTCTAATACCATATGTGTTGCATATTAGGTTGCACTCCCTTTCCTTGAGTGCAACCTAACTGGAGTGTGTTTTTCCTCTCCTTTTTTGCATGTATATTTTTGACACTCCTGTGCAATCCTTTTTTTGTTGGGAAAGGGTGCTATCAATTGAGCTCCTTCCAAAAAACCCTGTTCACATATGTTCCCAAAGCAGTTCTACCTGCTCAATCAATTTGGCCTGTTCCAGTGTTAATGATGCATTTTTTTTAAATTAAATATGTTTAATATTTGTTTCCTGGTTCCTATACTGCTCTCCAGCCATGTTTCCAGCTGACCTGCAGTTCACCAGCACACTCTCTCTCTCTCTCTCTCTCTGACCATTTCACTGGCACTGATGCTGGGATCATTTAGCATTCTGCTTCATCTGTCTACAATTTAGCCTCCTCAGGTGCTTGCTCCTGAGTCATCTACATTACCCAGCAGTATTGCACCAGGCATGTAATCAGGGTCCAGCCTCGTATGAAACTATTGGTTTTTGGTCCATGAAACAAAGCTTCTAAAGGGAAACATCTCTTCAAGAAAAAGTCTGTGAACATAAATAGAAAGTAAATCATTGGCTGTCAGAAAATGAACATTTAGAACAAGAACATTTGTGCCTGATATTTGCTGCAGATATAACAGGGGATGAACAACATGATAGAGAGATATATGGATTATATTGGTTGAAAGGCCATCATTCCACATACAACAGAAAAGTCTTAAGCATAGGAGCTAGCACTTTCCCCGATACCTTCATCTGTTAGAAGCAGCATAGAATTGTTTAAATGCCAACCTTTCCTGTTGTTCCTATATCCAAAAGGTGTCGTTTCTTGGCATCTGTTATTATTTAATTGTTCTGAAAGACCAAGTAAACATTTCTGAAGCCACTTTATAAATTATCACTTCTGGGATTCTTCAACAAATTTACTGAAAGACACCCCCCTTATTGATCTATCAAACTCTAAGTCTGAAAGAAAAGACTTTCCCATTGTCTCTCTTGGTCTTGCTGAATTGGTTGAATGTCCATCTGACTGAATAACCCACCAAGAAGAGCTGGAGAAAAGTAAGTGTCACAGAGCTTGATTTCTAATTGAATATATCAGTGATATCTTCAATGCAAAACAAGATAGAAAGAGCATTTTAACCCCTTCGCGACAATGGATGTGTCAGGAACGTCCTGCCCGGAACTGTGTTCCCGACAATGGATGTCCCTGACACGTCCTGCGGTGAAACTAACGGTTTTCGCGATCAACGAACGGGAAAACCGCTCTAACGGTGCTGGTCTATTGCCTTGATGTCGAGGCAATAGCCAGCACCAAAATTTGCTCTCTGGGGCACCAACGATCGCCCCACTGAGCGATCATGCACGCCATATTGATGGAGCAGCATGCTCCTCTTGGCTATGCCCTCTTGTAGTCAGAGCTTCAGAAGTTTTTTTAATTAGCTTAAAACTAGGATTAGGGTTAGATGAGCTGTTAGGGTTAAGGGATAGGGTTAAAATTAAATTAAAACATATATATGGGGATAGCATAAGGGTTAGAGTCAGGGTTAAATTTAGGGTTAAATTTAGGGTTCAGGTTGGGGTCAAAAGGTCATTATAGGAAAAACACAAAAAACACTATTTTTGTTTTTTGCTCCCATGGAAACATGCATATTTCTGAACTCAGGACAACTTTTAGAAACTATTTAGATGGGGTCTTTATTAATGATTGTATTTGTGTAAATTATATTTTAGGTCAAAGTTAGAAAACGTTTTTTTTTTTTCACCATGTTTTATGATTTTGTTGGTAGTAAATGATAAGATTTGATGAACATAATGGTATCTAATGAAAGCCCTTCTTATGATGATAAAAACAACATAAAATTTGTGTGGGTACAGTATATGTCACCAAGGGAAAGTCAAGGTCAAAATGTCTTGTCACTAAGGGGTTAAAGAAATCAGCAAAATAGTTTTAAAATGTTGGCATTACTCGGTTAAGTGTAAGATGTATCATTACTGATGCATTCATATTTTTTGCATATCTCATAAATAGCTCATCTAAGAGCTAATTTGTATACGGTATTTAATTATAAACAGGTACAACTATGTAAGACATTAAGTTAGACATTAGAGAGTCTACTGAATAAAGAGGTAATTGAGACAGGAATTTCAAACTTAAAGGGACTCTTAAACATTGTTTTCACTAAGTATGCAGGTAATGAAAACATTATTGAAAATGATCTATACATTGTATTAGTGAAACTGCAAGCAGATACCTAAATTAGAAGAAAAATGGCTTTTCAAAGTGTATGCTGAGTGATCTGTTTATGACATCACCTGTGGCCAGATATGCAAATTACATATTTCCCATTGAAAAGCAGTTAATCTGTATATCAGGCCACATGTGATGTCATAAACTGAGACTCCACAGAAACACTTCAAATGCATTTTTCTCATAATGTAGGCATTTACTTGCAGTTTCACTAACACAATGTATAGATCATTTGTTATTCTCAACATGCAGTAAAAACAAACAATGTTTAAGTGAGACAGCCCCTTTTACAGCCAAAGTAGCCAAGTTGGAAAAATGATCCTTATCTTAATTTCCTGTAATTCTCTTGTCCATCTCTATGCAATGTCATGTTTTCACCCAATAATCCCCTTGCCCATAGACAATGCTTGAATAAAATCCATACATTATGACAGCATATAGTAAAAATGACTCAATAAACAATATGGCTAGCTGACTTCACATATGGTTCATCCAGCATTGTAATGCAGAAATGACTTATTTATGTTTGATTTGTTTGAAGTATATATAATATTTACTATGTCTAGAGTGTTATAGTTATATAGACTTTATATCTGTTGATTGTTAAGACTTGTCAGAGAGGGAGTAGAGAATTGTTAAATGCCGGTTCATACCCTTGTCAGGTAAGACATATGAATGTTCATCTGTGACACAACAGCCATACTGACCTATGAAAGGCTAATTTGTCCTACAAAATAAAATTTGCTACAAAATACATTTTCGGTCAGTGGAGGCATTTTGCAAAGGTAAACTGTGTATCATTTTAGAACTGAAGTGCTCTTACAAGTGGGACCTGGCATTTTGTAAAGGCACAAGTGAGCTAAATTGTCCGTCTTCTAACAGCAGCTGACACAAACTATGTTGGGTGGGACAGAGAGGTAAGTAAAGTCATACTGTATCAGTGAATTAAGTAGCAGAGATGCTACTGTAAGGACCGTCAGAATCACAGCATAGGAAGGACTATGCATCCTCCAGTGTGCTGGTATAAATATATCACCCTGTGAGTACATTACTCTATTTTTAAGAATCATTCTTGCATTAATTTGCGCTAGGAATCCTTTGTCTTCTTTGACATTACAGTACAACTAAATCCTTTGAAGTCCTTGCAGCAAGGCTGGGGAGCCTTTGAAGTTGCTGTCCTGGGAAGTGAGCTATTAGCTCAGTAATACCACGTGGAGTCCCTTTAAATCAAGCTGTCTGTAAAGAGTGGAGCTTTACTATTGTGTTCTACAAACACACAGTACTGCTACAGAGACTTAAGGATTTCACAGATAACTTAGTTTATTCTGTATATTTGCAGTATATAATGTGGTATTGCAGGTATTATAGGTATGGTTCATTAACATTGCTCAACACACTTTAAATATCCCTCAATAGTGAACAAAAACAAAATGATACTTTTTTTGGATTGTTGTGCCTTAATGGCCGTGTCTGTTTTAACACTTCTGAGTTGTTTGTGTTTAGCTGTAATTTTCTTCTTTGTCATTTGCTGTACCAACACATTATATATTGGGGGGTTTTGAGGACAAGAAGGGCTTTCTTTTGATGCCTTTCTTTTGTTCATATAATTTATTGTATTATAAAAAAAATTGAAAAATATGGTTAAAAAAAACACAAAGTTTGGCGTAGTAATTTCTGTGTGTTTTTATGCCACACACTTTGTAATTTAGGTATGAATTTAAAGGGGTTTTTCTGTTTTTTTTTTTTGCCAAACAACACCCCAATATATTTTCAGCAACTTCTCCCATGTATAGCGGTACTCCACTGGTCCTCTACGGAATAACTAATTTTTATATAAATTATAAGTATTTATTTTTGAAGTTATTATTATTATTTAATTATTTATTTAATTGATTTTATTTACTTTTTACATTTATTTTTATTTAACTATAACCTTAGCGTTAGGGTTAGTACAAGCCCTAATTCTAACTCTACAATAAGGGTTTTGATAAAACTCATTTATGTATAATTTAAATACATAAAGGGAATCAACACAATAAAGGATAAGAGTATATTTAAAAGAAGAAATCCTACCACAATGTGAGTACATATGCTTAAATTAGAGGGGCAACGATTTAAAAGAAATATCAAGAAGTATTACCTTACTGAGAGGATAGTGGATTTATGTGGACTAATAAAAGTATTTCAATTACATTGGGCAGACTAAATGGACAGAATGGTTCTTCTTGGTAAAAATAAAAAAATAAGGGAAGGACCAAGAAATAAAGAATGAATAAAAAAAATAAACAAAAACATATATCTCCCCATTTACATTTTTGGTGTATAAACACAAAACTATCTATTCATATTTTGGTATCCCAACATAAACAAAGGAATATAATTAATAACCATATCAATATAAAGAGGTGTGATGAATGACATACTTTATAAACTGGATGATCAGCTTTATGTTTTTGAAATTTGTATATACTAACAATGTGGCCTGTTGTTTCATTTTGTTATTTTTTTGTACCAAATAATTCGGTACTGGGGTATGTACAGAATAACATATTATATCCTTGTCTTACTTCCTGTAATGCTGGGGCCTGTGTCTAGGAACCTAAACCAGCCAAACCCCAAAAGTTGAGACCCAAGATTTAGCTGGCCTGGGAATTGGATGATATTAAACGTGGAACCCCAGAAACAGTAGTTGGTGCAATAGCAGGGTAGCAAAGAAACTCACCAACAATGTCTAGCTTTAAATACGACTTTCAGCACACCAAAGACTTGAGGTGACAGAAGCAGACTGAAAACATATAAATAGGCCTTAAGATTGACCACCTTCTTGCTCCTGGTAATGATTATTAACCACCTTATTCCGAACACTGTTCACTGAAGTAAACAGATTTTTTGTTCTACCCTGTTTTTGAATAATGAAATGGACACCCACTTAATATGATAAGCTTATTAGTTATTATTTCTCTACCTGTACTGTCCTGTTAATTCTCATGTATTGGTGACATTCCCTCTCAATTACTATTGGTGTTTGAACTGTTTTAGGATTAGGATCTAGCAGGGCAATTCCATAGACCTATGCAATTTTTAAAAACATTTGCAATATATGAAACAATAGTGGATAAGCAAAGCCTGCTTTATTCCAGTTCTTTTATCCCCTTAGTGACATGACCTTTTGACCTTGTCTTTCCCTTGGTGACATGGGCTGTTTTGACATTTCTGGGATATTTTATGTTTAGCTGTAATTCTTCTTTCTAACATATTTAACCCACACAAATTATTTATTGTTTTTATCACCATAAGGGCTTTTGTTAGATACCATTGTATTTATCATATCTTAAAATCTTAACATTTACTACAAAAAAAAATTCTAACTTTGACCTAAAAAATAATTTACACAAATACACTTATTAAAAAAGATCCTGTCTAAATAGTTTGAATTTTCATCCTGAATTTAGAAATATGCTTGTTTCCATGTTTTTCTGCAGTTTTTTTGCGAGTTATAGGGCAAAATAAACAAAAATAGTTGTTGTTTTTTACTTACAGTGACCTTTTGACCCCAACCTGAACCCTAAATTTAACCCTAACCCTAAATTTAACCCTAACTATAACCCTTATGCTAACCCTTAATTTATTCTAATTTTAATTTAATTTTAACCCTAACCCTTTTGCTAAACCTAATTTAAGTGTAAACCTAACCCTAGATTTTTAGCTAATTAAGTTTTTTTTTTTTTACATTGCAATGTTGCTCACTGCCTCTTGGGACAGTTTAGCAACAGCATCATAGCAACAGACGAGCATGCTGCTCTCCAATATGGCACCCATAGCACCTTGGAGCAATCGCAGGTGCCCTAGGCACCAGATTTCAGTGTTGCATTATGCCTCGACCTCGAGTGATTAAATCATCATTGTGTGAGCGGTGTTTGCGATCTTAGATTGCAAAACTGCTAATTTAACCGCAGGATGGACCAGGTCCATCCAATGTCGGCAAGGTGTTAATATGTTACATAGTTTAATCACAATCTAGCATTATAATATAGATTTGATATTTTACATGTAAAATACCCACAATATAGTATTCACAATATATTTGTAAGGAATAATAAGATAATACACTACACATTTTTTTCCACATGAAAACGTTACTGCTTAGAATACTGAAATTAATATTACAAAATAATACCATTATATTTTTTATATAAAAAATATAAAATGATTTCAAAAATGTTTTTTGGGAAATGTTAGAGTACAGGTATGACTGCTTGCAGATTCACATGTATACCTATTTTAAAATGATTTGTACAGTTTAATTATTGTAAAAAGATAGTGAGGGTGCACAAGATTTAAAGGCAAATGGTTAACAATAGACATATCTTCTCCAGTGTTGAATTGTTGCTGGTACACACCATTCACATAGAAAAGAAAAGAATAATACAAAACATAGTGCAGGCTATTTCAGTAATCCCCTTTGGTGGAAGTGACCCCCCAGGCTCAGGACAATGGGCATAAAGCAAATAGCAACTGGCAAGATAATCTGCAGTTTCGGCAGAATGAAACAAATCTCTGACTCTCAGGCAGACAGACGACAGAAAGAAAAAAGAGATGAAGCAAACAGTGGCAAAAACAAGCAAGCGGTTTTACTTTAAAACAGTGCAGTAATACTTAGATTTAAGCTTCTTGAGGACAGTGTTTATGCACAATAGGGCTGAACAGCTTGTTTGGAAGGCTCCAATTTCCCCTTCCCGGGATTCATGCTTAAGCTCCTCCCCATTCATATATGCATTTCACTAAGGTTAGCTTCTTCTTTAATTATTGTTTGAACTATTTGTAACTTCTCAGGATAATAGATAGTGTGATATTTGTAAGGTGACCTTTACTACAATCTGTCATGGGCACTTCCTACAGCATTTGTGGCTTAATGTATAATACTGACGTGAATCCTCTACAGGTATTTTATTTATCATTTCTCGGTATTTAGAGGCCTAACACGAATTAATTGTTGCTTGTTAAAATTCCATGACACCACATATCTAGTGTAAGTACAATGTACATTAGCGATTCAACAATTTTCTCATTTAAATATCCTTGGCAATGTTTATTTTAATTTCAATATTGTATATTCCGCTATATTTAGCCTATCAATTTAGTATAATAGCTATTCTTGTTTAATTTGCATTTCCTTTCTCTAGCTAGTTCTTGAAAATGACCTCATCATATTTTATAGAATACCTAGACATTAATAGAAAAGGAGTAAGGAAAAAAAAGTAATTAATCATCCATGTTAACAAGCTTCTTGCATGAAAATAATTTTGACCAACTGAACAATATTTTATCTTTGAGACTCAATACTAATTTATTTTCAAATGAGGGGAAAATATTTCTTTACCACGCACAAGAAAAACAAGATACAATCTTGTGCCTTAAGTTATTTTGCTCAAAATAATTCTCTCATGATTAATGCTTTTGTAGCAGCTGGACTTGAAAATGAATGTAAACTGCTGGCCTTGCAGTTCTGTAACCTAGTTTATTGCTTTTAGATCTCAAAGTTTTTAATGTGCATGGAAAAGAATTTACTTAAAGTCATGTTGTTCTCTTAATAGTAATGTTTCTCAAAGCTCTGATACTGATTTTTCCCCCCTTTAAAATGTGTTTAAAGAACAATCAATATTCTATTTAGCAACGGAAAATTGCTATCTGCAAATTAATAGGAGTTGACGTTCACGCATCTGAAGTAATGCTTGTTCCCCACTGTCCCAGCTGCTGAGGCCTACAAAAATGCTAATAATAACAATAAGAATGTATTAAATCAGAAAGGGTATTCCCTAATGTGCAAGCAAGTGATGTTACCATAACCTGCCACTCCGTGTATATTACACTTACTCAGTTTAATGGTGCTTTTTTAATTCTATCTCAAAAGAATGAAAGGCCTTTACCTTAGCTGCACATGTTAAAATGGCTTCCACAAACAAAGAAACTGAAAAGGTGTGTGTAGAGAACTGTATCTGTGCAGAACATGCTGGCTGGAGAGAGGGTGGACTAGCAGCACATTGCAGAAATTAATATGTACAAATGAATGTTGAAGGTAGTTAAAGGACATGGGAGTTGCAGTATGAAATCAATGTCTGTGTACCAATGTCTCTGTGACAGTATCACTATACATCTATGGTAACACATGTACATAGGTGTGCCTCCACATGTATGTATATATCAATATGTAATATATACATTTAGAAATAGGCAGAAGTATATGCGTAAATGGGATAACATGTAGAGATGATTAATAATAATATTATATTGCCAATACCAATGTTTATTTTTATATTTCAGGTATTCTGACATCAAGTGGAAGGTTACGAGGAAGCTATCAAGGCAGCCCCCACTGTCAGTGCTACTGCCAGTGGTCCTCCATAGACAACTGACCTCCTGGATATTGAGGAGAAGATACTGCAGATCAAGGGGCCTGAGACAGCCACAGGGTTCAGGGGACAGTTGATGCAGACTTGACTGGTCATAAGTATAGAACATCCATTGATATGTTATGTATGTCAATTGATATGTTTTAACACTGTTCTCTCACTTTCCTCCTAGCATCTGGAACTGTGCTCTCTCAACCCCCAGCAACATCTGATGACTAGGCCCCATGGCCGGCACAGAAGATCTGTCAGCAACTTGCACTTTACTAGGTGCGATGGCTCAGCTGTCTTTGTGCAAACTACCTCTTCACTTGTCTATGGTAAGTCAAACATACAAGGTCAAGTGCATGTATGTGCATGCCCCCTGTATTAGAAACATGTGCAACAAATAGTGCTTCATTTATGAAAGAGATAATTGCATGGAATTGTGAATGGAGATCCCAAGTTATGGCCAAAATAGCTGATATGAAACATTCTCAATATCAGCAGCTCATCAGAATTACAACTCTGCTACTATGGCTTTGAATTCAGAATTCCATTCACCATTAGATGCAATTCCCTCTTTTATGACTGAATCCCACTGAAAATGATGATGTGAAAAGTTCTGCAACCGACTATATGCCCTCGACATTAATAATGCATTCTGCTTCATCAACAGATCCATTTTCACCACCTCCCGGACAAGGTTCCTCCCACCAACTGCTGACTCCTGATGTGCAGGGGATCCACTGCCCAAGATAGATATACATGTACAATGTACACCATATCAATCAAGTCTGATGTTCATGTACATGTAGTTGGATACCAGTGGAATGCAATCTATGTACATAGTGCTGTACATCTGTACATTCATGTACACTGAAATGAGAACATGGATGCATGGTTGTCTAACATCTATGTACTTGCGTGCTAGTGATAGGAATGTGTAAGCCCTCAAAGGTTTAATCACAGGATTAGTGTGTAATGAGTTCAGTATTGTCTTGTATTTTACAACTGCTAACTGATTCTTTATAAATAGCTATGATAAGTGCAGACACAAATTTAGATTGTTATTAGGTGTTCATCTTATTAGGAATGTCAATGTACAGTAGTTCAGGATTCAGATGACCGTTTGTGAACTATAAGAGAATGTAATCTTCCTCTTTTTTCCCGACACTATCATCACTATCATCCCCTGAGGGTGGTGGATACCAGAGGTTGTGATCAGATGAGCACAACAGGAGCCTCTTCACAGTCTGCTGATGATCCTCCAGTGACAGCCTTTAATGCTGCTGTCTAGAGCTGAACACACCACAGACAACTTGTGTGATACAAGTAAGCAAAATTGGAAATATAGAGTGCATACTTCTAGTGTACCACTGTCAGGGCTGATCCTAGGGTCAGTCACGGACGCTTGGGTACAGGTTATTTTCTTTTTGGCGCCCCCCTGGTGGGTGTGGTTATATTACTTACCCCTCCCCTTTAAAAATGTCTGTACCAGACATGCCCATTTAATTTTTAGGGGGGCAGTACAAACTTTATTTTGATGTAAATGACCAACACAAACTTTTATTTTAAATAAAGATATATATTTGGTCATAGTACTGTGTAGTGGTTTTATTTATTTCTTCACTATACTACTATTTATATGATGCTCAGCCTTAATAAGTCTTAATAAGAAGAGAAGAAAATGTAGTAATTGCAAAACAATTAAATAAAAGATAATGTGTGAATAATATAACTGCTATGCTCAGTGGAGTAATGTTGTAGGCTAAACCCATTTAATCCATGCAAGGTTATGTTACAATGCTCTGTGATAGATCCATTCAGCTATGTAAAGCACACTGATTAGTGAAATTAGTTTGTCTGCTCTATCTACACATAATATCAATTTTCTCTGCAGCAGAACACAATTTTCAAAATACATAGGATAAAGAGAGCCTAAGAGATAAGATATATTCATTTTGTGAATTCTGGCATCGATTGATTGCACCCATGCACTCCACTGCTGACCTACTTGTGTGATATGTATCTTCCTTCTAATCCTAATCACACAATTGTTAAACTGTGTTTGTTCAGCAGTCTTCACGGAAAATGCAAACCTTTTTTTGGTGTTCATCAAGTAAAGCGTAGCAAGATAATTTTACTTTTCATGCTTATATTGATTCTCATGTGGGCTGAATTCATTACTATGACAACTTTTTTTTCCCCTTCACGCTAGTTCTGTACTGAAATGTTATGAAGTGCATTTATAGACTCCAATGTAACAAAATCACTAAGCATTTTTTGACACTGAGCAAGCAACTATTTTAAATGGGTAATGATCAACAGGATCACCCAGGTGTACAGAGAATATGACATTAATGAAGATTATTTATGTAAGGGGCTGTGTCTCCTAAACACTGGTAATATAATGTTAATGTAAAGAATACAAGTGAGCTATGCATGAATTGGGCTGCTGGCTAGTGGGGACTGGATGTTAGAGTGTCAGCACTTGCATACATGCACTGTCACTCCAACTGACAGCACTACCAAACATGTACACAATACTGTCTTAGACATGAGAGAATGCTATCAGGACCACAGGATTGCTGTTCTGAATCCCGCTGTCCCGCAGAGCTGAATTTCTGTCCCGAAGAGTGAGACATAAATTGAGCTCGGCGGGATAATTGGACAAATTGTGACTGTCTCAAGTGGGAGTTATGATGCTGCCTGATTACACTCCAGCTGGGTTGTCATGTGCACTGACCTTTCCTTCAAACAACAGTCATATTTATACACTTGATAGTCTACTCAATATTCACCAATATTCGGGCACCAAATGGTGCCTGAAGTCCAAAATGATTCATGGGCCACCGGGGACATATCGGGAACTGAAGTACGAGCTACCCAATATGCCCTGATGTGCCCAAGAATACCTTTTTCAAAGTGGTAGCCTCAAAATTGTCAAGATATCCTATGAGAGATTTAGGACACACAAATATGACGGCCTAAATTCACCTGGCCAGAGATGGTCACATCTATATTAATTTTAATAGTAGTCACCACAAAGGTGGCTTCAAAATACCGTTAAGGGGCAGTTCTTGCTCATCAAATGCAATTGCACATCACCCAACAAGTTCTATGAGCAAGCAAGTATTTTAAATGATCCTTTCAAAGAGAAAGATTACCCAGTCTGCATTTGTGAAAAGAAGTACAAGAAATGGATAGAAACATTTTAATAAAAGATCAAGTTAATAAAATTGACACACAAGAACATTTAAATGTTTCTTTTATTACAAAGTATAATTCCAAGGCAAGTACAATCAAAAAAGTTTTGAAGAAATATTATCCCCTCTTGGAGTGAGATCCCTTTCTGAAGAGTCACATCCCAGAATGTCCAAAAGTTA
This sequence comes from Pelodytes ibericus, assembly GCA_036172795.1. NCBI lineage: Eukaryota > Metazoa > Chordata > Amphibia > Anura > Pelodytidae > Pelodytes > Pelodytes ibericus. The sequence goes on from CM069863.1 coordinate 160,444,570, forward strand.
TGTTTAAGAAATCAAACACATGATTTCTCCCAGTGCCCTCCCTGTCATTCCTAAGAATTCCCTTACTATTTTAAGAAGAATAACTAATGGCTTTTTGAAATGTGGTAACAGCAAAATGTGTCAAGATCAAGCTAAAAGGGGACTTTCATTTATGAGCAGTGTCACGGGAAAAAGTATACAATTTCTCATGTTATCAATTGCAATAGCCCATTTGTGGTGCACTTATTACAATGCCCATGCCGCACAATTAGGCCTTTGCTGCCCTTCTATTTCTACAGATAATTTTCTATGTATAGTGATTGACAACGTCCTCTCCCAATTAGAGAGGTGGTTAACAAAAAATTTTCCCAGGCAGAAATGTAGTGGATCCATGAGATCCTGAATCTAGGTAGCAATGGACTTAAAATTAAATTCAATATCATTGCATTTTATAATTAGAAGATATTTTAGTAGCAATTTTTTGAAGCCTACGAGCCATTTTGGGGTGGTTTGGATGATTAATATGATTTGACGCTTTAAATTTAAAATGTTATCTTTTCATTATACCTGTTCTTATAGTTTACATATTCCCTGTATAATAATATTCTAAGAAATACTTTTACAAATCTGTATATATGTTTCTACATTTTTATACCATCAACAACTTTTTACAGACACACAAGCACCATATATACAGATTCGTTTTTAATTTTAAATGATCTTTTTTTAGTCATGTGTTTTAGATATAAGTTCAGTTTTGCTTTATTTTGTTCCATTCTGTTATATTCATTTTTTTATACTTAAATGTATCTGTTCTGTCATACATCTTGCATTTGCTCTTTGTAGTCCTGGTATGCCATTGTATATTTTTGTTTATTTCTAGACCTAGAGGACTGAACATGTTACCTAGGCAATGTGAGATGCACCTTAGAGACATTATTTCCATCTGTTCAAACAGAGAGTATTGCTTCTGATGGAAAACAGAAATGCTGAGTGCTGTGCCGATCAGCTGACCCAATTTTCACATCAATTTTTGGATATACATATATGGGACTACAATATGTTCCTGAGGAAGCTATTTACTAGTATCGTCGAAACGTGAATTTGTACCGAATTGGATTAATTTCATCTAAAGTTTAATTTTACTCTACGGTCTAAGAGACCCATGCTTACGTAGTGCTACTAAGTATCAAAGGCAAGTTTTTAACCCCAGTGATACTACACTATATTTGTTTTTATATGTGTTCTGTCCCATACTGATCAAACCGAGATTTAAGACATCTTTTGGTGATATTTCTCTGCTTTTATTACTTCATCTTTGTGAGTACATTTTGGTCACAATATATGTATCAATACATAATACACTATTCTTGTCTATTAATTTTATCCCTGAAATTTGCACCATCCACTGTGTTCTTCACAGTGTCCAGTTGGGAGGCTGCATCTAGTCTGGGAAGTTATTTTTAACTTTTTTAAATATGTATTGACTGTTATAGGTGTACACTTGTTTGCTATGTAATCTGTGTTGCACACTACTGTTTTACACCAGGTCAGACAGCAATTCTGGCCTTGATGGCCGCTTCCTCTTCACTTGCCTCCAGTAAGTAAAAAATACATATACACCAACAGTAGTAACATGCCTGACAGACAGGATATCATTCATGACTGTTCTCGACTTTAGGTATTATTGCTTGTGAGATAACTTTCCATCATCTAATACGGCCTCCATGCCAGTCCTGTGGAAAACAATATGTTTGCCACGCTGGTCAAGCTACTAATTTTAACTCAGCCATTAACTCCAAAACAACTTATTCAGTTAGAAAACAGCTGCTGTATTCAGGTAGGAAATGGAGGAATCCTGCAGATATACTGGAGCAGGCATAGGACACACCCTTCATATGATAGAGTAATGCCATCAGGCTGAATCTAATACACCAAGCAGAGTAGAGCAAACATAAACAGAGCAGAAACAAGATGAACAAAATACAGAGTGCAGGGCTACCAGACAAACTTAGGAGTAAAGGGAGAACTAAATCATACATGAGGAAGGCAAAGCATAAAATATAACTACAGAACTAAGGAGACATACAGAGATACATATGTAACACAGGGCAACATACAGAGGACATGGTAAGGGCTTAAGGAACACAAGGGACAGAGTGAGGAGCCGAGATCATCAAGTAACACAAGGGATGAAGTGAGAAGCCGAGATCCTCTGAAGCTTCCAAAACGGAACCAAACTGGGACATGGGAATAGGAGAGAGGAGACGATATCCTCAGGTTCTTCATGGAAAGAGGACAAGGGAACATATAAGTTTGCCACCATTGTCAATGTACCTCACATAGGCAAGTTCCAAATGCTAAAACTGAATAAGCTAGTTCAATAACTAAATCCAGGAACCAAATCCAATAACATACACTACACACACAAGATACAAAGTATACCTTTAGAATGCATATCTAATAGCTTCAGATAAATTAAATGGGTGTGGTTTCATTTAAATAGAGGACCTGAGAAACAAAGAAAACTCAGCAAGGAAACCAGAAACAGATCACAGCAACAGAATAAAGGAACAAAAGCATGAACCAGGGAAACACATTAATAGGGCTCTGAGACAGGGCAGAACTAAACAGGGCTGAACTATAACAGGGCTGAACTATGACAGGACTGAACTATGGCAGAGCTTTAGGATGCATGGCAGACCCATTGGAGGGCATTCTAGATACTGGTGCAGGTATACAAGTGAAAGGGCAGAAACCGAGCTTTAGCCAGATTGGGCAGGTGCATTGTGAGCTTAGAAACACTGTCCTCCACTGCTGGAGTGCTGAACATAGTTGTTCTATGTGGAACTTCTTCTGTAGTGGTGTATATGTTTTCAGAAACATCAGCTTTATATGGAATTCATTAAATATGTAGTGTAATGTTTGGTTTTCCATACAGACTGAGAGTAGGGTTGTCAAATGGACAACTAAGAAATTGTGGCTTTGTCTCATAGATAGCAATCCATATATCTGGTATTGGCTCAATTTTCTTTTAGACAGAGTGTCCAGCTGCTGCTAAACTAATACTTTACATCAGGATAATAATACAGAGCCTCTAAAAAGAAACAAAGAAAACTACAAATATGATAGCATTATTGGAGTGAGACAAAGGCTATTTGGCTATAAAAGAGTACAAAAAAACTAGCTAGCAGATAATATTTTGAAGGTCAGATGCAGCTGTGAATTTCATATTTTTAAATGGAATAGGTGAGCACACTCAATACTAGTGTGTTATGTGCATATAATGTTATTTGTATTTGCAAGTGTACAAGATTACCATCCCCTTTCTATGTGAAAATTATATTTTTCTGTATTTAACAAAAGGCTAATATGAAGCACATTTTAATGTGAGAATGACAACATGATTGCTATAGTCTCTTTCTTAAATTCAATGCCAAAATGTATGGCTCTAAATTTTATTTAAAATGATATCATATAATATACTAATAAATTTTTTGTAATCAGAATTTTTATTTGAGTCAAACATGGTACTTTGCAAGAACACACGTGTCCATATATGATGCATGTTAATACACGGTCAGAGGTATCACTAGGGTTGGTATCACTTGTGGTGTCTCTCCCCTGGATTTTTTCAATACTATGCCAGTCAGATGGCCCATTACATTTGCCATAGAGGAGCCCCATTAACTATGCCCCACACAGGAGCCCCATAAATATGCCACACACACACAAAAGCCCCATAAATATGCCTCACACAGGAGCCCCATTAATTAATCATGCCACACATAAGAGCTCCTTAATTATGCCACATACAAGAGCCCTATAACTATGCCACACACAAGATACTGATAATTATGCCACACATGGGACCCCTATTAATTATGGGAATTATGGGAGCCTAGTTGCATTTATACTTATATTAACTTTTTAATATTATGTTCAATTATTTTCATATGTGATAAAAATGCAATTGAAAAATTGCAATTCTTGTTTTCATTCCCTTCCTCTGCAGCCACATTGCACCTAAATGACTTAACACAGCACCATACAGTACTCCCAGCAGTTGGATTGCACTCATACTGCACCCTTATAGTTTGGCATGCCACAGTGTCAATTTGACCCACAGAACATACCATAGTGTCACTTTCCTCCATAGTACATGTTATTTTGCCCCTCAGATCATGCCACAGCATCTCTTTGCCAAATAAAATAAGCCACTGTCAGACACCAATGAACATGCCACAGTCACTTTAAAATTAAGATATACAACAGCCTGTTTTCCTATTAAAATATGCCCCAATTTGCCAATTGATATGCCAGTGTTAGTTTGCCCATAAATATGCCAAAGCCAGCTTTCCCATTAATATGCCACTGTTAGTTTGCATGACATAGTCGAATTTCCATTAACAAATGCAACAGTCAGTTTGACTATTAAAATATGTCACAGTTTGTCCATTAAATATGCCAGTTTGCCAGTTAATATGCCACAGCCAGCTTGTAAATTAATATGCCACAGCCATGTTCCCCTTAATATGCCAGTGTTATTATGTCCATTAAGATGTCAGTGTTATTTTGCCCAGTAATATGCCACAGCCAATTTTCTCATAATTATGCCAGTGTTATTTTACCCAGTAAAATGCCAGTTTTATTTTTGCCATTGAAATGCCATTGTTATTTTTCACATGCCACAGCCAGTTGGTTCATTAATATACTTTAGCCAATTTGCCCATTAATATACCACTGCTAGTTTGCCAATTATTATGTCAATGCCAAACTGCCCATTATAAGTCACTGTTATTTTGTCCATTGCCACAGCCAATTTGTCCATTAATATGCCAATGTTAGTTTGTCCATTAATATGCCAATGCAATTTTTTTCCATTAATATGCAGGTGTAAGTTTTCCTATTAATATGCCACTCTTCTCCCCCTTCCCTTGTACTCACCTCCTCGCTGCTCAGTATCCTCAACTGTATCCTCTGTGCTGTATTTCCTCCTGTACGTAGGAGGGAAATAAAGCACCCTGATATGACATGCTGTCATATATGGTGGTAATGACAGTTTTTTTCAATCTTTTCCAGTGGATGCGGCTTGCCCCCCAAAAAGTTAGAAAGAATAAAATAATTTAAAAAGTTCAGCAGTGCTCTGCGCTGCTAAGCTGATGCCGGCGCTTGGGGAATCACCAGGTGCGGTCCGCACCCCCCACATCCTCCTTAGGATGCCACTGTACACACTACAGAATAAAATAACAGTATAGACTCAGTTCACATTTCAACTGAATTTAGTTAACAAATTACCCCATAATGTAATAGTTTACATTTAAAAAAGAGGCAGATTTATAAAACAACCCTTATAGAAGTGAGCACACAGGTGGGTCACCAATAAATTGTTATGGCATTGCAAATTTGGTGTAAATACAATGGTATTCCAGAAAAATAAAACTATTTGTTTTCTAAATTAAACCTATTGTCTCTATATAAGTCCAGAGAGAAAAAAAACTATTGGCCTCCCACATGTCTATTTGTGGAAATTCATGGGTATGGGTAGCAAGTATGAGAGAGATCTCTAACCAATCAATAGAAGTAGATCCAAAAGTATTTCAAGTGATCTCCTAAGTCATAGTATCCCCATGAGACCAGCTGTATGGCTTGCATCATTTAAAAAACTGGCATTAATCCAATAGACAGATCAAAACAAATATACATATAAAACTGAGCATGGGTGAGACAAACAGAACTTCACTAAAAAAGGTCTATTTTGCAGACATTAATAGAAAATCATAGTCTAGTATGAAAACACAACAATAAGGGTAAAATAGAATTGCGATGTAAATAGACCAAGGCCGTTGGGGAGAGTTGATGGTCTTGTGGCGGTATACTGGCAATGACAACTTGTTCTTCCTTGCCAATGCTGTCGTTTCCTCAAACAGTAGTCCATTACAAAATGTTGGGGCACACTCTAGAAATTGCTGTGAGTTATTTATTCCACATCAGCTGTTGCTTCTATTGAAGGAAGTCCTAGTTTATTTAAAAATGCATGGTATTTCTGTTGGGGTAATCAGATGTAGTCTGATTACCCGATTTACATTGCTGCGATGAAGTCGCTGCGTTTATCTACACCACTGACAGTTCAGCTTTCAAAGTGCTGCTCTGAACTGTCAGCGGTGAAGCAGCCTCGCTGAACTGTCCTACACGCCATCTTAGAGTCTAATAGAGGTGATTTGGCACACTGTACATTTGCTCCTCCAGGAGAGACGTGAGTTCTGATGATGGTTTCTCAGTGTCCTGTTAATATTTTACGTGACTCCAGCACCTCTACCTTGGTTTGTAAGACTAGAATATCTGATCTGAACACTGCCATGTCATCTTGCTATATTGCTTGATGGCCTGGTACCAATTTCTTAATGTCCCCTTTCATGGGGAGGACTTCATCAGAGTTCACCAGAGGAAAAATCTGAGTCTGCGCCATAGACTAGAGTCAATGCAGACAGCATAGCTTAGGCCTGGGCGGCCAAATCAGTAATGCCCCAATATCAATGTTTTTTTTCGGTTTGTCTCCATTTCTGGAGTTGCAATCCATCATTGTAGCTGAACCAGTTGAGGATTTGAAACATTTATTTGAAAGTTCTGCCATAAAAATCCATTATTGTGAAGTATTGGTGGAACTCGGCAGACATGCAAACTCTCTCCTCAGCTCCAAACTCCACCCCCTATAATAATAAAAATAACTTTGATGTATTAATTAATTGGGAACACTGTTTTTAAGTGCAATCCTGATGATATTATTTTGTTCTATTAAATACTTGAATATTCATATATTAACCTACTGTGTACAATTGTACTTTTCTTGAGCTGTAACCTACGGAAGAGGTCTGCACCACGCCCCCACTGACGAATACAGGCTTATGAAGTGCAACTTATTTCCTGGAAGTCTGTGAGTGAAACATTAGAGGGGAGACAGAGTCCCCCCTCAATCAAAGATTTTGTTTTGCACAAATTTTCTCACGGAAACCATTTTTCACCTAATAAGGTGTATACATTTGCATATGCACTGTTTTTTTCACCTTACAGTTTGTTTAAGCGCACTTTAGCTAATTTTTCACTTTATGTTTATGTTATTGTGTGTGGTTTAGGGACACACTGCCTCAGTGCTGCTATAACTAAGATTAGAGCGCTGGGTATACCTTTGTATTTGCACCTTTGTATTTGTATCTGATGATATAAGTTGACTTGTTTTAACAAATAAAACTGTCTGTACTTCTCAATTGGGTGAGAACCTACTCTCACCACGCATCTAGTGGGTACACAAAGCAGCTTATACTGCAACCGAAACCTTTTTAATGAATGGGAAGAGGTGCAATTAAACATCCTCCCAATTAACCCCTGGACAGGAAATAGACAATGAGAAGCCAACAGCCTCAACAATGTGCAAGCAGTGGATAGAAAAATGTAGGTGTGCTAAGCTAGTCACAAGCTGAAATAATATAAATGTATAAAATATAGCTTACCAAACAGCATGCTACAAATACAGTGTGATTGGCTGTACGATGTATACACAAAAAAAACCTGTCTGCACTTCTCTCCCTAATAAAGTGGGCAACAAATATACATTGTTTGCCATGACATGTATTTACATATTTTTGTGATATAAAGTAGATGTCAATAATAATATAATAATGGAATATAATAATAATAATCATATTATTAAAAGAACATGAAGTCACACAGTTATTATTTGAAATGATTAAGCTACTTCTATTTATTCATTTTCTTTCAATATCAAGAATACATTTTGTATTTAATTTCAACAAATAATATATTTAGTTATTTTGCTTGCTTTTTGATGTTACATAAGTGAGTGTATCCTGTACAGATTTTTCATGAGTTTTAAAATCTTAACACTTCTTTTTCTTGAAGGTCTTAATATCCTGATTTTGTTTTCTCAAAATTAATGAGCATCCTTTATTTTTTTTTATTTTTTTACATATCGAACCATTTTTAACTGATGAGACCTCAATCCGCTTATAGGTTTGTGATCAGCAGTTCTGGACTCAGTGAATGGGACTGCTACAGCTGGCTGGGATTGAGTTTATCTCTACTATAAATTCCCGTCTTTGCTGTGAAGAAGTGATCTGGTGAATTGCTGCCTTGGTAAATTGCAGCATGGGAGAAGTGCTTGGAGCTTGAAGATTTGAAAATTTAATGATGTGGTAGAACATATTAATGCTGAAAACTGAAATTCACTGAAAAGGATATTTATCTTTAGTAATTTATTTCAGTAAAAAAAAAAAAAGATATGAATCAGCTTACATAAACCTCAACTTCTGTAAAACCTGAAGCTCATTTTAATCTAGAGGCTGAAGGATGTTTTATCCGAAAATGAAAATCATTGACGTGTTCAGTTAGGCATTTAAATAATGTGGCATTTAGTAAAAGGTGTTTTTAATTCCTAAAAATAATTCCTAAAATGTAAGATATTTACATTTGTTACCAAGGACAATATACATCTGTTGCAATAGTTTAAATTATTCAATTGTTAGTATGGACTTACCAATTTTAATGTGACACTCACACGGATAGAGCTTAAAGGATCACTCCGGTCTGAACAAAATACATTTTTTAACACATAAATTCATATTAAAGTTGCCACTTTAAAAAAAACTATGCAATTATTTGTTCAAGTTTCTGTTTTTTTATTTGTGCTTGTTCCAACCTCAGGTTCTACTCATGTATCTTTCTGAGATTTACAAAGAAGTATGAAACTCAATTACTGTACTTCTGTACCTAAATTGTTTTATTGACGGACATTGTTATCCTTCATTGACTGTAACTTAACAATTTGCCATTGTTTTTTTTAGCCATTTTTTTTTTTACATATATTAATTTTTTTGTGTGTTGCTTTCCAACCATCTTTGTTGTCAGTGACAGGCTCATTGTGTAAAGACAAAATTAGGATCTTGGTATTTTTTGTATTTTTTATAAATTGTAAAGATTAAATATGTGACTGAAATACAATCAGTTATTCAAAGTTTAACAGTCACCTTTTGACTTGCACATACTTTGTGTGCTACCACGATTTTGTGATATTTAATTAGTACCATTCAGTTCGATAACTTGTATAATTTAGCTGGCGATCAGGTTCATTCCAAGAGGGGGCACTAAAAGTGCTTTAAAATTCACAGTGCAATATAAAAAAAGAAATCACTTGTAACTGGCAGCTCACATTTGAGCCTTAGCGAGTTTGCACAACTGTTCCTTTTATATATTGTATATATTACATAGATTATCAAACAGATATGTGCAGTTCTTTGTAAATGTTAAATGATCAATGGGAGGCTTGGTCCTCCTTCCAAAATGTTTAATAAAGATGTAAGTAAAGTGGTTAAATATATTAGTCATAGTGCATGCTATATATGAGGTTTGCCTGAGAAGACATGTCAGCAGGGCCAGCACTACCTATAGTGCTGGCCTAGGGTGCAGATTAGTTGGGGGCACTATGCCAGACCCTGGCAGCTGTACCACTCCAGAGCTGCAACACCTCTGACATCATAAAAATGCTTAGCAGAGTCTGGACCTATGAATGGGTTAAATGAATGTTCCAGGGTGCACACAATAATCTTTTTGGCTTTATGGATCTTGTTTCCCAGCTCACAATTGATAGTTCTAAGGTTTAAATAGCAGATTTGAAAATAGTGTCTGATTTCTAGGTGAAACATTCAGTAATTTTCTGCCAATATCTCGTATAGTCTAAGAACCCTTATACAACCAATGAAGAAAAAACAAAGACAAATCAGTTGTTTTAAATAAATTCCTGTTATTAACAAATTCCACCTCCTTTCCAGCATTCAACCCTTGCAAGGAGCAAATAAAATATACTATATGTTTACTATGTTGTGTGCATGGTCCTACAAATTTAAAGAAATGTAATGCAAAACAATGATTCATACATTGTATAAATATTATTAGCAGATAAACAATGTGTTTCAACATGTTATGTTTTGTCTCCTGTTTACGTGACCATTTGGGCAAGTTAATTATTTATTTTAGCTGTTTGAGGTTGTTTTTGCATACGATGCGTACATGTGTACGTGGCATTGCACATGTGACTGTGTATACATGTGCCTGCATGTGTATGGGACACTGTATGTGTGACTGTGTGTATAATGTGCCTGCATGTGTATGGGACACTGCATGTGTGACTGTGTGTATAATGTGCCTGCATGTGTATGGGACACTGCATGTGTGACTGTGTGTATAATGTGCCTGCATGTGTATGGGACACTGCATGTGTGACTGTGTGTATAATGTGCCGGAATGCAGGATCAGCAAAAGGCGGCAAAAATGTCTTGCACTGGTCTTGCCTGACGGGGATATTATTTTAATATTAGTATAGGAGAACATTGGTAGCATATCATCATCAAAATTATGAGCTGTTGGCAAACTTACCATAATAATACTAAAACAGCAAGAACTTAAATATATAGTTGTTAGAGCCATTGGATAAAAACAATCTAGGAATAAAGGGAGAGGAGGAGGAAGAGGAGTTATGGAGAAAGAATTGTGTATTCAGTGACCCTACTCTTTTGTGTTCGTACCATTTAACTGATACTGTTATTCAGCTGCTGCTGTAGCTTGATTGGTAATTAAGCAGTTATTGTTTAAGCAGTCTTTAACGTAGGCAGATGAATTTAGAAGATTAAGGTTACCAGTTGGATAAAGGATATTTTGGTCACTGTTACTGACCTTGTATTAACTATTGTTTTGATTATTTTTGTTGCTAATTCTGCTGTATCTTTATTAGCCTCCATGTCACTTTTATACTAGAACTGTGAAATTATGCCCCCTCAATCTAAGCCAGATATACAACTAAGCAGTAAAAAAAAATGTTCAATTCTATGAAGTAGTACCTTTTAGGTGAGGCCGAAGCCTGTGATCAGAATTTGCATTAGTCTCAAGTACCTGTACATAGTGAGGAAATCAAGAATATAATGAGCCTAGGCATCATGATGTTAAGCAAGGCAAATCACTTTGTCAGTCTGCTCTTACAAGTACAATTGATGATTTTACAACCGATATACTGTATATCTGATTTGCCAAGATGTGGGGTTGTTGAGAAACTGTGTATCAACAGTAGAATTGAGGGTTTCTGACTTGAATGACATCCTTTGGAATTTAAACAAAGTCTTCCTGAATCCAAATCTCTAATTACTACCTTTCTAAAAAGCTTGAAGATATGGAAAATAGGCTGAGAAGGAATAACATTAGAATTATGGGTATCCCTGAATGAATGGAAGGTAATAATAAGATAGACATTTTTTTAGTGGAATTACTGCGGAAAGTACTGCATTTTAAAGATTCTCATTGTTCATAATTAGTAGGTGGAGAGGTCAACTTGGGGTCGATCTAATAATTTGAATATACTGCTTAATCATATCTGGTTATTGACTTGAATACTAAATTAGCACTAAAAATATCTTAGGTTGGTAACCATTTTCATTCATCTTACTCTTCAGTTCACTCTAAATAATTTGAATCAAATTGATCATAAGTGGAGATATGTATGTGTGGACTGTTAGATATTTGATAGGAGTTTTTGTGTAACTTCCTTGTATATCACACCTCCATTCCATAGTGAGTGTTGTGTTTTTGTAACTAGCAATTCTTTGGTGGAAATGATTTGCTTAAGCAACTTCAATATTTGATTGGATTAAAATCTTGGTAAGCTTAACACGTCAGTCCTAATAAATAAAAGCAAGTTGGCAGAATTTAAGGAATTTTTATCTACACTGAAATTAATTGATCGGTGGAGATTTAATTATCCCACAAAAAATATTGTTCGTGCTTTTCTGCATAGAAACATAGAATGTGTCGTCAGATAAAAACCATTCGGTTCATCTAGTCTGCCCAGTTTTCTAAATACCTTTATGAGTCCCCAGTCCCCTATCTTATATTTAGGATAGTCTTGTGCCTATCCCAAGCATGTTTAAAATCCTAGACTGTGTTTACCTCTACCACTTCTGCTGGAAGGCTATTCCATACATTCACTACCCTCTCATTAAAGTAATATCGTTGCCCCTCTAATTTTAGACTATGGCCTCTAGTTGGGGTAGTTTTTGTTCTTTTAAATATATTCTCTTCCTTTACTGTGTTCATATAGCCATCATATGCATCATATAATGTGATGTCTAGGATAGATATGGCTTTGGTGTATAGGACTTTGGTTGGGTCTATAAGTGAGGTTAGGTATTTATCAATAGCTATCTTTGACCATTCACCTATATTGTTAACATTGGATGTATATTTAAAATTATATCTTGCAATTTAAATGGCTGGAGAAGCCTTCAATAATCGATGGTTGTTCGGAGATACTAAAAAATGTGGGCACTTTTAAAGTTCAACAAACAAATTTAAATATTTATTTGGAAACATTAAACTGGTTGAGGCTACTTTATTTCTAATATCTGGAATTAAAAAGGAGAAGAATGATGAGATTACTCAATGTCAATGTAGGAAATTATTAGAAATAATGTTGAATATTGAAATTTACAAGTTTTGAGGGATTTAGAAATCAGAGCTAAATGCTTTGCTTATGATGATAAATCAGGTAAAGTTTTGTCTATGCTGGCTCAGGAAGATAAGAATATAACCTAAATTATGGACATACAACTTCAAGGAGGCACTTATACCACCAGCTCTAGAACAATTAATGCTTGTTTAAGAGATTATTATAAAGGGTTGTATGGTTCCAAACATTGCTTTCTTCTTCTGAGATATCTGTTTATTTATAAATCTATTTATTTATATATTTATTTAAAAACTGTTCACTGATCTATTGGAAGTCTTTCAATATTCTAGAAACATTGGGTTGTAGCCTCCAACGATGATGGAAGCTGAGATAATTGAATTGTTAAAACCAGATAATGACCCATTGGCTTGAAGGTAGGGAAATGGTTGCATATGAGTTGAGACTGCCCCATAATAATTAATGTTTGGAAACAGGTTATTGCAGTGATTACTAAATGTCCAGACTTAAATGTGACATTAGATCCAAAATGGTATATATTGGGTTTGGCAGATGTAATGCACCTGTTAATTTGGAGACCATTCTTTAATTTTCTCTATTTTATTTTACACATGGAAAGTGATAACTCAAATGTGGCTTAATTTAGTTAATTCCGATTTACCATTAATTAGGAGATTCTTTGTTGGGAATTTTATGGGTTTTGCTTTATATTGTATTTTTTGTTTTAGTTTCCTGCTTTCCCTTGTCATAATAGATTACAGTATATTTGTTTCTTTCTGTTTTACTTTTTATATTGTATGGACAGTGAATAAATAAAAATATATAAAATAAAAACAAATAAATAAAACTGGTTATCAGGTTATTGTTTTTGTGTTTTAGTGCCCTTCCAATCAATGATAACATAATTGTCAGTCTTACAGTCTTACAGATGCTATTTTCTCTTTCACTAAATTATTTGTAGATGTAATATTGTCGTGTTATGTTTAGAATTATTTGATCCAGCACTTACATATCTCACAAATATGTTTAACAATGCAATCTTATGAATTAAAAAGTACACACATATTTTCATCACATTTATTGAATAACATATTTCCACATTAATGTTGAAATATACATCATCAATATTCTTAAAATCTGTAACATTTCTAAGTCACTAATGCGTATTATATTATATTAATAATGACATAATTAATTTTTGTTTAGATTTTTTTTATAGACCTGGGATAGTTTGATCCAATATGTAATTTCCGACTGATATAAAGACTTTTTCTTTCCCAGTCTATATAAGCAATATGTTTTCTGTAAATTACATTTGTATTTATTGCCCACGAACACTTCACATCTTATTAGTAGAACTATTTTAATGTAATATTTAAACAAATAATTCTCCCTTAATTAATTTTCAGATAATTTTTCTTATCCTAAAAAGATTGTGTGCAATTTACAGCACTGCAATAAAGGTTTATTTTGATTTTTAGAAAGATCAGGTCTAATGCAGTATCTTACTTCACTTTTACCAGTTGCACTAGCCTGGTTCATGCCACACTAAACTAAGTGTATATTTTCTGCATTTGTGTGGCAGACTTTAATTCCCAATCAGGATAATGATTTATCTGGTAGTGTGTTTCAGAGTCATGTATTCACACCATGAAATAAAAAATAAAATCCAAATCTGATCCTGCACTGTGAAAAGAATGATATTCAGAAACTGGTAGGGAATCTAAAATTTAATTACATTTTCAGTGTTTATGACAGACGATGTATGTCTGTAATGACAATAAAAGCACACCGTGACTGAAAGAATACAATTTATAGTTTGTAATTCAGGAAACAATTTCCCTAATACATGTCTCTAGTCAGTTACTTTTGAGTACTGCTATTCTTTTATCTGCACTGTCAAAAAACTCTTCAGACATAAGTTGTACTTCAGTGGGTTCTGGTGGAATAAAAGTCATCATTATCCAAGAAAATGTAGTAAAACAATCGGAGATGCTGAAATGGCAGCAGAACTTAACATTTCACATTGGAATTATATATTTTTCTTTTGGCAGACCTGTTGTGCTCGCTATAAAAAATATTTATTTTAGATATTAAGGGATTCATAAAAAACTGTACTTGCAGTAAAAGGACACACTTTAGGAGAAAAACAATACTACAGGATCGGAAATACAACTTTTTCAGCAGCTAAATTATTACTAGTTCTAACTGTAGCCTGAAAAATTATACTGAATAGACTATTTGACTTATTTTTCTATTTTTGTTTTGTTTTTTTAAGTATTTTATTTATACAGTTTCCAAAAACATTTTTACATACCAACAGGCACAATACATTACAAACATTGTAAGACAACCATAAAAACATATGATCATCCTGCAGATACCTAATAGATCACAGTCTTAAACAATTGAGGAGGATTATTTATTATATCATTTCCACATGGCAAGCACGGGGGATTGGGTATATTAACCTGGCTTTAAAACTGTGGAAAAAGGAAAAAAGAGAGAAAGGGGAGGAAAAAAAAAAAAGAAAAAAAAGAAAGAAAGAAAGAGCAAGAAAGGAAACGAGAGGGAACAAGACAAAGGGAGGGATAATGTCATAGCATAAGGTTCCTTCCTCTTAGCTCTAATTGGTGAACCCAGAGCCGAGGAGAGAAGGGAGATAATTAAGAACCTTACCCAACGTGATATGACACCATCTACCTACCCTAACATATAAATCATGGAGGGAGAGCAGGGTGGAGAGGAGGGTCCGCAGGGTCGGGGAGTCTGTCACGGAAGTCTGCTCACGCTCAGGGAATCGAACAATTTAGCTCCTCTTAGAGAGTATTACTTTCATTTCAGCCTTAGCGGATTTGTAGTGCGCGTCTAGGTATCTTATATCCCGGATTTCCATCTATCATATGCAACCTTGGGGAGATAGCTTCTTTTCCCTGTTATTAAGCCGATTGCCATTTGGAGTTGATGTTCTATCTGATATCTTATATTTTCCCAGGTTGGGACATTAATAGATCTCCAGTTACGGGCAATTCGAATCTTGGCTGCAACCAATATATGATCAGCTAAATATTTAAGGGGAGGTGAAAGAGAAGGCCAATTAAGGTGGGCTATATATGTCTTATATTCTTTGTTTATTTTTATTCCTAAAGCGCCCATTAGGTTATCTATCATGGACCAGTATTTCCCTAGCTCGGGACATGACCACCAAATATGTTTAAAAGATCCAGTGTCTTTGGAGCACCTCCAGCATGATTTCGAAGTCCCTGGGTACATCTTTCCTATTTTATCTGGGGTTAGATACCATCTATACATGACCTTAAAAAACAGCTTGAGCAGGTTAAGGCAATGAATCGACTTCCTCAGCTCATTCATAGGCTTTACCCAATCTGCCAAGTTGACTTCCTGGACTATGTCCATCTCCCATTTTTGTAGGGCCTTGGGTTTGTCTGAGTCTAGTGGGAAAAATATTTGGCTTTTTGCAATTTTTCTAACTGAAGTATCTTTTTTTAAAGTGAGCTCTAAAGCCTTTTTTATTGGAGTATAGTCTCTCTTTGTTTTTTGGAGGAATCCTCTTAGTCTTAAGTACACGAAAACCTCTCAAGGGGGCAATGAAAATTCTTCAGCCAAACTAGCAAAAGGTTTTAGTTCCTTTCCTCTCCAGAGCTGAGAGAATTTAGTTAATCCGAATCTAGCCCATATAGCGAGGTTCATGTTAGGTATGGTCCAATCCAAAAAAGCGAGAGAGGAGTCTGGACAGAGAACCTGGTCACAGCTCTGTCTTTTCTTAAATCTGCTCCAAAAAGAAAGCAAGTTGCAAAGAACTAAGTTTCCTCTATATCTCTGCTCCAGCACAGCTTCTGCCTTCTTGTTGAGAGAGGTCAGTATGCTCAGATCTGTCAAATCCATCAGGCCGGCCTCATATATATACCAGTCTTCCTGATCATTCTCGGCCGATAGCCACTTCGAGATATGCCAGATCTGAGCTGCGTCATGGTAATTTTGGATATCCGGGAGAGCAGTGCCTCCCTGCGCTGTTTTTTTCTTCAAAGTTCTCTGTGCGATGCAAGGTTTTTTACCTCCCCATATATAGTTAGTAAATAGTTTCTGAATTTCTCTTAGCCAAGCTATCGGGAGAGGGAGGGGCACTAATCGGAACAGGTATATCCATTTGGGGAGGATATATGATCTGATGATGTTCAGCCTGCCCCGCCAGGAGACTTCTATATTACACCATTTCTTCAAAGACTCACTGGTCTGGAGAAGAAGACCTCTAAAATTACATTCAAGGATGTGGCGGGGGTCTGTTGTTATCTTTATACCCAAGTATGTTGTTTCTCTCTGGATCCATTGGAAATCATATGTACTCTTAATATTGTGGATCTCCTGAGGAGGTATATTCAATGTGATAGCACCACTTTTATTAATGTTTAACTTATAATTAGAGATTTTAGAGAAGTTATTAATTTCCAGCATTAATGCTGCTAGTGATTTTACCGGATCTGTAATTGTTACCACAATATCATTGGCGTATAGAGCTAGCTTCCCTCTATGTTCCAAGCTTAGGCTCCCCTTAATGTCGGTATTCTGCCTAACCGCTTGAGCGAATGGCTCCAGAGAGAGGGCATACAGGATTGGCGAAAGGGGGCACCCCTGCCTTGTGCCGTTCCTGATCTGGAACCATGGAGAGGATATGCCTGCCCCTATTATTCTGGCGGATGGAGATGTGTATAAGGCCTCTATCATAAACAACAGTCTGCCATTGAAACCAAACTTCCCCAGAGATGCAGTCATTGATCCCCAGCTGACTCTGTCAAACGCTTTTTCGGCGTCTAAAAACAGAGTCAGCGTGGGGGTCAGATGAGTGTGAGAAGAGTCCAAGAAGTGGATCAGTCGGCGGATGCTATTTGTGGCTGATCTTCCAGCCACAAATCCGACCTGATCTCTATCAATCAATACAGGGACAACTGGCTTCAATCTTCTCGCTATAATGGCGGCGAAGATTTTAATGTCTCCATTTAATAAGGAAATGGGTCTATAATTCTCTATTTTGGAGGGGTCTTTGTTACTTTTTAAAATTGGGATAATGTTTGCTCGGGTCATTTCGGTAGGGATCTTTTCTCCATTTCCGATTGCATTGAAAAGCTGTACCAGTCTAGGGGCTAATTCTTTTTTTAGGATTTTATATAACAAATTTGTGAAGCCATCTGGTCCTGGAGCCACATTATTCTTCAGCTGATCCAGGATCAGATTAACCTCCTTCAGCTCGATTGGGGCATTTAGTTTCTCCCGTTGCTCCTCTGTAAGAGTTGGGAGGGATATTCTATCTAAATATTCCCCATAGGATTCTTGTGTCTGTGGGTTATCTAAGTTGTATAATTTTTTATAATAGTTCCCAAATTGGATTCCAATATCTTGCGGCTTGTAGTAGGAATTCGCTCCCTCATCTATTCTAAAGATTCTTTGAGAAGCCTCTCTCTTCTTTATTTTACCGGTTAGTATTCGGTCTGCCTTATTACTCTTATAATACCATAATTGGCTCATTTTTTTCATGTTTTCCTTTGTTTTTTCCATATGGAATTTATTAATTTGTGATCTTAGTTCAGCTATCTCTTTAGCTCCCTCCGGGCCAGGATTTTTCTTATTATCTCTGATCTCCTGTTCTAAAGCGAGTATCTTAGCCGGAAGGGAACCAAAGAAATTTGCTTTTTCACTAGCTGATAGCATAATTAGATGACCTCTAATCACGCACTTATAAGCACACCACAAAGACGTCTGGGCTATTTCTTCTTTGGTATTCTCCTTAAAGAAGTATTCTGAATTTTCTTTTATATGCTCTTTATTGGCCTCTTTGTCTAGGAGTTGATTATCCAGTCTCCAATCTGGTTTTGGTTTCCTAGCATCTTTTTCATTTAAGGACAAAATTACCGCCTCATGGTCTGACCATGTCACAGCTTGGATCCGAATGCTATCTACTGCTAATAATGCTGTTGAATCCCCTAAAAAAGTATCCAGTCTGGAGTATGAAGAATGGGGGTGGGAGTAATATGTAAACTCAGACTCCCCCGGGCAGAAGGCTCTATAGATGTTGTTCTTTTAATAATTTTAATAATTGTTGGAATATCTTAGATTGTTTGTTATGCTGACTGTTGGTTTTGGAGCCTCCTGGGAGCCTCCGGTCTAAAAGGGAGTCTAACACCATATTAAAGTCTCCCCCTATGAGTATATATCCCTGTTTAATCAGGGCCATTCTATCCAGAACTCTTCTTAGAAAAATCTGAGGAGCCTTGTTCGGGGCGTAGATATTTATAATTGTAGATAAGATACCATTTATGCGGCAAATAAGTATAAGAAACCTAGCTTCGTTATCTATCTCTAAATTGTCTATTTCGAACCTGATCTGTTCTGACACCAGAACCGCTACTCCTCTTTTTTTTTTTTCCATCGAGGCGTTTGCGACCAAATTGTATCCCTTAATCTTATTTCTTTTGCTGGTCTCCCTGGTCCAATGTGTCTCTTGGAGGAGACATATATCAATTTTTTGGGCTTTCAGAATTTTAGTCAGCATAGCTCTTTTAAAGATAGAGTTCAATCCCTGAGCGTTAACCGTCATCCACTTAACCATTCTTGTTCCATTGGCAGACCCGAGCCTACTGTCCCCTCCCCCCCTTCCCCTGCCAGACGTCTCCCCCCACAACACAGATAATAAACAACATACAACATAAAATATCCATAACTCCCGAGGCCCACCTCACGAGTTAGGGAACGCGCCTCCCCCAAGATTTGTACGGCACGTACCAGTATAAAGACCCTTTGGTCCCTATAAGCCGAGAGAGAGTTTAGGCGGTTTTTCAAATTATATAATTAATATCGTTAATCTTCCATTCTGGGACTAGGCTAAGCTTCATATTATTAGAGAGCTACCTATTCTGGGTGACGGGGGAGGGGGGGAGGAGGAGACAGATTCCATTCACTATGGCGTGAAGCTACTTTGAAAGAGGGGGGGGGGAGAGAGAGAAGAAGAGAAAAAAAAAAAAGAACTCTGTATTCAAGTTTATACATAGATCTATAGATTTTCACAATTAGATAACCTATATTATTCAGCTTCAAAAGGATGACTGGAGCCTGTTCATAGAGTGATATAGGGCAAAGGGGAAAAAAAAAAGAAAGCAGAGAAAGAGAATATATACAAAAAAAAAAAAAATAGAGTGTAGTTCAATATGCGATTATTGGGAGTGGTACTCAATGAGCAAATGAGGGAATGTGACTCAATAATCGGGAGTGATACGTTGACTCGGTGTACGAGTGAAGGTGTGAAGCTCCAAGTGTAGGGGGAGAAATATAAAACGATGTGTAGGTATAATAGTGTAGAAGTGGAGTGACTCAGTGTAAGAGAGTATAGATGAGGCTTAATGTACAATGTGATTATGTGACTTGGTGTGTAGGAGAGAGATTGTGGCTCGGTGTGCCGGTGAAAAGTGTGTCTCAGTGTGCAAGTGAAAAAAAAAAAAAAATGTGACTCAATGTGCAGGAGGGTGCTGTGACTCAGTGTACAAATGAGAATATAAGGCTTGGTGTGCAGTGAATGAATGTGGCATAGTGTACGGGCTAGGAATGTGTTTGGGCTTAATGTGACTGTGTACGGAAGTGTAGTTAGGCTCAAAGTGCAAGAGCGAAAAGAAAAAGAAGAAAAAGAAAAAGAAAAAAAAAATCAATATACTCATATTATATCTAGGTCTAAATGAGTCTCATTGAGACAGATCATAATATAAAACTAAGTAAGATTAAGCCAAAAAATCTATTCTGCAAAAGATATTGTGAAAAAGATAAAAAGAGAAAAAAGGGGGGGGAAGAAGGGGGAAAGAAAAAAGAACAAAAAATTGTTTTCTCTCTTCTCCCCTCCTCCCCCCCCCCCCCCGCTCCCCCCGCCAAATCCACCATAGGAACTAATAGAAGTATATAACTGATAGAAACATATAATATATGAGCCTGTATTCCTTCTCATTTAAGCAAACCAAGTAATAGAATCAGTCTGACGAAAATCCTTGCAGACCAATTATCAGTGCTTGTTCGCATTTTATATTCATGTCAACAAGCGGCTAAAGAGTCGATAGCCTCAGAAGAAAGAGAATTTCCCTTCCCTACCCTTTCCCTTCTCTCCTCCCCCCCTAAATTCTCTTCTCCCTCATCAAAATCAAAAAACCACTATGGGGTTCATTAGTCACATCTTGTATAAGGGTCTATATACAAACTCATTTAAACACTATTATCATACTGTACTCTCTGATGTCCAGGTCAAAAAACAGCTTTATCATATTGCATCAAGACGGTTATCATGTAGTTTAGCATAATGGGTGCAAGAAAAAAAAAAAAAGGTTACAGCTTAACATTATACACAGATCTATAGTGATTCTCCTTTATGCAGCCTACGTATTAAGCCTTATGAGACTTTCCACCCCGTCCTTGCGCTATTAGAATAATCATATGCTAGGAAGAGGGGAGCAGTAAAAAAAGAAAGAGAAAAAAAAAAAAAAGGCAATATATATACTCATATATCAATTATCCCGGAGTAACCGGAGGAAGGGGTACTTATTTGAGCAGATCAAACCCCTCTCTAGTTTCCCACCGACTCTGTCTCTCCCCCCCTCCGCCCAACCAGTCCCTCATGTAGATAATTCGGTTAAGGAGATTCCCCCTGACGATTCAAGATTAGTTCAATTCTCTAGAGTTTCCATCAGTCTCCAGCCAGTCCTTTGCTTCTTTATATGTTCTTAACACTATTCTTTGGCCTTGGTGGCGAACCACCAGTGACGCTGGGGATCCCCATGTATATATCATATTCTTTTCCCTCATTGCTCTTGTTATCGGGGCTAGACTTCTCCTAAAGGATCTTGTGAATGGAGATAAGTCCTGAAAGATCTGTATAGCTTCGAATTTCTTAGCTCTTTCCTGGGTGTCTCGATTGGCTCCGAGGATTTCCCCTCTGATTTTATCCGAGCCTAATAATGCTATGACATCTCTTGGGACTTCTGAATCTATAGTTTTCGGTTTAAATATTCGGTGACATCGGGCTATTATATTTACAGGGTTTTCCAGGGACACACCCAGGCTTTTAAAGAATTCCATTAGATATTTTTCCACTTCATCTTTACCAATACTTTCTGGGATATTCCTGAATCTTAAGTTTAGCCGCCTGGATCTATCCTCCAAATCAGCCACTTTAAGCTCCATAATGGAGATTTTCTTATCAAGGCTTTGTATCTGACCTTCATTTCTATTGTTTAATTCACAATTAGCATCCATTTTCGCCTCCAATTTATCTACTCGGTTGCCGAGACCGTTAATATCTTGCTGGATTGCCTTGGCACTTGATTGAATCTCTGCTTTAAGATTATTTAGCAGGTCAGCTAAGGCTATTTCCAGTTGGGAAGAAGTTATCCCCACTTGCATAATTTGAGAAGGGGATTCCTGCTGGATGCCCTCGATGTCTGATAATGCAGCTGAGCTGGAATCTATACACGTTTTTGTTAGCATACCTGCTATATCAAGGGAAGCCCTACGTGAGCCAGGAGAAAAGAAAGATGAAGGAGGATTTTTAAAATCTCTTTTCTCCTGTTCAAGATCCTTAGCAGGCTTCCTCTCTTTTTTTGCAGGTTTATCCACAGCTTTCTTGCTGGCCATTACCCTCTTGTTTTAAAACAATTATATAGATATATATTTTCTTTTCCCCTTTGATGCTGATTTTCAGCAGCCGGCGGCTACTATAGCACTAAGCAGGGGGATAGAGAGGAGGAAGGATGTGAATCCCCAAGGGGTGAGTACCTTTTGTTCCCACGCTGTTTGTGTTGCAGCCGGACGTTTGAACTCTCTGGAGGTAATATGCAGACCAAATATCAGTGTCCTATCAGCCCGTTACAGCTCCGGAGTTATCGGGACAAACAGCTTAGTGTTTCACGGTGATGCCTTCTCTTCCTCCGTCCAGCTGCTTATTTGGCGAAGATTAGTGTCAGCGGAGAATTCAGCAGGGGTTAATGTCGGCGGAGGTTAGGGTCATCAGTAATTAGTATCAGCGGAGGATACTAATTCACAATTAGCATCCATTTTCGCCTCCAATTTATCTACTCGGTTGCCGAGACCGTTAATATCTTGCTGGATTGCCTTGGCACTTGATTGAATCTCTGCTTTAAGATTATTTAGCAGGTCAGCTAAGGCTATTTCCAGTTGGGAAGAAGTTATCCCCACTTGCATAATTTGAGAAGGGGATTCCTGCTGGATGCCCTCGATGTCTGATAATGCAGCTGAGCTGGAATCTATACACGTTTTTGTTAGCATACCTGCTATATCAAGGGAAGCCCTACGTGAGCCAGGAGAAAAGAAAGATGAAGGAGGATTTTTAAAATCTCTTTTCTCCTGTTCAAGATCCTTAGCAGGCTTCCTCTCTTTTTTTGCAGGTTTATCCACAGCTTTCTTGCTGGCCATTACCCTCTTGTTTTAAAACAATTATATAGATATATATTTTCTTTTCCCCTTTGATGCTGATTTTCAGCAGCCGGCGGCTACTATAGCACTAAGCAGGGGGATAGAGAGGAGGAAGGATGTGAATCCCCAAGGGGTGAGTACCTTTTGTTCCCACGCTGTTTGTGTTGCAGCCGGACGTTTGAACTCTCTGGAGGTAATATGCAGACCGAATATCAGTGTCCTATCAGCCCGTTACAGCTCCGGAGTTATCGGGACAAACAGCTTAGTGTTTCACGGTGATGCCTTCTCTTCCTCCGTCCAGCTGCTTATTTGGCGAAGATTAGTGTCAGCGGAGAATTCAGCAGGGGTTAATGTCGGCGGAGGTTAGGGTCATCAGTAATTAGTATCAGCGGAGGATAGTGTCAGCGGTGGTTAGTGGCAGCGGAGGATAATGTCAGCGGTGGTTAGTAGTAGCGGAGGATAGTGTCAGCGGTGGTTAGTGGCAGCGGAGGATAATGTCAGCGGAGGTTAGTAGTAGCGGAGGATAGTGTCAGCGGTAGTTAGTGGCAGCGGAGGATAGTGTCAGCGGTGGATAGTGGTAGCGGAGGATAATATCAGCGGTGGTTGGTGGCAGCAGAGGATAGTGTCAGCGGGGTTAGTGACAGCGGAGGGTAGCAGCAGCAGACATTATATGCTCAGCGGTGGTTAATCTTGTCGGGGGTTAGTCTCGTCAGTGGCCAGCTCAGCGGAAGCAGTCAATGGATCAGCGGTAGTCAGCGTCCCAGTCCCAGCTACTTCATTTCGCGCCTTCTCTCTCGGCTAACGGAGCTCACTAGCGTGCGTCCTTACGTCATGACTCCTCCACCAACTGAGGACTTATTTTTCTCAAACAAATTCTGTTTGTTCTATTTAATTAGTAACCATAGCTCATCTGATTTAACTGTAGTAGAAAAGGTGGTGTTCAAATTCTCATTCCAATGGTCATTATTGTTTATGAATAGTAGAGTGACTTAAATTATTAATCCAGGTGACGAGTAACAAGTTTTATGATAGGAATGTATTGTAGTAAAAGAAAAAACTAACATAAAAATAAATAGGTTCTCGGGTCTAGTTAATGTATAAGAAATGAGATTTACAAGATTAGGACCCAAAGATGATCTGCTGCAAAAAAATGAATAACCTATGACAGTATAACATGTTTTAACAATATTACAGGCAAATATATAACAATATAAACAGGCAGCAATTTTCAGTCTACAACATATAAAATCATAGCTACAACAATGTAATTTGGCAGTGTAGAATGTATTCCCAACATATTTTCCATATAATCTGAAAAATATTTCCATGCCATTTTGGATCATAGTTGAGGAACGCACACCTTTTTTTTCAGTTGCAAAGGAAGTGAGATGCACTAAGCTTTGCAGGAAAAATAGGTGTTTGCCTAATTTTAGCAACTCAATTGTTGACTTACACCATACACATAGTCCATACCTCCCAACATTTCAAATGGCCAAAGATAGGCACTTTTATTTTTTAGGGGGAGTTGATGAAGGTGTGGCATCTTCAGTAGAGTTGAACGGACACCTGGATGTTCGGGTTCGAGAAGTTCGAGCAAACTTTGGAAAAAGTCCGGGTCCGTGCTCGAACTTGACCCCGGACTTGACCCAAAACCCCATTGAAGTCAATGGGGATACGGACTTTTGGCCACTAAAATGCCTCTAAAATAGTCATGGAAAGGGCTAGAGGGCTGCAAAAGGAATTAAAATGTGGGTAAGAGTAGGACAAGTGCCCTGCAAACAAATATGGATAGGGAAATAACTTCAAAAAAATAAAATACATACAAATTAAAAATACTGTACTATTTAACACCCAAAACAATTAGAATTAGGTCCTATTTGACTCTTAGATGTAATACATGTAATGCTATTTCTATTCTATAAACCGAAATAGAGTTCATAAGAATAGGTCAATAGACTTTCAGCTCATAGAATACATGTAATGCTATTGGCTCTTCTATAAACCGAAAGTCTATAAACCGAATGACTTTCATTTTAAAGACTTTCGGTTTATAGGCGAACCTCGAACTCCATCACGGACATACAGTGAAATGTCCGGGTTCGGGTTCGTGGCACGGACACCGTAATGTCCGGTACGAACCCGAATAGTGCGGTCCAGGTTCGCTCAACACTAATCTTCAGCTATTGATGTAATTTGGGAAGCCATTTAAAATCTTAAATAACGCATTTTTTTTACACAAACTAAAATATGAACACATTTACTGCATTTTAATCACACTGTATGTGGAGTTTTATTGCTGTGGAGCTCTGTGATTCACCCATTTGCTTGCATTTTGAACACCTAGAAATTAAGAGGGAAAGAGGTATTGGGATGGTCCCTCCTAAATAGGAATAATTGGGATGCATGCATAGTGTGGCATTGAAGCAAAAATAAGGTAATTAAATAGACATTTGTTGTTGGCATAGAACCATTTTGCAGACACCCCCAAATTACATGTGATTTATACTCAACACTTTGTTGTTTACTCAAATATACACTATACGTCCATTGACTTTATTTTTGTAAATTAAAGTTTATTTCGTTTTTCGGATATAGAAAAGACAGAATAGGGAATCCAATATACATACTAACAATATTTGAGAAGGGATATAAATTCTGGTACAGGAAAGACTGGGGGTAGATTTGGTAGATGGGTAGGGAGGGAAGGAAATCAGTGCCATGTATATAGACATTGCAATGAGGATTGATCATCAGCTTGTATCATCTTTCAGGTGAATAAAACATACAATGGTACAAAGTGAGTCTTAGATAAGTTTGGAGGGGGGGGGGGCTTGGTTCGAGACTATAGCTATGTTGGAGATTCCATTTAAAAAATCATTGTTATTGTAAACCAAAATAGGAACATACATATATACAGTCAATTAAGTTGTTTGCTAAAAATATATATTGCCTACTCCTGGGGTCAAGGGTGGCCTATGAAATATCTCTGTGACAAATGTGGTACTGTGACACCCTGGGGAATGTTTGCTAAGCCAGGATAAAATAACTAACACTGGTAGTGGAAAGTACTTATAGATCCTGTGGGTCTGTACTGTGTATGAGTGGCATTAGAATAGGAAGGTGAGCCATTCATGTACACCAAACATTGCAAATTGTATGCGTGTTTAGTATATCATGGTTTCAGTAGCTGTGAACTCACTGGAACGTGTTCGGGTATGTAGAACAGTCCAGTTTCAAGATCAGGGCATGTATTTTTGTCCAATATTCCCACATTATGTCAAAGGATCACCATATGTGTAGATCAGTCCCTGTGTCAGCCTGACATCTCCGGCACAGAGGATCAATTTCAGGAATCATTTTATGGAGTCATAGTGGTGTTCTGTACCATTGTGTAACTTGTTTATAATTAATTCTTGATATTTTGTTATTTTTGAACTTTTGTGTCTGAGGAGGAGCATACAGTCCCACATAGGTTTAGAGAACATGAAAGGCTGTCTTCCCACCTGCCCATAAAGTTGGGAGTGGGTGCATGGTCAGGGGAATCAGTCTGGAGTACAGTATGGTAATGCCATGGGCCAAGTGTGAGTTAGAAGTGCAACAACCCTTGAACCAATTTTTATCTCCGGCGATATTATTGCAGCGGGGAAGATGTGTCACAAAGTGTCGAATTTGTTGGTAACTGAATTTGTCCATTAAAGTGGGCTGTGCGTGCCAGAGGACATAATATCCTGCAGATGCAGGGCAGTCAGTGGGAGCAGTGAGATAAAACCGGGCAAGTGAGTAGCCTGTGGGAAGTCAGGATTTCCCCATAGTGGGGTGAGTGGGAGGGGTAAAAATACTGTGTTTCGCCAATGAGTGTTTAATTGTTGGATCTGACTTTTTCATGGTTTTAGCTAAGTTTGAGGAGGGGACAGG
Organism: Pelodytes ibericus; assembly: GCA_036172795.1. Classification (NCBI taxonomy): domain Eukaryota; kingdom Metazoa; phylum Chordata; class Amphibia; order Anura; family Pelodytidae; genus Pelodytes; species Pelodytes ibericus. The sequence goes on from CM069863.1 coordinate 160,471,463, forward strand.
GCAGAGAATCAATGGGTGTTGTAAGGAAAACATCTTCCAAATGTACCCAGTGTTTACAGGATTAGTGGTACATGCATTCCACTATTCTTAGCAAATGTGTTGCCTGGTAATATTTCTGAAGGTTGGGTAGTGCTAGTCCACCCTCCAGTTTACTGCATGTCAGCAGTGAGTAGCTGACTCTAGGTCTTTTGTGACCCCAAATACATAAGCAGTAAAGGATTTACATAATCCTATAAAGGATTTTCCAAAGTATGATTGTGGGATGTCTACAGGTATTGTTTGGAACAAGTAGAGGATTCGGGCCAGTATGTGCATTTTTATAACAATAATGCGTCCTCTCCAGGAGATGTGTGAGTAGTCCAGGATTTTAGGTCATTGTATAAAGTATGTACTAGTGGCAGGAAATGTTAATTGAACAGGCTCTGTGTGTTTGGCGATAGCCATATCCCAAGATAGAGTATTTTATCAGTGCAAATCCGGAATAGGAAACTACTTTGGTTGGTTGAGGATGAATAAGAGATCATCAGCATATGCGGACATTTTATAGTCATGGTTACTAGTTCAGAATTCTGTAATTGACTGGTTATCTCTAATTGCTTGTAGGGTTCCAGTGTTAGGGCAAATAATAAAGGGGAGAGGGGACAGCACTGCCACGTGCCACTGTGTATCTGGAAAGAGCCCCATACTATTCCACTGACTTACACTCTCACCACTGGTGATTGATGCAATGCATCATTCCACTGTATCAAGCAAGGGCCGAATCCAAAGTGGCAAAGGGTCACTCTGAAATCCCACTTTACCCTATCAAAGATCTTCTCAGCATCAGTTGATAGGAAAAACAGGGGTTCCTTCCTTTTCTTAGCTAGGTGTATGATATTATTCAGTTTAGTCATATTGTCTTACCCATAATAAAAACTGTTTATCAGGGTGCACCAAGTTGGGCATAAGGGGTTGCAGGAGAGATGCTAGGACCTTAGCAAAGAGCTTCAGGTCTGAGTTCAGCAGCGATATTGGATGGTAATTCTGGCATAGGTCTGCATCCTTTCAGGGTTTGGGTATACCATGAATGTGAGCTAGGACGGTGTGTTCATGTAGTGGGTCACCAGTTAGTACTGCGTTAAGAGTTTTAGCGCGATGAGGGATAAGTATGTCTTTATGAGTTTTATAGTATCCCAAAGGTGGCCATCTGGGCCTGGCTTTTTCCGGGGGCAGATTGCTGGATATCAATGTGCAGTTCTATGTCAGAAATTGGTCTTTCAAGTGCTGTCATAACGTCTGTCTCGAGGGTATTTGTTACATATTTAGGCAGGTATTCCTCTATATAATCTACTTTATGTTGCGTTGTCGGTGGGTCTGTGTGAGTTTGTAGTTGATATAGGTTGGTGTAGTGAGAGGTGAATTTGTGTAATGTGTCTTTAGGGAGGTAGTGATATTTCTTCCTGTCAGTAGATTTTATTTCTGCTATGTAAGTAGCCTGTAATATCTGTGATGAGGCTTTCTTTTGGTATTATTATTTTCATCATATGATGTAATTTACTATTAAAAAATATATAAAATATCATGTATATACAAAAAACCAATATACAAAAAACCCACTTTTTCTAACTTTGACCAGAAAAGACCCCATCTATATTGTTTCTAATATTTTAAAGTTTATATTTAAAGTTTATGTTTAAAGTTTATATATATATATATATATATATATATATATATATATATATATATATGTATATATATATATATATATACAACCATCCAAAAGATAGAAAAAAGCATGCTCTTTGTAAAGAATATCTTTGAAAATCAAATCCCGTGAGTGCATGCTTTTTTCTATCTTTTGGATGGTTGTATGTATTCAGTGCTGCATAGCACCCGGGTCAACTCTCCCTGTACTCATACCTTCAAGCTAAGTGCTCCTATTTTGGATTTATATATATATATATATATATATATATATATATATATATATGTGTGTGTGTGTGTGTTTTTTATCCTTGTCTTTTATGTATGATTTAAATACTTTATTTAGTACTGCTGTAGATCTGTATTTCTTTGCTACCTATTAACCTACAGGATTTTTTCTAATGGTCTGTATGTGCTTTCTTTTGAAAATACTATTCAAAATTTAATACATTCATTTTTTTATTTTTTTTACACATAATTTGTGTTTATTCATTATTTATATACATATATGTAGTGCCACTTTTCCATTCATTTATTCAAAACAGCTGCCAGACTCATCTTTCTCGCTCATCGGTCCAATTCGGCGGCTCCTCTCTGCAACTCTATCTCCACTAGCTCCCTATCTACACATAATTAATCTTTGGCCAATCCCACCTAGCACCAAACATCCACAATACTGTCACTAAAACTACCTCCCCTCTGACTTCTTCACTCCCTTGTGTGTTTTTTCCTCTAGATTGTAAGCTTGTGAGCAGGGCTCTCTACCTCATATCCAGTTCTGTACTAGTTTGTCTAACTTAGCATGTAGTTCCCTTCTATGCTCTGTACCTAGCGCTACATAAATTGTTGGCGCTATATAAATAAATAGTAATGCAATATAAATAGTTATGAAAAAGTATGTATACATTATGTTAAACCCTTATTTTCCAGTGCAAAATGTGTACTTTGCATATCGAGCTACAAGTTGAGGTTATGTGCAGGAGACCAATGACACATTTCTAACATGTATTTCTCTTATTCTATGCATTTGTTTACATATATATATTTGCTTTCAGGTCTGGTATGGAGTCCAGATGCAAGGGCAGTAAGTGATTCAAAGCCCTGCACAGGATGAGCACTCTCCACCAGTGGTGGAGCCCCTGTCTTTGAGCACCCACAAGCAGAAGCTTTGTTAGGTTTACAACAGGTCATAGCCAGGCAGAGGTGATCTAGAACAATAGGAGCAAAATAAGGGTCTAACACACAAAATGGTCAGTAAACAACCCGGGATGAATGGATTGGAGAATATCAGGGTAGTCAGGCAATAAGCCAAGGTCAAAAGACTGGAGAGTAGCAGGATGATCAGGAAACAAGGCAAATACAGGAGCAACACAGGCAAGCCAGCTGGCAAAATGTACCAGCTCTGATTGCTGGAGGATGGGATTTATAAAGCCTCAGGGCTCATCAGAGCAACAACCAACACCTGAGAAGTAGGCAAGTGAGAGTTGGAAAAGGCAGACAATAGAACTGCTGCTATCATAGGCACATAGAACCTGCATGTGGCATATGGAACCGGAGCATGCAGCAGCAAATGCATAAGTAATGGTTCAAATCCTGGCTGGTCTTGACAGTATATATATTTTTTTATTCTCTACGGTCACAATTAACAATGTTTAGATTGACATAAAGCTTTTAAAATATAGTTTAACATGCACATATCTCAGTAAGGAAAATGTAGACATATATGTAAAACCATAAACACACCTAATAAGGAATCACACAATTATCACGTCTAACAAGTGCAAAATCAAATGAAAAATAGCCAGAGGAGTCCACAAGGTAGGTTCACTGTGAGAAAAACGTCCACACAGTGCCAAGGCAGGCCTCAGATCTTGAAGCGTTAACATTCATCTTCTGTTTTATACTGAACCTTGAACGACGGAGGCAATGTGTTGCTTCAGGTTTATATATTGCTGACTTTGCAAGACATGGTACAGTTCAGAAAATGTACCGTGAAAAGGAAAGGCTGGCGCCTAAAGCTCATGGGGACAAAATAGGAGACCTTTGGGGATGAATTTAGTTATAAGGGCAGACGTGTGAGGTTGAATAGCAATCTCTGAAGTTTTATACTAAAATCCTATTTTTACATTCGAATGTGTCCCGCATTGTAAAATGGGGATAAAACATTACTTAAGAGTCTACTCAATAAAGAGAGAATTGCGAGGAATAGACATGGGGATTTCTATCTTTTTTTTTTTTTTTTCATATATCATTCTTTATTAATTTTCTTTTATCAAAAAGGATACAGTACAAAACATACCCATAACGAACTTCCATTTAGTCAGTTTCATTTTGTTAAATAAAAGGATTTTACAACTATTCCAACATAATCCCCTTTTTAAAGTTCTTTTACTTGTAGCGTGTTATCAGATGTGGTTGAAGCTGAATTAAATAGATCCTCAGGCAGATCACTCAAACAATTCATCCGTCCATTCATACATTGGTTGTGTGTACTCTGGGTCCAGGTCCCTGGCCTCCCGGTTTCGTTATTATATGGCATTGTATGGTTCCTCCGTCAGACAGAGGGGGGGGGGGGGGGGGAGGGGGCAGATCTATCTCTAACAATGCTCCCAACCAACTCACTCGGGTCCAGACCATAATTGTTAAATAGGATTCATATATTGAAGCCACGGTAGCCAAATATTTTCATATTTCTCCACCTCATGCCTATCGTTGTTATAGAAGTGTCTTTCCGATTGTGCCTGAAATTCAATTTGCCTCTTTATATCAGTTTGTGTTGGGATATCCGGATTTCGCCAATGCCTGGCCAAACATAGTTTGGCTGCCAGAAGGATGTTGATAAATAATAGTTGTTTATTTCTATTTAACATTGGCAATTCTATGTGCAGGAGGAATGCCTGGGGGGAAAGGAGCACATCTGGTCCAAATATGGGCTCTATAATTTTCATGATATTTTCTTTATATTTATCTAAATTTTTACATGTCCACCATATGTGCAGATGTGTTCCCTTCTCCCGAAGACACCTCCAGCACTTGTTGTTCCCTGCTATTTGAAACCTACCTAGTCGAGCCGGTACCATGTCCCACCTGTGTGTTACTTTATAAAATAATCCGTGTAGATTTATGCAGTGGACAGCTTTTCTAGTGATCTTCCAGGCATTATATCCTACTTGCAATGGAATCGTTATAGCCAAATTGTCTTCCCATTGCATACTTGCTCTTGTTTTTTCTACTTTATTTTGTGTATTGAGGAATTTTAGCACTTTTGCTGTCAGTTGTTTTGGTATACTAGATGTTAATAACTTTTCCCATTCTGTCCCCTCCCGTGTGTAATTCGATATTAGATATGATTTAAGTCTGAGGTGGTTAAACAGCTCATTTTTAGGCAGATCAAAACTTACACAAAGGGTGGGAAAAGGGATCAACATCTCATTCAAATACAAATCTCCAATAGTATTGATACCGCTATCTTTCCACCGTTGTAAATTTAGATCAGGTATATGTAGAGTCAGTACTTCAATCGGTGTCTTTTTTGAAAGTTTGTACGTTAATCTATAATGTCTTTTGAGTTTATTAATAGAGGTAAGGATATCCTTAACTACACCGTCCTTAATTCCTTTTTTTTTTATTTGTTTTAAGGGTAGCCATAATAGGCATAATGGGTCTATGTCCCTACTCTGAGTCTTTTCGATTTGGTACCATCCCATTACCTTGTTGGAAGAGATGCCCCATTTAATTGCATGTGAAATTCGACTAGCTGCATAGAGTTTGATTATATCAGGGTATCCTAGGCCATCCATATCTAGACTTTGTTTAATTGTCTGAGAAGGAATTCTTGTTTTTTTTGCCGCCCAGACAAATTTGGACATTATCATTTCAAGTTCTACCAGTATATTTCTTGGAAAAGGCATTGGAATCGTCCTGAACAGGTATGTAATTTTTGGGATAATGTATGATTTCAAAACATTAATTCGACCCAGCCAGGACAGTTCTATCTTGGACCAGTTAGCTAACAGCGTTTTTAGTTCTATTATGAAGTTTGTAGAATTATAGGCCGCTGTATTCTGTATCAAAGGGATGATTTTAATCCCCAAATAATCGATACTTTCTGTTTGGTCGTCTTCATTACCAATTATTTTTAGAGATTCCAATTGTTGATCCGATAAGTATAGGGATATTGTCTGTGTCTTATTTAAATTCAATTTATAATTTGACATTGACCCAAACAGCTCTATCATCTCCATCAGGGCTGGAACCGATTTTTCTGGCTGTGCCAATGTCAGTAGGACATCATCTGCATATAGTAAAATAGTATGTTTCTTGTGACCTATCATTATCCCTTGCACTTCTTCTGATTTCCTAATATATTCGGCAAATGGCTCCATTGTAAGGGCATACAATAATGGGGATAGGGGACACCCCTGGCGGGTCCCATTATTAATTTTAAAATATTCCGAATCCAGGGAAGGACCCGTCACCTTTGCTCTGGGAGATGAATATAGGGCCAGAATCCAATCCAAGAATGTTCCTTCTATACCGAATGCCCTCAGGGCCTGTGTCATGTAGGACCAGTCCACCCTATCGAATGCCTTTTCCGCATCTAAAGCCATTATAATCGAGGGTGTCTGGTTTTCGTGGATTGTATTCAGAATGCCAAAGACCCTGCGGGTATTATCTTCTCCTGTCCGTCCAGGCATAAATCCTCCCTGGTCCGGGTGGATTAGGTCTTTGATTACTCTATTTAATCTCCGGGCCAGTATCTTAGAATATAATTTGATATCTACATTAATCAATGAGATTGGTCTATAGTTATTTACAGATGTGGGGTCCTTCCCTGGCTTCGGAATTGGCACTACATTTGCTTCCAGCATCTCAGTCGGGAAAGGTTCCCCTTTCCCAATAGAATTGAATATTCTCTGTAGAATTGGGGAGATAGTTAAATTAAGGGCTAGATAAAAGGGGGCGGAGAAACCATCCGGTCCTGGCGCTTTCCCCTTTTTCAATTCCAAGATAGCATTGGTAACCTCTTTAAGTGTAATTGGTTGGTTGATACTTTCTAATTTAGCTGCATTTAGTTTCGGCAGTTGGAGTTTTCCTAGGAAACTAGATATCGCTGTCTCTGAGCTTGTAGGTTTAGTTAAATTATATAATGATTGATAATATGCCTGAAAGGCTTGCGCAATTTGTGATGGAGACACACATTTTTTATCATTATACATTATATATTTAATTCTAGTTTGTAGTTTCTGAAATTTAAGTTTTTTGGTTAAGTTTTTATTAGCTCTATTGTTATTATAATACCAACTGCTCTTTAGGCGGGAAAGTGTTATCTCTGTCTTCTCCTTGATCTTTTTACATATAAGACTTTGTAATTTATGCAGTTCTTTTGCTAGCTCTAGAGTTGGGTTGCTCTTATTTTCCCTTTCTACTTTTGCGAGAGAGATGTATAATTCATTTAAATCTTTCCCTTTTAACTTTTTTAGCCACGCCCCTTTTTCAATTAGATGACCTCGGAGAACTGATTTCATAGCGCACCAGAGAGTCAAATCTGAGGTTTCATGATTGTCATTTGTTTCCAAAAAAAAGTTTGCTTGGTCTTTTAGTTCTTGAATATTAAGGGCCGATTTAAGGATAAATTAATTTAATTTCCATTTTGAACGGGTGTTGTATTGTGGATTATCTTTAATATGTATATACACTGGAGCGTGGTCTGACCATGAGATGTTGCCGATTTTGGAATTTATACATCTGTCTAGCCCTGCCCCCAACATAAAAAAATAGTCAATTCTAGAATATGATGTATGAGCTCCTGAGAAAAAGGTAAAGTCCCTTTCTTCGGGGTGCTGCACTCTCCAAATATTGTATAACCCTGCTTCATGTAGAGCTTTATTGAAAATTTCAGATTTTAGTTTAAGACGAAGCTCTTGTTTATCTTTTTTTGATGTTTTTCTATCCAATTCGCTATCTGCTATGCAATTTAGATCCCCTCCTAGGATTAATATTCCCATGGATATTCTCTCAATATACTCCATTGATTTACTTAGGAATCTTGAAATTCCATCTGAAGGAGCGTATAAATTCACCATGGTATACAATACATCATTGAGGCGGCACACAACTATCAGTCGTCTCCCTTCTCCATCTATTTCGTGGTGTATATATTCAAACTTCAATTTAGATGCTATTATCAACGCTACTCCCCTTTTTTTCTTGTTTGGGTAGGAAGACTGAAAGATATGGTGGAACATCTGATATTTCCAGAGTTTATTTTGTTCTCCTCTCCAATGTGTCTCTTGAATAAAGGCGACATCAATTTTTTCTTTTTTCAACAATTCGTATAGACAAGCTCTTTTGTATGGAAAGTTTAATCCCTGTGAGTTGATTGTGACCATCCTAATCACATGGTTCCTCATAGACTGCCGGTCCGTCCGTCCCCCCCCCGCCTCCCGAGCACCCCCCCAATTCATCCGGGGCCCAAGAGCCCTGAACCCCCTTGAAAACACAACCACATTCATTCCTATCCATTCATAATTCCTGTCTGTACGTAATGGAAAAAGTACATCCACCATCACGAGCAGAAAACAAAAAGAAAATCCCTATACCATCAGGGATAGGGCGTGTCTACAGATCTATTCCTGGCTAACCCTTTTTTATAGTTTGTTATAGTGGACTCCTCATCCTCTCACCTCTCCTCCCTCACCTCCTGTGGGAGGCTGGGCAAGGGAAAAGAGAGGAAAAAAAGAAAAAAAGAAAGAGGGGGAGGGGGAGGGTGAGGGGGAGAACAATCAATTTCTACTCTAAGGTCCCATGTTGTCCCTAGTTATATCCCACTGTAGTATGTTTATATAGTACTCTTACTGCTTATTACTACATCTCCTTTTTAGACTATCAGTTTAACTATGATTTTACATTTCTAAAGGACAGGCCCAGTGTCAGTGGGCCACAGTATATAACCCAGTCTTCATCTTTACAACATAAAAACTCTATCCCATTTAAAGTGCGTGTCTTTTTCTAATCCATCTTGAGATATATCCCAAAAGTGGAAAAAAGGGTACCGGAGTAAGAAGGCCACAGCGGGGTCAAACACTTACTACTTAAATCTCTTATATCAGTTGTGGCTTTAAATCGTTGCTTCGATCCAGTCTTTCCCTTTTCCTTCTCTCTTTCCTTCCCCTCCTCTCCCTCTCCCCTCTTCCCCCTTCCCTCCTCCCTCCTACTCCTATCCCCCATCCCCCTAGCTCTATTGTGCCTTAACCTTATTCCCAGATTTTACCCCCCACTGGGGTTTGTGTGTAAAACCACCACCGGTTACACCCATCCCCTCCCCCCCTAAACAAAATACAACCCTTCCACAGAACACCTGTACAGTCGTAATTCATAAATCCACAGCCTATCTTCTAGTTGTGCTAGTGAAGTCCTGCAGATCTCTGCAGATCTAGTAATGCGTTATTCATTAACGTGCTTCTCAATCAAAAACAAAAAAAAAAAAAAAACACCTTTGGGCTATTCTCTTAAGTAAAATCTAATCTATCTTAAAAAAAATTTAATTTCATACTTATACAGTTCTCACACCATTCTTTTCTTTTTAACTGTGATTCTATCCTTCAATATTGGGCTGTGTTTCTTAGCAAAAATATATTTTCTATCTTCCAAATATCTAATTCTAAAAAGTCACTAGACCTTTGTCCCAAGGCTAACTCAACCCCTATTCACATTATACCATTTAGTGTATTTTACTTGTGTACCCAGTGCAGTATCTTTCCTTTCATTTAAATCGGGGGGTCAGTGAATCTTCTAAAATCTTGAAAGGAGGAGACGGAGAGAAGAAAAAAAAAAAAAAGAAGAGAAAAAATAAATAAATAAATAAATAAATAAATAAATTCGGGGATTTCTATCTTAAGGTCAAAGTATAGTCAAGTTATGAACATTCTCCAATGCAGGTGAATTGGCAAATTTTTCCAACTCCGCTACTTTTTCCTTACGTTTGAATTTCCCTTCTCAATTCCCTGCAATTCTCTCTTTATTGAGCAGACCCTTAAGTGATTTATTCCACGTAATTAGTCTCATGAGTAACCTGTATCCTGTCTGGGCCCTACCGTAAAAATGGCTATCACTCAAAAGATATCAATTGATGTAGAGACAATTTTAACCAGAACCTATAAAGCTAAATTTCCAGTATGGGGTTAAGAATATTTTTAAATATTTTTACATAGCATTAAACTTTAGTAGGCATTTTTTTGTACTTGACTTTTTTTTCAGTGCTGTTGCTGTCCTCGAAGGTATATATGTTTGTATTAACCCCTTAAGGACAGAGCCTTTGAAACATTTTTGTCCTTTCTGGACAATGCCTATTTTAACATTTCTGTGCTGTTTGTGTTTAGCAGTAATTTTCTTCTTTGTCATTTGCTGTACCCACACATATTATATATTGTTTTTATCGGGACAAGAAGGGCTTTCTATGGATGCCATCTTTTTGATCATATCTTATCATATTATTAAAAAAAAAAAAAAAATATGGTAAAAAAAAAAAAAATACACAAATTTCTTTGTTTTTATTTGAAACAACTTCTCCTCATCGACAATAGCGAACGAAAAAACATGCTAAATAGATTCTACTATTTCTCCTGAGTACAGGGATACCACCCATGCATAGGTTTGTTGGGTTGTTTGGGGGCTAAAATGCCAAATTTGTGAGGTGCAGTTTTTTGTTTTCCAACTTGAAATTTTTACATGCAGACAGCCTGCACCTATCTCAAATGGTGGTATTTTTACACTTTCCATGCACTAATTCTACCACCAGCCTTTGTCAAACTTTGTGGTAGTAATTTTTTTGTTGTTTTTTTTTCACAAACCTTGTACTTCAGACATGAATTCACAGATTTTGGTATGTGTCATTGCCAAATAACACCCTAATAAGTGTTCAGCAACATCTCTTGAGTACAGGGATACCACCCATGCATAGGTTTGTTGGGTTGTTTGGGGGGTAAAAGGCCAAATTTGGTAGGTGCAGTTTTTGGTTTTCCAAATTAAAATTTTGACATGCAGACCGCCTGCACTCATGTCCCATTTGGGACATATTTGAAACCAGCCAGTGTATTTTACCCCATCAACCCATATATTTTTTAAAAGAAGACACCTTAGGCTATCTCAAATGGTGGTATTTTTACACTTTCCATGCACTAATTCTACCACTAGCCTTTGTCAAACTTTGTGGTAGTAATTTTTTTGTGGTTTTTTTTCACAAACCTTGTACTTCAGACATGAATTCACAGATTTTGGTATGTGTCACTGCCAAATAACACCCCAATAAGTGTTCAGCAACATCTCTTGAGTACAGGGATACCACCCATGCATAGGTTTGTTGGGTTGTTTGGGGAGTAAAAGGCCAAATTTGGTAGGTGCAGTTTTTGGTTTTCCAAATTAAAATTTTGACATGCAGACCGCCTGCACCCATGTCCCATTTGGGACATATTTGAAACCAGACAGTGTATTTTACCCCATCAACCCATATATTTTTTAAAAGTAGACACCCTACGATATTTTAAATGGTGGTATTTTAACACTTTCCATGCACTAATTCTACCACCAGCCTTTGTCAAAGTTTGTGGTAGTAATTTTTGTGTGGTTTTTTTTCACAAATATTGTATTTTAGACATAAATTCACAGAGTTTGGTATGTGTCACTGCCAAACAATAACCCAATATGTGTTCAACAACATATCCTGAGTACAGGGATACCACCCATGCATAGGTTTGTTGGGTTGTTTGGGGGCTAAAGGGCCACATTGTGAAGGTGCGCATTTTCAACTTGGAATATTGACGTGTAGTCAGCCTGAGCCCATCTTTCATTTGGGACTTTTTTTTAAGTAGGACAGTGTATTTTACCCCAAAAAGTAATATTTTGTAAAAGTAGACACCCTAGGCTATTTTAAATGGTGTTATTTTAACACTTTCCATGCACCAATTCTACCACCAGCCTTTGTCATAGTTTGTGGTAGTCATTTTATTGTGTATTTTTTCCCACATACATTGCACTTTAGACACAAATTCACATATTTTGGTATGTGTCACTGACAAACAATACCACAATATATGTTCAGCAACATCTCCCGAGCACAGGGATACCACCCATGCATAGCTTTGTCAGCTTTGTTAGGGGTTGAAAGGCTACATTTGAGAGGTGCGCTTTTTGATTTTCAAACTTGGAATTTGAACATGTAGAGCAAGGAAGGGGTTAATAGCTCTTATAAGAGCCTTTGTAGTACTGTACAAAAAAATTAACCCCTAAAAATGCACAGACAAGAAAAAAATTTCTGCTGTGCAGTGATCAGTGGCAGGGAAGGAGTTAATACACTACACTATACAAAAGGTATGGCTTTTATAAAAGCCCTTGGGACTCACAATGTATTAACATTTTATTTAATTTATTACAATTTAAAAATTATGTTATACAGATCTGTCTCTTTCCCTCACTAAAACTCAAGTGAGGAGAGGGAGGCAGATCCATATGGGTCAGAACAATATTTACGAACCAGACGAATGGTGATGCTCATCTGAGAAATCACCAAACCACCTTTGCCACTGATCGGCTGTTACTGATCGCTATACACGCGTTCAGACAGCTTCAAAAGGAATACACGTAATCCCCTAGTGGGTATAATTAACCCCTAGTGAGTCTGACAAAAAAAATGCTGATAGCAAAAAAAAATCCTTCGGCGACTAGATTGCTCCATATTCGCTGCTTAGGCAGTGACCATATGCACTGCTTAGGCAGTGACCATATGTGCTGCTTAGGAAGTGATATACGGCAAGGAAGGGGTTAATAGCTCTTAAAATAGCCTTTGATATACTGTAATAAATCAAAGTAAAAAAAAATAACCCCTAAAAAAATGCACAGACAGCTAAAAATGTGCTGCTGTGTAAGATCACTGCGTACACAGCGATCAATTGCAGGGAAGGGGTTAAATACTGGAAACGGCTTTTATAAAAGCCTTTGGGTCTCAATTCTATTAAATATATTATAATTAAAAACTTACATTATACAGCTCTGTCTCCCTCACTAAAACTCAAGTGAGAGGGAGGCAGATCTACACGGGTCAGATCAAATATTTACACATATTGATCTAACCAGACGAATGGTGATGCTCATCTGAGCAAACGCCAACCCGCCATTGTCACTTATCAGCTGTTACTGATCGCTATACATGCGCTCAGACAGCTAAAAAAATTTTTTTACGTTAAATGTAGTCCCCTAGCGGGTATAATTAACACGTGACGGGTGTAATAAAAAAGTTTTATAAAAATTAAAAATGCTTCTGCAGCAAGATTGCTGCATTTGCGTCAGATCGCTGATTAGGCAGTGATCTACTGCAAGAAAGGGGTTAATCTCTCTTAAAAGAGCCTTTTTTTATACTGTAATGAATTACAGTAAAAAAAAATAACCCCTAAAAAATGCACAGACAGCAAAAAATGTGCTGCTGTGTATGATCACTGCGTACACAGCGATCAATGGCAGGGAAGGGGTTAAATGGCTTTTATAAAAGCCCTTGGTGTTTAAAATTTTATTAAATATTTTTTTTATTATTTTATTTTATTTTTTTACTTGATCTGATCTGTCTCTCTCCCTTACTAAAAGTAGTAAGGTGAGGGAGGCAGATCAATACTTGTCAAAGGCAATATTTAGTAATATTGCCTTTGACAGTATGGTAAGTGCTCATCAGAGCACTTACCATACATGCCTGCACACAGATCACATAGATCTGTTGTGCCGGCATCGACTGGCTCCCCCTAGAGCATCGGAAGTGAAATACTTTCACTTCCGATGCTCTTGCCATTAGAAGGGAAACGCTGCCTGTACAGGCAGCGTTCCCTTCTACTGAGCCGATGGGGTCGCTCAGGAGAGCGACCACCATCGGCTCTGGGGAGCAGCACGGTGTTGTTAAGTGCCTCGCTGGCGAGGCACTTTAACAACACCGGAGATGCTTAGAAAGCGAACGACCGCTGGTCGCTTTCTTTACTCCATTTAGTGCATGACGTGCCAGGCACGTCACCTGTCGTTAAGGGGTTAATATTTGATTCACTATTTCCCTAACCTTGTATTACTATAAAAACATATAAACCATGTACAGAGTGATTAACACAATAATCTAATTTTCTACCATTACTTCAATGCTATAGACTTTAATAACATATATATATATATATATATATATATATATATATATTTTTTTTTTTTTTTTTTTTTTAAAGATAGGTGTAAATAAAATATGTAAAGTTTTATTTTCTGCTATGTGCAGAAATAATTGGAGATTTTATTAAAGAAACAGAATCTAGTCTAGTCTTAAGAGTTGCTTTTACCTTTCCTCCTTTTCTGTCTACAAAATTAATTGAAAGTAAACAAATATACCCCACAGTTCATTAACATTGATTGTAGTTGTTTATATATACTTGGGATACCTGCACATTTTTATCTCTTGTAATAAAGAATGCACATTCATTCTGCACATATACAATATATTTAATACCGAGGGATGCAAGGGATAGCATAATTCCCAGTGCTGCTGTAATTTTCATATGGCCTTATAAAACCATCGAAAAGCAAGAAAATATAATATAAAAATGTATTCAGTCATTTTAGAGGACTTAAAGGAAATGTGCAGTGCATGTTTGAAGCACCTATTTAATTTAATATGTTCTTTTTTGACATATTGGTATTGGAGAATGTATAATTGTCTCCGAAAACATAAAAAAAACTAGCAATTTTTCAGGGTATCCTTGAAGGCCGGAGAAATGTTACAGACAAAAATGTCCCTTTCTCAGAAAATAACATTAATGTGTAACCATCTGCACATGTTTTTTAAAAATGAAATAAATATCTAATTTTAGCACGCAATTAACTGAGCATGTCATTACAGTCATCTTTATGTGGTAATTTAAAGATCATTATCGGCAATAGAGCCAATGAAGGCGATGTTGAATTGTGTACAGGTGCAGGAATTTTAGTGCAAGTTATAAATGCTCAAGGAATGTTCTAGCTCAGTTCTTGAAAGTTGTCAGGAAATAGGATGTCTAAGCTTTTTTTGTTTCTAATTAGCATTTACACAACTAAATAGCCGAGACGTTTATCATTAAGACAACTTGCTAACTTGCTTATGTTACTTTTGCAATGCTGATCTGTTGACATTTGTTAAAAGACTGTTCTTAAGTTTTGTTAAAAAAACTTGTAGTGAAAATTGTCAAACATGCTGTTATCATTGAGGGAATTTTGTTGTAGAACACTGAAGGAAATTATGCTGTACCTATAGAAAGGTTATATGCATATGGGTAAAGTGCTTAATTCTGGTTATATTATCTTGGGCACCTATGTATAACACTGACTCCTGGTAAGTGTAAGGAGTCTGAGTAGGGTGCAATGGCAGAGAAGTAATGAGGGTTTGAGGATTCAGGTACTATTCCCAGATGTACACCTTTGATGGGGTGCAGCAAAAGTAGCTACATGACTGGACTGACTGATCTCATTGAACGGAGCTGCATGTCTTTGCTCCTATCGGCCTTCATTCAAGTGTTAAACACATTCCACTAATCATCTGCAAGATTCGTCCGCCGGGAAAAAAAAAATCACCGCAACCGGACATAACGTCACATCAGGTGACTGTGTTTCCCTCCTCTGTGCATGAGGGAAATACTGCACGGAGACGTCCAGTACTGCACGGGACACAGAGCAGCAGCCAGGCGGTAAGTGATGGGGAAGGGGAGAGGAATAACGAGCACTGGAATGGCACAATATTCCTGGTATCTGACTGGCACAATATTACTGGGCTCTGAATGGCAAAATATTACTGGGCTCTGACTGGCACAATATTACTGGGCTCTGAATGGCACAATATTCCTGGGCTCTGACTGGCACAATATTCCTGGTATCTGAATGGAACAATATTCCTGGGCTTTGACTGGCCCAATATTCCTGGTATCTGAATGGCACAATATTCCTGGTATCTGAATGGCATAATATTCCTGGGCTCTGACTGGCACAATATTCCTGGTATCTGACTGGCACAATATTCCTGGTATCTGAATGGTACAATATTCCTGGGCTCTGACTGGCACAATATCCCTGGTATCTGAATGGCACAATATTCCTGGGCTCTAACTGGCACAATATAATTGGTATCTGACTGGCACAATATTCCTGGTATCTGAATGGTATAATATTACTGGGCTGCGAATGGCACAATATTACTGGTATCTGAATGGCACAATATTCCTTGTATCTGACTGGCACAATATTTCTGGGCTCTGAATGGAAAAATATTCCTGGTATCTGAATGGCACAATATTACTGGGCTCTGAATGGTACAATATTACTGGGATCTGAATGGAAAAATATTACTGGTATCTGAATGGCACAATATTACTGGGCTTTGAATGGTACAATATTACTGGTATCTGACTGGCACAATATTACTAGGCTCTCAATGGCACAATATTACTGGTATCTGACTGGCACAATATTACTGGTATCTGACTTGCACAATATTATTGGGCTCTGAATGGCACAATATTACTGGGCTCTGAATGGCACAATATTACTGGCATCTGAATGGCACAATATTACTGGGCTCTGACTGGCACAATATTACTGGGCTCTGAATGGCACAATATTCCTGGGCTCTGACTGGCACAATATTACTGGGCTCTGAATGGCACAATATTCCTGGTATCTGAATGGAACAATATTCCTGGGCTTTGACTGGCCCAATATTTCTGGTATCTCAATGGCACAATATTCCTGGTATCTGAATGGCATAATATTCCTGGGCTCTGACTGGCACAATATTCCTGGTATCTGACTGGCACATAATTCCTGGTATCTGAATGGCACAATATTCCTGGGCTCTGACTGGCACAATATCCCTGGTATCTGAATGGCACAATATTCCTGGGCTCTAACTGGCACAATATAATTGGTATCTGACTGGCACAATATTCCTGGTATCTGAATGGTACAATATTACTGGGCTGTGAATGGCACAATATTACTGGTATCTGAATGGCACAATATTCCTTGTATCTGACTGGCACAATATTTCTGGGCTCTGAATGGAAAAATATTCCTGGTATCTGAATGGCACAATATTACTGGGCTCTGAACGGTACAATATTACTGGGCTCTGAATGGAAAAATATTCCTGGTATCTGAATGGCACAATATTACTGGGCTCTGAATGGTACAATATTACTGGTATCTGACTGGCACAATATTACTAGGCTCTGAATGGCACAATATTACTGGTATCTGACTGGCACAATATTACTGGTATCTGACTTGCACAATATTATTGGGCACTGAATGGCACAATATTACTGGGCTCTGAATGGCACAATATTACTGGGCTCTGAATGGCACAATATTACTGGCATCTGAATGGCACAATATTACTGGGCTCTGAATGGCACAATATTAATGGGCTCTGAATGGCACACTATTCCTGTTATCTGACTGGCACAATATTACTGGGCTCTGAATGGCACAATATTACTGGGCTCTGAATGGCACAATATTCCTGGTATCTGACTGGCACAGTATTACTGGGCTCTGAATGGCACAATATTACTGGGCTCTGAATTGCACAATATTACTGGCATCTGAATGGCAGAATATTACTGGTATCTGAATGGCACAATATTCCTGGTATCTGACTGGCACAATATTGCTGGGCTCTGAATGGCACAATATTACTGGGCTCGGAATAGCATAATATTACTGGGCTCTGAATGGCAGAATATTACTGGGCTCTGAATTGCACAATATTGCTGGGCTCTGAATGGCACAATATTATTGGGCTCTGAATGGCACACCATTACTGGTATCTGAATGGCACAATATTACTGGTATTTGAATGGCACAATATTACTGCTATTTGAATCACACAATATTACTGGCATATGAATGGCACAATGGTATTGGCATCTGGCACAATAATACTGGCATATAATTGGGCAAATTGGCTTTTACAGAGAGAGAGAGATGACTGTATGTATAGATATGTATTTTTTAGAATTGTACAATTGTCACCTCGTGGGGCTCCTGCGTGTTGCATAATTAATGGCAGTCTCATGTGTGCAAAATTATGGGGCGCTTGTGTGTGGCATATTTATTGGGCCCCATGTTTGGCATAATTAAGGGACTGTTTTGTGTGGCATAATTATGGGGGAACCTGTGTGTGTGTGGCATAATTATGGGGCACCTGTGTGTGTGGCATAATTATGGAGCACCTGTGTGTGTGACATAATTAATTGGGCAGAGGTGAGGCATAAATAGTGGGGCTCTGGTGTGGCATAATTTATGGGGCTATGGTGTGGCATAATTTATGGGTCTCTGGTGTGGCATAATTTATGGGGCTATGGTGTGGCATAATTTATGGGTCTCTGGTGTGGCATAATTTATGGGGCTCCTGTGTGTGGCATAGTTATGGGGCTCCTGTGTGTGGCATAGTTATGGGGCTCCTGTGTGTGGCATAGTTAATAGGCCATCTAACTGGCATTACTAATGGATCTGTTTGGCATTGTATTGGAGGAAATCCAGGGGGGTGACACCATGAGTTTCTGCACCGGGTGACACCAACTCTAGTGACACCCCTGCACCAGCCTAGCATGCATTAACTTGCAACTGGAATGGGAGCAGCTGTCTGTTTGTAAAAAAGAAAAGATCCACAACTTCCTGAACATCACCGATTCCCAGGGGAAGATCCTAGAGATGCCCATAGTGCAGAATTGGATTGAGCACCTCAAGAAAAATTTGTGTATCTGACTTAATTTCGTATGAAAAATAATTGCAATGAAAATATATTGAAGGGGTACAATTTTCTATTCTTGCCTCAGGTGCAGAAAGAGCTATCTATGTTTCTGTGTGCAAGCTCCAAACTTCTTTGGTTGCTCCAGAGCACTGGATCAACCATTACACATGATGTAAGGAATACATTAAAGCATAGTACATATTATAGTGCACCATATGTGACACATATTATATACTGAAAATGTTTTTATTTTGTGCCCTTTACCTATATTACAAATTAACTTAATTCAGAAATGATAGGCTCCATTCATGAAAGGAGTAACTGCTTTGAATTGAAAAGGGAATAGAGAACATAAGGAAAAAATAGCAGAGTTTGTAGTATAACTGAATTTTAGAGTTTTTCCAACATGGCGACTTTGGCCTTAAGTTTGAATTTCCCTTGCCAATTCCTTGCAATTAACTCTTTCATGACTAAAGCTCATTGTCTTCCCATCTTCCCTGCCTATAGTTTGGCATGTTGTGATTAAACTGAATCTCCAAATATTACACTGTGATTAAAAAAAAGTCTATTTACTAAAGTGAATTGTAAAAATCTGGTATTAATGGCTGTATTGGAAGAATTCTCCAACTTGCCTCTCTTTCCAAGTATTTCAGTTCCCTTGTCAGTTCATTTTTAGTTAAAAGTAAACATACTTCATAAATAAGAGATACACTGGTGTTTTCAATGGTTCAAAGCACTCACGTGTTGAAGGTAACCTTATTGGTAGTGCTGCAAGGGTATTTTTGGGATGCATATATGCGCTCCTCGCCAGTGCCAGACTGGGGATAAAAACCAGCCCTGGAAATGGTTGTACACCAGCCCCATAGCATTGTGTCATTATACCAGCCCCATAGCATTGAGTCATTATACCAGCCCCATAGCATTGCGTCATTATACCAGCCCCATAGCATTGTTTCATTATACCAGCCCCATAGCATTGAGTCATTATACCAGCCCCATAGCATTGAGTCATTATACCAGCCCCATAGCATTGCGTCATTATACCAGCCCCATAGCATTGCGTCATTATACTAGACCCACAGCATTGTGTCATTATACTAGACCCACAGCATTGTGTCATTATACCAGCCCCACAGCATTGTGTCATTATACCAGCCCCATAGCATTGTGTCATTATACCAGCCCCATAGCATTGTGTCATTATACCAGCCCCATAGCACTGTGTCATTATACCAGCCCCATAGCACTGTGTCATTATACCAGCCCCATAGCACTGTGTCATTATACCAGCCCCATAGCATTGTGTCATTATACTAGACCCACAGCATTGTGTCATTATACCAGCCCCATAGCATTGTGTCATTATACCAGCCCCATAGCATTGTGTCATTATACCAGCCACATACATTGTGTCATTATACCAGCCCCATAGCATTGAGTCATTATACCAGCCCCATAGCATTGTCATTATACCAGCCCCATAGCATTGCGTCATTATACCAGCCCCATAGCACTGTGTCATTATACCAGCCCCATAGCACTGTGTCATTATACCAGCCCCATAGCATTGTGTCATTATACTAGACCCACAGCATTGTGTCATTATACCAGCCCCATAGCATTGTGTCATTATACCAGCCACATACATTGTGTCATTATACCAGCCCCATAGCATTGAGTCATTATACCAGCCCCATAGCATTGTCATTATACCAGCCCCATAGCATTGCGTCATTATACCAGCCCCATAGCATTGCGTCATTATACCAGCCCCATAGCATTGAGTCATTATACCAGCCCCATAGCATTGAGTCATTATACCAGCCCCATAGCATTGAGTCATTATACCAGCCCCATAGCATTGAGTCATTATACCAGCCCCATAGCATTGAGTCATTATACCAGCCCCATAGCATTGCGTCATTATACCAGCTCCATAGCATAACATTAGTTTCTTGTTCATAAAAAGGAAAACCATACATTGTAAAGCACATTTGAAGAGTCTTTTATTTACAGATAAGGCTGATATATACCCCATGCACAGGGCAATACATAGGCCAAAGTATGTACAAAAGGTTATATGAATTGCCCTGTGCAGTTTGTGTCATCTGGATGGATGCATTGATTTACCCCAGCACCGAGAATGCATTTAAAGGACTTGCCAGCAACGATGACCTATCCCAGCACTCAGATTGCATTTGCAGGACTTGCGCAGCACCCATGACCTACCCTAGCATTAAGACTCCACTTACAGGACTTGTCCCAACATCCAGGACTTACCCCAGTATGCAGGTTGAACTCACCGGACTTACCCCAGCACTCAGATAGCACTTACAGGACTTTCCCTAGCACTCATGACTTATCTCAGCATGCCGATTGCACTCACATGGCTTGCCCCAGCACCCAGGATTAACCCCAGAACTCAGATTGAACTCGTAGAAATACACACACTTACACAGGCACACTTACACACAGTTACACTTACAGACACACAGTTACACTTTCACATAGTAACAAATGCCCACTGTCACACACACAGACACATATATACACACAGATGTATTTGTATTATTTTTTAAATACTGTTTGTAGGGAGGCGGATGGTTCAGACCAGACGGTGTACACATGTACAGAAATACATACACTTACACAGGCACACTTACAGAAATACATACACTTACACAGGCACACTTACAGAAATACATACAGTACACAGACACACAGTTACTCTTACACATGCAAACACGCAGTTACACATGCACAGTCACACACAGTAACACATGCACACTGTCACACAGACACACTAAGATTTCTTTAAAAAAATAATTGTTTGTTGGATCGACGGTGCCTACCTCTGGTCCCTGCAGAGGCAGAAAACCGTCATTCGGTTTCTTTCAAGCACCGGATGTCGCCTAACATCCAGCGCTCAGTCAGTCTCGGGGAAGCTGGGGGTGGAGCATGCAGACTTAAAGCGGCCAACGCAGCAAGATTCTTAAAGCAGTCGTGGCGGCCGAATTCTTCAGCATACTGCCTTTGCGGCCCCAGGGACGGCGGCCTACCGGGATTTTTCCCGGTATCCCGGTAGGCCAGTCCGGCCCTGCTCCTCGCTGCTGTGACACCAGGCTGCTTGCCAGTATGACTCACAACTCCTACCACTGCTATTCAACTCACATTGCTCGGCTCAAGTCCCACTGAACATGCTGGGGCTGTCTGTGTCGAGATACGGATACGTGAAATAATCAAGGCTAATTTTTAGACTAATGAAAACTCTGCACCATACTTTCAGTGCGGAAGATTCTAACCTGGGTTTTTTTTCTAAATCAAACACAGGTTTTGAATTTGACTTAGTCTCAAAATGAAAGTCGACCTCCAAAGTTGAATTTTAGTGAATAGGCCTATTAGTCTCAAAATGAAAGTCGACCTCCAAAGTCGAATTTTAGTGAATAGGCCTATTAGTCTCAAAATAAAAGTCGACCTCCAAAGTCGAATTTTAGTGAATAGACTCATTTGACATCATTAATGTTGTTCTGTTTCATATTGTGCTTGATCTTCATAAACAAGCAACAAAAATCTAAATTGAAAATGATTGGGGTTTTTTTGCTTACATTTGCCACAGTTACATTTTACCTCTTTCTCTGCATTTCAAGTTAACCAAAGTAAACTATTTCTGTACATGGTCATATTGCAGCTTTAAAAATGCTAATAGTGCAAGGCCACCACATTTAAAATGTAGGTCAACGTTAATTGCTTCTTACAATGGTAATAGTTAATAGGTTTTGCCACATCTTTTTTTCTATTAAATGTGAAATCAGTCTTTGTTAAGGTTAAAATTAATTTCTAATAAAAAAATATTCCTAACATTCCGTCTTGTCTCTTACAATATAGTGACCTTTAAGAGAAATATGTTGAAGAATGCTCCAAAAGTGAAATCACAGTTCGTTGAAATCAGCCATTGTTGTTGCTTTGTTTTTTTTACAATACAATAAATGTATAGTTCCACTTAGCAGTATATAATTCTTTAAGCAAAGAGAAGCTAAAGAAACAGATCTCAGGGTCTACTCAATAAAGAGAGAATTGCAAGTGAGATTAGAATTTCAAACTTTAGGCCAGTATCGTCAAGTTGGAAAAATCCCCAATGCACCTGAATGGTATATTTTTAACAACTCAGCTACTTTGGCCCTGAGTTTGAAATTCCTGTCTCAATTCATAAAAATTCTCTCTTCATTGAGTAGACTGCTAAATGTTCAAGCACGTTAGTTATTGAGTAATACATTAGAACATCAAAAGCAGGGCTCGAGTCCTGCAGGAACGCGTGGGAACGGCGTTCCTGCACTTTTTTCATGGCAGGAACGCCGTTCCCTTTGCTCCTGCAGTGGCGGATCTGGATTTGAGCCGCCGTGATTTTTTTTTTTCTTCAAAGTCGAATTCTCTCGAGACGCGAGATTTCGCCCGTTTCGCGGGCTTTTCTCTGCACGGAGGAGCTGTCCGTCCAGGGACACGGAGCAGCAGCTACCAGGTAAGTGATGGGGAGGAGGGTGGTTCCTGGGCATCTGACTGGCACACTTTTCCTGGGCATCTGACTGGCACAATATTACTGGTCTCTGACTGGCACACTATTACTGGGCATCTGACGGGCACACTATTCCTGGTATCTGACTGGCACACTATTACTGGGCATCTGACGGGCACACTATTCCTGGTATCTGACTGGCACACTATTCCTGGTATCTGACTGGCACAATATTACTGGGCTCTGAGTGGCACAATATTACTTGGCATCTGACTGGCACAATATTCCTGGTCTCTGACTGGCACAATATTCCTGGTCTCTGACTGGCACAATATTACTGGGCATCTGGCTGGCACAATATTACTGGGCATCTGGCTGGCACAATATTCCTGGTCTCTGACTGGCACAATATTCCTGGTCTCTGGCTGGCACAATATTACTGGGCTCTGAGTGGCACACTATTACTGGGCTCTGAGTGGCACAATATTACTGGGCATCTGAGTGGCACAATATTACTGGGCATCTGACTGGCACACTATTCCTGGTATCTGACTGGCACACTATTCCTGGTATCTGACTGGCACACTATTCCTGGTATCTGACTGGCACACTATTCCTGGTATCTGACTGGCACAATATTACTGGGCTCTGACTGGCACACTATTCCTGGTATCTGACTGGCACACTATTCCTGGTATCTGACTGGCACAATATTACTGGGCTCTGACTGGCACACTATTCCTGGTATCTGACTGGCACAATATTACTGGGCTCTGAGTGGCACAATATTACTGGGCTCTGACTGGCACACTATTCCTGGTATCTGAATGGCACACTATTCCTGGTATCTGACTGGCACAATATTACTGGGCTCTGAGTGGCACAATATTACTGGGCTCTGACTGGCACACTATTCCTGGTATCTGAATGGCACACTATTCCTGGTATCTGACTGGCACACTATTCCTGGTATCTGACTGGCACAATATTACTGGGCTCTGACTGGCACACTATTCCTGGTATCTGACTGGCACACTATTCCTGGTATCTGACTGGCACAATATTACTGGGCTCTGACTGGCACACTATTCCTGGTATCTGACTGGCACAATATTACTGGGCTCTGAGTGGCACAATATTACTGGGCATCTGACTGGCACCATATTACTGGTATCTGACTGGCACAATATTACTGGGCTCTGACTGGTACACTATTACTGGGCATCTGACTGGCACAATATTCCTGGTATTTGACTGGCACAATATTCCTGGTATCTGACTGGCACACTATTACTGGGCTCTGACTGGCACACTATTACTGGGCTCTGACTGGCACTCTATTACTGGGCTCTGACTGGCACACTATAACTGGGCTCTGACTGGAACACTATTACTGGCATCTGAATGGCATAATATTACTGGTATCTGACTGGCACAATATTACTGGGCTCTGAGTGGCACAATATTATTGGGCTCTGACTGGCACACTATAACTGGACTCTGACGGGCACACTATTACTGGATATCTGACTGGCACAATATTCCTGGTATCTGACTGGCACACTATTACTGGCATCTGACTGGCACAATATTCCTGGTATCTGACATTGACATTACATTGTTATTGTTTTTAAGTAGCAGCACACCTTTCTCTCATAACCAGGATACGCCCCTGTTCCTGTCACTGCCACCAGATTTGACAACAAGTCATATCCGGTGGCGTTGTTTCCCTCCTCCGTGCAGGAGGGAAGAAGACTGCACGGAGGAGCTGGACGGAGACAGCTCCTTGTTGCTCTCTGTCTCCGGTCTTCTCCTCCGTGCATCTTCCCCCCTGCATGGAGGAAGGAAGCTTCGGGCGTCACGTTTTTTTTTACTTTATTGAAGTCGCGCGACTTAAAGTAAAAAAAAAAAAAAAACGTGATGACCAGAGCTTCCTTCCTCCGTGCAGGGGGAAGATGCACGGAGAAGAAGACCGGAGGTAAGTACTGTCTGGGAAAGAGGGAAGAGGGTGGATTAAACGAGCAAATCCTGGAATATTGAGGGGCAAAATCCTGGCACATAGAGGGGCAGAATCCTGGCATATAGAGGCAAAATCCTGGCATATAGAGGGGCAAAATCCTGGCACATAGAGGGGCAAAATCCTGGCATTTAAAGGCAAAATCCTGACATAGAGGGGCAAAATCCTGGCATATAGAGGGGGGAAATCCTGGCATATAGAGGCAAAATCCTGGCATAGAGGGGCAAAATCCTGGCAAATAGAGGGGCAGGGGCAGAGTCCTGTCATATAGAGGGGCAAAATCCTGACATAGAGGGGCAAAATCCTGGAATAGAGAGGCAAAATCCTGGCATATAGAGGGGCAAAATCCTGACATATAGAGGGGCAAAATCCTGGCACATAGAGGGGCAAAATCCTGGCATATAGAGGGTCAAAATCCTGGAAAAGAGGGACAAAATCCTGGCATAGAGGGGCAAAATCCTGGCATATAGAGGGTCAAAATCCTGGAATAGAGGGACAAAATCCTGGCATAGAGGGGCAAAATCCTGGCACATAGAGGGGCAAAATCCTGGCATATAGAGGGGCAAAAGCCTGGCATATAGAGGGGCAAAATCCTGGCATATAGAGGGGCAGAATCCTGGCATAGTGGGGCAAGATCCTGGCATATAGAGGGGCAGAATCCTGGAATAGAGGGGCAAAATCCTGGCTTAGAGGGGCAAAATTCACTGAATTTTCTGTGAAATATATATTGGGGGGGGGGGGGGGGGTCGCAGTGAATTTTGTGTGAGTTCCCACACTTTTTTTCCCAGGACTTGACCCCTGATCAAAAGGGATTCCAAGAGGCCAAGCTATGTGCTGGTTCCATCATTATTACCTATGGATTCCATAGCACAAGGAAACACAGCTTTGTTATTAGTGCCAACTGGTAAACATAGAAACATAGGCAAACCTTAAGAGTTACTTTTGAAACTGCGTTTCTGTATATTATTTTTATCATTAAATGGTAAATTGATTATTGCCTTTCTTCTGGATTTTCTTTTTTAGTTATCTCTTTTCAGTACAGGTGTTGAATATTCCAAATTTACACTTTTAAGGTCAATAGCTCATGCATATCAACACCAATCAAGGTAATGTCTTTGCAGATAGAGATCTCCTGCACAGTTTACTTTAGGTACCAATCTGAAAATGTCTCAAAAGTGCACTGTATGTATTAAATATACATACCTCTGAAATCCATCATTCTGAATTCACATTGAGAAACTCTTATACAAGTTACAGTAAAGTGCAAATCTACTGTTGTGTATGGCTTCCAACAGCCAAATTAATATCACCATGGTCATCTTTGCCCTGAAAAACTGTTGTAGATTAAGAGTTAAGTTTCTATAACTTCCGTGGATGGAAATATTGTGTGAGAATAATTTATATAAAAACAGAATTCATGTGTTAGAGTTATTTTAATGGTTGACATTATTAAGTTTCTGTATACTACCGACAATAAGCAACAACATCTTGGTGTCAGAACATCTGTGAAGATCTGATGCATTAGTCCACGACACTTGAAAAAAACAAATACAAGACTCATGAAGTGATACCTTAAGGGCTCTGATGCTTGTGCAGATAAAGTTAATGATAATGCTGTTATCCTCTATGTTGAGCCGTCTCTGCTCTTAACAACAAATACAAAGCAATGAGACTTTACCCATAACTTTATTTCAGATGTATGCAGACATATATATAGACTGCAATACAATAAGACTTACACATTTCTTTCCATATGGCACTTAAGTATTTGTCAATTCCACATAGGAAAGGGTTATTGGAAAAATAGAATGTTATCAAGAAGGATGTTTCGGAATCAAGGGAATACATATTAGCTCAGACCTGCATTCAGATATTATCCTGAATGTATAAATTTTCCTCTGGGAGAAAAATATTATCTGTAAGGCAATTATAGTATTACAAGAGCCATTTCTTAAAGGAAATGGAAGGTTATCTAATAGAGTCAGGAGAATTTTTTATTACTGTAATACATGCATTAAAATGTTTAGTAAAAATAAATAGTATTAACTTAGTGCCTTTCTCCCAGTGGGCCTAAAAGTGCCTTTTAGTGTACACTCTTTGAATTAACCAAATCAGAAGCTAAATAATAGATATTACTATTAACCCATTGATGGCAATCATTTATTGATCTCAGAGGAATGAAGTGCTGAGTTAACCCTGCTGGAATTTAAACCTGTGACTTTGAGGTTTGAACAGGCTCTGTAGTCAGGGAATTTACCAACTCTGAAACATTTGGGTTGTTACACTGCATAACAAGCAGGTCAGTAGGTCATGAAATGGTATATAATGGCCTCATTTCAATGACCTTAGTTAATTTAACTTTGGAACTCAATGTCCACAGCATTTAGTAAAAATAAAACTGAATAAAAATAGAAACAAATAACTTTTGTTAAATAACAAATCATATAGTATATCAATATCTATAATAAACCAATAAACAGCCCAAACCATGAATATCCAGGATCCTAAGGATCAAAATACACAAGATCAAGAACTACCACCAGCCACAAGTCACTAGCGCAGTAATTTAGTAATGACCATAACCAACTTAACATTTACCAATTTACAAACCAACATAACTAACTATTACCTCCCCCCTTGGACCAGTTTGTGTATAAGATTACTCGGCCCTATTACCTCCACGCAATGACATCCATTACACCTACCAACCATTGAGAAAGAGCGGGTGGCCAGGCAGGAAAGTTCCTTCTTCGTCAGCAAATTCTTTCAAATGACTAAATAATACCCACCTCTTCCTGTTTAAAATTCCACCCCCCACCCTTGTGATATAGAGATCATTAACTCAAAATTACCCTGAACTCCTAGTTCTCCCTGACCCTGTCGTGTAGCCCATTCATTGATTTATTGCATGTCTTACTCCAGGGCTTTCTTTTCCTTTTGTATTCCACTTGGGATTTCCACCCAGCTGGTATTTTACCAGCAGCCAGATAAATAATTGGTTTTAGGCCAATTTTATGTCCATGTATGCATTAGTATGGCTGGTATTTTTTTTTTTAAACTTGCCAACCCTAATTCTACTGAATGTGGTAACTTTTGAAATGATTTCAACCAGTGCACTACTTGTCAATCCTTTTTTTAAAACATTTGACATGAGTTTAACTAGTACATTACATCTCAAATAAAAGTATTAAAAAATATTAAATATCCTATTAAAATTGTACATGTTCCTGTCACCATTACTTTCCAAACAGCTGCTGTATTTAATTTAAATGCACAAAATAAGGCTATAAGGAGTAACCACTTAATTTTTTTCTACACTGGATGCTTAAATTTCACTCACTAAAAGTTTACACAGTGAATATAAGTAGAACGTGATCACCCCATATTAATGCATTTCTGAACGGAATATACCTAACTTAATATGAAGACTTAGTTTTGCACCTACTACTAGTATGCCACCCATATTTAATATCAGAAACAAGAGAGAAACACACTGCGCCCAATTGTGTTGGAAACAGCTGCAGCAAATTCTACCAGTGTCTCACTCCTGGCAATAAACAAATCAAAACAACACACAAGTGAAAAAGTGCGCTGTGACCCAACACTTCAAAACACACAACTCAGGAAAAATAAATAATAATTTGTTACCCTTAAAGTAAATCAGCCTTAAAGTAAATCAGCTCAATATTCAATCCGAAGGGAAAAAAATAAAGCAAAACAGAACTGAAATAATATAGTGTAGTATATCACATAAAAGTGCTGATAACAAATAATAAGTGAGAACACACTCACATCTTCCTGAGCAGAGATCTGCTCAGTCTATACAGCATCCAGGGAGCCCACCAAGGGGTTAAAGATCCAACTGGTTCACAGAGGAATCCTAGGCAGCTTATTCAGGGTAGCAGACCCAGAAGGTACTCCCAGCGGTAGTATAAGAGAGGGTAAGGAGGAGACTATTTAGCTTCAACGATTTTAATAACAATAAAAACATATAAAGAATCTTACATTCAAAGATCCACTTGAACAGTACATATATAGAGTCCCAGTAGCAGTCTCCTCTTGTCCACAACGCGTTTCGCCCCCAAAGTAGGGCTTTTTCAAGTGTCCTCTCTCATTTTCAGCTTTCATTTTTAAAGCTTCCCACTACATGTGACATGTATGGTGACGTCATCAAAGCCGCAACGGAAGTAAGCGTTTTATCCAATCAGATGCATTTGTAGTTTTTTGCTGCTCCGATTTGTAGTCCTTTTCTTCTTTCAATGAGGAAGCTTCAATGTCTCTCACACAGGGAGATTTAAAGCAAGAATACACGTAATTGTTAGATTCTACATGGCACTTAGGATCAGTTTCACATGTTTCACAAATATTAAATATTAAAACATCCACTTTAATACATACATAAAAAAATGCAATTAATTAAAATCTATACTTAGTCCAACACATTATATATAAATAGAACTATCATGTGGATTGCACAATGCCCCCCTAATTGCACTTACTTCACATGGCTTATATCTTAATAAATACAAAGAATAATTATTTATGAAATATATATATATATATATATATATATATACACATATATATATTTTTATATTAAAAGAGCTTTAATAAACAACTTTAAAAAACATTTAAAGGAAATTAAAAAGATCAAAATTCGAATTCAGGCTATTTGGAGTAAGTGTTTTTAACTCATAGACCCACTGCATTTCCAATTTGCCTAATTCTTTAAAGCTATCACCACCTCTCCATTGTTTCTTAAATTTTGCAATAGCTGTAAAGCTCAATAATCCTGGGTCACTATTATGTAATAAAAAATGTTTGGGAACACTGTGTGTCTCCAATTTATTTTTTATATTATTACAGTGCTCCCCTATGCGTTTCGATAGTTTTCTTGTTGTGCGACCCACATATTGTAGCCCGCACGGACATTCCAGAAGGTAAATAACCGAGCAAGTCTGACAGTTCATAAAATCTTTTATTTCATAATCTTTCCCTGTCACTTTTGATTTGAATTTACGGCTCTTTTTATTTTGTTTGGGTTGAGTTAGGCGGCAAGCATTACAATTGTTACACCTATAGAAACCGTGATTTTGGGTCAGAAAAGTTGTTTTCACTTTTATCTGTTGTTTCGTGTAACTTTTTGTGATGCACCTGCGGATATTCGAGGCCCCCCTAAAAATTATTTTAGGTTTCTCTGGTAAAGTTTCTTTTAGCAATTCCTCATTTTTTTAAATTGGCCAATGCTTCTGGATAATTTTCTTTAAAAGTAAATTCTTCTTATTAAAATCCAAGATAATAGAAAGTGGGGGTTCATTAGTGACTTTCTCTTTATTTTTATACATGAGGAGGGATTCCCTAACTAGGGAATTGGCCTCCACCAGAGCCTTATCAATTTTTTCGTGCGATAATCTCTAGCCATCAGTCTTTCTTTGAGGATAGACAGTTGTTCATTACACACTGTATCCTCTGTACAGTTCCTTTTTAATCTTAAAGCCTGGCTTTTGGGAATACCATCCAGCCACGGAGAATAGTGTCCACTATCATAACCGATAAAACTGTTCACATCGACTTTCTTAAAAAATGTCTTAGATTTGATCTTATTATCTTCAACATAGATTTCTAGGTCTAGAAAGTGGACACTATGGCGGTCGTATTCCGAGTTCAGCTTTATTCCCCATTCATTGGTATTTAAATATTCAAGGAACTCTTTTAATTCAGACTCACTACCCCTCCATATGAAGAGTAGGTCATCAATATAGCGGTGGTAGGAAGTCAAATTCGCCCTCCACCTATGGTTCGACCACACAAAACTGTTCTCCCACTCAGCCATAAAGAGGTTTGCATAGCTGGGGGCGAATTTGCTTCCCATTGCTGTTCCTTGTTTTTGTAGGAAGAAGCTGTCATTAAACCAAAATAAATTATTGCGTAGTACGAGATCTATACCCTCTATTATAAAATTGATATAATCATCCTCCAGTATGTTTTTGTGTGATAGAATATTTTTAACTGCTAGGCATCCTTTCTCATGTTCAATGATGGTATAGAGTGATGTGACATCACTCGTCACTAGCCACATTTCTTCATTCCAATTCATCCAATTCACGGTTTTTAGGATATTTAGTACACTCAGCGCGTCTTTCAGATATGAGGGTATATCCCTTACAAAGGGTTGTAGAATCTGATCCAAATATTCAGACAAGTTTGAGTATAATGAACCCACTCCCGACGCAATAGGTCTGCCTGGGGGACATTTAGTGTCTTTGTGGATTTTCGGGAGAAAATAGAAGACTGGGATGATAGGGTGTAAATTATTTAGATATACATATTCATCTTTACCCAGAAAGTTTTTCCCTTCCTTTCTCCAAAAATTTGACAAGAAGTTTTCTTTGTTGTGGGGTTGGATCAGATTTCAATTTAGTGTAAATTACTGGATCATTGAGCTGTCGGTATGCTTCCTTAAGGTAATATTCAGAAGACATTATAACCAGACCACCCCCTTTATCTGCTGGTTTTATCACTATTTTTTCATCTTTAAAAAATTATGAATTGCTAAAAGAAACTTTACCAGAGAAACCTAAAATAATTTTTAGGTGGGCCCCGAATATCGGCAGGTGCATCACAAAAAGTTACACGAAACAACAAATAAAAGTGAAACCAACTTCTCTGACCCAAAATCCCGGTTTCTATAGGTGTAACAATTGTAATGCTTGCCGCCTAACTCAACCCAAACAAAATAAAAAGAGCCGTAAATTCAAATCAAAAGTGACAGGGAAAGATTATGAAATAAAAGATTTTATGAACTGTCAGACTTGCTCGGTTATTTACCTTCTGGAATGTCCGTGCGGGCTACAATATGTGGGTCGCACAACAAGAAAACTATCGAAACGCATAGGGGAACACTGTAATAATCTAAAAAATAAATTGGAGACACACAGTGTTCCCAAACATGTTTTATTACATAATAGTGACCCAGGATTATTGAGCTTTACGGCTATTGCAAAATTTAAGAAACACTGGAGAGGTGGTGATAGCTTTAAAGAATTAGGCAAATTGGAAATGCAGTGGGTCTATGAGTTAAAAACACTTACTCCAAATGGCCTGAATTCGGATTTTGATCTTTTTAATTTCCTTTAAATGTTTTTTAAAGTTGTTTATTAAAGCTCTTTTAATATAAAAAAATATACCGTATTTATCGGCGTATAACACGCGCCGGCGTATAACACGCACCTAATTTTAAGAAGGAAATTTCAGGGAAAAAAACTTAAGAACTTAAATAAAGAACTTTGAAGCCCAATATGCCATTTTAATATGCCAGGATATTGCCCCCAATATGCCATTTAATATGCAGGATATTGCCCCTAATATGCCATTTTAATATGCCAGATATTGCCCCCAATATGCCATTTAATATGCAGGATATTGCCCCCAATATGCCATTTAATATGCAGGATATTGCCCCCAATATGCCATTTAATATGAAGGATATTGCCCCCAATATGCCATTTAATATGCAGGATATTGCCCCCAATATGCCATTTAATATGCAGGATATTGCCCATAATATGCCATTTTAATATGCAGGATATTGCCCCCAATATGCCATTTAATATGCTGGATATTGCCCCTAATATGCCATTTTAATATGCCAGATATTGCCCCCAATATGCCATTTAATATGCAGGATATTGCCCCCAATATGCCATTTAATATGCAGGATATTGCCCCCAATATGCCATTTTAATATGCAAGATATTGCCCCAATATGCCATTTAATATGCAGGATATTGGCCCCAATATGCCAGGATATTGCCCCTTAGCATGCTCGTTATGCCACCCTCCTCCCCCCCTTCCCCAGACCCCAGCACTTACCTCATTCCTGCTCTGTCCCCCGGTGCTCTGAAGCTGCGTGGCTGTGAGGGAAGCATTGTGAGCTTCCCTTCAGCCGCGCGGTCAATAAAGTTTGTTTGTTAAAACAGACGGTTGGATCTCACAACGCTTCCCTCACAGCCACGCAGCTTCAGAGCACCGGGGGACAGAGCAGGAACGAGGTAAGTTTTAGATTTTTTTTTTTTCCGGCGTATAACACGCACACATCATTTTCCCCCTATTTTCAGGGAGAAAAAGTGCGTGTTATACGCCGATAAATACGGTATATGTGTATATATATATATATATATATATATATATATATATATATATTTCATAAATAATTATTCTTTGTATTTATTAAGATATAAGCCATGTGAAGTAAGTGCAATTAGGGGGGCATTGTGCAATCCACATGATAGTTCTATTTATATTTATATATAATGTGTTGGACTAAGTATAGATTTTAATTAATTGCATTTTTTTATGTATGTATTAAAGTGGATGTTTTAATATTTAATATTTTTGAAAGATGTGAAACTGATCCTAAGTGCCATGTAGAATCTAACAATTACGTGTATTCTTGCTTTAAATCTCCCTGTGTGAGAGACATTGAAGCTTCCTCATTGAAAGAAGAAAAGGACTACAAATCGGAGCAGCAAAAAACTACAAATGCATCTGATTGGATAAAACGCTTACTTCCGTTGCGGATTTGATGACGTCACCATGCATGTCACATGTAGTGGGAAGCTTTAAAAATGAAAGCTGAAAATGAGAGAGGACACTTGAAAAAGCCCTATTTTGGGGGCGAAACGCGTTGTGGACAAGAGGAGAGTGCTACTGGGACTCTATATATGTACTGTTCAAGTGGATATTTGAATGTAAGATTCTTTATATGTTTTTATTGTTTTTAAAATCGTTGAAGCTAAATAGTCTCCTCCTTACCCTCTCTTATACTACCGCTGGGAGTACCTTCTGGGTCTGCTACCCTGAATAAGCTGCCTAGGATTCCTCTGTGAACCAGTTGGATCTTTAACCCCTTGGTGGGCTCCCTGGATGCTGTACAGACTGAGCAGATCTCTGCTCAGGAAGATGTGAGTGTGTTCTCACTTATTATTTGTTATCAGCACTTTTATGTAATATACTACACTATATTATTTCTGTTCTGTTTTGTTTTATTTTTTTCCCTTCGGATTGAATATTGAGCTGATTTACTTTAAGGCTGATTTACTTTAAGGGTAACAATTTATTATTTATTTTTCCTGAGTTGTGTGTTTTGAAGTGTTGGGTCACAGTGCACTTTTTCACTTGTGTGTTGTTTTGATTTCCATATTTAATATCCTCATCTAATGAGTGATCAGGTTTGACCTGACTGTATTGTCTTCCACCTGCTCTTCTTAGCCTCGGTCATTTTTATTTGTTGAGTGTATTTCTTTTCTTTTCTATATGCCTTCTCTGACTTCATGTCATTGTTTATTTTATCCTCTGTATGTTCAAATATACCAATAAAGCTTTTGAAATGAAAAAAAAAAAAAAGTTACAATGGATATATACAGCAATGAATACATACAACTATATTTCACTTAAGGTATACAGTTTAACAATATATTATTGTGCAAATTAAAAGGATTATGCCTAACATAATGTACTCATAGTTATGCCTTTTCCAGTAACCAAGTTAAAGTACATTACAGGATCAACTAAATTGTAAATTATTAAAGATGCCAATCTTGGGGACAGGGATCTCTTTACATGTATTGGTGTAGTTTTATTGGGTTAATTGAGTTTGTAATTCATGTTTAAATTCCGTCCCAAGCTCGGTGTAAATTGCTGGTGCTATTTAACTACACATTAATTTAATGACTTGATGATAGAGTATGACCTTCATTGTATAATATGTAATTATATGACAATAAAATTAATTATAATTATTAAAAGTGATGGACAAAAAAAATATATTACACCTCAACAGACATAGCTTCAACTCATCTAGAGAGTATTAATGTCAACGTTTTATATATAACTTGTTATATTTGCATGTCCTGGTCAGTGAGAATGTTTCTTTTTACTATGAATCAGGAACCTAAAAAAATTCGACCACAAAGTAGCATTAATTTTAAAGTTTTCAGCTAGTCTTTTATAAAATTAATGAGGTTATCATTTTAAAGAGCTCATAATATTTGAATGCATTGTTCTAGTAAAATCACTAGCAAAGGCTAGGCATAGTTTTTAAAAACTACAAAAGGCGGAGGCAGACATGGACGAATGTCAGGAACTATGAATATCGGTAGCTATTGACTTATAGGTAAGTTGTAGGAACATTTCGGGGGCTATTCAATAAAATTAAAGATCAGTGAGAGGAGGTTGAATTTTACATAGAAGAAAAAATGTGATCTCCTTGTGATATTTACTAAAAAAAATTGACCTCTCTCTCCAACCACTTTACCAAAGTTCATTTTGGACTCTCACCTGGTAACTCTATTTAGTGAAAAGCAAAAAAAAATTAACTGAGTTTGACATTGGAATTGAATAGACTTTTGAAGTTCAAAATATCTACTGTAACTCACCAGGAGATGTTGTAACAAAATCCCTCCCCTGTATAAACCATTCCCTATAACAATGTGACTTTGAGCTGAGCAAATGCCCCTGTAATACACATGACGGTCAGGACAAATAGCCCTGCCCATCCCTATAATAAATGGGATTGGGACCCAATAATAATAATATATTTAAGGCCCAGGAGTGACAATTAAATGAATCCCTACCTACCTCTTATTTTTACCTTGTCCGGTAGGGGGAGACAAAAAATTAACATTACCTGAAAAAATACACCACCCTTTGAGTTTCAAGAGGATAGCAAGTGAAAATCACAGCCCACCCTTGACACCTGTAAAATAAATATACCTTTTAAAAAGTCCCTCAACGTCCACGTTGC
Source organism: Pelodytes ibericus (assembly GCA_036172795.1). Classification (NCBI taxonomy): domain Eukaryota; kingdom Metazoa; phylum Chordata; class Amphibia; order Anura; family Pelodytidae; genus Pelodytes; species Pelodytes ibericus. The sequence continues at coordinate 160,507,272 of CM069863.1, forward strand.
CCATGATCTTCAGCTTTGGCCCCCGGAAAGGAGCCATCCAAAAACAAAATAGAATCCACCCATCACTAAAAAATAAATAAATCCGTAAATAAAACCATAGAGCTGGGATAGTGAGGCTTCTGGTTGGCTCACAGTCAATCAGAAACATCCCTTTGGATTTTGTAATCCTATCCCCACTGGGGATTAAGTAAAGTAGACTAATACATATAAAAATAGGCTCACTTATATTACTTCAAAACATGTTAACAAAGCATACACACTTCTAGTAACTTTGTTCCCTCCCCATTGACAATTATATGCAGAGCCTTCCAGTACAAATAATGCATTTCACCTGTCAAGCTGCTTAATGGTAAGTTGCTCACCTGTGAAATTTGTGATCTCATAGAAATGAATGTGTTGGCAGATATAAATAATTCCCTGAATGTAGTCTGGCCAGTTTCTGCCTAAAAAAAACCCTGAATACTTGTATTTGTCCCTGGCCTTATTTTATACCTAGGATAGCCTTATGCCTATACCATGTATGCTTTAACACCTTCACTGTATTAACCTCTACTACTTCTGCTGAAAGACTATCCCATGCTTCCACTACCCTCTTAGTAAAATTATACTTCTTAATATTATTTTCAAACATTTCCCTTCTAATTTAAAACTGTGGCCTTTGGTTGTGGTAATTGGTCTTTTTTAAATATACTATCCTCCTTTACTGTGTAGATTTCCTTTATGCATTTAAATGTGTAATATACCCTAGCCAGTTTAATAGCCCTTCTGTGAACTCTCTCCAAAGTATCTATATTATTATGGAGATACAGTCTCCAGTACTGCGTACAATACTCCAAGTGAGGTCTCATCAGTGCTCTGTACAATGTCAGGAGCACTTCCATCTTTTAGTACTTTTCCATATACAACCAAGCATTATGATAGTATTTTTGCTGCTCTACTACACTTAAGTACTCTAAAACAATCCCTTTCCTCAGAAGTTTAGGTTAGCACTGTAGCAAATATTCTATATTTTTAAATTCAAGGTGCATTATCTTGCACTTACCAACATTGTCCTTTTGTTTTGATGTAAATAAAACACATTTCTTTATTTTTCCACCAGGTTCATTGTAAAGTACTATTAAAATGCATCTGAATTTTAGAAAAATACAGAATGAACAGATTTTCTTGGTGGAAATCGTAATAGTGACTTTCTGTCTGCTCCTGTCTTCCAATGCCTACGTGAAATTAAAATATGTAGGAAAAATTTGCTTCTAGCGTCAGAACTGAATGTGACATTGGAACAATGTGTTCTGTTACTGACACATAGTTTATTGTCATTCATTTTAAAAATGTTCCTGTGTTCAGTCTAAATATTGTTATCTGAAAATATATAAAAGATACATATACCCAATATAACAGCATGAGAAAAGTTGAAGAATGTTACTGCCATGTAGACTATAATGAATTATTATTATAAACTCATATGCCATTTTCCTGCTAAACATTAAAAAAAAAATAGTTATATATTAGATTATTTATTGTGGTTCAGTTCTCGTGTACCATTCCAAATATTATTAATGAGGTAGAGCAACGATTTTTTCCGGATTTGTAGCTAAATCTAATTTTACTTATTTTGAATACCAAGATATTTTTGGAAGGCGACATCAAATAGATCAGTGAAGCAGGGCTATTTTCTGAATTTGCACTCCAACCAAAAAAATGAAAAGGTTTTTGCATTGTCGAGGGTAATGTAATAATTTCATCACAATGGTGTGGAGTTATGAATCTGTTTGATCAGGTCAATCTCCTCTCTGTGTTGGAAGGCAGGTGAAAATGTTGTACACAACCACCTAGTCCTGGCTAGAGGTTATACACAGGAGCCAGTAAGAGAGCAGGGGTGTATCTTATGACATCATCATGCAGGCTCTGGCCACAGTTGTAAAGTGATACTTTCTGGAAGATTTTTAGAGAATGTTGCATCATGGGTAACATTTTCAAAATGGATGCTGGAGAGAAACACTGTATTTTATTTTTACTTTTGTATGCAATTAATTAAAACATAGAAAAAAAATCAGTGGTATATGTCTTATATATGTATTTGTTTTAAATGTAAAGTTAATCTAGTTACATCTTATGTAAGTAGTAGTGTCCCTTTAAGGATTGCTTCATATCTTAGTTAGCAGGGGGTAGGGGAACCAATGTTCCATTGCCCAAAGACTGTGTATTGCTTGTAATGTGAGGATGTTTTATAGTGGAGGACAGTATGATTAATGTGTTGTATTGTGACACAGTCTAAAAAAAAGTAAAATAACTGTTTAGAGCTATTTTGTTGTTTAGAGTGAGGGTTTTCATTTCTTTCCCTCATGTCAGTGCTGCATGATTGAACATCCCAGATCTGGATAATAATGAATTCATGTCATGTTAACCTTGCTTGACTGTCCCATGTTCACAGGGTGCCTAACTTTTCTGTAACTAAGGCTAAAGTAAGATACCTCATTACATGGATAAAAGACAGCAACATCAGTGGCTCATCAGCTCAAGGAAAACAATGGGTAAAAAAATATCTAAATTATTAAGTTAGAACTATTCTAATACATTTCTCACCTTGACATTGACATTATTATTTGATGTATACAAGGTTTATTTTTCATTGACATACATTTAAATAAATTGCTTTATTTACATTGCTTTATTTATTGACTGTCGCTTACTCAATCATAATAATTGTTTATTTACTGTAAATTTTGCAACAATGAAAGGAGCTGTATTGAGTTTATAAGCCACTTTGTAATACATTGTCATCCAAAATTATAGATATGTATCCATATCTCCTCATGTATGACCTGTGCCCTTCCTCCCTATAGAATAGCAAACATGGACAGTGTCTAAACAATAAAAATAGAACAATTTCTCTGTGCTGTATTGCATAAACTGCACAGTCACCAGTTTGGAGTATAAATATATAAACAATTAATTTTCTTTTTTTACACAAAAAAGTCACAAAAACATCAAAAGAACATCTACATATATATATATAATATGACTCCAACAAAAGGAATGGTTGTATTGCATACACGCAATAATAAATGTAAAGATTTAACTTGAAAAATTAGGATACAGTAGTATCAAAACCCAATTCAGTTGTTCAAAAAACTTACATCAAAATGTGAAATATAAAAGGATACAATACCTCTGAATAGACATACAAATTAGGATGGACCCTGGTCTTTCTCAAGCTGGAGGCAATGCCAACTTGAACACGGGTTTTCTGAAATGTCTCATTTTTTGAGTTCCGCAACTCTTGGGGTCCATCATGATTTTTATAATAGTTTGTCTATTCGGGGGTAGTGTATCCTTTTTTTTTTTATTTACACGTTGTTGTCTTTTTTTTTTTTTGAGCAAAATCTTAACTTTTATAATTATTGTCTGTATGCAATGCAAAACATTCCTTTTGTTGGATTCAAATAATAGAGACATGAAGATGGTCTACTGATATTTTTATTACATTTTATGTGTAAAATAAAATTATATATTTTTACTCCAAAGTAGAGTATGTGCAAATTATGCAATAAAGTATAAAGAAGTTGTTTTATTTTAACTGTTTAAGTGCTGCCCATGTATCTTTCTCATAGTTTCCATATTTCTGCCACCTTAATACACGTAATACACAGTGTGGGAAGTAATATCGGTACTGGTCCGGAGCACTTATTTAGGATATGATGTGGGTTTCATTATGTTTTTCTTTGAATTTTTACATTGTTCTACCATCATCGGGTTGGTACATTTTTTCTTTAATGCGTAATAACTTCTTTAGCACTGTGCTTTATTTTAAATTTGTTTTTTGTCTTCTTACTCAGAGAATGACACTTGGATTTTTGAAGTATGTAATAATCAATCCCAACGATAAAAACAAATAACATAGGATCGGCATGAGCATGTGATGCAAAACACAGTAAAAAGTAAACAATTCCGTTCAATGCTTACATTTAAGTATAAACATACTACAAGTGTAAAAGGCTATTTACTATTATGTATTCACAATATATACTGCTGCCTCTCTTCCATCCATAACATTTGTACTGTAGACAAAGTTTCTGCTGCTCTGCTATCTGGTATTAAATTATCCATTTCTATGCTTCTCAAACTAGCCCATAGGGAATGTCTAATGGGCTGAGACATATGGATAATTTTGCTTGGATCCACGGGAGTAAGTCAGAGTAACTAAGCCATCCATTACTTAGTCAATGTTTAAAAAGTGACATCCAATGAATGTGCCTGGTAAGGATTTATGGAGGAATATTTTGAGACCACATGATTTATGAATATACAGATATAGTCAGCCTTATTTAACAGTGTTCACATTTAAGTCCCTGTGGATGGGACAGGCCACATTCACCAAGATGTATGTACACTTAAAATGTGTTTCCTTTAACATTTAAATTCTAGTGTATGGTCTACTAAAGCTGTGTTTGTCCATTTGAATGAAAACGATCTGCCATATATATTGCATTACACCTTTTCTGTGTTAGGTTACACAAAGAGGAATATATGCAGTATTCTACCAGTTTGGATAAAGAGTTGGACCTTTGAAAGTTTGAAAGAAAAACAAAATCTGAATAGCCCTTTGCCACATAGTTATATTTCTATTAAAAATAGGGGATTTGGAACTTCCAGCCAAAGGTATGCTATACTATAAGTACAGGTGAAAAAAAATGGACTGCTAATACGCTCTCTCCTTTGGGGCATATATATTGGACAACAAAGTATATTAAAAAAAAAAAGCAGACATGCACACTGAAAATGTAAGAGTAAATTAATGTTTATTGAGAATGTAATAATGCACTGATGATCAAAAATAGATATAAGAAGGAGAAAAAAATCATATGGAAAATAGTAAAGCACTGAAAAAATGGCAAAAGATAGAAAAAAAAGAGAAAAGCAGGAAAAAATAGTCTAACAAATGAGTCCTAGAAGAGAACAAGACAAAAGCACAACAATAGCTAGAAAAAAAATTAATGAAAAAAATTATGAGAAGGGGGTGGTAATAGAGGGCTCAGAAAATAACAGAATAAGGCAAAAAATGGAAAATAATGGCAACCACTGTAAAATAAAAAAATAATAATAAAGAAAACATGGGAAAAAAATAGAAAAAAAGGGGAGGTGTGGAAAAAAGTGATCCACAAATAATGCCTCTTGCACAAATAAATAGTTAATGGACCTGCATCACAAAAAATATAGGAACAAAGTCATATGTGGAGAAAAAAACATATATATAAATATATAATAAGTAACCCAAACTTGGGAATAGCAGAAAATGGTATAAAACAAAAGAAATCAACCACAAATGAAAAAAACGACAGGTTAGAGCAGATAAAGGGACTAGGCAACTGCCCCACCAAAATGAATGGAGAGATTCTTCCATAGGATCGCTGACGCAGGGTGTATGGAAGAAATTTTCCATATGCTTTTTTTCTCCTTCTTATATCTATTTTTGATCGTCAGTACATTAGTATATCCTCAATAAACATTTATTTACTTTTACATTTTCAGTGTGCATGTCTGCTTTTTTTTATATACTTAGTTACATTTATATCCTGTTTTGGACCTCTTTTATGTTAGATGATTCACAGTCTGTAATAATCTAGAGGATTTTCACATGGTTTACAATTACTTGATTTTTGTTTTGATTATTAGTCTAAAAGTAAAAACTGCAGAAACAGTGACCAAGATGCCTAGCATGTCACTAAATATATGTTGTGTACTATTGTTTTAATTGTTTTATGGTCTAGCAGACCTGTACTTCAGTTACATTGCCCTTAAACTCAAGGATTAAAGTAAATTATAAACTATAATCCCTGAAGCAGACATCATCATTATTACACATTCAGAGAACACTGGAAATAGTAATCTAAGCAAAACATTTGATTAGAAAAAGCCAGTGTTTAACCAGAGTACTTTAGAACCTGTAATTTAAGTGATGTCTGTGGATCATTTTTCAATCACTGCTCTTGTCTGGAAGTGCAATGGTTCAAATGGAATTATTGGCCCTTGCATGTATTATTTGTCAGAAATTAATATTTCTCTAAACAACAGTTCACACCTGACCACAAAGGAGACTTTCAGAAACTCTAGACACCTTATGTGTTGAAGCATTTGAACTGAATTACTTCCACAAAATGAGGTGTTTATCCTATCAGCTAGGAAGGAGAAATGTCTGCTTTACCATGCACTCTCTTTTAAAAGGTGGACTTCTTCCTTGTTGGATCCTTTAAATTGACTTAACCACTTGTCGCATGAGGATGTTCTATAGCACATGGCCTAAATGACCCTGAGAATGGCAAAGAACATCCTCTGAACAGCAGATCATTGGGGCTGCCACCATAAGCTGTGCTGCGGATACCACTGCATTGGACTGCAGTATGATCCCCTCTGTCACAGGGGATGGGACACTTCATCGCAGCTGCTTCCGCGCAGCCGCTTCACCGCCGTCTCTGCACCACAAGGCAGCTCGTCGCTGGAGATTTCATCGCGGGACATTTCATCGCTAAAGGTAAGTTTATTTCAGTATTTTAGCTATTAAAATTAGGGTTTAGGGGGTTAGAATTAGTTTTTAGGTTTCGGGGTTAATTTTAGTATTAGGGTTTAGGGGGTTAATTTTAGTATTAGGGTTTGAGGGTTAGTATTAGGGTTTAGGGGGTTAGTATTAGGGTTTAGGGGGTTAGTATTAGGGTTCGGGGGTTAGTATTAGGGTTTAGGGGCATAGTATTATGGTTCGTGGGTTAGTATTAGGGTTTAGGGGGTTCATTTTAGTATTAGGGTTTAGGGGGTTAGTATTAGGGTTCAGGGGTTAGTATTAGGGTTTAGGGGGTTAGTATTAGGGGTCAGGGGTTAGTATTAGGGTTCGGGGGGTGATTTTAGTATTGGGTTTTATGGGTTAATTTTAGTATTGGAGTTTGGGGGGCACTTGGGGGGAATCATTTATTAGGGGGGTTATTTTCTTTTTACTTTTACATTTGTAAGAGCTGACAGTTCATCGCTGAACTGTCAGCTCTTACATAGCCACGTCTGCGATCAAACGGCCACGTTATTCTTCATTGCTGACAGTTCAGCGTTCTAACTGCCGCGCTGAACTGTCAGCAATGAAGATGCGGCGAAGAAGTGTCCTAGACCCCTGTCACACTAGGCCACTTTGAGTGGCCTCAGTCTGACATGATAAATGTTACCAAAGCGCCCGTTACATTAATAAAACCGCGTTTGGGCGTGCCCCGCAATGTTTTGTCAGGGACCCACAGGGTCTAATTGTGTCTTTGCCAATCACTCTGTTATCGTGCCAGAAACACAAAATCACCTTTTGGTGCATTTGGTCATTAAGGGGTTACACCATACCACTAGTTGGTGCTACACTCACATTTATTAATAACTTACCTAGCATTGAAACTCTCACATGAACTCTGGTCAGCACCTTTAGATACCCAATGGATTGGGATTTCCACTATATTTATAGACTACTGCCCTTCTTGCAACTAATAATAAGGTATGGCTGGGAAATTATACCAATAGCCAGGTTAGTAGCACACAGGCTATTAGAGTGATCCGTTTTAAGATGGGTAAGATTAAATTGATGTTTTAGATCTTACGTGTTAGGGCTGATATATTTATAATGTTGTCTGCTATTTGGATATTTTCTTTCAGTATGTACTTATAAGACTTTATGTTCAACTATTCCATTAACTGCACCTCTACTCTTGTTCCTCCCTTGAATTACTGTTAGAAAAGGAAACAATTTCTAGTCTTCAAATCACTCTGAATGCTAAAAACTAACTTTGTAAATCCTTGAAACGGGTTGTTACTCCCACAGCAATAATTTTCTTTTAACCAGCAAATCAAGAGGATATTCTGCCTAGAGAAATATGTGCCCAGAGAGCCATTTTAAATCCTGATACCACGGATGCAGCTTGCAGAATATTCTAAACAACACAATCAAATATCCAATTGTATACTACGACTAACCGGAGTGATTCATTCATCTTGGAGACGTTGTGCTAGTAAATTACCCCCAATACTGAAGTCAAACATTTTTGCAATGAATAAAAGTAATGGTATGATATCTTTAGATTGTTTTAAAAAAGTCCACTGCTAGTAATGCATTCTTCATTTTGGTAATGCAAGCCTTTGTATGACTATGATGAATGAGATTCCCATAAGGGAATTTTTGTAGCTGAGATGCATTGTTCCACTTTGCTATATCCAAGGAGTTTATGTGTAGACACTTTGTACATTACTAAGAAACTCATTTATGTTTTATGAAAGTATCATAGTGTAATGCAATATAATGTAATGCAAAGTACTTCCATTCCTGTTTATCTCCAAGGGACATAACAGAAACATATAAATGGCATCTTCATAGATGTATGGTACAGAATAACACTGTGTCTCTATCAAGCTAGTATTTTATTGGGGCATATGCAGTTCATGCTTAGATAATTCCACAATACTAAACAGTAAAGGAAAACATTATGAAACAATTGTAAATATATTGGAAAAGATGGGGGCAAAAGTTTATTGTATGCATTGACTGGATGTATTTGCTAACCATTTTATTAGCCTTTGATTGTAATGATAAATTAATCCAGTATGTAAAGAGTGTGTGTGTGTGTGTGTGTGTGTATATATATATATATATATATATATTCATATGCAACAATCAGGATTACAGATCATTGATCCCATAAAAATTGGAACGGTATTGGCAGTCCTGTCTTCTTTCTTATTTATGAAAAAAAAAACACAGAAAGAAATAAGGGAAATTCTTCTGTTCCTCTGCTATTTTGAGTTTATTTTGCAGTGCCCTTGTCAATTCCAGACAAAACCCCTTAATTCTGATTGTTTGTGAATAGCCAACTTTATTCACTAAAATATGAATGCATCTGCATCCCATGCATAATTAACACCTTATTGATAACCACTTAAAGGTATATACTACTTATTAGTGTGGTGCCTCAGATCTAATATAGCATAACCCTAACCAGGTATAAAAGGTATACCTGTAAAGCGATCCGATAAAAAGGCACTCTAATAAAACAGGTTTATAAAGAATATAGATTACATTTATTAAGTAATCATCAAGTGAACATGTGTTAATCACATACAAAATACAATATATACGGAGAGAATTTATCGCTCAAGGTAAATGAGCTCATAGATTGGCTGGTAAGGATGGGAATAGAAAAAAGAAATATGCCATACACTAATAGAAACCCCATTCTCATCAGTCAGGAAACCATTAAGAAAAATGTATATACGTTTAGAGCATAATAAATAAATAAATAATTTAGGCAGACTTCCTTAAAAATAGTAACATGGAGCAACATCCAACTTATTCATTCTGTTGTGGATCAAAAGTGCTACAATCCAATTTATACTGCTTATTCTGTGTAACATTCTGTGCTTGGTTACTGCTATAGTCTTTCGTACTAAGAGACATGGCAAAACATTAAGCCATATTGAAAAAAAACTCTTCAGGTTCCATACTCTATATTTACACAATTCTGGTGAGTAAGTTGAAGCTGTGGACAAAAGGCTTAATATTGGTGCATCCGCTCCATTATAGGTGCCTATCTATCCTTACTAGTATTATAAGTATTATTCCTATATTTGGTTCTCTGGAGCTTGCAGGTTCCTTGATGTAACCATTTTTGTGTTGCCAGTTTTGGGATTTCTTCTTGTGTTTTTTGTTAGAAGTATCTCCTGGGGATATTGGGAAAAGGTTATTAACCTTTATAGAGTTCCACAGTGCTAGATGCAATGGAAGCTCACCAGAGAACCATGTAGCAATATATACATAGCCTAACTAAATAAGATAAAAGGCTATATATGGGGTGTCAAACTGTTGGAGGGCTTCATCTTCCAAACTCCCATGCTAGTTTCTTTGCTAACAGAGCTTTATCAGAGACGTAGTCCATCAGCATGTGGAGGACCCCAGTGTGATACTCCAACACAATTAGGGATACCAGGTGATGCACTAGTAGTTAAGATTATCTAAATTTAACTGTACACACTGATCTTATGTAGCTGCCCTCAGTATTAATCTGACATGCTCCTCATCTTACTATTATTCTTTATATTTTGTTATTGTTTGGTCAAAAAAAATGAGTCCACAACATAATAAATAACTATTTGTACTAAACATTGTTTTGCCCAATTATTTTTCATATTACACATCTCAGTTGACTTTATGGTGCATATGTATTTTATTGCTCAAGGATTGTCAGGTTTGCGAACAGCAGATCTCTGTCCAGCACCTCAGAAGATGACATGTATTAGGTTGTATTGCCCAGTTTCTATTAATAATTCTAGTTAATTTTACAATTCAGCCATAGGGCTTTGGGACACAGCCAAAAGCAAAATAATTTTTTGAGATCAGACCTTTCAACAAACACATTAAAAATGTATATGTAAGCAAAGGTAGCCTCAGGAAACTAAATGTTTACTTCATTCAAATTTTAAAGGTAGAGCATGTACTATATAAGCAATCATTAATGTTTACAGCCAGGAAAACCCTTGAGCAATTAGTATGTAATTACTTCTAAATACATGTAAATATATGTCATTTTATTGTTTTGGGCATCTACATGTTTTTGGTATTGCATGTCTTTTTTGTCAAAATGTATATTACATTGCACATTACCGACATCTCATATACTTAAATATTCATCTTTTTTCTAATCCACTCTGTGTAATTTCTCTGTTTATTCTTTGCCCTGTTTCAAGTGTAATTGCTTTACCTGGTCAATAATGTGAAACATTAGCTGATTGACATTATGCCGCTATCATTTAAACTACCTTTCTGTTGTTCAATTACGAGACAATTTAATGCTAACAGCTATTTATTTTAGCGTCCAGTCGCATTAATTCATTTTATCTCTTACACAAGCCACATCTTTTATCTCTCTTGGTATTATTCTTACTTTAGAGATCCAAGAATATTCTCTAAGTGTTATGAAAGCTACAGATACTGTAGTTGCATAATAGTTTGCACTTGGCAATAACAACAAGCCCAGGATTCCCACCATTAAAACATTCTAACATTTTAGCTGTTACATTCATTATCGATTGGGAAGATTAAAACTTTATCTTACTTAAAATACATACAAATGTGGGTACTACAGCAACCAGACAATGATGTATGGTTCAGTAATGCCCAATGGGCTTTTTAAAAATGTATTTAATTACAAAAGTAATACTTAAATCTTTTTCCAGTGTGATTTGATCATTTTTAATATTTGACTTAAGCCCTCCATTGATTACTCTGCATGTTTATTGCAGGTGTGGCAGCACTAATTATATAAAGACACTGAGCATATAAAGTGTTTTGTTTTTTCATTTAGCCACTGCCTGTTCTCCTGGAATAGAATACATTGTGTGGACTTTAAATGATCCTGCTCTTGTACACAGTAGGATCGCTTAACAGTGCTACACATTGTCTGAAATGACATCACTAGAGAGACAGGAAATGCCATTCATTTGAATGAAATAATTATAATTGGTTCCTGCACCAAAAAAAAGGAAATTGACTATAACTCAGCTAGTGTGGGCAGTCCTGGTTTCTTGGAAACTGCTGTAACTTCATAATTTTAACTAGCTGTAAGTATTTTATATTTTAAGTAATAAAAAAGGCTGTCTACTTTTAAAATATATAGGATGGGGGTAAAGTACACTGGCTGGCTTCAAAAAGTCACAGATGTGACATGGGCGCAGGTTGACTGCATGTTAAAATTCCAAGTTAGAAAACTAAAAAGTTTTTTTTAACCCCTAATCAAGCTGACAAACCCATGCATGGGTGATATCCCTGTACTCAGAAGATGTTGCTGAACACATATTGGGGTTTTGTTTGGCAGTGACACATACCGAAATCTGTGAATCCATGTCTGAAGTACAATGTATGTGGAAAAAAAAATGAAAAAAATTACTACTACAATCTTTTACAAAGGATGGTGGTAAAATTAGTGCATGGAAAGTCAAGTGTTGAAATTACAAGTTGTAAAACCAAAAAGTGCACCTCCCAAATGTGACCTTTTAGCCCCCAAATAACCCAGCAAAACAATGCATGGGTGGTATCACTATTCTCAGGACAAATAGTAGAATCTATTTAGATTGTTTTTTTTAGTAGCTTTTGTAGATGAATAAAATATTTTTCAAATAAAAGTCAGAAAATATGTTTGTGTTGTTATTTTTTCACCATATTTTTTTTATAGTATATTATAGAATATGATCAAAATGATGGTATATAAATAAGTCCTTTCTTGTCCTGATAAAAACAATATTTACAGTGCCTTTTGCAAAAGTATTCACCACCCTTGGCATTTTTCGTGTTTTGTTGCCTCGCAACCTGGAATTAAGATGGATTGTTTGAGGATTTGCACCATTTAATTTACAGAACATGCCCACAACTTTGAAGATATTTTTTTTTTATTGTGAAGAAAACAACAAATAGGACAAAATAACAAAAAGTCAATGTGCATAACTATTCACCCCCCTAAAGTCAATACTTTGTAGTGACACCTTTTGCGGCAATCACAGCTCCAACTCGCTTTGGATAAGTCTCTATGAGCTTGCCACATCATACCACTGGGATTTTTTTCCATTCCTCCTTGCAAAACTGCTCCAGCTCCTTAAAGTTGGATGGTTTGTGCTTGTGAACAGCAATCTTTAAGTCTGACCACAGATTTTATATTGGATTGAGGTCTGGGCTTTGACTAAGCCATTCCAGTACATTTACATGTTTTCCCTTAAATCACTAAAGTGTTGCTTTAGCAGTGTGTTTGGGGTCATTGTCCTGCTGGAAGGTGAACCTCTGTCCTAGCCTCAAATCATGCACAGAGTGGTACAGGTTTTGCTCAAGAATATCCCTGTATTTAGCACCATCCATCTTTCCCTCAACTCTGACCAGATTCCAAGTCACGGCTGCTGAAAAACATCCCCACAGCATGATGCTGCCACCGCCATGTTTCATTGTAGGTATGGTGTTTTTTGGGTGATGTGATGTGTTGGGTTTGCGCCAGACATAGCGTTTTATTTGATGGCTGAAAAGTATAGTTTTAGTCTCATCAGACCAGAGCACCTTCCTCCATGTATTTTGGGAGTCTCCCATGTGCCTTTTTGCAAACTCAAAATGTGCCATTTTGTTTTTTGCTGAAAGTAATCGCTTTCTTCTGGCCACTCTGCCATAAAGCCCAACTCTATGTAGAGTATGGCTTATTGTTGTCCTATGAACAGATATTCCAGTCTCTGCTGAGGAACTCAGCAGATCCTCCAGGGTTACCTTAGGTATCTATGTTGCTATGATTAATGCTCTCCTTACCTGGTCCGTGAGTTTTGGTGGGCGCCATCTCTTGGCAGGTTTGCTGTTGTGCCATGTTCTTTCCATTTGGTTATGATAGATTTGATGGTGCTCCTGGGGATCATCAAAGATTTGGATATTTTTTTATAACCTAACCCTTACTTTTACTTCTCAACAACATTGTCCCTTACCTGTTTGGAGAGTTCCTTGGTCTTTATGGCAGTGTTTGGTTAGTGGTGCCTCTTGCTTAGGTGTTGCAGCCTCTGGGGCCTTTCAAAAAAGGTGTGTATATGTAATGACAGACCATGTGACACTTAGATTGCACACATCATTTCACTAATTATGTGATATCTGAAGGTAATTGGTTGCACCAGAGCTTTTTATGGGCTTCATAACAAAGGGAGTGAATACATACGCACATGCCAATTTTCTGTTTTCTATTTCTAAAAAATAGTTTTATGTATAGATTTTTCTAATTTCACTTCACCAAATTAGACTATTGTTTTGTGATCCATCACATAAAATTCAGATTTAGAAAATATTGAACTTAATGCTGTAATGTAACAAAATAGGTAAAAAGTCAAGGGGGGTGAAGACTTTTGCAAGGCAATGAAATTTGTGTGGGAACAGCACATGACAAAGAAGAAAATTATAGCGTAACACAAACGGCACATAAAAAATAACAATTGTCCAGAATGACCAAAAATGTTTCAAAGTGTCTATCCTTAAGGGGTTAATATTTGGAAGATGCATTTTGGGCACTAGACAATGCCTTTATGGACCAGCCCTTTGGAAAAATTTTGGTCATTGTACACAATGTTTATCATTTCTGCAGTGTTTGTGTTTAGCTGTCATTTGCTGTACCCACACAAATGATATATTGTTTTTATTGGGACAAGAAAAGCTTTGCTTGGATACCATTATTTTTATCATATCATATAATTTACTATAAAAACAATAGTAACATTTAGTGAAATTTAAACAAAATGTTCTGACTTTTATTTGGAAAACCTTTTACTCATCTACAAAAGCTAATGAAAAATCTACAAAATTGATTATACTAGATCTCCTGAGTTTAGAAACACCCCATGTTTTTTTTTGCAAGTTATAGAGCAATAATTACAAATAGCACTTTGTTATTGCACACACATTTTTTTTTTTCAAAATTAGAAAAAGTCACATTGGAACACTGATTTCATGAATCCATGAATCACTTTCCACACATATGTGTATGTATATATATATATATATATATATATATATATATATATATATATACACACACACACATACACACACATACACACACATACACACAAAATCCAAAGAGATCAGCGCACTCATCTCAAAGCCGGTAGGAGAAAAACCTCTTAAGCCTATCGGTTTCATTAAAGCTACTTAAAAACACCTGTCTTTCTAAGATAACAAATTTGGAGATATGTTTACATATTTGGCCATATTATGCTAAGCCCACCACTATGTAAAAGTACTTCAATATTTGTGTTTATGGGGCTTAAGCATTTCTTATGTATTACTTACCAGGGACCAAAAGAAAGGCCTTCCTATTGCACAATACAGAGACACTCCTGCAATTTATAGGTCTGGACACCACCTATGGAGCACCTGTGATGGGGAGGGGTGCTAAACCAGAGGCCTGGTCATAGCCTCAACTATACAAACAAATCCAAAAGGAAATGCACTCACCTAAACTAGCATATATTATAAGGGGAGCTGCTGAGACCAAATATTGATACAAAATCCAAAGATCAGCGCACTCACCTCAAAGCCAGTAGGAGAAAAACCTCTTAAGGCTATAGGTTTCATTAAAGCTACTTAAAAACACCTGTCTTTCTAAGGTAACAAAATTGGAGATATGTTTACATATATGGCCATATTATGCTAAGCCCACCACTCTTAGAAAGAGTTATTTGGTCTCAGCAGCAGGGCCGGCCTTAGGGGTGTGCGACCTGTGCGAGCGCACAGGGCGCAACACCCCAGGGGGCGCCCGCCCGGTAAAAAAGAAAAAAAAAAGTTAAAAAAAAAAAAAGCCGGTAGAGGCACTGGCTGGGGGAGATCAAAAGATCCCCCCTCACCAGCCCTCTGCTCGGCATGCTCTGCTTTGTCCGGGGAGGGGGCGGAGCTAACCGGCTCAGCGTTGTAGCTCCGCCCCCACTCCGGGAAGCAGAGCAGAGTCTGCTTCACGGGGAGCCCCGAGCAGCATGAGATAGTGCTGCTCGGCTCCCCATGCCTGCATTAAGCATGGGGAGCCCGAGCAGCACCTTCTCTTGCTGCCCATGGCTCCCCATAATGCAGACTGTGCTCTTCTTCCCGGGGTGGGGGCGGAGCTACACCGCTGTGCCGGTTAGCTCCGCCCCCTCCCTGGATCCACCTGAAAAGGCAAAGGTAAGGAAGGGGGGGGGGAGAGAGACAGAACAGAGTTTAGGGGGGGAGAGAGACAGACAGAACAGGGGTTAGGGGGGACAGACAGAACAGGGGTTAGGGGGGGAGAGAGAGACAGACAGAACAGGGGGAGGGGAGAGAGACAGACAGAACAGGGGGAGGGGAGAGAGACAGACAGAACAGGGGGAGGGGATAGAGAGACTGACAACAGGGGTTAGGGGGGAGAGACAGAACAGGGTTTAGGGGGGGAGAGAGACAGACAGAACAGGGGTTAGGGGGGACAGACAGAACAGGGGTTAGGGGGGGAGAGAGAGACAGACAGAACAGGGGGAGGGGAGAGAGACAGACAGAACAGGGGGAGGGGAGAGAGAGACTGACAACAGGGGTTAGGGGGGAGAGAGACAGACAGATCAGGGGTTAGGGGGGAGAGACAGAACAGGGGGAGGGGAGAGAGAGACAGACAGAACAGGGGTTAGGGGGGAGAGACAGACAGAACAGGGGGAGGGGAGAGAGAGACAGACAGAACAGGGGTTAGGGGGGAGAGACAGACAGAACAGGGGGAGGGGAGAGAGAGACAGACAGAACAGGGGGAGGGGAGAGAGAGACAGACAGAACAGGGGCAGGGGGGAGAGACAGAACAGGGGGAGGGGGAGAGAGAACAGGGGGAGGGGGAGAGAGAGAGAACAGGGGGAGAGAGAGAGAACAGGGGGAGGGGGAGAGAGAGAGAACAGGGGGAGGGGGGAGAGAGAGAGAACAGGGCTAGAGAGAGAGAACAGGGGGAGGGGGGAGAGACAGAACAGGGGAGCGGTGAGAGAGAGACAGACAGAAAAGGGGCAGGGCGTAGAGACAGAACTGGGGGAGAGAGAGAGACAGAACAGGGGACGGGGGAGAGAGACAGAACAGGGGACGGGGGGGGAGAGAGACAGAACAGGGGACGGGGGGGGAGAGAGACAGAACAGGGGACGGGGGGGGGGGAGAGACAGAACAGGGGACGGGGGGGGAGAGAGACAGAACAGGGGACGGGGGGGGGAGAGAGACAGAACAGGGGACGGGGGGGGGAGAGAGACAGAACAGGGGACGGGGGGGAGAGAGACAGAACAGGTGACGGGGGGGAGAGAGACAGAACAGGGGACGGGGGAAAGAGACAGAACACAGGGAGAGAGAGAGACAGACATGGCAAGGAAGAGGAAAGGGACAAACATGGGAAGGGAGAGATACACAAACATAGGGGGGTGAAAGAGACGGGGGGGGGGCGCCACGTGGGAAGCCCGCACAGGGCGCCGGAACACTTAAGGCCGGCCCTGCTCAGCAGCACCCCTTATAATATATGCCAGTTTAGGTGAGTGCATTCCTTTTTGGATTTGTTTGTGTGTGTGTGTGTATATATCTATATATATATATATATATATATATATATATATATTTCAAAAGTAGGCAACCCACTGTATACACTGATATGATGTAGCTGCTCTCGGTGTTAATCTGAAATGCTCCTCATCCTACTATTATTTTAATTGTTTATATTTTGTACTCGTATGGTGAATAAACATTAGTCCACAACACAAAATAAAAATAAATTCATAGGGTATTTAGCTTAGTGAACACCAGTCTTTTTCACACTGATTGCAATTCAGGTGTACATTTACTGAAAATGTCAAGGGTTGTGGCCAAACATCACCCCAATATGCATTTACATTTATTTATTTATTTTCCTTTTTAAAGACACTCCCAAGCGGGAAGCATGTACATGTAATGGATCCGATTTTTTTAAAAACCATAGCGCAATACTGGATATAAACATGATATATTTTAGGGGTTATGTATGCACTCACACAGACTGATTGAATCGGGCTCATTAAAATGTGTCATAATCTTCATAAAAACTTAAATCTGGAGGTCCCAATCACATTGATACATAAAAAATAGACCATAATGTAGTGAAACGTTGTATAATATAGTGCCCTGTACCACAAATAGTATGTTGTTACTCACAGACTAGAAAAATGTAATCAGGCTCTTCAAAATGATTTCATTATCAGTTAAGCCAGTTTATGGTTATCAGTGATGATTAGCTATGGAATTCATGCTATATGTAAAACATGATCTCAGATGATTGCACTCCCCTCTCTCCTGCCCACTTATTCTTGTTCCTCCACTGCCCACTTGTGTCTCATAGCATAATTAGAAAAATGATAGCCTAGACAACTCTTTACAATGCCTTATGGAAAAGCTCACCATGAAAGAAGTAGTTGTGTGATGGTTCCATTTCTCATTAATTGTAGTCTAGAGTATGGTGCTTTAACCATTAATTAGCATGTTAATGCTTAATGTCTTACAATATATTTCCCGCAACAGGTTTTACAACCTAAGGCAAAAACCTAAGAATTTCAAATCAAAGACAGAAAGCTTGTTACTGGTATAAATGCTATTAACACATTACAATTATTGGAACAAAAACATAACAGTGTAATTGATAAAACATAAAAGGAAAGCCCAGGAGTCTGTTTCACTTGAAATAATTAATGTGCAACATTATTATAAGCAGAAATTGATTATTTAGTGGATTCTTTGCCTTACTATTAATTTTTCATAATTAATTTAATTTATCTTGTCCTTTAGACTGTACAATTTATATGTATTGTTTAATTACCATTTTACCCATTTACTATTCCCTTTCATTCTGTCATGCACTTGGATTGAATCTCACTATTGTGAATTAACGAGCCACAAGTGAAAACTAGATCATTATTTTTGCAACAGTAATACAGGAGCATGATTACATTAATAAACTATTACAAAATGGAAAATAATAACGTAAAATTTTATGTTTACTTTATAGTAACACTCCAAAAACTAAGGAAACAAACATTTGCATGCTAAGTAATTAATTTCCGCCCCCAGCCCAGTACTATGCAGAACCTTTACAAACACTTGCACTTAAACCAGGACAGTCCAAAAATGCAACACACATTCTAGAATTTGGGTTAGAAACCTGTTTCATTGTTTTTGCAAGTTGTAATGCGTTCTTAAAAACAGAATTGTCTTTAGGATACAGAAAAGAAAGGGGAAGAGAGGTACAAATAGTCTTTCATTGACATTCTTGTTACAGAGTTAGGTAAGGAGGAATCTTTTTAGTTATTGGTTTCAGGGGGAAACCAAAGATCCCATGTGTTATGATATGTTGAGTATACACTGAGTTTGATTGTGAGTAATGCATTGTTTCATAATTTTGGTTTAGAGTCATTATGGGTATGAGGTCTGAGGCTTTTGTCAGGGTGGGAGATTACCATTTTCTAGCAATTTCCAATGTAGCCAATAGGACAAGGGTACACAAAAGGGGAAAATGAGAGGAGCGCAAGATAATATATAAGTGAATTTTATGAGTGATATATAAGTGAAAGGTATTTTATTTAAAAAAATTGGATTTCAATGGTGAAAGAGTGATAAACGTAAAAATACTTATATTTTAAAATAGAATCTGAACTGTTGATTGTAGAATTCTCATGATGGAAGATATTCAGTGCATAAAAAACAAGAAAAATAGAGAAAATAGTGCTCTCTGTATGTGCACAGTAATAAAACTGGTGAGGATAGTGGGTGTTGTACTCACACTTTTGAGAGCAGAAATTACTGCTCTATGTTAAAGCTTTAGAGTGGATATATCTCCAAGGATCGTGGAAGGCTTCAACAGTTCACAATAAATGTGTGGGACCCGTGTCTTTGTTTCAGTTATTACTCGTTGTATCAATTAGTATATGGGAAAGAAAGAGATGATCTCGTAGTGAAGCACAGTATTAGAATCAAAATTTTAATCTAAATGTGGTAAAAAGAGGCTTACATTAAAAAGTGGTGAGTTAGAATCTCTTCAACTCACAAACAAACATGGAAATGCCAAGCTTTTAGATGAACATCACCTGGACCTGGAATGTAGAGGCGTGGGTATGTTCAAAACGGCAGATATTTCTTCAAGCGGCAAGTGAGATGATTTTCTCCTAGGTAAGGGAGCTATAAGCTACCAATGTAGCATCGATGGTATCCGTGGACCACAGCAGAGACAATGTCCGAATGTTTCAATCTGTCTTTCAGGAAAGAAATACAAACGATCCGACGAGAGTACGAGAGTGTGCAGAGAGGAGGGGCGTGTCACAGACGCGTTTCGTCGGGCGGGGCTTCTTCAAGTGTACGCTTGCCTCCTCTCAGTGTCCTTCTTAAATCCACCTCTGAATGGAACTGCTGAGAGGAGGAGTGTCCATTCAGAGGTGGATTTAAGAAGGACACTGAGAGGAGGCAAGCGTACACTTGAAGAAGCCCCGCCCGGCGAAACGCGTCTGTGACACGCCCCTCCTCTCTGCACACTCTCGTACTCTCGTCGGATCGTTTGTATTTCTTTCCTGAAAGACAGATTGAAACATTCGGACATTGTCTCTACTGTGGTCCACGGATACCATCGATGCTACATTGGTAGCTTATAGCTCCCTTACCTAGGAGAAAATCATCTCACTTGCCGCTTGAAGAAATATCTGCCGTTTTGAACATACCCACGCCTCTACATTCCAGGTCCAGGTGATGTTCATCTAAAAGCTTGGCATTTCCATGTTTGTTTGTGAGTTGAAGAGATTCTAACTCACCACTTTTTAATGTAAGCCTCTTTTTACCACATTTAGATTAAAATTTTGATTCTAATACTGTGCTTCACTACGAGATCATCTCTTTCTTTCCCATATACTAATTGATACAACGAGTAATAACTGAAACAAAGACACGGGTCCCACACATTTATTGTGAACTGTTGAAGCCTTCCACGATCCTTGGAGATATATCCACTCTAAAGATTTAACATAGAGCAGTAATTTCTGCTCTCAAAAGTGTGAGTACAACACCCACTATCCTCACCAGTTTTATTACTGTGCACATACAGAGAGCACTATTTTCTCTATTTTTCTTGTTTTTTATGCACTGAATATCTTCCATCATGAGAATTCTACAATCAACAGTTCAGATTCTATTTTAAAATATAAGTATTTTTACGTTTATCACTCTTTCACCATTGAAATCCAATTTTTTTTAATAAAATACCTTTCACTTATATATCACTCATAAAATTCACTTATATATTATCTTGCGCTCCTCTCATTTTCCCCTTTTGTGTTTCATATTATTTGTAGAAATAAGAGGCAATTTTCTACTGAGTAGTTGAGCTGCATTTATTTTAATTTTTTATCATACCAGAATTATAGTAGCGCCTAAACACTGCTGTTTTTCAGTAGGACAAGGGTAGGAAAACTTTGGCATTCCAGATGTCGTGTACTACATATCCTTTGATGCTTTGCCATCATTAGGCTGTAAGAGTTTTGTGGGAGATGTAGTCCACAGCATCTGAAGTGCCAAAGGTTGCCCAAGAAGAATGTGACCTATCATTTTACAAATGCACTAAGGGAGAGATTCGGGTAGTATGTTTAATATTGCTAGTTCTGTGTTAAAGGGAAATTGGATTTTTAACTATATGTATTATAGAATACATTTCAATACAATGGCACTATCATGGAGTATGCCCACCATGTGTGCTGGACTGTTCGCTCCATTCTGCAGCATCTCCAGCCAAGGGGGATGTAGAACCATATAGTGTATGTAGTTTAGCAGACAGTCAGTATATTTTAATTTGTAGTTCTGCAAAGTGGCTTGTACAGTGACACAATGACTTTAACCTCTTCGCGAATAGGACAGATTAGATCCGTCCTTGGTGGCAAACTGTTGCTCACATAGGACAGACTTAGTCCATCCTATAGGTAGGCATTAAGATTTACGGGTATGTACCTTATGACCGGATATTTTGCTGCATGACTCGAGTTATGAAATTAATACTGGAAGGTACGGGACTGGATTTGTTACAGATACAAATACATCTTCTGTGAATAGACCTAATTTAATAAGAGTTCCATTGGTATGCTTTGATTTTTGCATTGCTTCATATTTGATGGCATAGGGCTTTAATACCATGAAGTACAGTAAGGATGACAATGTGCACCTTTGGACCATACCATTAGTTATCTGGGATTGATTAGATAGAAACCTCAAGTATATTACTGGTGCAGAAGGTTGTGTATATAGTGCCATAATGGCTGATATCATTAGGGGGGGGGGGGGGGGGGGCATTTTTAAAATATATTAAGTCGTTTGAGTTGTACTAAGTTCACTTCTTTATATAGAATGTGAGTAGTATGGATGTTGTAGAATTTTTGTAGTTTCCCAAATTCATGCCATGAGGCTGTTTTTATAAAAGATACTTGGTTAATTGCTTTATGGCCTAACCAAATATTTTCTATTGTTGTGTTGGGAGTATTGTTAAATAAGAGGCATATGATTATTTCATATCTAAAACTATTGGGGCATGGTCTGACTAGATAAATATGCCCAGTGAACACTCATTTAAATCCTGTAGGGTGTGTTTATTAACTAGAAAGTAGTCTGATCTGCCATATTTTTGGTGTACCTGTGAGAAGATAGAATAGCCTATCTAGGTATGGTTTAATATTCTGCATCATATTTAGACCATATTAGTAACATTTATTGTAATTTTGTGCAGTTGTGTATTAGGTCCATCCAGTAATTGTGTGGGTGTGGAGTCTTGAAATGGATTGACCATGTTGTTTAAATCTACACACACACACACAATTTATTTGTCCTAGCTTGAGGTTTTGAGTTTGGATACAATTATTTCCATGAAACTCAAACAGTTTAGTAAATATAAATTCAGTATATTATACATGGTATTGTTAATTGTACAGTTTAAGAAAATATATCTGCCCTTCGGGTCTATTTTCCTATCATGTTCAATGTAGACTTCAGATTGATTTATACACATATAAGCACCTACAGTTAAGTCAGTTCCCCATATACCTACTGTTTTTATGTTCAACCATTCCTAATGTTTTTGCACTCTCTTATATTCATATCACTTGCCTAATTAATGTGAAAAGTTTTTCCTGGTTCCTTCCTCCTAGCTTTCTTACAATATTCTTCCTGGATGAAAAGTCACTGGTAATTATGGCCTTTGGAACTACTTCAAGTAAAATGGTGATGGAAATATAATCAAACATTCTATCCTTTGGGAAATCTAATTGGCAGAATTACATATTATGAGCCACCAGAGAGATGCTGAAAAGCAATTTTACATGCATTAAAGCACATAAAGCTTAGACCAATAGAAGCCAACAAAAATCTCAACAAATTCCAATACCATCTTTTTTAATTATGTAAAACCCACTTTTGAGCCATTATAATCTAATATTATTACCTTTATTGGATACTTTGTATGTGTTTCAACAACTTAACAAGCTATTCCTGTTCCCTGGATCCTAAGACACTAATCTTGCACAGTCATAAATTAGTAAAATAATTAGTATAAACCAAAAACTCAAGGATGAGTCAACATCCAATAAAAATGTTACATGGAATGTAATAGAGCAATGAGATAGATAAGCAGGAATGCTGATGCACTGGACATGTTCTTCGAACCATCCATACAGTCTGAGATTGAAAAACATTTAGCTTTGATATATTTTGTAAACTCATGCTGAGTTTGGCACATTAAAACTCAGGTATCTCAGCTCATTTAGAATATATTTTATTCTTTATCGCAGTTGTGCACAGTAACACCTTCCACAACCCTATTCACCTGAGATTGAAGTCTATTTAGATCATAAACTAGTGAGCATGAAATGATTTTCTAATCAAAAGCATGTTCACAAAATTTAGGCCAGTGGAAATATTGTTCCAACTGCAAGAAATTTGCTTTTTTTATTATGTTACTTTAACAGATACATGTCTGAATTTTCCGTGTTACTCTTAAATGTATAACTCCTACTCACTGTACCGCAAATTGGATTTTATATATTAGATTAAAATGTAAAAATAATTTGAATCCTTTATGATTTTTTCAACTTTCTTTGCATTTATTTATATTAATTTGTGTTAAGTGCAAGTCTTTAAAGTTTAATTTTATTCATTACTAGCATGTGTTCTTAAGATCCATAACCATTTAATAAAGTCCATGTATTTAGCATTATTAAATACAATGAGTTTGATTCAATATGCTGCGATCGAGTGGGAAAGTGCTCCAGATTAGAGAATATAGTGGAAATTATGATTACTTTTGTCTATTCAATAGGGTTGAGATCATTCCGAAATTGATCATTCAAGCAGATCTCAAGCCAACAAATCAGCTGCTTTCAGATCAAGGAAATATCAGAATATATTTGTTTAACGTAATTCTACATAGAAATTGTTACATATATGCCAAAATGCCATATTTGATAAAAAGTATAATTACAAAATATGTAAATGTGCCGCCTATGCGTTGATGTTTTTATTATGTGTCTCTTATCCCTTAAAATCATTAAAGGGGATTGTAGATTAATTAAATGAATAAAGTTTTTCTTCTAATTTTAAGACAAACTATTACTAAAAGAGAGATATTGAAAGTAAACTTGTATGAGAATAAGCAGACATACATAAAATATTTCACTTGAAGGTTGTGTTTTTATCATTGAATGTCTAGGGGACTTTTTAAGTTCGGATCCTAAGGACTGGTATGATTTGAATTTTGATCTACTCCTCAATAAGTTGCACAATGAACCAATTTAAATATCTCTTGGTTCAGTAGCGTTAATGTTGATTAACATCTTGTCGAGAATATTATACCCGATGCAGACACCATTCTCTAAAATTTGACTTTGGAGGTCAACTTTAATTTAGAGACTAAGTCGAATTCAGCACCTAAGTATTTGGAGATAAAACGACCAAAGCTATTCTTGATAAAAGTCAAATTTGGCAACCGAGTTTGTCTTAGTCTCAAAAATAGCTTCAATCATCTTGCCTCCTATTACTTTCAATGGGAAGTTTTGAACCTAGGTTTTTTTTTCGAAGTCAAACTTGGGTGCCAAATTTAACTTAGACTCAAAAGTCAAATGCAAAGTCGAATTTTAGTAAATAGACCCATCTGTCTTAGAAAACTATTTCTAAACTACATCTGAAAAGGTAAATCCCTTAGATTATCATACCAGCACCTAGTTAGAGACAAATGGGGTGTGGGACTACCAGGCATATACAATTATTATCGAGCAGTATAGTTATCATGTATACTTGACTGGACACATTCATATCCTAAACCCTGTATTACAATTGAACAAGACTATGTAATAGTGAAAATAGCTTATGGTGTGATCACCCTACACCAAGCCCAACAATGGAAGTTTGGACTAAAATATGTCAACTAGGGAAGATTGTGTAAATACCAGGTTTGCTCTCCACCATTACTAGCAATGAATAATTTACACAAAGGTTGGGAGGTATAACAATGTTTAACCCTACCTTAAGAGGACTAGGAGATATCTGCAATTCTGTAATTGTAACAATTCTTTCAGATTTGGACTTAGTTTCCCTTTATCTTACACAATTTTTTTTTTTAAATAGTGCCCAAAGTGAAATACAGTGTGAGTGGCTGTACAATGTATTCAAAATAAACTGTCTGCGCTTCTCACCATAATACAGTTGGCAACACATATATAAACATAATATAAATGAGAGGTTTTGGTTATATGAATTGGCCAAAGCATAATTAAGCTCACCTGCCACATCAAGGCAAACTATCAAATAGGTGAGCACCTACTCTAACCTCCTATCTAGTGGGCACACAAAACAGTTTATACTGCTACCAATGTGTTGGAGGAGGTGCAGTTAAATATCCTCCTAAATAATCCCTGGATAGCTAGCTGCAACAAGACCACCTCCATTCATATTTGGTGATCTGCTTGGATGTCATTAGATTTTTTCCTCTGTGAGAACATCACAGTCAGGTCTGTAAATGATAATCAGCACTATGCTCAATTAGAGACTGTCTAATTTAAGTTAATACTGCCTGGGTTTTTTCTTTTTTCTTGGCAAAATCATTATGGACCCTAAGAAAGTGTCTAGTGTACTGGATTGCACCATACAGACAGACAAGAGAACCGCCCAGCATTTTATCAGATTCACTCATTATCGCAAATTTATCCGCAGTTTCTCTCACATCATCACCCAATTTACCCATCAGACACAACCTCTTCAGTGGACTCCAGAGGCACAAAATGGATATCGTTCAATTCATGTTGGTATGTATTATATGTGCAAGAACTGAGAGACCTCAAATCAAGCAAGTGGGTCTCATATGTTTTCTTTTGGTGCCTACATAACCTTGGTTCTATATATATCGATTGACATTCATCTCTCCTGCCATTCAAGAAAATGTTGTCCTCAAGTTGTAGGACCATTCTCGGTTCTCCAGGTCCTTAACTCAACAGCAGTACAATTTGATTTACCATCCACATACAGATTATACCCTGTATTCCATGTGTCGCTACTAAAACCTTGAATGACTAATCCATTCTCTGGCTGTTTTCCAGATGCTCCTGATCCCTTCCCCATAAACAGTGAGAAGGAATATGAACTACAGAGCATCCTAGGCTCCCGATGCTGAAGAGCTGAACTTGGAATATTTAATTCAGTGAAAAGGTTATGGTCCTGAAGATCATTCTTGGAGCGAGAAGCCCAGACCCTGGGTTGGCTGTGGGGAGAGAATTTATTGGTTATGGGGTCAGATGCATTTTAACCAGCTTATACCTCTATTGTATGGGGACCTGGCTCCCTATCTATTTTAAGGACTGGGAGCCATTTAAATGTCTCCCACCCCTGGTACTTTATGGGTGGCAGGGCTATTAGACCTGACCCAACGATGTACTTTCTGGGGTGCTGGGATCTCTAGCCCAGTTCCCAGACCCATTTGTGATAGCGAGGTGACGGGGGGGGGGGGGTTGGATGTCAGAGCTACGTGCCCTGATTCCCCATTTACACTTAGGAACTGGGAACCATTTTGCCAGTTCCCAGTGTTAATTATTAGGTTAGGTTGTGCCACGGCTAATAGGGGCAGGGGTTTTTGTGGCAGGGGTTTTTTATGTATTGGGTTTCATTTGTATTAATTTATTAGGTTTTTATTATTTCATTTTTTTTCCGTGTTTTTATTTCAGTGCTCCTGCTCAGAATAGGCAATCATCTCCTAATCCAAATTTGTATGTCGGCCGATCATTACATATTGTGTAGCTAAAATTGTATGTTTTAAATTGTGAAAATATGCCAGACTGGTGGACTGCAAAGATTTGGTTTCTGAACTGCCAATTCAAATCCAAATCATGGTGCATTGTGTAGTTGAATTTTGTGGATCCCTTTGATTTGGCTGTTATGCTTGATCTGAATGCATTTCAGAATGGATCAGTGCGTATTATGCAGACCATAGAATGTACATAAACATTTTCTTTTTAGTGCTATATTATTTGACATTCCCCAAAGACACAGCTTACAGGTAACATATATGTATCTTGTTGCAAGTTGTTAGTGGAATTGCTATAAAATTATCCAGGGGAGAACATAAACCTAAAGACAAAAAACATAAATAAACAAACTGATCCAAAATAAATCAAGGTGTCCTACCTGTCGGTATTTACAACGTCTTTCTCTTTTTCTTAATGCCTCTTTTCTTCCATTACAATAAATTCAAGTTCAGAAAGGAAATTGGAATAACTGCATATAAAAGAGGCCTGACAGTACTTTTAACTACGTTTACTGTAGTTTTAAAAATTCTTCCCAGATGGCTGAAATAATATTAAATTCGTATTTACTGTTTTCTTTGCAATTTGAGGCTACTTATATTTAAACAATATCCTATTTTTACTGTTTTGGGTCTACTGTTGACTGATTTAAGTTCGTAGCTTAGGATTTCCAAGGAGCGCTGGCATTAACCAGCCCGAGAACACTATTGTGAAAGAGGTGCCGTGTTTAATGATAACTTTCAGCTTTTCTGCATCACTGATTGCCACAAGTTTTTCAGTCCTTGTCATGAAATAACATGAAGCGATAAGATGGTTTAGAAAGGAAAGCAGCTTTAGTCAGCAAATAATCCCAAGCTTGGTAGAATTCTGACATAAAAAATTGCTCTTTTTTAAAAGAAGCAATGTCTAAAACTACTATATGTTCCTAACCCTCTTTCATCCTTTGTATTTTCAAGAACACGAATGAAAAAGTTGAACTTTTACCTAAACTTCTCTTCAAAAGTGTCCTGTTTATAACTTGGGGTTAGATCATGTTATGAGATGCAAGTATTCACATGTTATAACTTTTGTTTGGTCTTTATTATAGTGAAAGCTACCTTGGTATGCCATATGCTAATGCGGAAGGAAATGTTTTATGTATTGGTAATTGAAACTAAAAACACATTGTATCCAACTTTATGGTGAAATATGTTAGACAATTTGGCTGTCTTCTTATGTAATGCTATTACAAATGACTTTTATCTACAGCAGGGGTGTTCAAAAAAATTATTCAGTGGGCCACTTCACCAGAAATGTGTGTCTGCAAGGGCCACATTCATTTTTCATTTAGCGAAAATTATATATGATTGCGTGAGTGTGAGTTTTATTGACGTAGAATCTGTAATTCACTCACACAATGCACATTAATATGAATTTTATATATGTGTGTGAATATATATGTGCATATATATATATATAAACAAATCCAAACTGAATGCACTCACCTAAACTAGCATATATTATATTATACGGGGTGCTGCTGAGACCAAATATTTATACAAAATCCAAAGATCAGCGCACTCACCTCAAAGCAGGTAGGAGAAAAACTCTTAAAGCTATAGTTTTAAATAAAGCTACTTAAAAACACCTGTCTTACTAAGATAACAAAATTGGAGATTTAGTCACATATATGGCCATATTATGCTAAGCCCACCACTACGTCAAAGTACTCCAATATTTTGGTCCCTGGTAAGCAATACATATAAAGAGATTAAGCCCCAGAAGCAACAGTATTTAGTGTTAGGACCCACCGATATTGGAGTACTTTGACGTAGTGGTGGGCTTAGCATAATATGGCCATATATGTGACTAAATCTCCAATTTTGTTATCTTAGTAAGACAGGTGTTTTTAAGTAGCTTTATTTAAAACTATAGCTTTAAGAGTTTTTCTCCTACCTGCTTTGAGGTGAGTGCGCTAATCTTTGGATTTTGTATATATATATATATATATATATATATATATATATATATATATATATATATATATTACATTACATTAGTGTGCACTGTGTGAGTGTATCACAGATTCCATGGCAGTAAAACTCACAGAAAAAATATAACCTCACATTAATGTCACACACAGTCACACTTATACACATACATACACAGCCACACATACACATATTCACAGCCATACATACACAAATAGACACACAGTCATCGTTACACACACACACAGACAGACACCCATACACAAACACACAGACACACACCCATACACATACACGCACACAGAGAAAGACACCGTTACACGCACACAGCCAGATACACATACACACACACAGACAGACATACACCCATAAACAAACCCCCTCACACACATTTCTTTTCTTTTCTTTTTTTTGCATGTGCTCTCCCATCTCTCCTTTTTTCAGTCTCTCTCCCATTTCCCAAATTGTCTGTCTCACTTCGCCCCTAGTCTTCACTATATACTGGAAGTGTGAGGCAGAATTGACTGAGTGAGGTCTGAGACTGTCACACAGGTGATCACACTTGTTTCTCCACAATTTTCTTGGGTGAGAAAGGACTGCCACCCCCTTGATGACAGCTCCCTTCACCTCCCACTGTCTCGCACAGACACACACAATGTCAGATGTTGTATAGGCTCCCAACTCTCTCTCATCATAGTCATGACATGACATTTTTTCCACATCCTTTATGGCATTTTAAACAGTAAACAACGGGTTAATTCTCTAAAAAAAAAATGGTCTTATAAGAAATCCCCACATGTCCTTAATAAAACAATGTAACATACACACTGATTCCTTTAAGGAGGTTCACCTTTGTCTCAGAACACATTGCTAACGTAGCAAAATTGATAATCTCAAACAAACATAAAAACAAAAAAAAACCTTGTCATGAAGGGGTTAAGCCAGCAAGAATAAATATGTTTATTTTTGATATATTTTAAGCTGTTGTAAATGTTTCTATAATATAAACTTTGCTCATTTTGGATCATGAGATTATAAAATATGTACACAGAGATTTCCATAAACAAATGCAGAGCTTTATTGCATTAGTACAAAACTAGGCTAAACTATTAAATTGACTTTCCACTGCATCTGTACGAACCCTAAGCTCCTTTTTGTAATGTAGATAATATATGAGTTTTGCTTTCAAAAAGATATTACTAATAACCAACAGAGCTCCCATTGTCTGGCTTATTTTAGCACTAAGAATGATTTATATTTATTTTGCCTAAGGAACTAAATGTAACAGAAAGTGAAGCTTTGCTGTCTTTACACATTTCTTATTTCAATGCTTCTAAATTATTTTGAAGCACAGGGAAAACTAAGCTTATGAAGTATTCACAAATTAAGCACATCATGTCTAAATGTCTTTAAATTGTGACTACAACATATGGTTTATAAATTGTAACAGGTGTGTTTGAACAGGTGGCCACCAGAAAGCTAGGGTACTGTTGAGTGTACCATGAGAAATGAAAGCGATAAAGTTCTGTAGCAGTAGTGGCGGATTTGCACAACTTTAAGTCTAAATATATTATTAGACACATTTCACAAGGCTTTGATATTCATACAATTAACGCATTTATCTAAGAAGGTTAAAAATTGTGTAAATAGGGTGAACATCTTTTATTTTTTTTTAACTAAAGTGCAATATGTATTTACCGTATAGTGTATTTGCTTACTTTGGTTCTATTTTGTGTTTATCATAATTAGTTTTAATTTTTTTATTTTAATTATTTTTTTGTGATTTTCTTTTTACATAATTTTTTATGTAACATTTGACTTTTAATGTATTAATATTTTTTTTATGGTGGTAACAACTGAGAATAACATAGGAGATCATTTGAATATACCACATTAGCCTTATACACATCCTGTATATTCTTATGGGTCTATTCACTAAAATGTTACTTTGGGGATTTTGAGACTAAGTTGACCCCCTAGTTTGACTTAGAAAAAACCCCAGGGTCAAGTCTTCCCTAAGGAACGTAATAGGAGGAAAAATGATTGAAGCTATTTTTTAAACTAAGTCAAACTTGGGTGCCGAATGAAAGTTGACCTCCAAAGTCGAAATTTAATGAATAGACCCATTAGATTCCCTTAAAATGTCTTTGCTACACCTTTGAAATTCAAAGGGAAAACATTACTACAATGTACAGTGATATAGCTAATCAAAGTGTGGAACAAAAAGTGGCATACTTCTGACAGAAGAGAAAAATTAAAACATAGAAACATAAAAACATAGAATATGTTGGCAGATAAGAACCATTCGGTCCATGTAGTCTGCCCAATTTTCTAAATTATTTTATTAGTCTCCGGTTCCCTATCTTACATCTAGGATAGCCTTGTGCCTATCACACACATGCTTAAACTCCTTTTTTAATTAAAGTTTTTATTGAGTTAGGAGTCAGAATGTGACAATCAATAACATGATTAAATACAGCAAATACAATTCCAAAAATAAAAGCTATTAAAATCGGTCAGTTTAGACTGTTTTATGATTTCCCCTGATAAAGTTATTTTACAAACGAAACACGTTGGGTGTCTTTTGAGGTCTTTGAGCCACCGTACACCAGGAAGTGCTGTGCAGCACCAAAGAGCTAGGTTGCTGACATGCAAACAGACTCATTGCCTCACAACTTTATGGTTTTACTTTACAAACTTACTGCACATACAGTGGATATAAAAAATCTATACACCCCTGTTAAAATGTCAGGTTTCTGTGCTGAAAAAAAATTGACTTGGCAAGATTTGCCCACTCTTCTTTGCAAAAACACTCCAAATCTGTCAGATTGCGAGGGCATCTCCTGTGCACAGCCCTCTTCAGATCACCCCACAGATTTTCAATCGGATTCAGGTCTGGGCTCTGGCTGGGCCATTCCAAAACGTTAATCTTCTGGTGAAGCCATTCCTTTGTTGATTTGGATGTATGCTTTGGGTCGTTGTCATGCTGAAAGATGAAGTTCTTCTTCATGTTCAGCTTTCTAGCAGAAGCCTAAAGGTTTTGTGCCAATATTGACTGGTATTTGGAAGTGTTCATAATTCCCTCTATCTTAACTAAGGCCCCAGTTCCAGCTGAAGAAAAACAGCCCCAAAGCATAATGCTGCCATCACCATGCTTCACTGTGGGTATGGTGTTCTTTTGGTGATGTGCAGTGTTGTTTTTGCGCCAAACATATCTTTTGGAATTATGGCCAAATAGTTCAACCTTGGTTTCATCAGACCATAACACCTTTTCCCACATGCTTTTGGGAGACTTCAGATGTGTTTTTGCAAAATGTAGCCTGGCTTGGATGTTTTTCTTTGTAAGAAAAGGCTTTCATCTTGCCACTCTACCCCATAGCCCAGACATATGAAGAATACGGAAGATTGTTGTCACATGTACCACACAGCCAGTACTTGCCAGATATTCCTGCAGCTCCTTTAATGTTGCTGTAGGCCTCTTGGTAGTCTCCCAGACCAGTTTTCTTCTCGTCTTTTCATCAATTTTGGAGGGAGCTCCAGTTCTTGGTAATGTCACTGTTGTGCCATATTTTCTCCACTTGATGATGACTGTCTTCACTGTGTTCCATGGTATATCTAATGCCTTGGAAATTCTTGTGTACCCTTCTCCTGACTGATACCTTTTAACAATGAGATCCCTCTGATGCTTTGGAAGCTCTCTGTGGACCATGGCTTTTGCTGTGGGATGCGACTCAGAAAATTTCAGGAAAGACCAACTAGAGTAGCTGAACTTTAGTTGGGGTTAATCAGAGGCACTTTAAATGATGGCAGGTGTATGCTGACTCCTATTTAACATGATTTGGAATGTGATTGCTTAATTCTGAACACAGCTACATCCCCAGTAATAAGAGGGTGTGCACACTTATGCAACCACATTATTTTATTTTTATATTCTTTTCTTCCCTCTATCTAAAAAATTTCAGTTTGTTTTTCAATTGAGTTGTACAGTTTATAGGTCACATTAAAGGTGGAAAAAGTTCTGAAATGATTTATCTTTGTCTCATTTTTTTTCAGCACAGAAACCTGACATTTTAGCAGGGGTGTGTAGACTTTTTATTTCCACTATATGGATTATGCTCAAGATTCATGCATCTTTGGATTTTAATTCTTTTTTACACCTTTTGGAGAAATAAATTAATTTCCACTACAGCCGAGCTTATACAATTTATAATAATCACACTGTTCCTATTCCACGCTCCTTGTTATAGGAGCTGCGTTTGTGAGTGTTCCATCAAGACTTTTGCACATTGTGTTACATCTATCATCACTGCCACATTCATATTGCACTAGGCATTGCTATTTTGTTTTTTTTCAGGTGCAAGCAGCATACAAGAAGTTTATATATATATATATATATATATATATATAGTGGCAGGATGGCCAGGCTCTTTACCATAAACGGCAAATGCAACAGTCGGGATAAAATATTACTGCAGTTTATTGTCAGTTTTCCACAGGATATACAATGTTGTGCTCTCCCACAAAATGAAACAAAAAGAAAATAAATCCTACTCCAACTTGGAGACTTACTAAACAACAGTATTTCTAACTATCCAACTGGCCAGCTAATCCGGTTCCCAGTTTTAAACAAAAGTAAACACAGTATTTTAAATGGGTTTCACACAATACCTCTTTCCTCAGAGTCTCAGGCTTAACTGCCTTCTCTCTCCCAGCTGCTGGACTCTGGCATGACTTCAGAGGCTAACCTTTTAAAACCCCAGTTATATTACATTCACCTGGGTGATAATAGTCAAGGAGTGACTCCCACCAATGAACCCCATCATGCTGGGAATAGAGAGCGCTCCAATCTATTACTAACATAGAAAGCCTCTCTGACCTTGCCACAATATATATATATATATATATATATATATATATATATATATATATATATATTGTGACCGACAGCAAGGAATTGTGCTGGAAGGAGTCTATATATCTCCCCAGATTTTGCACAGCTCCTACTTTATGTAATTAGCCCCAGGGAAATGTGTTATGTTACACTTTAATATAGCACTTTATGTATGTGTATGTGTGGGCCCTGGGGTGGAGCACTTGGAGAGTAGGGTGGGCCAGTGCTCCACTTCACATTTAATTTGTTGATTGGAACCTACAGGTGAGAAGCCCAGTGTTCCAATCCTAATTTACCTCACCTGAACAGGCTTGCTGATTACAGGTGCTGTTAAATACTCCCCTGCCAGAGGAGGGGAGAGACTGTGTTTTGATTTCGGTGAATGGAAGCAGGGAGCTGAAAACACTGAAGTAAGGTTTTGATTTAACATTATGTTGGGAAATGGACAAGCCATCCAACCCAGTTAGCTTAACATTTTTGTTTAGTTAGTGCTCAGAAGAGCAAGGATTTTATTTTATATTTTGTTTAACAACCTGTTATACCTTGCTGTGCATCTTTAAACCACAATAAAAGAAAGCAAGTCTTTTTACCTCATCCAGCGTGTGAAGTGTCTCTGAAGCCTGAAAGACTGTGTGTAACCCCCAAATCCCAGGACAAGGTACCAAAGGACAAGAGTACTTTTGTCACTATATATATATATATATATATATATATATCCAAAAGGAGATTCACCAAAAGTCATTGCAAAATGGATGGCCCGGGTGCTGTGCAGCTATATCCACAGAGATCCAAAGAAAAGCACTCACTCAAGGGGCTTGAATGAAAAAAGTCAATGTTTTTAATCACTCATTGTAAAAATGCAAACGCATGATTAAAAACATTGACTCTTCTTGTTCAAGTCCCATATAGATATAGATATATATCCATGATGTTTTGCTATCTATATTTATATATGTGGGCAGCAATGCTGATGTTGTATCTTGTGTTATTGTCAAAGCCAAGTGTAAAAATATCAATCAAGGGTTTAGTTGAAAGAAATGCAAAAAGCAGCCTTGCAATCTCCTTTGCATTATTGAAATTATTGAAAATGATATAGGTCTATTACAGTGGCTCATAGTCACAGATATACAAAATTAGTTTCAAAACATTAATGTGAGTTTCTATCCATGCAAACCATGCCCGGGGGGGTACTAGCAAGGTCATTGAACAACCAATAAACAAAGCTATTAAGCATACAATATAACATTCAAAAACGGCTGGAAAAAAATTGACACCAATTATATGTGTTTACCCATTAGGCACATTTGGTTCAGGAAATCAGGCTTGGTTCACCCCCTTGGGGCATATCAGATTGCAAATCTACCGGGCTTCAGAACCCAAGGCACGGGGGTTTGTTACAGCTGGCAAGTCTGTTTCTCTGTCGGCGTCTTCTGATCCCCTGCAGATCTTATTATTATGGGAAGTAAATCTAAGTCCAGGAGAAATCGATCTATATCCACACGTGCTCGATGGTCTGCATTTTTTCACCTTTGGTCACAGTGAGGGCTCGCGGGAGTCCATAATGTCCCTTTTAACTGCCGTTAGATCTTCCTTCCACATATCATGAAACTCTTTGGACAGATATCCCCTGATTGACCCAGGATGGGTACCTGCGCCTGTCGAGGACTGTCCATTTCAGAGTCCTCCGATGAGGCAGAGAGGTTAGCATGTAGAGAGAACTGATGAGTCACAGTCGAGGCAGATTGAGGCCTAGACGCTCTGACTAAGAATTCAGCTATATCAGGTCATGAGGTGTAGGTGAACGTATACAAAAGTGAAAATGTGCGCTAACCAAACACTGAATACAGGGATTACCCTTCAATGTGTGGTAATCCTCTCTGTGTAATAACCGTGATTATCCCAAATCCAGGGCAATCCTCTCATAAAAATACAAAGGGGAAAAAATACAAATAATATAGTGTAGTATTTCCAAAAAGAAGTAGTGTATAAAAAAGTGAATATATGGTCACTCACATATTCCTGAGAAGAATTCTGCTAAGTTAAACGAGCATCACAGGAGCCCCATGAAGGGTCAAAGATTCCACAGTAACAGGAAGGCTTTCAGCAATATGAGAACACAGGGAGACTCTCAAGATGGGTACATTTATTCAAGATAAAAAAACATAAAATCTTACATTAAAAACAGGCAAGGTCCAGTATGAAAGTACAAGTAGTGCAAGTCCTCATCAAATGTGTCCCAGAAAGTCCACAAGGTTCCTCTCCCTCCACACAACGCGTTTCACCTGGCTTGTAAGGCTTTTTCAAGTAAGCTTTTTTAAAAAAAATGCACTGAAACACAGTTCTATGAAGTGATTATGAATGGGGGAAAAAATGAAAAAGAATGACTTATATGGGCATTAGTTCAAT
Source organism: Pelodytes ibericus (assembly GCA_036172795.1). Classification (NCBI taxonomy): domain Eukaryota; kingdom Metazoa; phylum Chordata; class Amphibia; order Anura; family Pelodytidae; genus Pelodytes; species Pelodytes ibericus. The sequence goes on from CM069863.1 coordinate 160,543,395, forward strand.
ACATACACGTTTTAAACCTTTACTTTTTAACCTGTAAATAAAATATATAAATTGAGGAGCCACAGGGGCAATGCCCAAGGTCACTAAATATAAAATAATTGGTGGCCCCATGGACTGACACAATGTCTGTCATTCCAGTAAAAAGTTAAATTGTCCAAAAGGCTGTAAGCTTGTGAATGTCTGTGACCCTCAATATGGGCCAGCACAATGCCCTTGGACCCCTTATAATAAAATTATAATGAAATAAAGTGACCATCCCAGTGCCTGTGGCCCTTACTATTATTAAAGGACAGTATAGCCTAAACATTGTTTTTTTTCTGTGAATGTAGAGAATAAAAAATGATTGAAAATTATCTACACATTGTATTAGCAGACATTCATACAACTGTCTAGATCAGGAGAAACATGTGTTTTGAATGTGTTGGTGGAGTCTCATGCTTATGGCATCATCTGTGACTTGATTTGCAAAATGCATATTTCCCATTGAAAACCAGTTAATTTGCAAATCATGCCACATGTGATGTCATAAGGAAGAGATTCCACAGACACATTCAAATCATATTTCTATCCTAATTTAGGCAGTTTCTTGCAGTGTTTACAGTCCCTTTAAATATTTGTCCCAAGGGCTTGGAGTATGGAGTTGGATCCAAGCCTCAACAGTCATTTAAAATAAAATAATTGGCGATAAGCTCTAAGCCCCAATTAAATAAATTAGCCTTTCACCATTCCCCCCTTGTACCTGGGGATGGGAAAATGCCACTGGCACAACAAATAAATACAAAAATAAAAAAAATCCAATAAAATTCCTACATATCCCCCTTCCTTGCCAACAGAGCAAAAGGTGATCAAAAATAGCAACACAATCTGTGAAAAAAACACCTTTTGAGTGCCATAATGGTAGGCTGTGAAACTCTGTAAGGAAGAAATATACCTGTATCCAGGATCCAGCAGTTAGCAGTGACAACTGGCATCCTCATCTTCAGCCAATAAGAAGCTTCCATGTCCTGGCCCTAATATTAGCTGGTTTTCAAACCCAGTCATTTGCTGACTTGAAAATCCCACCAATACTAGTGCTTGAACAGGGAAGCTTCTGATTAATGGATCCTCATTTTCAGCCCATCACTAGCTGATTTGCAAACCAATCTACTATTGGCTTATTTGAAAATCCCACCAATAGCGGGGCTTGATCAGGGAGGATTCTGATTATCTTACAGTCACTCGCCTCCTATTGTCTTTTTAAATAAAGAACATTCCATGCTGGAATTTCATTCTTTGTCTGCTCTCCACTGAGATAGGTTGAGCCATATTTTTTTGCCAGCATGGAATTTTATAGAATAGGAGGATTATTATTTTTGTTTTATTTATGGCTCAACCTTTATTCCATGGGCCAAAGAAGTGCATCCAGGACATTGCTGATAATCCACTGAGGGCATCACTGATCATCTACTGACACCTTGATAGTGGGGATAGGTAGGGATTATACTGGATTTATTTATTGTTTTATGGGCATTTTGGCCACTCCCTGGCACAAGGGGGGGGGGGGGAATGGTTGAAGGATGTGTTTATTTAATTGGGGTTAGGGGAATATCACCATGTCATTTTTTTAAGGGGAGGGGGGGCCTAGGAATTTGCACTGGATATTTGCAGTACCTTTTGCAGTTGAAGTGTATTTTATTCCCTCATTTTCTGAATAAACTTGTCTGTATACAGTTGTGATGTGAATGGTCCCTGATAAGCGCTTTGTTATAGATTTTATCTAATTAACAGCAGTTTTGTTTTGAAGGCTATCTGAGACTGCTGATTGATTTTTCAGGTTCATTTTAACAAGAGCGACATAACCTGCATTCACTGGTACATATTTGCCAATCACATCAATGGACATTTGGTCTTGTATGTTTCATCACTGGATAATGCTTTAATTTTGACTAATTAGCAGATCAGTTTTAGTGAAACCAAGTTGCATCAAAAGAAGCAAGACAATATGATTAAACCAAGAATCTAGAAGATAAATTCAATTCTGGAATATAAGAAACATAAGGCAGATGAGACAAAATAAAGTTCTTTGGTTCATTAAATTCTACACAATAGTGTTAGAAATAAATCTTGTTAGTTGTGATTCTAGGGAAGAAAACCACTTTAAGCTCCAAAGGGTTTCTATTCTGTTTTGAAATATTTGAAGACAAAAACCTGTTGGTTTATAAAAGCTCAATGTTTCATCTTTGAAGTACTATTCTATTAAAATATACACTTAAAAGTATTTTTAACAACAATCATGTTTCTTTCGTAGACTGATATTGCAATCAATATTTTGTACTATGTGAAGAAAACAAAACCTTACCACAATAGGCTAAATATGGAATAAGATCTACCAGAGAAGCATGAAGATATACTATATTGTTCTGATAAAGTGTGAAGGAGCAAGGGTTATTGAAACTACAATATATTCAGGAGGTGAAGGTCAATGGCTGGTCATGTTCTTAACTTTCGTCACCCTTTCTCCTTAATCATTCATTTTACAGAACTAATGATTATGGAGAAAGAGTAATGGAAGTACTTGTAAGGGAATGTATTGTTAAATATTGTTCACCATGCTTTTAAAATGATCATAAAGAAATTGAGGATATTATAGGGCTTCATTTACTCATACTATACTAGTAAATACTAGTTTTGAGCTTGGAAAATACATGACCATGTATTGTTTGTGTTAATTTCCTTATATAAGAAATAGTGATGATCTATCAAAATACATTTAATAGACACATATATATGCTTTCTCTATACAGCAAGAAATCCAATACCCAACCAATACGTTCACCTTCATTCCTGCCTTTCTTAGTTGCCACTATACAAAAATGTAGAAACAAACCACCATTATAGATACAAACCACCAATCTACCTAGAAAATAGATTGGAGACACATGCATTAATAGTACAAAAGACAAAAAGGAAATGTAAATATGTTTAATTAATTTTGATATCTGTGGAACTAGGTTGAGGATTGGATTTAGTCACACCCAACTGTTTGGCCCAAAAATAATTGAATATTTGGCAAACAATTATTGTGCTGCATGAAAAATCATCATTCATCATGGACAATTTTGAATATATATTATGTACATAACAGATATGAATATAATACCCCAGTAGACACACACAAAACCAGAGCACACATAAAATATAATATACCGTATTTGCTCGATTATAAGACGAGGTTTTTTTCAGAGCAAATGCTCTGAAAAATCCCCCTCGTCTTATAATCGAGGTCTCTTATAATCTGACCTCAAATTGAGGTCAGATTATAAGACATGGATCCAGGTCCCCAGCAGAGCTGCAGGGGACCTGGATCCCCCTCTCTAGCAGCAGGGGATGTCTGCGCAACGAGCGCAGACTCCCCTGCTTCCGCCCGGCACGACCGCTGGGGCTTCTGTGAAGAAGCCGGGAACTTCCGCTTTCGTCACAGAAGTCCCGGCGAGCGTGCCGGGCGGCAGCAGGGGAGGTCTGCGCTCATCGCGCAGACTTCCTCTGCTGCCCCACTAGCCACCAGGGTAAATCGGGCAGCTGGGGGATGTCTGCACGATACGTGCAGATATCCTCCATGCTGCCCGACACGGCAGACTATTATGACGGACAGCTGTCCGTCATAATAGACTGCCGTGTCGGGCTGCATGGAGGATATCTGCACGTATCGTGCAGACATCCCCGGCTGCCCCCACTAGCCACCAGGGATCAAGGTAAGGGGAAGGGAGGGAGGGGGGCAGAGAGACAGGGGGAGGGAGGGAGGGGGACAGAGAGACAGGGGGGACAGAGAGACAGGGGGAGGGAGGGGGACAGAGAGACAGGGGGGACAGAGAGACAGGGGGGAGAGAGGGGGCAGAGACAGAGTCAAGGGGAGGGAGGGGGTTAAGAGACAGAGACAAGGTGAGGGAAGGGGTTAAGAGACAGACAAGGGGAGGGAAGGGGTTAAGAGACAGAGACAAGGGGAGTGAGGGGGTTAAGAGACAGACAAGGGGAGGGGGGAGAGAGAGAAAAATGGGGGCAAGGGAAAGAGAAAGGCAGCATTGGCACATAAAAAGAAATAAAAACTAGAAATACATTTTTTGATATCATAATTTTTTATTAAAAAAGCAATTTACATGTGAATATATACAAGTTTAACTTTTTTCCTATAGAGTAGTCTTATATTCAGGCTTTTAGTTTTTTTCCTAAAGGAATATCCAAAGTTTGGGGGGTCGTCTTATAATCAGGGTCGTCTTATAATCGAGCAAATACGGTAAGTAGGTGGATTGGGCTGAAACTGATTAAAGGGAGTGGAAAAAACAGACCTGTGACTGTCCTGAACTAAAATCAAACTTTATCATCCTGTTGTGCTACATTTTAAAGTAGTTGCTACCCCGACTGTCTCAGAATTATTGTTTAACATGTGTCTATTCGGGTTAGTCCACTTGTTTTTATTTATTTAAATTACACCTAATGTTTGTGGTGTATAACCAAACTTATACATTGAGTATAACTAACAGTTATTCTCAGAGACATCACAACAACAGCATACAAATAATGACACACCATCTAACTAACTAGAACAACAAAAATAATAACAACAAAAGCTTATAACCAAGTAAAATCTATCTGATCTCACCCACAGGTACATCTTGTTTATTAACAATAACATAACCCATGTCTACTCACAAGCACAGAAATAAAAGAATAGAGAGAAATTAAACATTTAGTTCTGGATATGAACTTAACCTCTTCTTGAATATTGTCTCTAGTCATTAAAAAGTTGGATGTTTAGTGACATGCAAGCAAATGTTGATGATTGCTGGGGAAATTAGTTTTCTCTGTGACCACGTTGAAACTTTGCATATTACTGATTCTTGATGTGTTACTTTACCCTCATTATGATCTGTGTAATCTGTTTTCAGGTTTTCTTGGTAATCCCAGCACTTCTTCAGCTGTGCAGTAACCATTTTCAAGACAATAGTTTGGCTTGGTAATCCCAGCACTTCTTCAGCTTCAAATAACATAAAATACAGCTGAGCCATAAAATAGCACTAGACGGAATCTTTGATTTTAGCTTTCGAAGAACATAAATTTAAATCTAAAGGAAATGTCCGTGTTCGGGTCCGGGGTCCAAAAACCGTAAAGTTCGGTACGAACCCGAACAGTGCGGTTCGGGTTCGCTCAACACTAATTTTCAATTAAAGTAAGGAGGAGCAAAATCGAGAAGATTGGCCCCTTGAGGTATTGCACTCCACTATTGAAACCACATGGTCTCAATGCCAATTTTGATTTATACAATTTTATGTAATAGAGCACTTTAAATGGTATGAGGCCTTCATTTATTTTCTATATACCTCTCTGTTTTAACTACAATATTAGTATTATGTACCTGTTATAAGTTGAAGCCTCACTCAGAGGCGAAATGCGTAGCATGTTTTGGACATCATTCCTTCTTTCCAGCTGCAGCCTTATTCTTTTGGTCTTGATATTGAAAAGGACACTCTGTTCATGGCTGTGACGCGCCCACCACGGTCGTTTACTCATGAGTGCATTTTTATATGTAAGCAGATGTTATATTTATTAAATGTTTATTTATTCGTTATACTAATTGGAATATTTTGCCATCATTTTCTATATGGTTTGAGCCCATTAAGTCTGTGAAAATAAGACAATCAGAATTTCTCGAGTCTGCACCTAATCTGATGTGCTGAAAAATCCCTTGGGAGTCTGTGAGTGCAATAATAGAAAATCCAATATCACCACAACACCTTCCACTTAAAAGGTGGAATATTATTTTTTCCTACAGCATACCTTAAAGTTCACCTGTTCACTTTTTCTTTCCTGTTGTATTTTTTGTGGGGTATGGGACACTGATTAGATGCTGCTGAGGTTTTGACTACAGCTCTGGGTACACTTCTGTTTTGTGCCAAGGAAGACTACAGCACATCTTTTTCACTATAAACTATATAAAAATATATTAAATAAAAAGCCAATGGTGTAACATCTAAAAAAGTGACATTGCAAAATATATGGATACACTATCAGCAATCGACAACCAGGAACTACTGTGTCTCAGATGTGAGACACAGCAGATAGTAAGATACACAATGAGTTTACTCTAAACACTTGGGGCATGTTTTTTTTAACCCTTGCTTCCTTCAAGAAAGTAAAGGTTAAACACGGTTCAGTGTTCCTTTAATGCATTGAATTTAAAAAAATGGTTACTAGTAAAGTTTTGGTGAATGGAATGAAGAAATGTAAAAGATACTATATGTCTTAGAAACAGCTGTGACAATGAGTCACAGAGGAAGGCAGGAATGTCAGAAAAGAGAGAGAATAGACAGAAAATCAACCTAAGAGAATAATTAGAAGTGTCAGAAAAAAATGAGAAACAGATTAAACTAATATATCAGTGGATGGAGAAAGGCATTTTGCAGTATTAGCCCTAGGGGATGAGGAGGAAATGCAAATTGATGTAAATTCAGACTTTATATTTAAAAATACATTACAAACTCACATATATATATATATATATATATATATATATATATAGATATATATAGATATATATATATATATATATATATATATATATATATATAGATATATATATATGTATATATATATATATATATATATATCAAAATGTTATTTTTAGATTTTGCTACGAAAATAGCTTTTCAGTTGAATCTAATTGCAATAAAACAATATTTGTGATATGTAGTTTATTTTAAGAATGAACATGAATTATTAATTATACTATTGTAGGAGTCATTTTTTAAAGACATATTGCAAATTATTACAAATCAGAGGGCTAATGAACCACCTGTAGAATATGTTCAATTGTCAGTGATGCATGTTCAAGTCCATTTAAAATCATCTCAGCCCTTCATCCTTCCAAGGTATCTCATTGTACCTTTTCTGGTTAGACACTTTGCTATTATAATGTTTTGTTTATCTAAATCTTCCCTTTAGTTAGTGAGAATATAGTACATACAAAATATATAAAGAATTGACATTTGATTTGTTGTGCATTGTAAAGGACAAGCAAACAGCAGTATGATCTTATATCAAAAATTCATCTTAGATTTTGCCGATGGCTAGTACTAAAATGTTTATTTAATCTTTTTCACTTGATGGTCAGAAGAATAAAATCTCAGCAAAAAAAGAACAACTTATTATTCACTGTTAAACTATGATATACAGTAATGTCTTGTTCCTTCAGGGAGAAAGGCTGTGAAAGTGGGGTCAACCAAACACCTTTTATTACTTTTAAAGGCTCACAAAAATAACCAATACATTTTGAAGACTAGATTAACTGCAAGCATTAGAAAATAGGTTAGCATTTTGCTATAATATGATTCATTTTAAATGCAATACTATTTGATAAAATATATTGTGGAAATAACTGTTGTCTAAACTTTGAACCATTGTTCTTATTTCATCTGGATATTAGTACTCCCTTACATCCGTAATGTAATGATTAGATCATGATAAAGATGCAGTTCTATAAAAAATAGTTTCCATACTCCAACTGAAATATTATATACTTACACATTAGTGTATGGCATAAAAGATCAGGGACCTCTAACAAAGCACCTTTTAGAAAAAAGAATGTGAAAGCAAAGGTGACTAGATTTTAAAAAAGCATAATGTTGGGCTGCCTTAACATCAATGTCACCACGTAGAATGCATGGCCATATCCATCTTAACTTAAAAAATACCAAAATTATGTATTTATTGGAGTTACATTATTGCAAGCAAATGAACACATTAAAATAAATATCTCTGAATCTCACAGTTTGTAACTGCCTTAAACACACCAGAATCCCTGAATCTCACCACCCTTAACCATTTGATTACCTGCCTTGAATATACCAGAATCTCTAAATCTCACCACCCCAATGGGTTGTATTCTAACCCTTGGGTAAAGCACTCACATATGAGATATCTGTGATAGCACAATGTAGTAATCAAGGTTAGATTGTAAACAAATGCTTAACAAGGAAAATTAATTGGGGCTTATTCATGTCAAAATAATACTAGCCTATTAATGGCAAAATAATGTTGACATATTATAGGGAAAATTGGCTGTGGCGTATTAATGGTAAAATAACACTGGCATATTATTGGGAAAATTGACTGGCATATTAATGGGCAAATAGTGTTTGGCTTATTAATGGCAAAATAATGCTGGCATGTTAAAGGCAAATAGGCTGTGGTTTATTAATGGAAAACTAACACTGGCATATTATTGGGAACATTCACATGCATATTAATGGGAAAATTAGCTGTGGCATATTAACCCTTAATGACATGACTTTTTTGGCTTGTCTGATGCTTGGTGACATGGGTTGTTTTAACAACATTTCTTCAGTGTTTGTGTTTTGCTATAATTTCTTTCTTTATTGCTTTATTTATTTCTTACATTATTGCTGTCCAGGATTACTGCTTGTACAGTGATCAATGGCAGGGAAGGGTTTACTACACAGGGAATTCATAAAACCTGACAATTTTACTTTAACACGAATACAGATCTGTCTCTTTCCCTCACAAAAAAAGTAAGTGTGGAGAGGGAGGCAGATCCAAATTGGTCAGATCGATATTCACAAATATTGATCTGACCAGGCGAATGGTGATGCTCATCTGAGCAATCACCAAAATGCCTTTGCCACTTATACACTGTTACTGATCACTATACATGCACTCAGACAGCTTAAAAAAAACAGAAATGGATCAGAGCAAAGAAATATGAAAACTGAACAAGAGTGGGGCATAAATTAGACAGGGAACAGGGCTGGAAACACTATGACAAAGGATCACATTTCAGGGGACACAAGACATCCAACTTAATTGACTCAGGACAGGACATCCCACTTAATTGACTCAGGACAGGACATCCCACTTAATTGATGCAGGACATGACATCCCACTTAAGGGACTCAGGACATGGGCAGAAGCTACTCTGGGGTCAACTTGTCAGGTGCCACCCTGAGGGCTAATATAGGCAGACGCGGCTTGGGTATAGCCTCTATGAGGCCAGGTTAAGCAGGTGCCACTCTGGGGACAGGCTAGGCAGGAGCCACTAAGGACAGGGATTTGGAAAATGCCACCACGGTGGCCTGGAACTTGGAAATTCCACAACTGTGGCCCGAACTGGGAAATACCACCATGTGGCTGGAACTGAGAAAGGCCATCATGTGGAGGGACTGGGGTGAACAGAACACACAATGATAACAGAATAAAAAAGAACCCAGGAACAAGAATAACAAAGAAGTAGAACAGAATATCAAATGCAGAGAGAAAACCAGAGAAACTTAATACAAACTGGAGAAAAGATGATTATGCATGTAGGATGGAACCTGAGAGTGGGATGGATCCTGAGAGTACCCTCTCCTCAAAGGAGCGACCACCAGGAACAACCATCACACTGCTTAGTAGACACATTCCTCTAAAAATTGGAGAAAGGACAAGGAAGTAGTCTCTTACAGAATCCCTGGTCTGCATGGAGATCCGCACTGCATGAGAGTTGCAGGAAGAGGACTTGAGCAAAACCCGGAACCTGGATTGATGGAAGCCAGAGGCAGACAAAGACAAAAATATAACTCCTTTCTTCGTGAGCAATCTCTGGGAGTGACCAGCAGAAACTGTCATAGCAGACTGACCTCCCAAAAACAGGAACAGGAACGATATCTTCCACAGAGTCCTCGGTAAAAATGAAGAGCTGGTAAGCAGGAGGGTCTCAGGCTTAGAACTAGGTGACCCAGGAACCAGCATAATAAGGAATCCAACTTCACTCAGAACCAGATGAAAAACTTCAGCTGCTGCTGACAAGACTCCACTGCGTGCTACACTCCCACTGTTTCCTACCGACTCAGGGTCCTTTACCATCCGGGACCCCGTGCGTGACAGGAGGGGATGGCCAGGAACAGAGAGAGCAGCAGTAAGGTGGATACTGGGGAAGGGTTAAGAGGGGATAATATCCTTTACTGTTCAAACTAGCAGCAGCATATTAATGGGCAAATTATCAGGGTCATATTAATGGGCAAATTAGCATTGGCCTATTAATGGGAAAACTAACAGTGACATATTAATGGGCAAATTAATAGTGGCATACTAAAGGGCAAAATAACCCTGTCATATTAATGGGAAACTAAAATTGCATTGTTAATGGGACAGTTGGCTGTGGCATATTTATGGGCGTAAAAGTTGTGGCATATTAACAGTGGCATATGACTGGCCAAATTAACAGTGCCATATTAATGATTAAACTAACAGTGGAATATTAATGGGATAATTGGCTGTGTCATATTGATGGGGAAATTAACAGTGGCATACTGATGGGCAACTTGGCTGTGACATGTTAAAGGGAAAATTGGCGGTGGTGTATTGATGGGCAAATTAGCAGTGGCATATTAATGGGAAAATTAAAAGTGCTATATCAATGGGCAAACTAACAGTGACATATTCATGGGAAAATTAACAGTGGCATATTAATGGGCAAAATAGCATTGGCATATTAATGGGCATATTGGCTGTGACATATTAATGGACAAACTGGCTGTGCCATTTTAACAGGAAAATGAACAGAGGCATTTTAATGGGCAAACTAATGTTGCATATTAATGGACAAACTGGCTATGGCATATTAATGGGCAAATTGGCTGTAGCATATTCATGGGCAATCCTGGCTCATGGCAAATTAGTGGGAAAATTAACAGTGGCAAATTAATGGACAAACTAACAGTGACAGAGCCCAAGGTTTCCCAGCACACCATTGCCTGAAGCATTACACTGCCTGTGCCGGCTTGCCACCAATCAGTCATCATAATGTTATGGCTGATCGGTGTGTATCCAATAGTCACATCCTAAGCGTTTGTCACATGAATCAAGTGTCAGCTGACTTTAGCTAATTTCACCACACGTCCTGAAAGCACTTTAGCCACACCCTATAACCTCATTCCTTTCTGCTTAATGCTAAGTACATATATTCATTGTAATTTAGTCTGACTATGTCTCTGGATGTATAACATTTTAACTCACTAACATGTTACATGTCATTTTTTTAATGTCATTTTAACATACAGAGTTTTTATAGAGATTAATGTACTGTGGAGCTATATACTAATGATCAATACTAGAATATTTGGCATATATGCCTAGTAATGTTTACTATCTATTTAATACAGCTTCTTGATATGTGAAAATGGTACTGCTTTATTAAATGTGCAATAAAAATTCAATGGGCTCCATAAATTAGATGCTGCTGTCAAAGGTAGTGTCATCCTTTAGAGGATGCTTTCAAATTTGGAGAACTATACTATTCCTACAGTGATGATAATGTGTCCTGGTTCTCTATTAAATATAGTTTGTCTATGTTTCAGAGACAGGAGGCTATTTTGTTAAAAATGTGGTTATTTATACATATAAATATTTGTTTAATATTGCACTAAATGTTGTTATCTGTAATTGTGCAAATAATATACATTTATATGATATTAAAGTCCAAACTAAACCCTGCTAGCCGAATTTGTATTTTATTTTTTTAGTTCATAAACCTTTATGACTAATTTATAGCCATTATAGCAGTAGAAAGTAAAGCTTTCTTAGCTTTTACTCATCCAGAATCAGCTGCTTCTTGACACCTCTTCTGCTGCTCCCACTACTGTTGTTTTTCATTTTAATGGACCAACAAGAGAGTTCTTCATAGATAATACATACATAACATTTGAAATATACAGGCCACTTCTTGCGAAACTGCAAAATCGTTGCTTTATTATAAAAAAGGAATGCATAGTCAAGCTGAATCAAGATAAATGCTTGAGCCAGGTTATGTTTTCAAAGTGTTCCTAGTCTTATATGTGGATTTTATTGACCAAAAAAAAGTTAATATGTAAAATAATCAAACATATAACATTAATACATGTATATATTACAGGTGTATTGTTTAATTGTGTTTATATGTATGATTACTACTACTAGTCATTCTTATAACTTTATAAGATGGCTAACTATATTTCAAGAACATTGTTCAACATGATGTCATTTTGTAAATACAATAATAATAATAATAATAATGTCATATGTAAATAATCTAGTAACATACAAACATTGAATAAGTTGGCTGACAGAAACTATTCGGTCCATCTAGTCTGCCTTATTAAAAAAGTTTTTAAGACTTTCATTAGTTCCTGGTCTTATCTTATATCTAAGATAGCCTTATGCCTATACCCATACATGATTAAACTACCACACTGTATTAACCTTTGCCACTTCTGCTGGAAGGCTATTCCATGAATCCACTACCTTCTCAGTAAAGTAATACTAATGGATATAACTTTTAAACCTTCCACCTCTAATTTGAGATTATATTGTCTTGTTTTTTTTCTTCTTTTAATATTCTCTCTTCCTTTACTTAGATGATTCCCTTTATGTGTTTGAAAGTTTCTATCATATCCTCCCATTACGTCTTTCTTCCAAGCTATACATGTTAAGATCCTTTAACCATTCAGGTACGTTTTATCCTGCAAACCTTGAACCAGTTTAGTAGCCCTCCTCTGAATGCTCTCCAAAATATCTATATCCTTCTAGAGATATGGTTTTCGATACTGCATACAATACTCTAAGTGAGTACAGTATACTGTACAACTGCACAGTTAAGTCCCTTTCCTCAGATGTTGAGGTTAGCACTAGTTATCGGACATAGAGGGGGACTAAATACTATGTTAGATGAACAAAAACAGACTGATCCATGAGGTAGAGGATCCTGGGGACATGAGACACATAAGTGAGTGAAAATGTCATTGAAGGGAAGTTGGTGGTAGTACAGTTTTAGGGATGGTTGGAGCTAGGTAGGTTTAGTCAGAGATTAATTATGTGTGTTCTAGTTACATGAGTTCTAAGCTTCCTATTTCTAAGAGTGTTTCTGGACAGTGAGAGCTTGGTGGGACAGGCTAGAGATTAATTTATTGGTATTCTAGCAGGATGTGTAGTAAGTTTCCTTAAAGAGGTGAGATTTAAAGGGACTTTTTGAAGTTTGAGAAAGGGGGAGAGGTTTTGAGCACTTTATGTGTTTGTTAGTTAATGGGTCATTTTAACCCCTTAGTGACATGACTTTTTTGGCTTGTCCGAGGCTTGGTGACATGGGCTGTTTTAACATTTCTGAGGTGTTTGTGTTTTGCTGTAATTTATTTCTGTCTCATTTAGTGTACCCGCACAAACTATATATCGTTTTTATCGTTATAAGAAGGGCTTTCTTTTGATACCATTGTTTTGATAATTGCATATAATTTGATGTAAGAAAACTAATAAAATATGGCAAAAAAATGTAAAAAAAACATTTTTTTATGACTTTTATTTGAAAAATCGTATACTCATGTACAAGAGACAACAAAAAAACACTGCTAAATAGTTTCTAATATATGTCCTGAGTTCAGAAATAGCCCATGTTTTATGTTTTTTTGTTTTTTTATTCATGTTACAGGGCCAGAACTAAAAGTAGTGCAAAGCTATTTTAAAATCCTTTTTTTCAAAATTAGTGATAGTGACATTGTAACACTGATTTCTGTACTAAATCCATGAATGACCCCAAAACATGTACATATTTTTGAAAACTAGACCACTCAGGGCAATTAACTTGGGGTATTTTGACACATTTCATGTAGCCATTTTACCACCAATCTTTGCCAAAGTTTGCAGCAAAAAAACTTTATTTTAAATTTTTCACATAGATTGCAATTTAGGTAAACATTACCTTAAAATGTGAAGGGGTATTTCCAAATAACACCTCAATATGTGTTCAGCAACATCTCCTGAGTACAGGGATATCACCCATGCATAGGTGTGTTGGTTTGTTTTGGGGCTAAAAGGCCACATTTAGGGGGTGCGCATTTTGGTTTTCCAACTTGGAATTCTGACATGCAGAAAACTTGTGCCCATGTCCCATTTGTGACATTTTTGAAGCCAGAAAGTGTATTCTATCCCACAAAGCCATATATTTTTTTAAACTAGACACCCTAGGGTATTTCAAATAGTAGTATTTTAACACTTTCCATGCACTAATTATACTACCAGCCTATGTCAATGTTTTGGGTAGTAATTTATTTTCACATACATTGTACTTTGGGCATGAATTCACAGATCCTGTTACATGTCAGTGCCAAACAACACCTCAATATGTGTTCAGCAACATCTCCTGAGTACAGGGATACCACCCATGTATAGGTTGGTTAGGTTATTTGTGGGTTAAAAGGCCACATTTGTGAGGTGCGCTTTTTGGTTTTCCAACTTGGCATTCTGACGTCCAGAAAATCTTCGCCCGTGTCCAATTTGGGACATTTTTGAAGCCAAAAAGTGTATTCTACCCCACAAAGCCATATATATTTGAAAACTAGACACCCTAGGGTATTTCAAATGGTAGTATTTTAACACTTTCCATGCACTAATTCTACCACCAGCCTATGTCAATGTTATGGATAGTAATTTTTTTTCACATACATTGTACTTCGGGCATGAATTCACAGATCCTATTATGTGTCAGTGCCAAACAACACCCCAATATGTGTTCAGCAACATCTCCTGAGTACAGGGATACCCCCCATGCATAGATTTGTTGTTTTGTTTTGGGGCTAAAAGGCCACATTTAGGGGGTGCGCAATTCCAACCTGGAATTTTGACATGTAGTCAGCCTGCGCCCATGTTCCATTTGGAACATTTTTGAAGCCATCCAATGAATTGTACCCCATCAAACCATATATTTTTGGAAAATAGACATCCTAAGGTATTTCAAATGGTGGTATTTTAATACTGTATAGGTACTAATTCTACCACCAGCCTTTGTAAAAGTTTGTGGTAGTACTTTTTTGGGAGGTTTTTTTCCACATACATTGTACTTCAGGCATGAATTCACAGATTTCAGTATATGTCACTGCCAAACAACAACCGAATATGTGTTCAGCAACATCTCCCGAGTACAGGGATAGCACCCATGCATAGGTTTGTTGGTTTGTTTTTTGGCTAGAAGGCAACATTTGTGAGATGCGCATCTCAAAATTCCAACTTGGAATTTTGACATGTAGTCATCCTGCGTCCGTGTCCTATATGAGATATATCTTTTAAGCCAGCCAATGTAATTTACCCCCACCAAACCATATATTTTTTTAACGGTAGACCCCCATCACTCCTTGTGGCAAGGGCTCAGCAGCCACCGATACATCACTAGATGATGTATCAGAAAGCTGACCAGGGTCAAAATCGAACCCTGAGTCCGCGGCCTCAGAATCAGTGCGTAAGCAGTGATCTCGAGCAAAGAAGGGGTTAATAGCTCTTAGAAGAGCCTATCTAGTACTGTAATACATTACAGTACAAAGTAATTAATCCATAAAACAGTGCAGACAGCAAAACATACTGTTGCTGTGCAAGATTACTGCTTATACAGTGATGAATGGCAGGGAAGGGGTTAATACACAGTGAAAGACTTTCATAAAACCTGACAATTTTATAAAATATTAATTTATATCACTAATACTGATCTGTCTCTTTCCGTCACAAAAATGTAAGTGAGGAGAGGGAGGCAGATCAATTTTTGTGAATATTGATCCGACCAATTTTGATCTGACCAGGGCGAATGGTGAGCTTAATTGAGAAATCACCAAACCGCCTTTGCCACTAATTCGCTGTTGCGCTCAGGCAGCTTAAAAAAAAAAAAAATCTCAAATATTTTTACTTTACATGTAATCCCCTAGCGGGTATGTGTAAAAAATAAAAAAAAATATGCAGACAGATAAAAATTGCTTTGGCGTCAATATCATTGCGTAAGCAGTGATCAACGGCAAAGAAGGGGTTAATAACTCTTAGAAGAGCCTTTGTAGTACTGTAATAAATTACAGTACAAAAAAAATGAACCCCTAAAAAATGCACAAACAGCAAAAATAAATGCACTGATGTGCACGATCACTGCTTACGCAAGATCAGTGGCAGGGAAGGGGTTAAACGCAGGGAATTGCTTTAATAAAACATTTTTTATTGTTTTAATATTCGTGTGTTGTGTATTTATTGCTTTTTTTTTACTTTTACTTACTTTTCTTACTTTGATCTGTCTCTCTCCCTCACTAAAAAAAAGTGAGGAGAGGGAGGCAGATCATAACTGGTCAGATCAATATAGAGTTAATATTGATCTGACCAGTCAGTGGGGATGTTCAGCAGAGCATCCCCACTGCCTGTCAGTGTGCCTGGCCACCCAGTGACCAAGATCGTGCATTTTCTTTGTGTGTTACTGATTGCCTCGACTTGCGAGGCAATCAGAAACACTTTCTGAGCATAGGAAGCGAAATATTCGCTTCCTATGCTCGTTTTTGAAATGCCCGCGTTTTAAAGGCACTGTGCCTTTAAAACCGGCATTTCGATCGCTCTCCGGAGCGATCGAAATGCCGACGGGCATTTTTTTTAGCATTGTACGATGCTTCCACACGGAAGCATCGTTACAATGCGGCTTGAGCACTGAAAGCGGAAAAACTCCGCTTTCAGTGCTCGTTTTGACACAGGACGGACTAGGTCCGTCCTGTGTCACTAACGCCTCGGCACACAGGACGGACCTAGTCCGTCCTGTGTCGCCAAGGGGTTAAGGACAAAGCTTTTAAATTTAACCTGTTAAATGCTATTGTATGTATTGCTTTTGTATTTTTTATGTGATGTAATACTTTTTGATTGAAAAATAATAAAGCTTTTGGAAATAAAAGAAAAAGGGAAAAAAAGAGAAAGAGGGAGAACTAAAAGCTCTGTGGAAGGTTCTCGACAGAGGGGCAGCTGAGGAAAACCTTTAACTTTTATGTTCTACATTTTATATATTATCTGTGTATGTTTATTGTTTAATTCAACTGAACATATATGATTTCTACCTTGCTTGTACTCTGTACTACTATTTCTACAAGAGCTTGCACCATTATCATTTCACTAATGCAAAATCTTGCATGTGTGAGTGCGAAGAGGTGATGAGGTTGGAGAAGAGCCAAAATCCATTTGAGGAGCGGTGTTGTCATGCAGGGTGGTAATGCGTAATAAAGGAGGATTTTTAGGTTAAATATAGAATTTAAAATGTAAACCTAAAGCAGATGGGAAGCCAATGAAGGTATTTGCAGAGAGGAGCAGCTGAATCAGATTGATGAGCAAATAAGATGAGCCTGGCATCTGTATTTTGAATAGATTTCAGGGAAGAAAGATGAGTTAGAGGAAGGCCAGTCAGGAGGGTATTACAGTAGTCAAGATGAGAGATCAAAACTGAGTGCACAAGGATTGGAGCAGTCTCTCCAAGGATTTTGCGGGATGATGTCTCTCCAGCACATGTCACAGTGAAGGAGTGCTCAGATAGATATCCAAGAGAGACACACCACCTATGTCGATTGAGGATAGTCTATTAAGAAGGATGTGGTGATCAACAGTGTCAAAGTGTTCAGATATATACTATATGTATAGCAGAACCCATTAATTTTTTCATTTTGTTTAGGTGGAGGTTATTGAGGTCACCCCAACAAATCGTTGCTTAGGGGCACATGGGAATTAATGTCATGTCAGCCACTGACCGCAGGTTTAATCAGAAAGGAACCTTTGGCAAAGGTATAGCACCCTTGCAGAGACCCCACTGTCCTGGGGTATTCTAAATATAACAGACACCATGACAATAGGAGACAGCACTGAGCTGATATAAAAATGAATAAAAATGAAGGACTATGGTCCAAAATACTGAGGCAAAAGAATAGAGGAATACTTTGATTAGGTGGATGAGGAAGGCGTAATAAACTTATGACAGATCCGATTGCAGAGGAGAAAAAATGAAGAAGGAATTTGATGGATTAGATGGAAAAAAAGTAAATCCAGGCAGTGGGGTAGAGGTAGGAACAGGAAAAAAATCAGGTCCAGAAGACTGGTCAGGATCAGGTGAAATAACTGGTTCAGGAAATGGAGGAAACTGATAGCTTAAAAGAGGAGTACTGATTAGGGGGAGGAGCCACGGTAAGTCCCAGCCTCCTGAGTGGAGTAGAGGATAACAATGTCTAAAATCCACCGCCAGCCACCCTGCATGCGCAGTCTTATTGGGACGCCACATCTCCTTGTGATATACGGAAGAGCATAGACATGCGCATTCCCACCACTGAGACGCTGGGCCATCACCGAACCTCTGCGCCATGCTGGGGACAGAACATGGAGGTCTGAAGAGGAAGGATCACTCGATCTCCATGGAGCAGGTATGCTCCGTGGCTGCCTGGCCCCCCCTACCAGCGACGGGCAGACAATTACCCATTAAACCGTGTGCTTCTGTTTCAACTTGAGATTGTGATTGTCCACATTTTTAAACATGTGAAAAAACAAAATCACCAAGAACTATACTATAGGTAAGTAAAACATATTCAAAACCACCTCTGTTATTAAAAGTAGAACAAAGGGTAAAAACCTTTGGAACTTCTCAGCACATTTATTCTTTCTCTAAGTAAATTTGTGCTTAAATCATCTTCTTTTTACCTAGAGCATTTACATAGATGATTTTTATGACATACTGTCATGTCGCTTTATATTTTTTCTGGGAAAGATATTCAATATTTTTTTTCTCTGTCTGACACAGCAGCAGATTTATAAGACTACTTTTAATACAGTTCTCAGAGTGCCAAAGTGGAGGTCATTTATCAAGGTGTGTGCATTAAACTGACAATTGCCTCATGTCCCTAAATGACTTACATTAGAAGTATGATTATCCATTTGAAAACCTGTGGCTAACAATTAATGTAGATTCTATAGACAGAGACACTAATTGATAGAAATGCCATATGTATGAAATGTGAATTTTCCATGGGTAGTACACCTGGTTATTTTACATTTTGATGGCTTTCGGTCTAGTTA
Organism: Pelodytes ibericus; assembly: GCA_036172795.1. Classification (NCBI taxonomy): domain Eukaryota; kingdom Metazoa; phylum Chordata; class Amphibia; order Anura; family Pelodytidae; genus Pelodytes; species Pelodytes ibericus. The sequence continues at coordinate 160,562,283 of CM069863.1, forward strand.
TAATTGTGAATCCAGTGTAAGGAACTTTAATATTACATAATACCTTCTGGAATGACAGAAAATATATATTCCTAGACAAGCCTTAGAGGTGTTCCCTGATTTCTGTGTCAAACATTTTCACACAAATCTATTCTGGACGTCTGTTCTATTTTATTTTTGCTCATCATGTTCTACTTTACTTAAAGTCAATTCCGTGGCTGTTATGATTAATGCAGAAACGTCTGTGATTAATATTCTACAAAAGGATTCTACTTCTGCTAAATTTCTAATAGCCCATTCATTTCTTTAAGCAATTCATCGTCTTCATTTTATTCATTGTCTTAGCAGTTAATCATGCTGAGCGAAGCATTCTACAATTTCTTAAAAAAAAAAAAAAACAAGGCTTTTTTGTGTGTTCTTTTAGGCACTGTGGGAAATGTCCTAAAAAAAGAGGTTTTTTTTGTCTATGAGCTGGTGATTTATTATATACTACTTGTCCCTGCTGATCTGCGTGTACAGTTTAATAGCCTATTTGTTTGACCAAATTTATGTATGTGTGCATATATATATATATATATATATTTATTTATTTATTATTACGTTGAGATATTTTCTCATTTTCAAAAATGTGCTGGGGATGATACCACTGACCGACGTTCAGGAATTTTTCCTTTATTTTGCTACTTTTATTGTTACTTATAGTCAGAGATGCAAAACATTATCATCTATAGCCGTGATGGAGAATCTATGGCACAGGTGGCCCCTTAGGCACTCAGGAGCCTCTGAGGTGACACTGAGCATCTGATTGCATTGCCACCATCAAAATGGGAAGCACACAATGTGTCGGCAGATAAGAACCAATCGGTAAATCTAGTCTGCCCAACACTTCATAACATAAGGAGAAGGGGCACTTTGATATTGTTAACTTGGTTTATTACACAAAAATAGGCACGGAGACTGAAAAGTCTTTTCCATCACTGCCCTACAGATAACATTCAACATCAAAAAAGAAATGGGGAATGTTTCTATTGCATAGGTCTATTACATCACAATGAAAATTGTTTTTTTCTCGTGCACCATGAAAAAGGTAAGACTCTCTTGCATAAGTGATTTGAAATTATTTTGTTATGCCACAGCTAGTGACAGATTTTAAGGTAATTAAATGTGTTTCACTGAAGCTACTCAAGGAACAATAATAGGCATAGTAAATAAAAGAAAGAAAAACAGAGGAATCCTGATAATCAAAAAAGCAGTTCCAACTACACACATTTTTCTTATTTTCTCTGTGCTTTAAGTACATGTTTTGGTATATGTTAAATACATTTATTTTTGCTTAATACACATTTTAGTTCTCCTGTCATTTTATATTGAAAATAAATTCAGCACCTATCAATCCTGAGACATTAGTGAGTGAAAATATCTAGGACACCAGCAGTTTTCATGTTACCCTCTGAGAAAGGACTGTCTTTATCCATTATGGTGGAATCAGCCTCTGCTTATCTCAGATGTCTTATGAGCATGCAATCCATGGGTGGTGGTTTCATCAACTCTGAGCTGTGATTTAAAACAAAGAGGAGGGTTTGGAGCGATAAGCAGTACTGCTGTTGCACCAACAGCAGGAACTCTACTATACTTTACAAGCTAAAGAAAAAATGGAAAGCTTTTTATCCAACATTGAGACACCATGAGATTGTGGGGGCTATTCACTAAAGGGCAATTTACAGTTTGGTAAATAACCACAGTTTTGTAACAAGTGTGATCTTCTCACCAATCATATAGTGCATATATAAAACATGGGACATCCTAAAACATTTAATGAAAATGTATGTCTAAAAATGTGCCCAAATATCAATCATTTGCTTCATTATTTTGCACACAACCTAAGATTTTCACCCTCAGCTTATGAGTAAGGGCTAGTTGAAGCCTGAAATTTGGCAAGCTTTTGTATCCGCCTTGCACGATTGCTGTTCTATCATTCATTAAAGACCCTGAATACTTACTCTGGTGTCTGAGGGCCAATCTATTTGTTTCGCTATTTTCATTGGAGGATTATTGCATTGTCCTCTCACCGGGAAGGAACCAACAAGTGAGCAGGGGGGAGGAGTGGAGAGATTCTTCCGTCCAATTTTTTCTGTAGCCCCGAATTTCATTTTTTTTCTCTCCAGCATGGTGCAATTGCAGGTGCCCTGGGCACTTGATTTCGGGGATGCTTAATGCCTTGACCTTGAGGCATTACATTTTAGATTGCAGCTTCACTGGGAAGGGCTTGAGTCTAAATATAAAATACTTACAGCTAGATGACATTGTGAAAATATAGCAATTTACAAGAAACCAGGACAGCCCACATTAGTAAAAGTCAATTTCCATTCTTCTTTTTTTTTTTGGCTGCAGGAACCAATGAGAATAATTTCATTCAAATGAAGAGACAATATGTGGCACAGTTAAGAGATCCTACTCTGTACAAGAGCAAGGTCACTCAGACCACACAATGTATTCAATTTAAAGGAGCACCGGAAGAGACCTAATGAAACAAAACTTTATATGCTCTCTGTTTATAAAATCTTTGATGCTGCGCCTGTGGTAAACATGCAGAGTAATCACTGGGGAGGGCTTGAGTCTAATGAAAAATGTGAAAAATGTGAAAAACATAAAAATGTGATTCATGCAGAATGCCTGCATCTTATCACACTGGAAAAAAGCCTGTGCATTATACAAGCAGTAATCTCCATCTTGCACCAAAGTGAGTTTGGGGACTAGACTGTCCCTTTAATGTGACAACAAAAAAAGAGCTTATATATTAAAGTGACTGTATCACCTAAAAATATTTTTTTGTACAGTGATTGTAGAGAATAAAAGTTTCTGGAGGAAATTGGTTAAAGGGATTTTATAAAAAAAAAAAAAATGAGCTATACATTGTGTTAGCTGATTTTCAAGAAAATGCCTAAATTGGGAGAAAAACGTATGTGTAATTGTGTCTGTGGAGTTTCCTGTTTATATCACCACCTGCGACTTGATATGCAACTAAACTGTTTTTCAAAGGGAAATGTGTGATTAAGTCACAGATAATGTCATAAACAGGAGACTCCAGAGACAAAATTAAAACAAATTTTTCTCTTAATTTAGTCATTTGCATGCACGTTTTTCTAACACAATGTATAGATCATTTTCAAGCATTTTTTTTATACAGTCCCTTTAACCAATGTCGTCCAAATGTAAAACAACTTTAAATTTATTCTAACATATCATGAAAATGTCAGGACTTTTGGTAAAACATTAAAAGTTATTGACATGTAACATTTTTTTTTCTTTTACAATCCAAAAATGTTTATCCATGAAACTCCTAGGATAGGTTTTGGAAGTTAAAAACTTAGCTTGGGCAAAGCTTCAAGATAATTGATTGATTTGTGGGCACATTATAGTACATTAAGCTCTTTTTACATAAAACTGTTCACATTAAACATTTTTAAAAAGTATTAAATGTGGATAACGTTTGATATGCCTGTACAAAATGATGAAGTAACTGATTGACGTTTGGGCACATGCTGATAGATTAAGCTACATTTAGCTATTTTCACATGAAATGTTTTAAAATGTCCCATAAAAATATGTGTATGCTTAAAAACGGTCAATTTTCCTTGATAACCAAAACCCATTAAGCGATTGAACTAAGATAACTGTAATGGAGTCATTCCCATAACTGATACTTCAGTGTAGTAACTTGCAATCATTAATATGTTTATCAGTAAAAAAAGCTTTACTATTAAATACATGTCTTTTTATTCATTATTTTTTATATTCTTACATATATATGAACTCAGATAGATTTTAAAAATAACCTAAGATTAACAGCAAAATTTTGAGTAATATGAAGTTTTTATGTGTATGATAAATAATTAAATTGACCATACATGATTCAGCAGCATAAAATAATGCAGTGTGATAAATACATACACATCTGGTGCCTACATCTATGGGGAAGGCTGTTGTCGGAATACATTGTAATGTTCTAAAGAGAACATTGATTGCACCAAGTGATCTTGAAGTTACAATGAAACTTACTTTGAATAACAATTACATATTTGTGAGCATAAGTGAGGTACAGTAAATTCCCAAGTGATTGAGTTGATGACAGGTGGGAGTTTAACAGCTGAAAGATCAATCACAGAGAGGAAAAAATGAAAATGCAAGGCAACGTTGCTCAAAATAATCTATGTGTTTGTGTGTTAATACAGGTTGTGTATCACTTATCCAGAAAACCATAATAAAAAATGATCCATTATCCCAATTTTACAATTTTAAAATGTGGACACAAGTTGTAAATTCCACACACACACATCTGTCAGAATGTAAGTTCACAATAGTTTATTCAGTGTCAAGCCCCCTTAAGCTGTGATATAGCCTTTCCATGCATGCTCAGATTCCCCCATTTTCACAAAGGGCAATGCAAAGGAACAGGTGCAGGCCTGATGACCCAGTTCCCAATGATGCCTCACATCACAGTAAAAGTGATTTCTTTGCTCTATACAGAATTTGTATTGAAACTACTGTATTTCATGAGTGTTGAGTGGCTTTAAAATGCCTTATTGGCTAAAATGATGCATTATACAAAATACTTCTGGTCCCAAGCATTTTGTATGAGTGCCAGCTCAAGTTCAGTAAAGTACATAAAAGAATTATCAAGGTTACCCGATCACTACCCCCAAGGTTACCTGATCACTACCCCCGCTGTTGTTATCAAATTGTTAGCTATTTGCTAAGAAAGCATTTGAACCAAATAATCTTTTTTTTCTGCACTTTATCCAATATGACAATTCTATAACAATAGCGGGGATGGTGATCCACACTGTAAACCCATTTGGATATGGCCACCACTGAAGTTTTTCATGTTTGTTGCCTGCAGTATTGTTTGTAGGTTTGTTTTGCCCCATTGTACGTAACTTTATTAATAAAAAAAAAAAGTAATTTCTACTAAAATATCTTCAGAAAATGCATCATTCTTTTCGGAAAAATCTTCTGCATGCCGCAAGAGCCCAACTGCCATTTCCATTGAATTGACAGTTATTCTGTGCAGAATGCTGTCTCCCATGTTTTTACACTGCAAATGGAGACAGATAATCAATTGTTAGTATCATCGAAAGAAACATTTCCAGCGATTTTCAAAAGTGATATCCATGCTGTGAGCTCTCCCTAGACACAGCGTGGAGGATCATATTTCCACTGCACATTTTGCGATGACGTCTGGTAGTTATTGAACATTTATCAGACTTCAAAATTAAATATAGGAATGGAATTTCCTGACTGTCTGTCATTAACGTAAATTGCAAATTTAAGTTGTTTGTGTTCAGAAAGAGTAACATACTATCAAGAAGTTATTTTTTCCCACTCCAAATCAAAACCAGATCGTTGACATATCCCTTATACAAGACAATATTGCAATGAAATGTGGGGTCCAAATCATCTCGAAAGATGTGGGACTCGTCCCACCACCCCAAATTAAGGTTGGCGAAGGAGGGCACAAATCTAGTGCCCATCACTGTCCCACATCTCTGGAGATAAAAAAACACCATAAAAAAATGAAAAATCTGTCTGTAAGTAAAAAATTGGTAGCTTCCAAAATAAAAGATTTTAGGTCATCAGTGTAATCACTGTATTTGTCTAGGTGATAACGGATAGCTCTGAGACCTTGATGATGCTGGTACAGTAATAGAGTGATATTACATCTAATCTGACCCATGAATACTTTTTCTGCCATTCAATGTTCTGTAGACAATTCATGGTTGGTGTGCCTCAGATATGAGCTTAGGCATAGGACTAGAGGCTGTAACAAAACATCTATGAATTCTGACAAATGCTCATTGAGTGATCATATGCCAGAAATGATAGGATGGCATATGGGAATCCAACTGCTGTCTTTCTTGTGTACTTTTGGAAATTGATGATAAATAGGTATAATAGGATGTTATAGCAACCTCTATAGTGATAAAGCCCTTTTCTGAGGCTTCGTTAATCAGTTTAAACAATTTTTTTAAATGTATAAATAGGATTGCTATTAAGTGTGATGTTTGCCTGTTGGTCTGAAATTTGGCAAAGGGCCTCATCTCTATAGTCCTTACCATCCATAACTACTATTGAGCCTCTTTTGTCTGTTCTTCTAAAAATTACATTCTTATTATCCATTAGTGATTGGAGTGCTGTTTCCTCTCCATTGTTTAGATATTGGTTGACTCTATTTCCATGACCTTGTTGTTTTAACATACATAATTGAAAATGGTTTCATACTTACCGTAATTTTCTTTTCATGGTTATTATCCATGGCAGCAGTCACGTATGGGTTAGCTCAACCCTCAAGGTAGGCAGGACAGAAACTAAACTATAAGAGAGCCCCCACCCCCTGTCTCCTCAGTCTAGTAACCAGCTCCTCATATTAAAAAACAAACAAAGGGAGGGAAACTTGACTGCTGCCATGGATAATAACCAGGAAAAGAAAATTACGGTAAGTATGAAACAATTTTCAATTTTCCTGGCTAACCATGGCAGCAGTCACGTATGGGACATACCCAAGCAAGCAACCAAAATAGGGATGGGAGAACACATAAACCAAGAAAACACAGACACACGAGAAATGCTGCAAAAGTGAAAAAAGACAAAGGGGGCTGAGAAAGAAATAAGAATGAAAAAAAGAATGCACCATAAGGCAAAAAGCAATCAAATAATAATAAACAAATAAATAAATTCACCTGAAGCTGGCAGAAAGCAGGTAAACAGGGAACAAAGCAATGGTGGTTCCTGGAAGAATGAAACAGGGCCAACATGATGAGAGGCCCCAGAAACCAATAAATAACGAGAAAAAACCCGGGAACCGGAAGTTCCCCAGGGGGGAAATGCATATGCGTTCCACCTGTATGCAAGGGAGAAGGAACAAAGCGTGGAACGCATATGCGCTCCAACGCTAAGAAACGGGACTAAAAACGAGGCCTGGAATGCATATGCGTTCCAGCGCCGAGAAAAAATAAAAATGAACAAACGGAAATGAGTGCTGGAACGCATACGCGCTCCAGCACTCAAGAAAAAAGGCGGAAGAGGTGTGGAACGCATATGCGTTCCACCGCCGAAGAAAGAAACAAACCGAAAGAGGCATGGAACGCATATGCATTCCATTGCCATAAAACATAGACGGAGGGGGAAAAAAGTAAAGGTGTGGAACGCATATGCGTTCCAACACCTAAAAATGACACAGAAGGGCAAAATAAAGAGGTGTGGAACGCATATGCGTTCCAACACCGAAAAAAACAGGCCACAGGGAATAAAAAAAAGGGAGGAAGGGGGCAGGCTGTGGAAAAGAAATAAAAAACAAACCTGGACCCAGCACAGTGACAAATCCGCAGTAGAAAAAACCTGGAGATAAAAACAAGAAAACAAAGTGAAAAAACATAGCCAATATACAGCAGGAATTCAGACATCTGCTGGAATCCAATACATCTCCAGTACCATTTGCAGTAAGCTTACGGAGGAATATAGTAAAGGAATAGTAAACACAGTCAAGGATTTTAAGCATGCGTGGGATAGACACAAGGCTATCCTAGCTATAAGACCGGGAACGGGGGACTAATAAAAAAATTAGGCAGACTAGATGGACCGAATGGTTCTTATCTGCCGACACATTCTATATGGCATAGTCATAACAATAATCCAGAAGCATCTCTAGTACCAATTAGCAGTAAGTAGTACGGAGGAATAGGAATCCCAGGGAACCATGAAAAAGACAAGGAACCAGGTTTCGGAAAGAAAGAGGCTGAACTTTCCAGAAGGTGAGTAAAAAATAAAAAAAATAAAAAATAAAAACAGGCCCACATCGGGCCCTGTCCTGAAACCAATGAGGACAGAAAAAAGACTGAGGAGACAGGGGGTGGGGGCTCTCTTATAGTTTAGTTTCTGTCCTGCCTACCTTGAGGGTGGAGCTAACCCATAGGTGACTGCTGCCATGGTTAGCCAGGAAAGATCATTTTCTACAATTTCTTGTAATGAGTTGATACCGGGGATTCTGTAGTGTATGGGATAAAAGGAACTGGTAGCTCTACATTTAGTGTTAACTGCCAACATTACATAATTTTGTTTGATGCTTTGAAAGACTGAAGGATCAGATTCTTTGTAACTAATTTTTGTCACATATTTCCCATAGGGAAGTATCATGATTTCTGTTAGATGAGAAGTCACTTTTATAATTACTTAACATATTTGTGTCATCCACGAACCTGTCCTGATCAGAGATCATGTTTCTTCAGGACAAGCTTGCAGACTTGGATCCTAAGTCAGTAGTCGTTGCATCTTTTTTCCAGTATTTTTTGTTCTGTCAAGTTTAATCTTGGCTCCAATTTCCCATTAGGACTCGAAATGGATACAAACTAAAATTGAGCTATTTTCAATAAAAGAGGTCCTGTGTGTGCCAATGTCTCACAGACCACAATTTTCCAAGATGTTTCCCACTACGAAGACATCCATTAGGGCCTGGAAGATTTTATTTGGGAAAAACTAGGCCTCTATCAATGTGGTATAGAGCTTCTCCGATTTCTGTCCAAAGATTGGATATTTCAAGTTTGAATGTGAAATATTGGTCGGATCACTCAGTCACACATTTAGATAATTTAGTGTCTTCAAATTAATTTTTTTTTCTTATGCGGATTAAGGGTTAATCTTCCTGATGTGAACTGGAAATACAAAACAGCTACTTGCGCCAGGAGTACGCATATCGCCAACTCGAAAGCGGGCCATACTAGACTTAGTGTTCACAAATGGAGATTTGTTATCAGATATTACTGTAGTTGAAAGTTTAGGATCTAGTGATCACCAGACAGTGTGGTTTAATATAAAAACAGTGACGCAGTCACACCACACAAAAACAAAAGTTTTAGATTTTAGAAAAACAGACTTTTCTAAAATTAGATTAGGTGTAAAGGAGTCATTATCAGACTGGAGCAATTTAAATGGAGTCCAGGAGAAATGGGATTATCTAAAAGTTGCACTACTGAAGGCAACAGAAAATTGCATAAGGCTTGTCAGTAAGAGCAAAAAATTGAAGAAACCACTGTGGTACTCTGCAGAGGTGGCTAAAATAGTAAAAAATAAAAAGCTAGCATTTAGTAATTATAAAAATACTCAGAGTGAGGAAGATAGAAAGATCTATAAGAGTAGGCAGAAAGAGGCAAAGTAAGCTATAAGAGCTTCCAAAGCACACACAGAAGAGACTATAGCCTAGTCAGTGAAAAAGGGGGATAAAACATTTTTTAGATACATAAATGAGAAAAGGAAAGTAAAACAAGGATTAGTTAGATTAAAAACAAAAGAAGGATGCTATGTAGAAGAGAATAAAGGCTTAGCAGACTGCCTTAATGAATATTTTTGTTCAGTTTTTACAAATGAAAATGAGGGTAAGGGACCTCATTTAGGGAAAAAGACTAATGAGTCTTTTGATGCATGTAAGTTTACAGAGGAAGAGGTTTTACTTCAGCTGTCTAAAGTAAAGACAAATAAGTCGATGGGACCTGATGGGATACATCCAAAGTTATTAAAAGAACTTATTTGGTGTACTAGCAAAACCGTTAACAGATTTATTTAACCAATCATTGTTAACGGGAGTAGTTCCAGAAGATTGGAAATTAGCTAATGTTGTGCCCATTCACAAGAAAGGTAGTAGGGAGGAGATGGGCAACTATAGACCAGTAAGTCTTACTTCAGTACTGGGGAAAATAATGGAAACCTTGTTAAAGAATAGGATTGTTGAACATCTAAATTCGCTTGGATTTCAAGATCAGAGACAGCATGGGTTTACTTCAGGGAGATCATGCCAAACTAATCTTATTGATTTTTTTGATTGGGTAACTAAAATAATAGATCAGGGTTGTGCAGTAGACATTGCTTACCTAGATTTCAGTAAGCCTTTTGACACTGTCGCACATAGAAGGCTTATCAATAAACTGAAATCTTTGAGTTTGGATTTCAATATTGTTGAATGGATTAGACAATGGCTGAGTGACAGGCAACAGAGGGTTGTAGTCAATGGGGTATATTCGATGCAAGGTCTTGTTACTAGTGGGGTACCTCAGGGATCTGTTCTTGGACCCATTCTCTTTAATATTTTTATTAGCGTTATTGCAGAAGGTCTTGTTGGCAAAGTATGTCTTTTTGCTGATGATACAAAGATTTGCAGCAGGGTTGATATTCATGGAGGGATAAGCCAAATGGCAAATGATTTAGCTAAACTAGAAAAATGGTCATGCCATTGTACAGAGCACTGGTGAGACCTCACTTGGAGTATTGTACGCAGTACTGGAGACCGTATCTCCAGAAGGATATTGATACTTTGGAGAGAGTTCAGAGAAGGGCTACTAAACTGGTTCATGGGTTGAAGGATAAAACTTACCAGGAAAGGTTAAAGCATCTTACCATGTATAGCTTGAAGGAAAGACGTAACAGGGGGGATATGATAGAAACATTTAAATACATAAAGGGAATCAACACAGTAAAGGAAGAGAGTATATTTAAAAGAAGAAAAACTACCACAACTAGAGGACATAGTCTTAAATTAGAGGGGCAACAACTTAAAAGTAATATCAGGAAGTATTACTTTACTGAGAGGGTAGTGGATGTATGGAATAGCCTGCCAGCAGAAGTGGTAGAGGTAAACACAGTCAAGGATTTTAAGCATGCGTGGGATAGACACAAGGTTATCCTAGCTATAAGACCGGGAACGGGGGACTAATAAAAGTACTCAAAAAAAAAAATTGGGCAGACTAGATGGACCGAATGGTTCTTATCTGCCGACACATTCTATGTTTCTATGTTTCTATGAAATAAGATTATATGGTTAAATGGGAATGGGAATTAGGGGAAGAAATAGAATGGGCTGTATGGTCAAAATTAGCCACACAAGTTATATGTTGTTTTTATCGACATAAGAAGGGCTTTCATTAGATACCATTATAATACCAGTTTTAAGCGAATTAAATCTTTTTCTTTAACATTGCACTGTTGCTTGCAGTCTCTAGGGGCAGTCAAGTACCATATTCAGAGCGACGGAAGTGAATTTTTTTTCACTTCCGGAGTTCAGACCACAAGAGGGCATAGCCATATTGATGGAGCATGCTGCTTCGTCAATATGGTTCCCACAATCGCTCTGTGGGGTGATCGTGGGTGCCCCAGAGAGGAATAGACCAGCACCTTTAAAGCAATCGTTGATCGTGAAAACCACTTGTTTCACCTCAGGATGTGCCAGGCACGTCCATTGTTGGGAACGAAGTTCCCGGCAGGACGTTATTGACACATCCATTGTCACGAAGGGGTTATATGAAATATGACACATGTTTACGTTTTATGTTGCCTTTAAAAAAACAAAACATTTTCATGATTCATTATAAATATTTGTTGCATTTCCTTAACTGGAGAAATGTTTTATTTACTTTCCCCAATTGTCATATGTTATAATGTTGATTATTTAAAATGTACTAATTCTCTTCGTAATGTTATATTACAACATATTTTTAAAAACTCAATAAAAAAATTAAATAAATAATCACACTTTACAAATAATAATCCTATTAGAACTGAAGAGGAGACTGATAAGGAAGTTATATTGTTACCTTTTAGTGGTTGGAGAGCTACAGTGAGGGTAAACTCGTGCAGGCCTTTTTTTATTTTAAATCAATGAGATAAAAGTAATAGTGGAGCATAATAACACTTGAGGGGGCATAAATATTATAGCTGCATAAATAGGTCGATGCCCTTTCATGCAATGGAGCAGCAGTGTAACGCATGTGCTACAGGTGGTAAGAGAACGTGAGAGCCCGAGATCAGGAGCTACGTTGCAGGGTGGAGACACAGGACCTGGTGCTGTGTAACTGCAGTCCCTTGGAGGTTTGGGACCCCAAGTTTATGCAGCCACTTCCCAGGCCCTGTGAAGCAGCTGCAGAATCCAGATTACATGGCAAGGATGAAATGAAGTAAGTGAGGACAACAGGACAGGAGCAAAACATAAGCAAGATAAAGCAGAAACCAAAATGAGGAAAACCAAGACAAGGCACAAGGTTGCAGATAATAACATATTAATAATGCCGGGCACAGACAAAGGGAAATGATATAGAGCTGAAAGGAACAGACATAAGATCTAGGAACTAGCCTAACACTAAAGATGGTATAAAGGTGGGGTTTGGTCCCTAACTAATATTCGCAAAGAATAACAGACTTAAAACAATAACATTGCACATACATACAAACAAAGAATACCTGTAGAAGCTGAACTGAACAAGACTGCAAATACTGAACAGAAACAGGTGTGGTTTATATAGAAGAGATCTAACAAGGTAGACGGACTCTACTGGACTAACTGGGAATGGAACATAATCACAGACAAAGGAAACCCATAAATGGATGAGAGCAGAGAACAGAGAACAGAGAAAACAGAAACTGGGTATAAGAGCAAGGTATAACAGACAGGTAATAAGGCTAGAAACTAAGACTGAACAGAGCTGGAAACTGACAAAGGATCACATTTAAAGGGACTCAGGACAGATCATCCCACTGAAGGGACTCAGGACATGTCATGGGCAGAAGCCACTCTAGGGCCAACTGAGCAGGTGCCACCCTGAGGGCAAATCTAGGCAGACACCACTTGGCTCTAGCTTCTATGGGGCCAGGTTAGGCAGGTGCTGCTCTGGGGCCAGGCTAGGCTGGTACCCCTAAGGACAAGGTCTGGAACAAGAAATAAAACACACACAAGGATAACAGAATAAAGAACCCAGTTACAAGAATAACAAAGGAGCAGAATAAAATAGCAAACGCAGAGAGAAAACTGAAAAGCCTAGACACAGCTTGGAAAAGTCTGAATGCAGGTTGACTCATGACAAGCAGGTATCTGTCCCAGCTGACCTGTTCTGAAGTGTTATGTGTCAATCGTAATCAGACTGGAGTGTGGGATATCTGTAGTTTTTGTACAGGTCAGCGCCTCTATAGATATGGGGAGAGGAAAGGAGAGCAAGAAAAAAAAATCACAGGTTAGAAAGGTAAGAAAAGAGTCGTAGCTGCTGTTATGCCATTGAGTGGTCTTCCTGATCCCTCATGAAGAGGGTGTGAAGCAATGTAGATATAGCTGTTATTTGAGCTAACTTAGAGACAAAGGTTTATAGAATTACAGTAGGTGTAAAACATTTAGTGGGTTTAATATCACACAGTAAAAATGCATAACGTGCTTGTACAGATAATTTAAAGACAATTTATAAATAGCACAGTGCTTTCAGATGGCCAGCGGTATTTCATCAGAGGTATAGGCTGGCTAGATGTTGTAATTAAATAAGTACTGTGGTCCTAAAAGTCAAGGCAGACAGCAGAAAAGAAAGCAATAATTAACATTACACATCATCTAAAGATTAAAACAAATAAAAAAACGAATTAGAGTTGAGTGTATTGTTTACCAGATACATAGCGTGATAAGTCAATGATTGTATGTATCTAGAAACTTATTGCTCAACCAGGTTTATTTGTGACAATTTAACTTACTTGACTCAGTGTTTTACAGTTGCTTTAACTGTGTGAATGGAAGAAAAGTAGGGTCCTATGAGGCCGACTTGGTGTTTAAGTCCTATACTAAGAAGTAGGAAGGAGGGTGAACATCTCTTTTGGTACTCAATTATTTTATAGTTATCTTGCTATTGCCCATCTTACTTACTTTCCATACTAGTCAACATCCAATGTGCACTATAATTATTGGCTGCTGGATGAGCCCTATATTGGAGAAATAAACAAATTTAAGTATCCAACAGTGTGCAATACACTCTTGAAAAAACTAAACTGGAACGTTCTTACTGATTAGGTAACTTACTGCTGCAGAAAAGCAAATGCTCTATCCAGATGTTGATGCAGTGTTTGTTGGTGATCCTTACTGGGAAATAGGAATGAAGTTTTGCTAATTAGTTACACTGAATAACTATGCCAGATAGATAGTAAGAGACTAAACTGGTTTTTAACATAGTAGAGAAAAACAGGGAGGCTTACACTTACATTTGAATTGGAGAATACAGGGAGTGCAGAATTATTAGGCAAATGAGTATTTTGACCACATCATCCTCTTTATGCATGTTGTCTTACTCCAAGCTGTATAGGCTTGAAAGCCTACTACCAATTAAGCATATTAGGTGATGTGCATCTCTGTAATGAGAAGGGGTGTGGTCTAATGACATCAACACCCTATATCAGGTGTGCATAATTATTAGGCAACTTCCTTTCCTTTGGCAAAATGGGTCAAAAGAAGGACTTGACAGGCTCAGAAAAGTAAAAAATAGTGAGATATCTTGCAGAGGGATGCAGCACTCTTAAAATTGCAAAGCTTCTGAAGCGTGATCATCGAACAATCAAGCGTTTCATTCAAAATAGTCAACAGGGTCGCAAGAAGCATGTGGAAAAACCAAGGTGCAAAATAACTGCCCATGAACTGTGAAAAGTCAAGCTTGCAGCTGCCACGATGCCACTTGCCACCAGTTTGGCCATATTTCAGAGCTGCAACATCACTGGAGTGCCCAAAAGCACAAGGTGTGCAATACTCAGAGACATGGCCAAGGTAAGAAAGGCTGAAAGACGACCACCACTGAACAAGACACACAGGCTGAAACGTCAAGACTGGGCCAAGAAATATCTCAAGACTGATTTTTCTAAGGTTTTATGGACTGATGAAATGAGAGTGAGTCTTGGCTGGATTGGTAAAGGGCAGAGAGCTCCAGTCCGACTCAGACGCCAGCAAGGTGGAGGTGGAGTACTGGTTTGGGCTGGTATCATCAAAGATGAGCTTGTGGGGCCTTTTCGGGTTGAGGATGGGGTCAAGCTCAACTCCCAGTCCTACTGCCAGATCCTGGAAGACACCTTCTTCAAGCAGTGGTACAGGAAGAAGTCTGCATCCTTCAAGAAAAACATGATTTTCATGCAGGACAATGCTCCATCACACGCGTCCAAGTACTCCACAGCGTGGCTGGCAAGAAAGGGTATAAAAGAAGAAAATCTAATGACATGGCCTCCTTGTTCACCTGATCTGAACCCCATTGAGAACCTGTGGTCCATCATCAAATGTGAGATTTACAAGGAGGGAAAACAGTACACCTCTCTGAACAGTGTCTGGGAGGCTGTGGTTGCTGCACGCAATGTTGATGGTGAACAGATCAAAACACTGACAGAATCCATGGATGGCAGGCTTTTGAGTGTCCTTGCAAAGAAAGGTGGCTATATTGGTCACTGATTTGTTTTTATTTTGTTTTTGAATGTCAGAAATGTATATTTGTGAATGTTGAGATGTTATATTGGTTTCACTGGTAAAAATAAATAATTGAAATGGGTATATATTTGTTTTTTGTTAAGTTGCCTAATAATTATGCACAGTAATAGTCACCTGCACACACAGATATCCCCCCAGAATAGCTAAAACTAAAAACAAACTAAAAACTACTTCCAAAAATATTCAGCTTTGATATTAATGAGTTTTTTGGGTTCATTGAGAACATGGTTGTTGTTCAATAATAAAATTAATCCTCAAAAATACAACTTGCCTAATAATTCTGCACTCCCTGTAGTTTATGTTCTTTTCTGTTTAAACCAGCTTCCAAATATATTTTGTAAAGGGGCGCCTGTGTTCTAACACTTCCCTTTTAAGCAGTTTGACAGATGTGCTGGGAGGGGCAAGATTAAGCTGTCTCACTGGTGCTCATGTGAAATGTAGGTTTTTTTTGTTTGTTTTTTATTTATTTGAACCAGGGAAACCCTTTCCATGTAAGATGCTGAGGGGAGACAGTTTTTTAAATAAAGATCGCTATACCTTATTGGGTATGAATTTGTGTGAATGCTTCAGAATGGTTAAGTGGCTAGTTAGTGTTCTAGACCTGTGTACATTTGCCATCCCTCCTCTCTCTCTTATTCCCCTATATATACATACATATATGACACAATACTCAAGACTTCAATATTTATGATAGAGCTATAGTTATTCTCTTTTTTTTTAATAATGTAGCACTAAGCAAAATACGCAGCTCTATAAAGGAAAAGTTGTTATCTCTTTTTTTTGTTTGTTTTTTATTTATTTGAACCAGGGAAACCCTTTCCATGTAAGATGCTGAGGGGAGACAGTTTTTTAAATAAAGATCTCTATACCTTATTGGGTATGAATTTGTGTGAATGCTTCAGAATGGTTAAGTGGCTAGTTAGTGTTCTAGACCTGTGTACATTTGCCATCCCTCCTCTCTCTCTTATTCCCCTATATATACAAACATATATGACACAATAATCAAGACTTCAATATTTATGATAGAGCTATAGTTATTCTCTTTTTTTTTTATAATGTAGCACTAAGCAAAATACGCAGCTCTATAAAGGAAAAGTTGTTATCTCATCCTTCTTCTAGGCTTACATTACATAGCATTAAAATGAGATGAATAATGCTTAAGCAAAGCAATATCTTTATTTGATAGTATTTATGTTTTTGCTATATTCGTGCTAGATCATTTGTTTCTTATGACACAGTTGTTACGCCACTTTTATTCATTGTAACTGAATTATGATCCATAAAATGACATTATAAATTTTATACAAGGATTAGAACAGAATCATTCATTATATACCCCACCACTTGCCTACATGATGTGTATTGATAAAATGTTCAATATTAAATGGAGGATATAAATGTATATTGGAACACATTGTGGAGGGAATATGAGAGTAGATTGAAAAATTGGGACTTTGAGTGGGAAAGGGGTCTAGCGCTGCGCAAATGTTGATGGTATTAGAAGAGAGTGCGGGGCTGCTTACAAGAAATTGTGTAGCTATATAGTGTTGCTCAAATTCCCCATTTAACCCTGTTGGCATTAGGGTTTTAAGTTTAAAGATTCAGTACATTTCACTTTTTCCCATGTTTCTAATGTGGTCTCCACCTCTGATGTTTTTTTCAGACTTGGCATATAGGGAGGAAGATAAGCAGGGAAGGGTCTTTGCTATGTCTAGTAAGGAAATGTGCTGACACATGATATATTCTCCTATTCTCATTTTTAATTGTCTGGAGGTACGTCCCATATACTGTAGGCTGCACGAACATTGGAGAGGATATATGACATGCTTACTAGAATGTAAGAAAGTTTTTAATTCTGTATTGTTTCCTGGTAGTGTGGGATTTAAACATTTGAAATCATTTTTTTGTTTGTTTTAGCCGTTTCTTGGCATGGTACACAGCGACCGCATTTGTAAAATGATTTCCTTAGGTAAAAGTGATCACCTGCGCTTTTATTGGTTTTAGATGGGGCAATAGTGGTTAGTTGCAAGCCTAGGTTTGGTGCCTGAAGGTCAGTCTGGGTGTTTCGGGTAGCAGTGGGCATAGTTCAGGACATTTTCCCAATCTGCTACAAACAAGTTTGCATAGCTAGGTGCAAACTTACATCCCATTGCTGTGCCCCTTTCTTGGATGTAAAAACCCTCCTCAAACCAAAAATAGTTATTTTTAAAACAAAGTCTATATCATTATATATTATATTATAAAATGAATGTACACTGTTTAGGGTTAAAAAGATTATTTATGAGCAGAAATTTGGCTATGGCTTTGTGTCCTAAATCATGATGGATGTTCCTGTAAAGAGACTCTACATCACTAGTGACTAATATGCACTCTTGGTTCCAGGTGAGTTTGTTAAATTTATTGATAACGCCGATTGTGGCTTTCAGATTTGCTTTTTGTATAATGACTAGTGGTTGTAATTGCCGGTCAATGTAATGGGCCAAATTGCTGGATATTGAATCTATACTTGAAATGGTTGGTCTGTCGAGGGGGTTTATTGGGGTCCTTGTGATTTTTTGGAAGTGTGTACATAAATGGCATTTTAGGATGCTTATTATTGATTTACTCAAATTCAGATATAGTGAGAATGCTTTCATCCCTAGCTGCTGGTATAAGTGTGTTGAAGGATTATTGGATAAGAGGTAATGGGTCTTTTTTTGAGATGTCTAAACATGTCTGTATCTGCCAGTTGTTGTCTAATTTCTGACAGATAGTCATCCTTATCTTGGATGATTATCCCTCCCCCTTTATATGCTGGCTTTATAACTATATTAGTGTTGGTTTGTAGTTTTCGTAGTGCAGTCAGTTCTTTTTTAGATTGTTTTTATTGATATTTTTATTAAGTTTCACCATTTCCGCTATTACTGCTTTTTCAAATGTATGTATGGCTGTGGTTTTATATTCTTAGGGATAAAACAATGATTTATTTGTTAAGTCTGTGTGTTTATATGTCACTGTATCCTCTTTGGATATTAGTTTCCATTGGGGTTGAATTTAATTGTTTGTACTGTGCCACAGTGAAATACCTTTTTAGAGTTAAGGACCTTGTAAATTTATTAAGATCAGTGTATGATCTGACGGAGTCAAACTTGTTAGTTGGGGCAAGTTTTAAGTCTTTGCCCAATGGTGATATTTGACCCATGGACAGATTATGTGAAGATAAATTAAATAATCCTGCTGATTTGCGCATTGATTCTTTTTTTGTTTTGAGTATACATTTTTGTATTATTCCTCTTCCTCAACTTCTTCTTTGTCTGGATTGGTTTTTCTCTTTTTTTGTCTTGTGTTTAGCCACCACTTTAGTTTGTTTTTTTGGTTCTCCCTATGGGGTTTTCTTCAAAACCTTCTGTGTGGCCCCTGATGTAGATGGTGAAGCCAAGTCTGTGAGACACTCATATCGATTTGGAGTTGGAAGTTCAATCGGTCTTTGGTTTTGTTGTGTGGTTTGTTTGTGGTTATTAGTGCCTGGTCTTATTCCTAGGGGTAGAAGGATTGTTTGACTGTGTGCCATGGGACATTTCCTGATTGTGGGTGTGAGGTGTGGGGTATGAAGCCATATTGCCATATTCTAGTTCCGAATGCAGCAAGTTATGGCTGCATCAATGAATGATAATGATGGAGAGTGGTTTCTCATCACCACTGATCATCATCTTAGGTCCACTATGAAACTATATAAAGGAGGGATGCAATTGTCAGCGTTTGTTTCAAGCCCAGAAGAGCTAGTTTAAGCTTTGCAAGCAGGGCTGAGTAATTATGATCTGCCATCAACTTTTACTTTTCTGTGTGCTTCCATGTTAATAGGTAATAATGTGTGTGTGCAGTATTTAAGACTGAAACCATTTTACCAATTTAATAATGAGCTGAATTCAGATGTTGAAAAATCCAACATAGCTGACAAGTTTCTACATTTGAACAAATGGTACAGCGACTTACATCATCATAGACTTATTAATGTGCTTTCCTCTGCTATATTATTACTGTATTTGTGCTTACCGAGCTAGCTGTCTGTAAATAACTTACAATGTTCTTATTAGGGAAAAGCACACACAAGTTTATATTTTCTGCAATAACAAGTGCAAAAATATCACTGTGCTAGCGGAAAATGATTCACCTCCTCTCAGTCGGTTTGCATTGATTATTTAGTACAGAACAGTTTATATTGGCCTCACAAAATAAAATGTAATGTTACAAATCCAGTTACAAATATAAACATAGCTCTCTCATTGCCCTAAATGTATAAAGTAATACATACCTTTGTGATTTTGTTTAATAAGACTATTAGTGAGGGACAAAACACTCTAAATCATTGCTTCTTAAACATTTCCACTAGGGTCCCCAACAGGAATTACTAATTTGTGTTTAAATAAGAATATGTATAACACCTGGTATGGTTCCATATCAGTTATACTTAGTCTTGGTATGGTATCTATGGTGTACTTATTCTTATTTAAACACAATTGGGTAATCCATAAGTCCCAGGCTGTTGGGGGTCCTTGAGAATATGTACAGGAATATTCGAGGTGAAACGCGTTGTGCAGGAGGAGGAGGGATGGTCTGTTATTGAAAGCGTTAAAGTTGATAAGGAACTAACAGATATTGCAGATTTTACGTGTAAGATTTTACTATGTCTTTAGATGTGATATAATAAACTTTTGTACTGAAATTCCTGCCTACTCTTCCCCTGTGTTACATCATTGGAGCTGTCTTGAACTGAAGATACCCGGTGTTATATCCATTCACCCATTGTGGGTCCGCAGATGTTCTTATTCCTGAGCAGATAACTACTTTAAAAAGTTTAAGTGTGCATATGCGTGTTGTTTTAATATACTACACTATATTTCTTTTTAGGTTTTTTTTCCACTTTACAAAACACTTGCAAGAGATTATCTCAGTGAAAAGGGTTTTTGTCAGTATGCTAATTGTTGGGTCAAGCGCACTAAGTCACTTTATTTTGGGTCCTTGAGAATAAATTTAACCCTTTCCCACTTGTAGGCTATTCTACTTTTTGCCTAGAGGCTAGTGGGACAGCATAGAACAGCTCATCGCGGCTCCTTGCAGGGACTTGCAGTGGTATTCCCAGTGTCAGATGAGGCCACTTTGAGTGGCCTCAGTCTGACATAGGAAATGTGCATCTCCTGCATCCCTCCATGCCTGAACTTCTGGGTTCGGGCACGCCTCCGTGACGTCACACGTGATATCGCAGGATGTTGGGAGGGACCAACAGGGTCCCTGCTTGCGTGTTCATAGCTCCAATCACTTCATGATCTGCAACGAAGAATACACAGACGCCGAATGGTACTTTGGTTGTAAAGGACCAATGCACATTCTAGCATGAATGGGTTAAGTGACACTGTACGAGATAAAACAATAACGGGTGGTTCCTCCACCCCTATTGGCTGTGTGCCAGCAAATACTGCTGCAAAGACTAGTGATGAAAATCTTTTTAATGTTGCACAGTCAGTGCTCCAATGAAATTGCAATCTAATCAGCAGAAGTAGCATTCTGATTTATTAAAATTAAAAATGAGTACCTCTTTAAATACTATGGAATATTCCAGTACATTGTTGGCTCATTTATTTTTGTTCTAAAGTATTCAAGACCCCTTAATATTTTATTAGTCTTTAATAGTTTGCTAAAAAAAATAAAAGTAAAAATAAGAACATATTTTACCTATTTTAACCACTTAGTGACAGTGTTCTATGCTATATTTGATGTGCCTTGAAGACCAGAATTCCATTATTTTTTTAACATTTTTGGCATATGTTTGTAATAAATGTGTGATTTTCTTTCTACATGTTCATTTCATATACACAAATTATATATCTTTTTTAAAAGACAGATTGGACTTTCTTGTGATCTCATTATTCCATCATACGATATAATTTACAATAAAGCAAAATCATAAAAATTATGAAAAAATGCAAAACCTCCCACTTTATCTAACTTTAACCTGAAAATCTTCAATTTGTCCTGAGTTTAGATGTACCAGTGTTTCCATGTTTTTTGCTAGTTATAGGGCAATAAATTATAGTAGTTTTTTTTTATTTCCTAACCATTTTCTCCTATAGTGACCTTTTGACTCCATCCCTAACTTCAACACAATGCATAGATCTACCCCCACCTTAAATCTGTACTAACCGTAATTGTAACCCTAACCATTCTTTAACAATAAGCCTAATTGTAACTTTAACCCTAACCCTAAATATAGGGTTAGTAGTTCTAGGGTTAGCTTTTTCCTTTTTTCTTCTTTCTTTTATTCAATGTAATGTTGCTGACTGCCTCTAGGGGCAGTGTGTAAGAAAAACAGGATGGGTTACCCTGGTACTTTGGGTCCAATGACGTCTCCACCGAAAGTAATACAATATACAAGCATAAGAAAAAGAGCTATGCTCCTATGGCATGAACAAGCTTTCTAATGGCAGATTTTGCAGAGCCAATGACAAAGAGCTGTTAAGCAGCTTGAAATGTGTAAGGTGTATTTGCTGCTGTCGAGGCCACAATAAAAACATCTATTGCCTTCAGAACATTTTTTTTTTCTCATTCAAGAATACATGTGAGTTTAATTAAAATTTCAATACCACTCTTAAATTCCATGGTAGTCCATGCACATTGTAGTCTTCTATGCATAAGTACTTTATACCAAGGCTTGACACATGGGACAGGGCATTCTTTGAGTAAAGATGATTTCACGTTAAGAATAAAATATAATAATAAAGTGTTTTACAAAAAAGGATATATTTGGACTTTGTATTATTTGTAGGTATGTCATGGGGTTGTCAGGCTCCGGACTATAGCCTAAAGCAATATGTCAGAGACAGGTTCAGGATGTTATTTGACCCTGGGCGCCCGATACAGTTCAATGCACTGGAAATGGAGACACAGGACCCAGTGCTGGGTAACTGCAATCCTTCGGTGTTTTGAGACCCCAAGTTCATGCAGCCAAGTTCACAGGCACACAGTAACACACAGTACACTGGATACTCACATACATTCTAAGAAGTGCATATACCCAGATGAGGAAATATGTACATTTTGATGTATGAGGATTGTCTTTTGGAAATGTAATTTTCCTGGCATATTAAATATAGAGAGGCTGAATATGACAAACCTGGAATGCTCATCAAGTAAGCTAACATTTCATGTGGCATTCTCAGGGAGAACCTGTCCCACTTGGCAAGAGATTGAGCATCGTTTATTCTCATTTTACACTTGACTGTAGTGTAACATTAAACAGTTGGTCTTGCAGTAAAGTTGTGAATAGTTGGAGCCTAAGCAAATCCTTAGTGGGTAAGAGTTCCGAAGACACAGAGCTTTGACAGACATAAAGCTTTGAGAAATGGTAAAAAAAAGAAACATCTGCAAAATGAGAAAGAGTGTCACTGAGCAAAGAGATTTATCTAGAGACAATTTACGTGAGTTCCTTATGCCACTACCTTTGCTTTAAAAAATGGAATAAATCTAATATTAACATTTTTTCACTATTGAGGAATTTAGTAATTTTAACAACAAAAATAGAACTTGAGATGACAAAATCGGACCGAGATAAGAATGTTACCATTGCTATCCTTCCTGTGCGGTTTACTCCTTTTGTAGTCAATATAAACAAAAAAGTTTTCCTATTACTATAATTTTCCTTTACTTTGCCTGCTTAATCCTCTTGTCTATCATTTTCCTTCCTACTTCACTCTACAGCACAAATCATGAAATGTAAAAATGAATTTGTATATAATATATTCTAATCTACCAATACGTAGTGAGGCGTTCAGGAAACAAATTACATAACTGTTTGTGACCCTTTTTCTTGAAAAATTAAAAAAATTCCCTTGACATGTTTCTGGGAACTGGAATTCTAAAAAAGAAAAATACTGCTGTTTCATAAAAGAATGACTGCATGCTCCTCTGATGATGAAAGAGTTAAACAGAAAAACATGTATCCCAATTTGGAACTCATGTTGAGCACGATTTGTTTCTCAAGGTTATCTGCCATTCATTTATAAAGCATTTGCTTTTCAATATAAGAATGCTTGCACTATCCTTTGAAAAACATTTTTTTACTTTTTTTTCAAAACCTCTGATAGTTTGGAATATAAAATTTCAACTTCAAAATTACTGTTGTGTGCCCTAGAGATATAGAATTATTGAAGAATTTAAACTATAATTGCTAGTTGTTTGAAGGAGGATTTATATGCAGCATTTTTTATATGGATATCTAATAAGTTTACTTTATAGTCTGTGTTAAAAAGAGTTTTGACCTTTTATGAAGCACTCAGACATGTTTTATAATCCTTTTAGATTAAAACCATACAATTTAATTTATTCTAAGTAAGCCTATAGACTGGCTTAAACCGTGTCAATATTGCCGAACAAATATCTTTAGCTTCTTTTGCCCCATATTTGTGTCTGCTTTTCTCTCAGCTTTAAAAATATTAACAGAATAATACAGTGATTCAGGTGGTACCTATACAACCTATTGTTGTATAAGTACAACCTGAATCACATAGGGCTACAAATCATTGTTTATCTTAAAAGGCAATATGATTTCTCCTTGCATCATCAAGCTCTAAATATTAACACCTTCGCGACAATGGACGTGCCTGGCACGTCCTGCGGTGAATCAAGCGGTTTTCGCGATCAACGTTTGTGAAAACCGCTTTAACAGTGCTGGTCTATTGCCTCGACATCGAGGCAATAGCCAGCACCGAAATTTATTTTCTGGGGCACCCACGATCGCCCCACGGCGTGATCGTGGGAGCCATATTGACGGAGCAGCATGCTCCGTCAATATGGCTATGCCCTCTGGAGGTCTGAGCTTCGGAAGTGAAAGTAACTTGACTGCCCCTAGTGGTAGATAAGTAGCATAGCAATGTAAAAAAAATTAAAAAAAATATTTAATTAACTAAAAACTAGTTATATAGTTAGATTAGCCTATAGGATTAAAATTAAATAATTTTTAGCATAAGGGATAGGATTAAAATTAAATTAAAATTAAAATATATTAAGGAATAGCATAAAGGTTGGAGTTGGGGTTAAATATAGTGTAAGGTTAAATTTTGGGTTCGGGTTGGGGTCAAAAGGTCAATATAGGAAAAAACAAAAAAACACTATTTTTGGTTTTTGCGCCATAACTCGCAAAAAAATACCGAAAAATATGGAAACATGCATATTTCTGAACTTGGGACAACATTTAGAAACTGTTTAGATGGGGTCTTTTTTAATGATTGTATTTGTGTAAATTATATTTTAGGTGAAAGTTAGAAAAAGTTTTTTATTTTTATTTGTCATCATATTTTATGATTTTATTGTAGAAAATTATAAGATATGATGAACATAATGGTATCTAATGAAAGCCCTTCTTATGATGATAAAAACAACATATAATTTGTGTGGGTACAGTATGTGAGAAAGAAGAAAATTGCAGCTAAACACAAACACCCAAGAAATGTCAAAACAGCCATTTCACCAAGGGAAAGTCAAGGTGAAAATGTCTTGTCACTAAGGGGTTAATATTAATTCTATCAAAATTCAGCTTTTCCCAAAATCCAGATCCTATTTGAAGACATTTTTTGTATTTTGTAGCATTGCGTCACCTGGCAGTGAATTTGCTATCTTTACTGTCCTTCCTGTAAATAATACCATTCTTTTTGCTTTTCCATTCCGTTCATTAATTTTGTAGCCTTCCTTTTTCTAATTCCATGATTTACTTTTAAATGACTGATGCCCATATTGGACTGCATATTCAAGGTGAGGTCTTACCATTTCCTTGTATTGCATATTAGATATGCCACTGCAACGTAACAGTGTTCAATTGCTTAAAGGGACATTCCAACTTGTTTAACCCTTGCTTCCTTCTCCAGCTAGACGGCTGACTGCTTCCTATGGAAGCATGGCAGCTGTCGGTGAGAGGATAAACTGCTGTGTACTATCCAAAGTACACACCAGTTCATCCTCACAACAGGAGCAACTTACATTTCCCTTGTGCTGCTATATTAGAAGCACAAGTGAAAAAAAAAACATGTATTGTCCCTTTAAGCACTTTTTCCTGAGCCAGTCAATCTCTTATTTGCTGTACCTGTTGCGTAAAGTCAACTTGCAGGTGCTCAGTCATCATTTATTTTTTATTTTTTTTATAAACATAAGAAAAAAGTATCCATCCTCTCCCCAAGTTTTATAGCACCCTCAACATTGAGACTAAGTCTAACTCAGGTGCCAAATTTGATTTAGTCTCAAAAATAGCTTTGATAATTTTGCCTCAATTACTTTCAATGGGGAAGATTCAAACTTGTTTTTTTTTCCCTAAGTCAAACCTCCTTGAGCTATTCTCCAATTTTAGTGAATAGACCATAGAAATCTCTTCTTTTCCATCTCCACCAGGGGCGGGCTGGGCCGGGGGGCAGGGTGGCAATTGCCCCCCAGGCCGCCCTAAGGATTGTAAAACACGGCCGCTGGGCCAGTGTTTTAAAAAAAAAAAAAAAAAAAAACTCGCTTGCAGGCAGAGACTGAGGTGAGAAGGGATCGGAAGATCCCCCCCCACCATCGCTCTGCCTGCCAGGCTGCACGGGGAGCCGAACAGGCAGCACAGAGAAACCTCCGTGCTGCCTGTTCGGCTCCCCGTGCAGTGTGCCGACACGGAAGTGCCGACAGTCATGTGATCGGCGCTCTGACGTCAGACGCGCGCCGATCACGTGACCTGTCGGCACAACCGCCGGGAGGCCGAACAGGCAGCATGGAGGGACCATGCTGCCTGCCACCAGGTAAGTCCTCCTGCCACTAGCCACCAGGGAAGTCCTGCCACTAGCCACCAGGGAAGTCCTGCCACTAGCCACCAGGGAAAAAGGTAAGGGGGGGGGGGGGCAAAAAACACTGGCATATTATTGGGCAAATTGGCTGGGGCATATTACATGGCAAATAAGACTGGCATATTATTGGGCAAATTGGCTGGGGCATATTACATGGCAAATAAGACTGGCATATTATTGGGCAAATTGGCTGGGGAATATTACATGGCAAATAAGACTGGCATACTATTGGGCAAATTGGCTGGGGAATATTACATGGCAAATAAGACTGGCATACTATTGGGCAAATTGGCTGGGGCATATTACATGGCAAATAAGACTGGCATATTATTGGGCAAATTGGCTGGGGAATATTACATGGCAAATAAGACTGGCATACTATTGGGCAAATTGGCTGGGGAATATTACATGGCAAATAAGACTGGCATACTATTGGGCAAATTGGCTGGGGCATATTACATGGCAAATAAGACTGGCATATTATTGGGCAAATTGGCTGGGGCATATTACATGGCAAATAAGACTGGCATATTATTGGGCAAATTGGCTGGGGCATATTACATGGCAAATAAGACTAGAGTATTATTGGGCAAATTGGCTGGGGCATATTACATGGCAAATAAGACTGGCATATTATTGGGCAAATTTGGCTGGGGAATATTACATGGCAAATAAGACTGGCATATTATTGGGCAAATTGGCTGGGGAATATTACATGGCAAATAAGACTGGCATATTATTGGGCAAATTGGCTGGGGAATATTACATGGCAAATAAGACTGGCATATTATTGGGCAAATTGGCTGGGGAATATTACATGGCAATTAAGACTGGCATATTATTGGGCAAATCGGCTGGGGAATATTAAATGGCAGAATAACACTGGCATATTATTGGACAAATCGGCTGGGGAATATTAAATGGCAGAATAACACTGGCATATTATTGGGCAAAATGGCTGGGGAATATTAAATTGCAGATAACCTTGGAATATTATTGGGCAAATTTACTGAGTTATATTAAATTGCAGAATAACACTGGCATATTATGGGACAAATTGGCTGGGGAATATTAATGGCAAATAATATTGGAAATGTGTATGTAATGGGGTGATGGAGGCATGTAAATGTGGTGATGGGGCATGTCCTGGTGTGCAACGTGGGTTATGGGTCATGTCGTAGGTGTGCAACGTGGGTAGGGGGGGGTGCCCAAATTTTGGGATATTGGGTGTCTAAATCCTGGCATATTGAGGGGCATAATCCTGGCATATTGAGGGGCATAATCCTGGCATATTGAGGGGCATAATCCTGGCATATTAAATGGCAAATCCTGGCATATTGTGGGGGAAAATCCTGGCAATATTCGTTATAAAACAAGGAAAAGATGGCCGTGGATGGGGAGGCGATTCGATGGTGCAATGGGCCACTTGACTGGATTTGCCCCCCAGGCCTAAGGCTGCCAGCCCTCCCCTGATCTCCACCCTCATTTACACTGCCCACAGATTTCTCCTTGGATCATTTCTATATTAAACATACGATCCTACTTTATCCTCCTTCTTGCCTTTTAATTTCTTCTTTGTTTGTAACCCCTTCACTTAAGAGTTTTCACTTGGATATGCCCAGACTCAAAATTAGCTGATTTCTTTGTCACATAAACTATTCAAAGGAATAGATTTCAGATAATGATTTTGAGGATAATGTTAATAAAGTTATTGTCATCCACATTTATCAGCAGTGTGATGAAACCGGTATGAGATTTTTTTAATGGTTTACTGATTTCTAGTTTTTTCCAATGATAATGTATATTTCTTCTTTCTGCACATTGTTTTTTGTTTTAATGTGTTATTACATGAAATACTTTATAGTGAATTAAAAGAAGGCAGAAAGTCAAAGATGTGTCTGTGAGCAGAAAAAAAACTGATCATTGATGTCCTTTGTTAAGTATAACAATGAATATAGAGAGGTATAGTATTGTATACAAAGGAAAATAAAAGTTGAGGAAAGGGGGTTACAGAGGTAGATTATCTTAGCCATTAATGTTCAACTGGCAGCCCAAAGGCAGAATGTGGCCCTTGAGAGTTTTTGTGCACCCTTCCACTAATTGAAAGGCAGATGGGTTTTGAAGCATTACCACAAAAAAAGGTTCTGCACTCTGGATCTGTAAAACATCACAAGATTTGCAGCCTTTTGAATTTGTGACTTCCCCATCAATACTAGTGGATAGTAGCTTGTAGCATACACATACAAGTATTTTATAACCCTCTTTCATGTCTATGCTAATCTCCACCCATAGTGTTTCCTTATTGAAGGGTTAATTTGGATCTGTGAGGGTTAAAAGCCGACAGTGTGTCTAAGAAGCTGATGTCTGCAGCACCTTCTGGAAGGCCAAATCACACCAGTAGCATAATTGTTATTAGAATGGTCTTATCTTACTATTCCAAGGCCAGAACAGAGGTTTCTGGAACATCAACAAGTTGTCTCTGAAAGTTCTGTAATTTTCCATAAGAACGACTTTTGTAACACTATTTTACATATGTTTTAGGTGCATATTCTTGTAAAACACGCCTTTCTGCATATTAGAATATTAGAATAACCAATTATATCGCAGTAACTAATGCTTTTATCTTCGTTTATATACGCTTGTCTAAACAATTAAAATCAGAGTTAAGGAACACGAAGCATTGTCTAGTCTTTTCCTTCGTCGTCCTTTGCTCTCCAAGGCCTTGCCTGGTCTCATCATCAGCACGGTAGTTCACATCAATCTGGTGTTACAGGTCTTAGAGGTGGCTGAACAGACTACCCCGCAGTCTGTCCCTTTCACTTATAACTACCAGTGTCATCATCCACACCTTCCTTAATAATTTGTTTGGGCTCTGCAATAAAATTGAGAAAATATTTGATTTATTCTATACCTGCTTCAGTGCGACTTTTTAAAGAAATGTGCGATAGGTAGACACAATATAATGGATGTTTGACTCTTCCATCACCTGTGATATAGTGCTACATGGCTTACCAGTTAGTCCTGCAATTAATGGCTGCATAGAATATCCAATCTGCTTGTGAGCTGGTTATGGGTGCTATTTGTATGGGAGACACTTACAAATTGTTTGACACCATTTAATTTAATACTCATTCATCATAAAATATGGCATATTGCTTCTTTCCTTATTCATATAAAACACTGGATCTAGATTTCTGAAGACCATTACTCTTTAAGTAAAACTGTCACCTAAAAACAACTTTACATTAATCAATAAAGCATAAAAGATAGTATATGTATTTAAATTTCTGTTCTGCAACAGTTTTTAAAGTGATAGTAAAAATATACAAGCCATATTTGCATTAAAATTAAAAACTTTCTGCGCTTCTCACCATAATAAAATTGGGAACAATAGTATAAATATAAAATAAATCAGAGAATTTAATGGATTGGCCAAATAACCATTTAAACATAGCCTCTCATGCATATTATTTTTAAACTATTGTTTCCACATTTATTAGGCTGTGAAGCACAGACCGATTTTGCTAATTACACTTTATTTGCATCCTGCTCATACCTGTTTGCTAGGTTTCATTTTACACATGTTTATTATTTGAACCTATGACTAGCTTAGCATATAACAATTTTCATTTTTATTGCATTCAAATAATTCTACATTAAAGGGGCTGTCTAGGGCCCAAAATGCATCTTTCAAATATTAATGCATATATGTGTGTTTTTAAAGTACTTTAAAATGCATGCCTTACATTTTGCATTGCTTAAAATATAAAATACTTACAGCTAGAAGAAATTGTGAAATTACAGCAGTTTGCAAGGAACAAGGACTGTCCACACTAGATGAGTAAAAGTAATTTCCTTTTTTTTTTCTTGCTGCAGGAACCAATGAGAATAATGCTATTCAAATGAATTGAATATCATGTCTCTATAGTGATGTCATCAGACAATGTGTTGCACTGTTAAGAGATCCTACTGTATACAAGAGCAAGGTCACTCATAGGCCACTCAATAGAGGACAGGAAGTGACAAAACTTTATATCCTCAGTGTCTATATAATCAGTGCTGCCACACCTTCAGTAAACATGCAGAGTAATCACTGGGAGGGCTTGAGTCAGGTATTAAACATGTGATTTATACAGAATGCCTTCAACAGGGATAAAAGCCTATGCATTATACAAGCAGTGATCTTCATGTTGAACGAAAGTGAGTTTGGGGACTAGAGTGTCCCTTTAAGGGCAACAATACAATATATATATTTTTTAAAACTACATACAATAAAAATAACTTCATCCTTTATATATCACCTATTTACTTAGCTCTTCTTGACAATAAGCACCTACTTACTAACACTTTGTCTTCAAGTCAGTTCAGACACATAAGCAAGAATCATCTGCTTACATTCCAGACACCCCAATGTATACAGATGTCTTTAGGGAAGTGGACAGAATAATGGAAACATATAACTATATATTTTTAATAACCACAAAATGAATAGGGCACTCATATAAGTCCTGAGCTTGAGCATATGTAGTGGGATATTGTAAAGTTCTCAAGGAAAGGTATACATCTCATTTGTGGTATTTAACATCTTTGCGACAATGGACATACCTGGTACATTCTTTGGGGAAATGAACTTAGAAAGTGATCAAGGATCATTTTCTTCACTTATTTACTGTTGGTATCGAGACATTCGGCAGACCAAAAAAAGATCCCGGGTCACCGTGTAATTGCTCCCTATGGCGATCACATTTGCCATATTGAAAGGCAGCATGGTGCTGCCCTGCTGTGGGCAATAGCTTTAAAAGTCATCAGTCAGCAACATTCAAATAAAAAAATAATAATAATAATTTGTGTTAGCATTTGGGCTAAGGTTAGTGTTAATGTCAGGCTTAGTTTAGGATTAGGACATTGCAAGAAAAACAGAAAAACAAAAATATTGGGTATTTCAAGATTCACGGCATAAATAAGAATCTATTTAGCAGTATTTGTCATTATAATTTATAGATGTGTTAAAGATTTTTCAAGTAAAAGGTAGAATTAGGTTTTTTTTTAATTTTCTGTTATATTTTTTAACTAAAGAAAGTGTTTATTACCCCCCCCCCCCCCCCCAAAAAAAAATGTAATTTGTGTGGGTAGAGTAAATGAGAAAAAGTACACCTAAACACAAACAACACATAACTTGTTTATAAGCAGCAATTGTCACAAAGGATACTTTCCCGAAACAATCTGGTCACTAAGGGATTTAACAGTAAGATACAATAATGCATGACAGCCCAACATGCATTGCAAAATTTGCCCAACAGTTACCTAAATCATAGATTTGAACCAAAATGTCCAGCATAACTCAGCAAAACACAGATTTCCCAATTTTAATAGGTCTAGCTACTGACTTGTGAGGTCACTGGATGCAGGGCCGCATTAAGACACTGGTGGGCCCTTTCTGCTTGCATTCTTTTCTGTAAATAGTTTAATTGTGTGGGCAAGGATGCATCCAGTTTTATTGAATTATGCTGTTTTATGTGTTCTACATAAATACATATGTTAAAGTTGCCTGAAGAACCTGAATATCCATAGTTTTTTTGGGGAGCGTTTTTTGCATGTCCTTTGTGAGTGAATTATCACAGCTTTATATAGTAACTGGGTTTAAACATATCGCACTATATGTTGTGTATTTTGTTTCCACATATCGCCCTGTAGTATCTGTTTCTATCTGTGAGGAGAGATTTGCAGAAGCTGTAATGAAGTAACTAAAGACTTGTTCTGAATGCATCATAGTTGCCAAAAGGTACTGATTTGCCAGGATAGTCCCATTTTATGAGTTCCTCCCCTGTCAATTTTGGGCATATTTCTAGCATGACCGCGCAGTATAAATCAAATTTTCTAAACTGGCAATAAATGAACTCCATATAGTGATGATTTGGAGCATTATAAATTCTGCATCATAACTATGTGCAAGGAGCGTGTGTAGCTTCTGAGAGTGTTTTAACACCCAGAACTGATGCTGCCCACACCTCCCCACCAAGTGAACCACATTGTACTACTTTAGGTAAAAATGGATGGGGGGAAGAGGAGAGACAACAGACTGGGAGAGGAGAGACAACAAATGGGGAGAGGAAAGACAAGACAGGTGGTGGAGAGACAGCAGACAGAGGGAGGAGAGACAACCGACATGGGAGGAGAGACAGATGTGGGAAGGGAGTGAAGAGAGACAGACATGGGAAGGAAGAGAAGAGAGATATGTGGGAAGGAAGAGGAGAAAGACCGACATGGGAAGGAAGAGAGACAGACATGGGAAAAAAGAGCAGCAGACAGTCATGGGAAGGAAGGAAGGAAGCCAGACAGACATGAGAAGGGATAGGAGAGAGACAGACATGGGAAGGGATAGGAGAGAGACAGACATGGGAAGGAAGAGAGACAGACAGTCATGTGAAGGAAGAGAGAGACAGACAGACATGGGAAGGAAGATAGAGACAGACAAACATGGGACGGCATAAAAGAGAGACAAACATGGAAAGGAAGAGAGACAGATATGGAAAGGGATAGGATACAGACATACATGGGAAGGAAGAGAGAAAGACAGACATGGGAAGGAATAGAGACAGACAGACATGGGAAGGAATAGAGACAGACAGGCATAGGAAGGAATAGAGGCAAACAGGCATGGGAAGAAAGAGGAGGGAGACAGACATGGGAAGGGAGAGGTGGGAGAGCAGAAGACAAGGAGGAAGAGGAAAAGACAGATGAACATGGCGGTAGTTAAAAAGATGGACAGACATGGTGGTAGAGGAAAATACAGAAACACATGGGCAATGCCCCTCCCGAGATTAGACTCTAGGTACACCCCTGTGCAAAACCTTGCAAAGTTGAAGCTTCATCTAACTAAGTATATTTATTTTAAGCAATGTAAAATATGCATTGTAAAGTACTTTGATAGTACTTTAATATATACTAACATTTGGAGGATGCATTTCGGGCACCGTACCTTCCCTTTTAGAATCCATGTTAAAGCTGTCATCCAAGTCCAGCAACAAATGTGTTTTGTCTGCATTGCTTTTTTCTTGCTTTTCTGCTAAGTACAATTTTAAAATTGCCATCTGACAATCTGAGTCACTTCAATCTTCAGAGCACTATTGTTATCACCAAAATGTCCTAATTTACTTTCTGTACAGACCTGTTCTATTCAACCTGTGCGTTAGTATGTGTTTAGCCCTATTAAGAAAGGCTGCAGTACACTACATCCTGGGTCTATTTGATGCCTCATGCTGCCACTGTTAGGTTATCCAATTGGTCATGATGATCAATTGTATACACAGTAGGATTTAATAGACATTTTGCACTTTTCCGTGATGCGACCAAGAGCTTGGCTATGATTTTTCTTGTCAGAACAGCTCTAACAAGGAGAGATTCCCTGAACCTAATACAGTTCCCCGGTGCTGTGAAAAACATATTTTTGAGCACAGTCTTCGAACAGT
Organism: Pelodytes ibericus; assembly: GCA_036172795.1. Classification (NCBI taxonomy): domain Eukaryota; kingdom Metazoa; phylum Chordata; class Amphibia; order Anura; family Pelodytidae; genus Pelodytes; species Pelodytes ibericus. Next base: position 160,595,873 of record CM069863.1, read on the forward strand.
TATTGTTTCTATTATTGCATTCTCAACAAAAGGCTTTCTATTTTTACATTGATAACCATCTTGAAGGCTTGCTGTATAATCTTAGTTGCCTTTCGTATCAAAAGTTCCATCAAACAGATAAATGTCTACAAAAGAGTCACTATAGCTCAACCTGAAAACAATATAATGCATTGAGAAAAAACTTCACTAAATTAGTGTCACAATTAACCCTATGTTCTGCATTTATAAATAGCCTATGGAACATATTTCATTTTGCACTATTTATGTTAACATGCCAGTAAAATAATTAAATAACATGTGAAATATACCCCCTGGATTAAAACATATGTTAACCTGACAGTGACAGAGGCACACACATGTATTGCTCAGTTCACTGAAACATAAAAGGTCAAGGGAATGTACAATAGTTTCTTTTCACACAGTTTCTTTAAATATATTTAAAATGTCATAGCAACCCACCTCAAGTATATTATATTTTAGACTGGTCCATTATGAAACCACTTACCTTTGAAATATAGACAAATATTGATAAACCAAATTTTGCATAGCACTTTTCTCCCCAAAAAAAGTCCCTCAGTGCTGGTTAATTTGGCATGTCTAATTTTTTTTTGTTATTTATTGTTTTTCTGTTTACTTTCAGCATAATGTCAACACTTTGGCTGCAGCTTGGTTGACGTTCAGCTACATTAACCTCTGTTTGTAATTTTCTTTTCTATTTGACTCAGTTTGACTTGTCAGATGTTCAGGGTACCTACAAAGATGTCACCCTGAAGTAAATGAAGTGATCCGAACAACGGTGCGATATCAGCAGGGGTAGTCCCAAACATTGCTTATGGTAGACATATAATGGTGTCTGTGGTGGACAATGTAATGATATTCTATGTTTTTTCACAGACCTAGCTGTGGACACTGGTGAAAGGCCTTTTTGAACAACAACAGTTAATAGTGAATTCCAATATGCCAAGCATTAACTGTGACAGTGCCTTGTATCGGCATTCACCATATCTAACTGCTGCAGGATTTTAATCTTGTCTCTTCCACATTCCACCTAACATATATAAATTATAAATATTTTGTATGGGGGGGACGAAGCTAGCCACACATCAGAACAGATGCACAGCTCTGACACTGCAGCGCATCCAGACAGTTGGTCGAGCGCATCAGTAAAATCCTCATTTTATGAACATAAAGATGAAATACCCCTAGATAAGCATATGATGCGGCTGATACAGCCAAAACAAAAGAGGATATCAAGGTACTGTCCCTGGCCCTAGAGATGAAGGATTGGAAAGCAGACATCCCTATCCTGAAGTTCACTGCTGAGACCCTCCAAAAGGACACAGTTGAATTGAACAATACGTATGAAAGGTCAGCTCAAGTGTACAGTGAGGGAAAAAGTATTTCATCCCCTGTAGATTTTGACTGTTTGCCCACTGACAAAGAAATGATCAGTCTATAATTAGATAAGTGTATTGAGAGACAGAAAAACAAAAGAAATCCAGAAAAAACAGATGTCAAAAAAGTTATAAATTGATTCGCATGTCAATGAGTGAAATAAGTATTTGACCCCTTCTGCTTAGTACTTGGTGACAAAACCCTCTGTTGGCAAACACAGAGGTCAAATATTTCTTGTAGTTGGCCACCAGGTTTGTGCACATCTCAGGAGGGATTTTGTCCCACACCTCTTTGCAGATCCTCTCCAAGTTTTGAGGCTGACGTTTGGCAACTCGAACCTAAAGCTCCAGATTTTTTTGTTTCACACTGTTTCATGGGGTTAATAACTAGACTAAATGTTTCACTCCTGAAAGTTTGAGCAATGGTGGATCTTGTTATGTGATACTTTCCTTCACCATTTTTACCCTCCCCCCCCCTACATGCCTCTCCATCTCTTCACCACTCTATTTCTCTCCTCTTATCAAAAATTAAATTGTTTGAAAATGCTTACCCAATTGTATAATTCAATCTTATAGATATTTCCTTGTTATGCATAACTAAATACAATATATATATATATATGTAGTGTATATTCCAATTAATTACGATTACATTAGCAGTTTGCTGAATTGCTGTCTGCAGGTCTCAAGGGAAATTAGAAAATGAACATTCTCCTATAATTCTCATAGGATGAACTCAAATCCTGTCACATACACTATAAGTTGACATAAATTCTTTCTATCTATAGATATATTACACACTAGAGTATATTGTTACTCTCATGATAGACATAGTTAACAAGTTAAATATGCTACAGAAGATTAAAATAGTTTGTTGGGAATTGTAAATTTCATTTTTTTTTCTTTAGTATATCTGATAAGCCACGTGAAGAGGTGTCATTGTAGATACTGTACATGTATTATTCAGATAGCTAAGTTTCTGTGCTTTACCCAAACTCTAAGTGGATAAAGAGAATAAGCTAAGAATTCTGTGTTTATCCCGTGTATTGTTACTTCTGCTATTCGGATTTTTAAATTTTACAACTGCAGAGCTGGATTATTATTCATGTCATACAGCACCAGCAATTTCAGTTACTTAACAATAGAAATATTCTGCTTTCAAAATGACAGCGTATTTTGCATTCTGTTTATACAAAAGTAGTTTGAGGACCCTACTTTTTGTGAAATGACATACATTTGTAAAGTCCTTCTATTTCTGCAAGGAGATATACTTGTATGTTCTTTGAACTGATTAAGAAACAGACAGAGAGACCAACTGGTGGTGAACATTTTCCATAACCTTTTATTTCTACAAATAATAAACTGGCCAGATGTTTTGCCCAAGGAGTATCTCTATCCTACAGGAATGTTTCTAGAAATACATGTCAAAATAATTATCGACTTTTTCTTTGTGTTTGGTCTAACATTGAGATTTGCTAGTTAAACTGAAGCCAATAAATAAAGGGTTTGAGGTTATAGAAACCAGCACTTGGGAAAATGTGTGGGTTTGAGACCTCTATTTACCGAGAACAGGGTGACTACTGCCAGAGAACGGGAGGTCAAAGTTGAGGAGCATGTGAGCGCAGAAACCTGCTGTTAAATCTTAAAAGGAAAATTATCATTTAATGGAAGGGCACGAGATACATGCATGGCATTTAGCATCAAACAATGCTTCACAAAACAAAACAAAAAAGGTAAATCCAGCTACGAAATGTGATGTGACAAAAGAACAAATGGATCTTACAACATGAAAAAAAAATCAATCTTTCCAAGTATAATAAAAATCTAATGAAGAAAAAAAAATATGAAATTACTTATTTATTGTGTTCTCCTACTCTAGATAAATAGACAAATACTTACTTGTGTGCATAGACACAAACATTACATAGACCAACAACAGTGATGGTTGCCCTTTATTAACCAGTGATTTCTCTTAGCCACAATACAAATGACAGACATGAACCCATGAAACAAAGGAACTCAAAGGCAAAGGTACACAGGAATCAGGAAAGAGTGTAGTCAGGCAGGCAAAGGTTCAGGGCTGGCAGCAGATAGGCAGATTCAAAGGCAGGTCAATGAGTCAGGATGGGCAGCACGCAGGAAAGGCAAAAATCAGCAACAGGAATCTGGAACAGAGATCAGTAATAGCAAGCTGGCATAACAGGAGGAGAATGGAAACCCTAGAAAGGCCACCATTAGAGGCAGAAATGGAAACAGACACAAAACCTGAATATAAATATACAGGAGCCAGGGAAATTGGGTTTAACTGTGAAAATGTCTTCATATGATGTTACTGCACCAGGCTGTGTTAGTGTAATTAAACAGCATAACATTCCTGTTATTCATTAACAAGGATAAGTATGGAACACTCCCAAGTGGCAACATACACTATACTGAGCTAGTACTGCTCTCTGTTTCCCAAATGGCAAATTACACTCATGGATATCTGGACTGGGAAATTCAAACAGGCAAACTGGTGCAGCCACAACAGGGGGAGAAGGGTAGATTAACCCCTTTCATGACAATGCCTGTCGATGTATGGCTCCATGCAATGCATTGGTGACAATGCTTCTATATGTGCGAGCTGCCTTTAAAATAGCGCAATTGAGGCATATTCACTAGGATTCATGCTATTTTTGGATTTACTGGAAGCTTCACAAGTGAATGTTATCCAAAATAAAAAAGTCTGCCAGGGCCACCCGTGGGCGGTCTGAAAGTGACAGACCAGTGACAATTGTCGCTGACCTGTCAATCATGCTCCCTCACCCTATGCAAATTGGTTGAGGGGTGTTTCAGGCTTTTAGAATGGATGCAAGTCTGAAACACCCAGAATAGAGGCTGTTTGCCTGCCTGTCTCAGCCATTGCAGGGAATGTTGTGACATTTTTAGAGACATATCCCAATCCATTGACATCATCCCCCAAATCACATTGATCATATGCAATAAATGCCCAAAATACAGTAAATGACAATCAGTGCTGTATGAACACTGACTGTCAAAATCTTACATCTTTCTCACTGGCATATGTTTATCTTGTATTAGAGAGAATAAGAGGAAAGATATATACTGTCCCAGAAACATTTTTTTATAATTACAAATTACACAAAGGGTGGAGTCTACACAATAATGGTACCAAAAGAAAGCCCTATCTGTCCTTAAAAAAACAATATATAATATGTGGGGATTCATTTAAAAAGCAAGCTTGCACTTTTATTTAAATGGACACATAGCTAAAGTAGCAAAAAAGCTATTGTCCAGAAATACATCAAAACAAACCCATTGTCCTGAAGGGGTTAAATAGATATAGAGACGGACAAGAAATTCAAGCAGGCAAACTGGAGCAGCAGAAAGGGAGGGGGAAGCAGTAGGCTATTTAGGGTAGGTTAACCTGACATAGAGAGCAGAACACAAACACTTTTCCTGATCTCCGTCCGTTCATTCTAGCTATTGTTGCTTCCCATGCATACAGTCACAGCCACTCTGGTTTGTTAAAAATCATGAATACTTAGCAACTGGAGTGCCAAAGGATAGCTATTATGAATTGGTGCTGCAGCTGCGGTGTAATGATTGTACAACTCATGATTCTCAGCCATCCATTTGGTTGACTGAACATCATGATAAATGTACCGTATTTGCTCGATTATAAGACGACCCTGATTATAAGACGACCCCCCAAACTTTGGATATTCCTTTAGGAAAAAAACTAAAAGCCTGAATATAAGACTACCCTATAGGAAAAAAGTTAAACTTGTATATATTCACATGTAAATTGCTTTTTTAATAAAATATTATATAAAAAAAATGTATTTCTTGTGTTTATTTCTTTTTATGTGCCAATGCTGCCTCTCTCTTTCCCTTGCCCCCAGCTTTGTCTCACTCCCCACTCCCCCCTCACCTGTCCCTTCCCCCCCACATGTTTCTCTCTGCCCCCCTTCATCTGTCTCTCCCCCCCATCCTGCTCTTTCCCCCCTGTCTCTCTGCCCCCCTCCCTCACCCTGTCTCTCTGCCCCCCTCCCTCCCCCTGTCTCTCTGCCCCCCTCCCTCACTCCATCTTCCTGTCTCTCTGCCTCCCCCCCCCCTTACCTGTACCGTCATAATAGTCTGCCGTGTCGGGCAGCATGGAGGATGTCTGCACGTATCGTGCAGACAACCCCCAGCTGCCCGATTTACCCTGGTGGCTAGTGGGGCAGCAGAGGAAGTCTGCGCGATGAGCGCAGACATCCCCTGCTGCCGCCCGGCACGCTCGCCGGGACTTCTGTGACGAAAGCGGAAGTACCCGGCTTCTTCACAGAAGCCCCGGCGGTCGTGCCGGGCGGAAGCAGGGGAGTCTGCGCTCTGCTGGGGACCTGGATCCATGTCTTATAATCTGACCTCAATTTGAGGTCAGATTATAAGAGACTTCGATTATAAGACGAGGGGGATTTTTCAGAGCATTTGTTCTGAAAAAAACCTCGTCTTATAATCGAGCAAATACGGTAATAACAGCCACCGCTACGGCATAACTACCAAGTGTCTTATTTTGGATCCAAGCCTTTATGTCCCTTTTTACTATTCTCTAAATACCCTCCTATTTGTAATACCCCAAACTATTTTCTGTGCATCACAAAGTTACATTACAGCAGCTTTTGTTGACTCAAAATCCCATGATGTTGAGCACACGACATTGCTAGTTTATTGTTATGGAAATACCATATTTGTTTGAATATAAGACGACCTCCCAATCTTTGGATATTCCTTTAGGAAAAAAATTAAAAGCCTGAATATGACTACCTTATAGGAAAATTGCTTTTTCATATTTAATAAAATGGATGATAGTTGTGAGTGTGTGTAGTATTTATATGTAATATTTATATGGTGTATGGCTTGCCTACCATGCAGCCAGCCAGCATTTATGAGGGGACTGTATTGACTATCATTCTAAGCCAGTGACATTTATGTGGGACTGTATTGACTATCCTTCTCAGACAGATGGCATTTAAGGTGGGAGAGCACTGCCTATCATTCTCAGCCAGCTGACATTTATGGAAAGACTGCAATGCCTACCATTCTCAGCCAAATGTAATTTATGGGGGAGGGGGGGGGGGTTGGGGCTGTATTGCCTATCATTTTCAGCCAGCTGGAATTTATGGGTGGACATGATTGACATTATGAATTGAGGGCACTACCTTATAATGCTTTTGTAAACACTAAGATCTCAAATGCAACACATTGTTTGATGACATCATGAAACAGGAAATAACATTCCAATTCGTATTGGCTGCTACAGGGAAAAAAATCCCTTTAGATGCCTGAAACAGAGGAAGTGAAAGGGGGCTATCCTTAACCTCTTCAAAAGTGCAATTTCATCTAAGTGTAAGTGTAAAGTCTTTGTTTTTTAAGTAATGCTAAATGTAAAATATGCATTTCAAAGTATTTTAAAAGTAATTTAATATGCATTAACGTTTGGAGGAGGTATTTTTGGCACCAGCCATTCCCTTTAAAACTAAGGGCCAAGGTTCAGCTGAATGTGATATTATTTCTAACTAATGTTGGCCTTAAGTTTGAAATTCTCTTATCAATTCCCTGCCATTCTCTCTAACTTTTGTTGACTGCATCTGCAATAATATTCAGCTAGCCATATTGTGAGTTGAACTTCATGGAAATTATAGTTATAGACTGGAGTTATGTTTGGCTTATAATACACTACACACTAACTTTATTATTGTTAACAGCTCCTATCATATACAGTCAGCCCTTACTGACTGAACACCATAGGATTTGCAAACTAGGGTAGTTGTGTCTAATCATCATGTCCCCAGCTATTGCACAGGTTAATATTGATCTGTTAGCAGCTACTACCCCGGTCATATTGTTTTTCCTACTAATAAGTAATATTTGCCTCCTCACAGAAAACTCCTCTCCTGAGCCAACAGTGGTAGGCAATGGGGATGAGAAAAGGAGGTAGTGGGATGGGAGAAGAAAAAAAGTTTGCAGGATATTTTGTCTGTATCCCAAATGACATTACACTGTAATACAAGTACTGCTTTGTGTTTAATAGAGGACAACTGTAGCAAAAAAAAAAAAAAAAAACTATTTATGTTTAATTTATAAAGAAATTATTTCCTGAAAGAATACAAATTAGTTACCCTTTTAAGCCTTCTTTACTCCACATAGCTTTCATTACTTTATGTGTACTTAATTTTGTGCTACAGTAGCCTTTTAAGAAAGCCCTAACCTGATGATTAAAAGGAAAAAAAAACTTTAAACAGAATGCTGTGTATGTTGCCACTTGCGGGTGAGCCAAAGTAATCCTGGTTAGTAAGCAGAGAACATTATTGTATATACTTTGACACATGTATGAAGAGTTAATAAGAACCCTGGTTTCTGTATATTGTATATAACAAAGATTTCATATTTATGTTTTTTTAAATCACTTCTAAGATGAATAGTTGTATTTGTTCGCGTTGTTTTTTGGCACTTCAAGTATTATTCAGTGAGAAATACAAAGGGCATGCATGAAAGAAATTAATCCAAAGAGAAAAATTAAAACACCTGCTCAATTAGTGTGCCTAACGAAAATGAATCCAATCGCTTCTGTAGCTTTACCACCCACTGATTTTGTCTCTTTGATGCTACAATCGCTGCATCATTCTCCATATTTCCCAATAACCTATCAATATAAACAGAACAAAAAGCAGCACTGTGCTACTAATGCACCAAAAGTAATTATGTTGCGAGAGTTGTCAGCATATGGAAGAAAGGTGTAGTAGTAATGGAGATTACACCACTAGCAGGCATTATTTTGTTATTTGTAAATATGTGAGCTGACAACTCACCATTTGACAGTTGCTTTCAGTAGAATAAGCACATGCAGTTGTAAGCAAAACACTGTATCAAGGGAATTAGGCAGTTAGTGGAAAAACCATGACACCGGGAGCTGCAGGCTTTACTGGTAGGTTGCAAGATCTAACAACCTAAAGTTCACTGCCTCTAGCTAGAACTTACTTATTTGCTATGTAGGGCAGACTTAAAAAGATAGTGTCCTTAGAGTAAATGCCCCATAATACAGCATTAACACTATTGTGTCATATGGAATGTGCCTATGTCAGTTTATTTGAAATATGGAACAGCATAAAAAATTCCACCCATTAAATATGAATTGTGTATGATATCTTATGTGTCGTTCTATTTTTGTCATGTAAAGCATGGATACTTTTCTTATATATCTTAAAATTAGACAAATTGTAGCACATGATTTGTACATGGGATGAAACTATTACAGCTCAGTTTTTTTCAACCTTTTACCCTTGTAGAACTTTTGAAATAATATTTATTACTCAGGGAACCCTACATAAAAATGATTAGAGATCATTATTTATATCTTTCTTTCTCTTTTATAAACTTAAAGTTCATAAGGAAAACATGGAAAAATCATCAGAAATGTATAAACATGGTATAACGACAAATAATGGGATAATGCCAAATGGGCAGCAGCTTAGCCTCTCTCTCTCTTAGCCTTAACTTGGGAATTCCATTCACTATTACATACAATTCCCTCTCTCTGCAATGAAACCCATTGCATATGTTAATATGAGATGTTCTGCAACCAAGGACAAGATTCCTTCTACCAACCCCTGACTCCTGTTGTGTAGGCTTAGGGATCCACCATCTACCACATGTGCACCATATTATTCATGTCTGATGTTAATGCCAATGTAGTGGGCTACCTCTGGAATACGATCTATGTGCATACTGTTGTACCTGAGGCACCGAGAACAAACTGTGCACACTTTTAGTGACAAGGCATATTCCCAAAACGTGTCCCACTTTTCCGGTAGGGGAGTGTTGGGAGGTATGTTCTTGGGCTATGTTTTAAAAAAAGAAAAAAAAGAAGTATTATTGGGATTATTTGTATATATTTATGTTACAGAGGTGAGAACACTGAAAACTGAGGATATGTGGGGGAAAACAGGTCTTCCTATCTTGTCTGGGCTGTGTATCTTCACTACCCACCTTAGTTCATAGCGATACAAGCAAGCACAATTCAGGGAAGTGTGTAATATAATACAGAAGACATGTGTGTGTATTGGTAACATTCTTGTCAACTTTTAAGTAGCTTTATGAGATTCTTAGTATCTCTGTAGAATACTATGGCTTCCTCTTTTGCACATGATTGAATTTTATACAGGTTGAGTATCCATTATCCAGAAATCTATTATCCAAAATGATTTGTTATCCAAAAACATTTTAAGCTTTTGGCACCTGTTGAAAATTCCACACACACATCTGTCAGAATGCAAATGAACAACAGTTTATTCAATGTGCAGCCCCCTTAAGCTTCAATAGAGCCTTTCCATGCATGTTCACATTGGCCCACACCCACAAAGGGTAATACAATACCACTTGTGAAGTGCTGATGCACCAATGGCAGGTTCCCTATGATGCCTCATCTCACAGCTATATCACAGTTAACGTGATTTATTTGCTCTATACAGTATTTGCATTGATACTACTGTATTTCATGAGTGCTAAGAGGCTTTAATATTGCTTATTGCTGAGAAATATCTGTTATCCATAATGATCCATTATCCAAAATACCTCCGGTCCAAAGCATTTCGGATACATGATACTCAACCTGTACTAAAAGATATCACTCCATCAAATGAATAAAGATATTAATTATTCATAAATTTTTTTTCATTTCATTTCAAGTGTCAAATTAATTACACCAGGGCTTGACAAATTGAATTAAGTTTTAGGAGCCAGCTAAAAAATTTAGGAGCCAGACAACGGCACATCACAAAATCATAAACGCACGGAGACAGTTACCTTCACACATACATACACCCCATACACAGCCACTTACCTTCACACATACATACACCCCATACACAGCCACTTACCTTCACACATACATACACCCCATACACAGCCAGTTACCTTCACACATACATACACCACATACACAGCCAGTTACCTTCACACATACATACACCACATACACAGCCACTTACCTTCACACATACATACACCACATACACAGCCACTTACCTTCACACATACACACATACACCACATACCTTCACACATACACACATACACCACATACACAGCCAGTTACCTTCACCACATACACAGCCAGTTACCTTCACACATACATACACCACATACACAGCCAGTTACCTTCACACATACATACACCACACACACAGCCAGTTACATACACCACACACACAGCCAGTTACATACACCACACACACAGCCAGTTACATACACCACACACACAGCCAGTTACATACACCACACACACAGCCAGTTACATACACCACACACACAGCCAGTTACATACACCACACACACAGCCAGTTACATACACCACACACACAGCCAGTTACATACACCACATCCACAGCCAGTTACATACACCACATCCACAGCCAGTTACATACACCACATCCACAGCCAGTTACATACACCACATCCACAGCCAGTTACATACACCACATACACAGCCAGTTACATACACCACATACACACATTTTTGTTCTTTAAAAAAATAAAAAATAAAAACACATAAATTGTGTTTCTTACGGTGTCCTCACTCCCTGCTGCTTACCTCATTGCAGGGGAGGGGGACATTTATGCTGGAGCCCGATCCTCTTTCGGTTCCTGCTAAGTGCCGTGTTGTCACGTGACACGGCACTACAACGTGTTGCGCGAGGGGGCGGAGCTTACAGTCTGTGTGATCTGCACAGACTTTCTCCCCTCGCGCTGCATGTAACAGATGGCAGCCGGCAAGGGCTCCCTGTGACAAACGGCAGCCGGGCGCCAGGTCTGATTTCCTGGTCGCCATGGCGACCTGGCGCCCGGGGTTTGTCGAGCCCTGAATTACACTATAATTATTTAAAGAGTGTTAAAATGCTCAATTATTTGACAATCTTTCCACACCATGTATTTGTTGAAAACTGTTTCTTTGTTTTCTTTTCGCATACAGTAAACATGCGTAACAATCATGAACAATCATGAACAGTAACAGTGGGAGAAGGGAAAATAGTTCACTCTAAGTGCTTTAGTGATGTTCAATGCATTAGCTTTTACGTAATTATTTTTTTGCATTTTATGTTATGTTGGGGAATGGAGGACTAGTTTCATAGTGTGAAGTTTGTAAAGCAGCAATTGTTATTATTCACCTGTGGATCTGTAAAACTGAATGTTACTTTCAAAAGGTCAACTAACAAATTCTTTTCTTACCATTTCCAATTGAAAATAATGAAACCCATTATGTGTAAAAATGTGATCCAGCTATATGCTTTTATTATCAACTCTTATCTACATTTTTTTCAGAAATTCTTGATATTGATTGTTTCACTTAATGCATAAACGGTTTAATGAGATGCTGATGCCTAAATACCATTGCATCCTCAATATTATTGTAACTGCTAGGAAATGACTTTGACATGACCTTGATCAGTGAAACATAAGGTTACTATCTCAAGCAATGACTACGTCTTGAATTTTACACACACAAAAGCAAGAAACGCTATAACAGTGCCACACTCAACTCACAAAGGGAGGATTTTTCCAACTTTTCTATGATCATAAATTTACATCTCTTTTTCAATTAAATCAAAACTGAGAGAATTTGAGCAGATGGAGCACATCAATGTTTGTTTCCTGTTCGTCTAACTTAGTATGTAGTCCCCCTCTATGCTCTGTACCTAGCAGTACATAAATTGCTGGCACTTTAAAAATAAAGGTTAATGTAATGTCCTAAAATGTACACCCTCAGTCATGTCTCCTAGAAGATTTACTTAGATAACTTAGAAGGTAACCTAAAGATGACAGGATCAAATACATTTCAAATGTAATTCTTTATCCAGTAGTGGGGAAGATTGCTTGACGAGTTTTGTTAGAGTTCTGATGACTTTATTACTTCAAAAAGAAACATGAAACTTTCAATTATAATTCTTAAGAATTCCATTAGCCTTGGCTAGGTAACACAGGACCCTTAAAAACTACTGAAATAAATACTAGTACACTGTTATTGAACTAATCTGGGACATGAAAGTATGTTCTAATGTATTACTACATTGTATTACTACATTTTCAAGGGTGCACAACACATGTTTTGGAGGAGATGACTCCTGCTCCATTTTAATTTAACACAATGTATATCCTACAGGGTAGCACTGGTCTCTTATGACATTACTATAAGCTCCCTGATATAATTGAAAGGTGTGGTGACCTATACTTAATCCTAAATTGCATAATTATATTACTGTTATGATAATGACCTTTTTAAATGTTTAGCCTAATGAACAATGCACACTGCAAGATTACAGTGATCTCTGGGCAGGATTAAAGTTGTGTATGTCTTTCCACTTAACCATTTGATCTCTACTACTCCATGCATAGCTCTTCAATTTATATTACCAACAGCTAAATTTGTGCTTAGCTATTCTTATAGTAATCTGCCATAATTATTAAGTACATTGAAGTGAAAGGTGAACAACATAAGGCTATGAGAAAACCTACTGTTTGAAACACTTGCCAACATCACATGCAGAACTAAAGTAACTATATGTGAACAAATAAGACACAGTAAAGAAGTGTAGAAATTATTTTGGCTATAAGACATTGAGATAAATCAATAACTTAACCATATGGCTTTACTCTTTCTTACTTAGTCCAGCAGAGTTATGTTTGGATAATGTTTTGACATTAAACGTTAATGTACAAATTGGCACTTTCATATTGTGGAGTTTCACTGACAATAATCAGGCATCTAAATTCTTGGAAGTTGGGACCAGCCAATGTAACATTTGTTGGAAGTCTGCTTTAGATGCGGGTGCATACAAGGATCGCACAGTACTGGACGCCATCTCTATGCGCGCCTTATTAATAAATGACCCTGTATGGAAATTGTTTGAGATATAATTGCAGCACTAAGAATGCTGTACAAGAAAGTAATGTATTTGCTCTATTATAATAATCATCAATTCTCACTCTACAGGGTCCACAAATCTAATCAAAGCTCACATTTTAAAAATAGACAGCACACTTAAGTCTACCCCAATCATCATCACGTATGAAGTAGCAAAAGTGATGAGCCATATATCACAGTTCAGAGGGTTGTAAAACTTTGCCTAGAGACTAGAGTTGAGCGGACACCTGGATGTTCGGGTTCGGCAGGTTCGGCCGAAATTCGAAAAAAATGTCCGGGTCCGTGCTCGAACTTGACCCCGAACTTGACCCCGAACCCGAAACCCATTGAAGTAAATGGGGACACAAACTTTTGGCCACTAAAACGCCTCTTAAAAAAGTCCTGGAAAGGGCTAGAGGGCTGCAAAATGAAGTAAAATGTGGGTAAGAGTAGGACAAGTGCTCTGCAAGCAAATGTCTATAGGGAAATAACTTAAAATAACATAAAATACATACAAATTACAAATACAGCTGAGCCATAAAATAGCACTAGATGGAATCTTTGATTTTAGCTTTGGAAGAACATAAATCTAAATCTATAGCATGGCTGCCAGGAGGATCAACAAAATTATCCATTTGAGAGAGGGTTGGAGTGCAGGGTATTCTCTTTCAGTTTATACTAAGTGACCCATAGGTTGAGGAGGCTGCGACCATGGCGGTGTAGGTGGAAGCGGCGCTGGAGGAGGAGGTAGCCAGAATTTTTCAAAGTGCGCTGTAAGCACAGTATTGGACTGTTCTATTTGACTCTCAAATATGAAGTGCACCGCAAGACGCAAATGTACTATTTAGCACCCAAAACAATTAGAATTTTTCAAATTGCGCTGTAAGCACAGTATTGGACTGTTCTATTTACTCTCAGATATGAAGTGCACCGCAAGACGCAAATGTACTATTTAGCACCCAAAATAATTAGAATTTTTCAAAGTGCTCTGTAAGCACAGTATTGGACTGTTCTATTTGACTCTCAGATATGAAGTGCACCGCAAGACGCAAGTGTACTATTTAGCACCCAAAACAATTAGAATTTTTCAAAGTGCACTGTAAGCACAGTATTGGACTGTTCTATTTGACTCTCAGATATGAAGTGCACCGCAATACGCAAATGTACTATTTACCACCCAAAACTATAGCATTTTTCAAAGTGCGCTGTAAGCACAGTATTTGACGGTTCTATTTGACTCTCAGATATGAAGTGCTGGACGCAAATGTAATGTTTAACACCAACAAATTGCAGTATTTAAAATGCCTAGATGTTGCCCGCTGAGCTAACAGAACAGGATTAAAGTCATGTGCCTGGCACACATGCAGTTGCAAGTGCCCTGCACTCTCTGTGGCACTGGGCTCAGGGCAGGGTACAAATATGTAGTATAGCACCCACTAAAAGAATCACTGTAATTTGAATAATCGCTGTAAGATTATGCCCCTCAATATGCCAGGATTATGCCCCTCAATATGCCAGGATTATTATGCCACTCAATATGCCAGGATTATGCCCCTCAATATCCCAGGATTTTGCCCCTCAATATGCCACGATTATGCCCCTTAATATGCCAGGACTTAGCCACTGAATGAAATGTAAAGTAACAGAACACTGTTACTTTACATTTTTTAAGTGTCATTTTCGCAAAGTCTGACATTTACCACCTCCTGGATAACTAAACCAGCTTAGTTATTAATGATATGTACTGCTCCTAATGACTTATTTTAACTGTAGCTAGAATGTGAGTGTTATATGAGAAAAATCATGTAATGCCTTGTTTAGAATAGCATATTAAATCTAATAAAACCATTTCTCTTCATGTCTAACCTTTAATTAAAAGATTAATTATTAGAATCCTGGTCACATTATTATTAAAAAAAAAAGTACATGTTACTAATCAGAGGGGCAGATTCACAAAGTTACAGAAATAGAATCCAAATGAAGTCAAATGAAATAACAGATATAGGTGTTTTTTTTCCGTAATTTTGAACTTTTGAAATATGCAAGATATCTACTCAATTTACTGCATATTAAAGTCCTAGACTTGGGTAATATTTAGGTGCTAAATTACTATTGAGAGAACATTCGTTTAGACCAGTGGTTCTCGACCTATCTAATCTCAGGACCCACAATTGTCCTTAGTCATTAAGTCACAACACAAAAATAAAATTAATTTCCAAAACATTATAATTTATTCCACAAAGCAATGTATACAGTATTCCACAATGTATATATGCTCTGCTCAAAACATGAAACAAACAAAAAAAAAAAACAGGTCTTCTTCGCAAAATGGATAGGGCAGTAATCCTCATGAAAATGAAAGTGCTACTGAACTAAAAACCCAATAAAATAAAAAGGCATTGAAACATATGAGACTAATTAGAACTAATGGGAAAACTAGGGATGCTTTTTCCTCCTGATATGTTTTTCAAAGTCTGGGTTGATTGAAGACAAAGCTACTCTGAGGTCATGTTCAATGGCCATTCTGTTCATATATTATGTCTTTAGCTGAACCATAGCTGAGAAGTCACTCTCACAAAGAAAGTTATCACACGCTCAGTGCTGTGTATCTGCCACATCAAACCCAAACTTCACTTGACCCATCTCAGGTGAATTTTGAAATTATATCTCTAAAATAAATTGTTTTGGTTGTTTCCTGAACCTTGAGGGGTTACTGGGAGGGATAGCAGAAGCAGCACCATGTCTTGGTGGGCTGGGCTTCTCAGGTTCAAATGAAGTAACAGATCAATTTACTGCATATTAAAATTGTAGATTTAGGTAATATGCAGATGCTAAAATCCTATTGGGAGACCATTCGTTTAGACCAGTGGGCCGATCTAACCTCAGTACCCACAATTGTCCTTCCGAAACATTATAATTTATTCCACAATTCAATATGTACAGTATATCATAATGTATCTATGCTCTGTTCAAAACATGAAACAAGCAAAAACCAGAGCTTCTTCAAAAAATGAAGACAGTGGACGCAGCATGTGTCACTAGGTCATCGTTCATCCCCATCAAAAGTTAGGCTTTTTGACAAAGCCAAAGCATATATCTGTGACCCACACATCACCAGTTCATGCCCCCTTTTGGGTCAGGACCCACCTGTTGAGAAACATTGGTTTATACCATGAATTTACAGGGTCTGAAAGAGATGCAAAAGAGGTATTGGTTAATGACAACCCTGCATTTGGAGCATATTACATTTCTCTTTTAAAAATGTGCAGCTCCCAAGTCATTCTAAGGATTACTATTATTAACCCCTTGGTGGTAGGACGATTTTTGCCATGTTTTACCTTTGGGAACAGAGGCTGTTTTAACACTTCTGCAGTGTTTGTGTTTAGCTGTTGTTTTTCTCTTTCTCACTTAATGTAAGAACATATAATAGGCCAGATTTAATGCAAAATATCACTTATTAATGGTTCTTAACAAAAAAAATGTCTACAGCAGTCCATGGGCTTCCATGATGAGATAAATTACCTCAGGCCATTGAATTGACCATTCTATATTATTATTATTATTATTATTATTATTATTATCGGTATAAGAAAAGATTTCGTAAGATACCATTATTGTTATCATATCATATAATTTACTCAACAAATATTATGTAAACAAAATCTTCTTTTCTAACTTTTACATGAACAATCTAAAAAAGCCTGATAAATGGACCATTATATTTTTCTGAGTTTAGAAAATCATTGTGCATCCTGTGTAAGCAAGTGGTTAACATATTGAGGTTAGCATGTGATACCTCAGTATCTCTGCAACAGGTGATGGATATGAGGTTTTTGATCATCATTGTTGTTACCTCAACTGATTTCGAATGCTCTTTATCTATTCTTGTTTGAGACTTATTTTGTGAATACACCAGTTTTATAATAATCTTGTTTTACCACTTTAAGGTCCATTCGACCCATCTAGTGTACTTATATTTCTACAAGCTTTCAAATCCTGGTAAAACATGTATTTTAAGCTGTTAAATTCAGCAGGACATTTCAGTTTGTTCAATTGAAACAATTTTGTTCAGCTGCTATTTCGGATTGCAACAATGCTGGGCTTTGTACAAAATGTTTCTAGTCCAACCTCCCATTGTGATGCATCATGGTAAATGTAGTCCACAATGCCCTAGAAGGTTAGTGATACAATAAGCAAGCTTTAAACCATTATGGTGAGCTTTTCACTGCTGTGTACTTAACTTCCCATTATGCTCAGCCAGACTTTTCTCTTTCCTGGGCATGCTGTCTACCTTTTGATAATCCCACTGTTGTGTACTGTACTTTCCACATGCTCAGTCATTCTTTTCCATGGGCCATTTTGTGTACCTTTTCACAATTGCTCTGATGTGTACATTTCCTGTTTCTTATTTACTTTACTGCTCATCTCATTGGGGTCTGTCAGGTCCAGTGTTTTCGCTCTGCTAGGGCAGAGAGTGACATTTGTTTTCACACGGGGATTAAAGGATGGGTCTGGATTCCCAGGGAACACTGCAATTGCCAGTCAGAGGATAGACTGTCAAGTACTATCAAAAGTACATGTCAATTTATCCTCATAGCAGGGGCACTCAATCTGTCACTTGTGCTTAAATATTGGACGCACATGTACTATTATATAAAGCTTTATGTTAGAAGCACAACTACAAGTTTAGTGTGCTGGCAACAATGTGCCCAGATCTATGGAAGGTCTTAAATTTAACCTAAAAATACATTTTTACCAATCTTATTTGCTTATTTTCATGCTTAACCCCTTAGTGACCGAGTTCTATGCTAAGTAATAGGGCAATTATCAATAGTTGTGTTTTTTTTATTCCCTAATCATTTTCACCTACAGTAACCTTATCCTTAGATTTAGGATTAGTAGATCTAGGGTTAGCTTTTTCCTTTTCTTTTTTTCATTGTAATGTTGCTGACTGCCTCTAGGGACAGTTGAAGAAAGACGGAAATTTTTTTTTTATCACTTCCATTGCTCTCTGCTGGGCAAGCCGTATTGGAGGATCATGCTCCTCTTCAATATGGCACCCAAGATCACCTGGTGATTGTGGTGCCCTGGGGGGCATAGATGGGTGTTGCATGATGCCTCTCTGTGATAAGCTTTGCAGAGGGATATCCTCTGTCATATGAAGAGTGGCCTCAGTTTGACATAGAAACATAGAATGTGTTGGCAGATAAGAACCATTCCGCCCATCTAGTTTGCCCAATTTTCTAAATACTTTTATTAGTCCCCAGTTCCCTATCTTATATCTAGGATAGCCTTGTGCCTATCCCAAGCATGCTTAAAATCCTTGACTGTCTTTACCTCTACCACTTCTGCTGGAAGGCGATTCCATACATCCACTACCCTCTCAGTAAAGTAATCAATCCTGATATTACTTTTAAATTATTGCCCCTCTAATTTTAGACTATGTCCTCTAGTTGTGGTAGTTTTTCTTCTTTTAAACATACTCTCTTCCTTTACTGTGTTGATTGCCTTTATGTATTTAAATGTTTCCATCATAACCCCCCTGTTACGTCTTTCCTCCAAGCTATACATGTTAAGATGCTTTAACCTTTAAATCTTAGTAAGTTTTATGCTTCAACCCATGGATAATGTAGCTGTCACTCAAAGTGAACAGCTACATTTTACCAAAATGCGTAATTCTAGAAATTCTGGGTTCTGGTACGCCTCTGTGACATCATATAAGACGTTGCAAAGCCTCATGGTATTTCAGCAGGAATCCACAGGATCTGTAATGACCCTGATCGGGTCTCTGACCATGTATCCCTGGCTCCTGATCACTCTGTGATCGGAGTGTGAAAGGACGAATTGTCCTGGTAATTCACCTATTTTTGTATTTCATTTCCTCCACTAGCGAGACCTAGCACTAACAGAAAAAAAGAAAGACTGAGAGTTGCAACTTGCAAGGAATCTGATTGTAATAAAAAACATTTTTTTTTAAAGAGCTAGCGTATGGGAGGACCAAACGTGATCATTTTGTTTTTGCCCCAAAAGTAAGAGAGAATCAGGTGTGTGTCCTGAAAACGTTTTAATTTATTTTTCATTTTTTACAATACATACATTATATGTTGTGTTGTACAGTGACCTACATGAGTTACTTATTTACATAACACCATAAACTAAGAAATACACACTTTGGGATTGTTGCCATTGTTTGATGGGACTTGTATTTCATTTGGAAATAGATAGCTAACATTTATTAGTAAATGAATTAATTTTTGCATAGTAATGGCAAGAGTTTCTTATAAACTGTCTTTAGTTCAGAGAAAAAGTGCTAGCTAGAGGAAATCAGAAACCCATATGAGACAAAAAAAAAAACATCATTTCAGCTGAAAAGGCCATAAAATGGTTACTATTCAAAGTAGTAAATCAAGAAAGTGCTGATTTAGGTACTATTAAATTTACTTCAATTCTTTCCAGTATGTCAGAAGTAACTGCAGTGGGTTGTCCTTATGCTAATTTATTATTTGAAGGATTCACCATGACTTTCTCTGTAACAATAATAATAAAAAATAAGCTTCTTCTGTACTACTAGTGCTCATTTTGTAAACTTGATTCGGATACATTAGATTGACAACAACTTGATTATGATCTGCAATGGCTGTAAAGCCATGTAGGTGTGCTATTAAAAAATGAATGTAAGTCGTTTTACATATCACAGCTCTTTTTCTATGTTGTTTATTTCCTGGCACAATTGCCTATTCTGGAGTGTAATATATTCAGAAGTCAGAGAGAAAAGATGTTTTATAATCAAAGCTGTGCTTTGGGTTTTTTATATAAGTAATGAAAACATGAAAATGCTCATAATATTTCTTTGCAAATATTACATAAAATTTAATTTGCTTTAAAAAAAAAAAAAATAAGGATTTGGGTTTTCAGAATACCTCTACCATCTGAGGTTTTGCAGACAGTAGAAAGTATAACTTGAAATGAATCACATTAAAAAGGGATGGAACCCTAAAAAACCCTAATACCCTAAACAATACCTTTTCAGAAAACCTAAAAAAAATGAATACTTTTTTCCTGGTTTAATGCGCTGAAACAAACGACTTATCTATAAATCTACAGCATGTTCTAAGCTCTTTCTTTCACTAAAGTGTCCACATTTCGTGTAAGGAGCCCCTTCTCACTGTCTGACTGCGTCATCTTAATGCATCAGTGGAGGCCTGGCGAGGGGGACAGCCCTCTAATCTCTCTCAATGGGCTGGACCACTATTCATTTTTATATGTCCCAGTCAGTAAAACGTGTAATCTTTCTATCCAATTGTCTGGTCTGCCTATCAGTCTCTGTATGTCACCAAATCCGCCTTGCATGCCCATGTGTGTCTGTTTCTGATGACATCAGGTGGGCTAAAAAAATACCATTCAAGAATGATGTAAAACAGTGTGATATTGGGCTTTCATACATAAAAATAAATACACCGGGCGGGGGGAGGTAAGTCCATATTTAACATTAATATTCCACAGTGTGTGATAGATAAAGGAGGTAACTTCTTGATAGGTGATTGATTTGCATTTAGCAAGATCTAGCTTTTCAATTGGGGAAATATCAATAATTAACCCCTTAGTGACAAGACATTTTCACCTTGACTTTCCCTTGGTGACAATGGCTGTTTTGACATTTCTAGGGTGCTTGTGTTTAGCTGTAATTTTTTTCTTTCTCACATACAGTACCCACACAAATTATATGTTGTTTTTATCGTCATAAGAAGGGCTTTCATTAGATACCATTATGTTCATCATATCTTCTAATTTACTACAAAAAAATCATAAAATATGATGAAAAATTTAAAAAAACACACTTTTTCTAACTTTGACCTAAAATATAATTTACACAAATAAAATCATTAAAAAATACCCCGTCTAAATAGTTTCTAAATGTTCTCCCGAGTTCAAAAATATGCATGTTTCCATAGGCGTGCGCAGCCTATTGCATTAGGGTGTGCACCCTAAAGCACAAACACACACGCCGCACACGTGTGTGTGTATAGATATATAGATAGATATATATCTATCTATATATCTATACACACACACACACATACACAAATGCACTCTGCATACTTACATACAGACCCGCATTCATATAATTATCAATATAAACAAACATTTAAAAACTGTATTAAAACTTTTTTTTTTATTAATTAAGCATTTAGCAATGTAAACAAACATTTCACATTTTTTAACTTAAAAAAACATTTAAAATAAATAAGCTGTTATAACTGTAACAAATCTAAGTAAACATTTTCACACAAAGTGCATTGTACACAGGAATTTTTACAACAGAAACTAAATCAAAATGTTGCTTCAACCAAATTGGCATCAGTAAAGTTGTCAGGACACCTAGAGACTATTATGGATTGCTCTTCTTTATGCTCTAGAGAAGAAGACGTCTCACAGAAGGTGTTATAGACTTAAATTCTTCAATGATCTCGTTATAAGTAGCCGACCAAGCCAATTCTTGCTCAATATATAATATCATGAGTGCATCCAGGAGTTCTTGGGACATTGTACTCCTCAGTTTGGTTTTTACATGTGTCAGTTTTGAAAAGGCTCTTTCACACGAACAGCTTGTCACAGGTAACACTGTAAAGCACTGAACACACTTATAAAAAGCATTAAATGTGTTGGATCGATCTGATTCTTTAAACCAATCAAGCCACTCTTTGATGGTATTTGTGGTGCAACCTTTAAGGGTAGGTCCATCATACTCCCTTAGAAGTTTGGCTTCTGCTTCCAATTCATCCACTGACACCTTAAATTTGTTGGCAAGGATTTCTATGTCACCTTTAGGAATCTCCAAGTTTAGCAGTTTTCCTACTGCTGTTACAATATCACACGACTCCTGTTCAAATCGCTGGTGGTCAATACCAGTTATCAATGAATCCAATAGTGGGTAAAATGAAGTTATCCTCTCCTGCTCCTCTTTTGTTTCATAGTGATACTGAGACTGTGCTGCTGCTTCATCAAGAAGGACAGAAGGTTTTCTCTTCCTAACTGGGGGAATGGCGATGTTATTTTCGGCACACTTTTTTTCACAGTCATGGAAAATGGACTGAAAATAATCTGGTTCACTTCTCATGGAAACCAAGGAGTTGCGCAGGCTTTTCACCACTGTCATTGCAGTAAGCAAGTTGAGATTTGATGCTTGCAGAGTCTTGCTAACTTTTACCACCATTTGGAGAATAGGGTGCATCATGTGCAGAGCAAAGATAAACTTGAAAGAATTTAATTCACAAATAAGACCTCTTGCTTTTATTTTAGCATCAGCTAAGCGACTTGATTCAATGATCTCATTTAAGGCCTGTAAGATAACCGAGAAGTTTTCTTTTACTGCAGCCACTGCTTCTGCTCTGCATGCCCACCTTGTGTTTGACAGTGACTTTAGAGTCTTCAGCTGAGTTCCTACTTCTTGAGAAATCTTCTCCATTACAGCATGTCTCACAGGACTTCCCTCCATGAAGGCATAAAGAGTCTGGATAATGCCAAAGAAGTCAAACACTGTTCTGTTTTGTCTACTTGAGGTGCATGCATCAACTAGGACAAGGTTTAAACAATGTGCATAGCAGTGCACATAGAGTATTTCATGGTTTTTTTCTTTACATTTCATCTGAACACCTGCAGTGCATCCAGACATAGTAGATGCTCCATCAAAGCACACAGAGATCACTGATGACCAGTCGGTTTTAATAATTTGAAGAACATTATTTATTTGGTCAAAAATCGACTGAGCATCAACTTTTAAAAGCCTTTGAATTGAAACAAAATGCTCAACTGGACTTTGCTGTTCATTATTAAAATATCGTACTACAACAGACATCTTAATGTTCATGGTGTCCACAGTCAGCAGTATCATCTGCAATTATTGAGATCATTTTTCCATTTATCGCTGACACAATTTTTTGTTGCACAATATTATGTAAGGCCATAATTAAATCATTCTGGATGCGGTTACTCAGATATGTAGCATTTCGTGGAGATTCTTGCAAATGTCTTTGCATGACAGGATCATATTTTTCTAGTAGCTTGACAATATTTAGAAATAAACCTCTCTCGTGGCTATCGGCTTTTTCATTGTGGCCTCGAAATGGTCTGCCACCTGTTGCCAAACACCGAACAATGTCAATCAGTCGCTTCATAAGATTTCTGTTCTTGCACCTTTCTTCTTCTTTTTTTGACAGATAAACTTTCTTGCTCTCATCTAGTAACACATCAATATGTTTTCCTTCACTAAAGCTTGACCACGCAGAAGTGCTCAGCATATGAGATTTTGATTGTTGGTGAGTTTTAAAACATTCATTAGCCCTGTGCCAGTTTCTGAATCCCTTTTCAATGAAGGCTGGATCAGCGTGACCTTTTTGTGTTGCATCATTAGAAGAAAAGCAACGGCAGTAGAAACAAAATGCTGCATCTTTTGCTGGACTGTATTCGAGCCACCTGTATTTTCCATACCAATCACTCTGAAAATTTCTTTCTTTATTCCCTATTTTAGTTCTCGGAAACATGCTCAGTTTTGGCTGATAGGGGCTTCTAGCTACTCGATTCTGGCGTTCAAATCTGTTTTGGGGAATACTGCAGACTGGATCATCAGCTGCTATGTTTGATTGCTTTTTTGAATATGAAGTACTCTGACTTGAAAGACCTGAACTAAAATATGTAAGGTCTTCTGTTTGGTCATGACCTGCCGCTTGGCACTCACTGGAACTACACATTGGTTCTGGTTCATCAGTTTGTATGTCTGATGGCTTTGAATATGAGCTCTGTTCTGAACTAAAAAAAATAACATCCTCAGCTTCATCAAGACCTGAAGCTTGTAATACACTGCTACACACTACGTCATCAATTGGTACATTTTCTGAGTGTAAACTGCACTGATCGGAACCAACAGAAATATCTTCTTCTGCACTTTTAGCAGCAACATGCTCAGGCACAGTGTTAACCACCGAGACTGAGGTGTTGGCTTTTTTTGGTTTCTTGATAACAAACCGATCCATATTTTGTGGATCGGAGTGTGACTGTGGCTTTTAATGTGCAGTGAATGAGTATCACTGCACAGATAGTACTTGTACTAACCTCCCACCTCCTCCCTCCCTTCCCCTCTCCAACCACTTACCCTCTCAAACAAGTAATAGCTCCCCTTATAGAATTGCATGATTAATCTGAATGATGGCCAGCTGCACAGATATGAGTAGCTGTGTGTCACCAGTGTGCCATTACATGATCACTAAACGATTGAAAAACTTACTGCCACCCATACAGAGCACAGTATTGACAGATTAGACATTGCACATTTATTGATGAACATGGCACATTAATTGGACATGGCACATTGAATGCATAGCAATGGTACAATGTGATGGCCAATTAATGTATCAGTGCCGTACAGAGTGTCTCTATCCTTGCTGTTTACCTCCAGATAGTACAAGTCGTTGAGAGGGGTGATCTGAGACTGAAAGTCCAAAAAGTCTTCAGTGGTTGTGAAGACACAAGCAGGCTCAGGGATCAGGTAGGAAAGGCTGTGAGACCGGTGACTGACGCCGCTCTGCAGTTCTGGGAGAAGACTAATGCCGCTGCGCTACGACCCTAGATACACACAATCAGGGATAAGATACATTAATGAGAATTGTACAATACAAAGGAGGGACTAAGAAACACAAAGGGAGTACGAAATTCAAGAGGGGGGTACCAACAAAATCAATCTTTGCCTGTGTAGCTCAAAACCTTGCACCGGCCCTAGGTACACTTACTGATAAGTTCCATTCCACTTTGTATGATTCATTCTATTTCTCTCTTGCTGTTCTCTTCCTCCACTTCTTTGTCCTGTACTCGTCTGTTGAACAATGAAACAATGGCCAGATATAAAGTCTTCTCTTGTTACGAGCAGTGTATCTAAAGGTAAAACGTGCTTCATGCTTCCCAATTGTTGAAATTTGTTCTGTGACGTTACTCTTTGATACTCGATTATTAATATTATTTTCTTATTTTTATGAGCATTCTTCTCTGCTTCACAATTAAACAATGGGTGTATAATCATCATTAAGCTAAAATAATTATCATTATTATCTGCATTTTCTTAAGTTTTATTCTTATCTCTTAAACATAGCTTTTGCTATCTGTTGCCCCTTTATATTTGAAGGGTATAATACTACCTATACTGATTTTGAGGAGCATAGGCTTGCTCAGTAATGTCTAAGCAGCCATGTTTAATTGCTAAGTGGGTGGACTTTGCATTTATGCGATGTCAAGGAAGGAACATGCAAGCTCACTGATTCAGTCTTTTAATTGACATGTGATGTGACTGCAGATTGTGTTTTTAAGTAAAAAAAAAAAAGGTAGTGTGTGTGTAGTGACTGCAGAGTGTGTGTAAAGATGTAGTGTGTGTAGTGACGGCAGAGTGTGTGTAGTGACGGCAGAGTGTGTGTAAATGTTGTAGTATAGTGTAGTGTGTGTAAATTATGTAATATTTAGTCAGTCACTCACAGCCATGCTTTTACACATGCCATGCTTTTACACATGGCTGTTATGTATTTAGACATTTTTTGAATGTGGATACAAGTTAGGACAATTGAACACACTTTTTTTTTAAAATTATTTTTCTATTTACTATTTTTCTATTTTAACTATTTGCCATTTTTTCTTCTTGGATTGAAGAAGCATACATGAGAATGGAGAATCCTGGCTGTATAGTAGTTAATGCCAGTGCTTTGAAGGAAACTGTTTTAGCACATGTGTTGTCTATTATATATAGGCATTGTGCACTTGCATTGTGAAGGACATTATACAAGTAAAACTACAATATACAATAACACATCCACCATTAAATTGAGCAAAATCAATCAAATGCGCTTAGTGTTTTGAAGTGCAATAATTCAGAACTGCCATGTATATTGCAAGTATTTTATATGTCAGAGTATGGAGCTGTAACATTCCAGAATAATGATAAATGGCATAATATTTATTAAGAAATAAATTTGGATTCCTTCAATTCTCAAGTATGTTCTCAAATGCAGGTGTGTGTCTATTTAATTCTCAATCTCAGAACTATAAATAATATAGCCGGACCTCAAACACGAAATCAAACCTGCAGCCTCAGAAATCAATCAATCAAATTTAAACTTACTTAAAGTTTACCAGCCAGCCGGCCGCCCCAGAACCCCTCCTGGGAAAAAACGATGTGCCTGTGCTCCGCACTGCACCCTCTCCTCTGGCACTGCGGCTGGGCCTCACCCTTGCGTTGCCGTGACTCCGCCTCTGCGTGACGTCACGGAACGCGTGTACGCGAACGCGTACATTACAGGGGAGGTCTGAGGGAGGAGAAAGTCCGTCCTTCACTATGCGGCGCTTCCGCTCGCATAGTGAAGGATCGGATTAGGAGACAAACTCGGGCGGCAGACGGCAGTGCAGCACGGAGGTGAGAGAGCCTCAATTTTGAGGCTTGATTAGGGTGTGCCCAGGCACACCCGGCACACCCCGTGCGCACGCCTATGCATGTTTCCATATTTTTCTGTATTTTTTTGCGAGTTATGGGGCAAAAACCAAAAATAGTGTTTTTTGGTTTTTTCCTATATTGATCTTTTGACCCGAACCCAAAATTTAACCCTAACACTAAATTTAACCCCAACTCTAATCCTTATTATATCCCGTAATATTTTTTAACTTTAATTTAATTTTAACCCTATCCCTTATGCTAAAAAATATTTAATTTTAACCCTATAGGCCAATATAGCTAAATAACCTGTTTTTAATTAATTCAATATTTATTTTAAATATTTCCCATTGCAATGCTACTAAACTACCACTATTGGTAGTCAAGTAGCATATTCAGAGCGACGGAAGTGAAGTTACTTTCACTTCCGAAGCTCAGACCGGCAGAGGACTTAGCCATATTGACGGAGCAGCATGCTCCGTCAATATGGCTCCCCACGATCGCTCCGTGGGGCGATCGTGGGGGTCCCGAAATAGAAATTTCGGTGCTGGCTATTGCCTCGACGTCGAGGCAATAGACCAGCACTGTTAAAGCGGTTTTCGCGATCGTTGATCGCGAAAACCGCTTCATTCAATGCAGGACGGGCCAGGCACGTCCTTTGTCATTAAGGGAGTTTCTCCCAGGACGTGCCTGGCACGTCCTTTGTCGTCAAGGGGTTAAATTGAAAACTTACTTTTCTATTGATTATTGTGTTACCACATAAATAACATATTTTGCATAAACCTTTGTGGAGTATAAAGTTATTTATGTGGTAACACATACTAATTGCATAATGAAGGCCTTGTTCCAGTATGTTAAAGGGTTGGCCCAAAATAGACCAATCTAACCTGAAATGGATTCAAATTGGGCAAAGTAGCCAATTTTCTGACATTTTAAAAATTCAGCTTCTCAGTATCATTTATTTCCAGACCAAATCTGTTGTTCAGGATGTTCAGAAAAGTATCGGAAGAATTTGGATTGGGCTTATTGTGCTATTAAAAATATGGATTTTTGGTTAAGCAACATGTGCCTGTCACCCCAGGAAACACACATACAATTTGCCCATGTCAATTCTCCAGATTTTAGTTGGAGAACTGAATAGAAAAGTGTAGAAGAATTAAAGTAAACATATTTTAAATACAAAAAATATTGTGCGTTTTCTCATTTACTGTACCCTCACAAGTTATATATTGTTTTTATCACCCTTAGATGAGCTTCATTATGATAACATTAATTTAATCATATTATATAATTTACTACAACAAAATTATAAAGTATGATGAAAAAATTAAAAAGATTTTTTTCTCCTTTTGTTTTCACTGATTTTTAGTATACTATAGGTTATATGTAGTTGCCCTGTATGAGGATTAAAATCTTGGGACAGTATACATTAGCAAGCTCACTTTTTGTCATGTGTTCACTATGTAGATGTGACCCTGCACTATGTATAGCTGAACTGGTGAGATATAATGTTCTTCGCACTTAAACTCTTCTCAACTGACCTCAATTCATCTGCAACTCACCTTTTAGTGAATAGCCCCCGGATACTCTATATTCACCAGAAATACTACAATTAACCATTGTGGAAGTTACAAAACCCTAAAAAAGCATGTTGTGTAACAGTTTATTTTCAACCAGATGAAATAGAAAGTAAAATAAGAATCCTCTTGTACACTGATAAAGAAAAAAATATACACAATGTATCAAGGTCTGATGTAGTTGGAATCTTATTTCAAAGTCTCTTATGAATGGTATGTCGCTGTAATTATCTTCAGTCACAAATCCACAATGACTGCAGCAGCTGTTGCTTATTTTTGTATTCCACTCTGTCAATGAATGCAAGCATTCCTGTCTAGTTTGACGAGCTTTTCAGAAGTGTGTGCCTATAAGCCGAGAATTAGAGCAGAATATACTCCAGAGAGAATATGAGATGTAGAGAGAGCAGAGAACAACAAAAACACAAAGAGAAAATATAGATAAATGAGTACATCTTATGTGAAGATGTTTAAATATTTCTATGTGTTGCATTTTGACAGTGTTTGCTTTTTATATGACTCTTAATTGAATTTTCAACTTAAGGTTGTGTGAGTGCTGTATCAAAAAAATGGGCAAACACTAAATGCAACGAAATCTGCATGAAGAATATAAATGTGTCAAACTAGAAAAGGTAACTAAAAGGTGGGATACGGTATTTATAAGTGATGCACTTATTGCAGAGACAATAAAAGAGATAAAGTAGGTAAAAAAAAGATATATAAGAAAAACTGTCGGAATTTAGGTGATTGCATTATTACTCAAAATAACATAGCATAACATCATTAGAATTTTAGAATTTAGAATTTGTACTTGTTTGTCTATCAATAGGGTGCCAAAACTGAGGCCCTCTTGCTGATTGCCTATATCCATGACACTTTGTCAGCTAACAGTCTGGCAGGGTGAGTATGGGTTGTAGATCGGCAACACCTGAATGGCCGCAGTTTACACCTGACCCAATGCTCCATAACATATTTTTCAGGGATATGTGGACACATTTCTTCCTTTATTTATGGAGATTTGGGTGTTGATTTAAAAAGAGGCCAAAACGCTAGTGGTGTTCTATGCAGACTACTTCAATGAAAGAACCGTTATATAAACTGGAGATTACCAAAGGCCGGATTTCATTAAATATGGTAACATTGCATATTTTAGCCACATCATGTCCAATCTTTATTTTATATCACAAAAAGAATCCTTTAAAAAAAGAAAGCATATAAGTTACTCATATAGTATGTACCTGTAAGAACATGGGGTGCCTCATCACCAATTTATAATGTAAATTAATTTATGTACCTTCTTGCAAAAAACTATATTAAATTATATTCTTATGTGAGGGCTACTTTGCTGTATTTTGCTGCACACACATCCCCACCGTTCTCTGCTTTCCACCCCAGAATACCTAAATGTTTGACATTAAGGGGCAAATCACATCTCCACAAAACGAAACTCATGTATATCAAAGTAAATACTGTTTCCATGATTCAATCATGTATTATTCTGCCACCCATATCCTATAGTGAACTTCCCACAAAGGGGAATAGCCCTGGCTCTTAAGGATGGCAATATCAGCTAGGGAGTATTACCTTTCCATATTTGAATTCTCTGGTGCTTCAGCCAATGGCCACTCGTCAACAGTGCAGGTGTAAATAAAAAAATATTTTCCAAAGGAAAAGAGTGAAACTGGCACTCTGGTTCATAAAGTGAATAGGTAATTTGATGAGCACAACAGTTTAACAGATAGGAGGACAGAAACACTTGAAGCGTTTAGAGTCCGCTGACTCTTAATCATTATTTGCATTTATTTTCACCCATATCTTATCCAGCCACACAGTGTAGGGCTTCTCACTTTGTAATGAGTAGCAATTAATATTTTCAATATTTAATTTTAAATATTGAGAATTCTCTAATTATAAAGTTTGGTATGATGTTGTAACTATTACCCAACACAATGAGTACTCTTTGTATTAGCAACAGAAGGATGAAAGAGGGAATTGCATGGAACAGATAAAGGAATTTAAAACTCAAGGGCCAAGTAGCCAAGTTGGAAAAAAATCTCAACTACTTAGGTCTTAAATTTGAAATCCTTGCAATTTCTGCTTTCAAGAATAAAGCCCCATGCCATGAATTAAACCTGCAATCCACATCATTGACTCGAGAACCAGCTGCTGCATCTGTAACCCACAATGTTAACCATTGCATCTTAAATAAATATTACAGCAAAGCAATACATAAACATTTCCCACAAGAAATATGTGATTTTGGGAAAAGAACTCCTGATTAATTTACTTCTTTTCTTATGAGATTTCTTGGGCCAGGTTTACACAAAACTGCATTTTTGGGGACATTAATTATGATCTTCTTAATCTGTTTTATTCATATTTAGAAGACATAGAACTTTTTTTTTAAAGATTTTTTTTACATTTGACAAATATTTTTTTTACAGAAATGACCCAATAGATTATTTCTCTATATTTCAGTTACAGTTACAGATGATTATTTTTTATCTCCTACTTTTACCTAATCATTTCTGTGCTATGACCTTTTTTAAAACCTTTTCTTAACACTCAGTTTAATAGTCTCTGTCTGTTTTAAGAAATCATCACTTTCTGTGGAACAGCATCTACTAAACCAGAAAAAGTACCCTAAAGGAATTTTGTCTAGCCGTGTTTTCCAGTACAAAATTGAAGAGACTGTATGTATGCTGACATCTATCTTAAATGTGTTTTTATAATGTGTTTACAAAACTATAGTATCATCATGAACCCCAGAGAGACAATGAGATTTTCTTAAACTTTTTTTTTGTTTTCTCTGGGCGATGGAGTTTGTGTTGTATCAGACAGTGTGATGTTTGGAAACTTTTTTTTTTTTTTTTTTGCTTCGTTTTCGTTTTTTATCTTTTCTTTAAAAAAAAAAAAACACTAGCTTTATTCAGTTTTTACATGTTAACTTTAGAATGTTATCAAGGTGTACAATTTTCTGCAAAATGAAACACAAAGGCTGTTAATGCTACATGTATGCTAGCGATAGGATAAATATATATGCAAATATCACCCCAATAAATTGACAGACCATCTGCTAGTTAGATTCTGAATTTAGCAATTTGATATTCAAAGTAAAAGTGCTATTTTGTTTTTTTAGTGTAGTTGAGAGCAGGGACAAGCACCAACATTGTTCATGGTAGACATTTACTATACTTTATTGTGAACAATTTGTTAAGTAATTTGTTAAGTAGGTCCTCTCACAAAATGTTTGGTAAATACCGTATTTGCTCGATTATAAGACGACCCTGATTATAAGATGACCCCCTAAACTTTGGATATTCCTTTAGGAAAAAAACTAAAAGCCTGAATATAAGACTACCCTATAGGAAAAAAGTTAAACTTGTATATATTAACATGTAAATTGCTTTTTTAATAAAAAAAATTATATAAAAAAATGCATTTCTTGTTTTTATTTCCTTTTATGTGCCAATGCTGCCTCTCTCTTTCCTTTGCCCCCAGCTTTGTCTCTCTCCCCCTCCCTTTGACTCCCCCCTCACCTCTGTCTCTTCCCCCCTTGTTTCTCTCTGCCCCCTCCCCTTGTTGCTCTGTTCCCCCCTCTGTCTCCCGCCCCTTGTTGCTCTGTCTCTTCCCCCCTCCCTCCCCTTGTTGCTCTGTCTCTTCCCCCCTCCCTCCCCCTGTCTCCTTGCCCCCTCCCTCCCCGTCTCCCTGCCCCCTCCCTCCCCCTTAACTATAACTAGATCCCTGGTGGCTAGTGGGGGCAGCTGGGGGATGTCTGCACGATACGTCCAGACATCCTCCATGCTGCCCGACACGGCAGTCTATTATGATGGACAGCTGGTCCATCATAATAGACTGCTTTGTCGGGCAGCATGGAGGATGTCTGCACGTATCGTGCAGACATCCCCCAGCTGCCTGATTCTCCCTGGTGGCTAGCGGGGCAGCGGAGGATGTCTGCGCGATGAGCTCAGACCTCCCCTGCTGCCGCCCGGCACGACCGCCGGGACTTCTGTGACTTCATCATAGAAGCCCCGGCGGACGTGCCGGGCGGCAGCAGGGGAGTCTGCGCTCATCACGCAGACATCCCCTGCTGTTAGAGAGGGGGATCCAGGTCTCCTGGATCGCTGTTTTATAATCTGACCTCAATTTTGAAAAAATTCTGAAAAAAAACTTGTCTTATGATCGAGCAAATACGGTATGTCCCATAAGAAACAGCCTATTTCAGCTCAAGGTGAGAAGGTCACCAAACAAAGACATAAGTAAAAAAATCCTTAGATGAACAGTAGTATCAGGGAAGACTTATAGATGTATCTTGAACTACATAACTAGTAATAGAGGGGTTACATTCTCTGAAAATGTCTATCTGGTAATGGAGGGGAACATTTTCTTAAGCTGCCTTTCTAGTAATATATGGGTTAAATTCCCCCTAACAACACCCTTTGGTAATATATCTTAATAGATTTATCTCTGGGAATGGTTGCCTACGTTTTACACTCCTCTAGTCATGGATTTCCTGCATCCAACTCAAATTTTTGGCTTTATTCTTACCACTAGGATGCAGAAAGAACAGAGCATGCCAAGAGAGGAGGGGCAAGATTATATGGTGCTTATTCATATACATGTTTCTTTTTTTAGAGGATTACCACTGGTGGTAATCTATTCTATGGTTTGTTTATTTTAATGAATCACATTTTTTACAGTTGTGTTTATTTAATGTAGCACCTGTGAATTTTGGAAGCCTGGTGGTTCTTGCCTTGTGCTATCATTTTGCGTTTTTTTTTTGTTTTTTTTTACAGAAGGCATTGAAGTACAAACAAATAGTAGTTATTTCACAGAAATCAATGGTAATTACACTCTGTGTAGAAAACAGAATGATATAAGAAACTCTATATTAGTTATGCTTAAACAATTTTAAATTCTTTTAAAGATCTGTGCACATATTTCTCTTTACCTGCTACAATGCACAGTTATACAGTAACTTTTTCTGGGGCCTAGAGTATAAAAAAAAACATCAAAGGGACAAAGCACATTCAAATTAGATCGCCAAGTACACATTTAAAAGACCGATCAGCTACAATTTACATGCATATCTTTAAAAGCACTATATCACAATAAGAGAGAGTGTCTTAACCCCTTTGTGACGCAAGGTGCTTGCGTCCCAAACGACGCAAGCACCAAAACGTCACCTTTGGTTCCTGGCCACCGATCACAAGGTAATCGGTAGCCAGGAACACTCTGGCAGAGACCTGATCAGGGTCTTAATAGACGCTTTGAGCACTGGCTACATTTCCCCTGTCAGACTGAGGCCACTCAAAGTGGCCTCATCTGACACTTGGGATCCCGCTGCAAGTGCGGGGATCCGCGATGAGCTGTTTAATACAGGAAGTACTATGCCGTCCTAACGACTTTAAGGCACTTAAATTCAAGACGGCATAGTACGTCCTAACGTCATTAAGGGGTTAATAGTATAACATTATGTAGAAGATATTCTATTACAGTTTTGACCACACAAAGTTACATGTATGTAAAAGTTTAACAAAAAGAAATCATATGTTTAGTATATTTTTCTCAAGTCTTAGTGTCTGAGAACTATATCGTAGCTAAGATTTGTTGTCATTGACAGAGGACTCTTCTATACATTTTATATCTGCTGATATTTTCAGCAGGATCCGTACAAGACAGATTTATATGTCATCTGTATCTGCGATCTTGTCTCGTAAAAAAGCTTTTATTAACTATATTTCACCCCTTTTTTTTTTAGCGGAGCAGCTATTAACTTTCTGTCATTGCTCACAATACAAGCTTTTGGGTATATAATTAAATGACTCTTGTTCAATATGCTGTCACCAAACTACTTTACCATGCTTTATTAATAGTTTATAAAAGACATATTCTTTTGCTTGGTTCTCCATCCATGCGTCTCAACCTAAACGGCAAATGCCAGGGCAACCCATGCAAGAATGTATAGACCATTATTTTTTTGGGAGGAATACATTTAAACAACCATAGTTTCTAAACACGAAACATTGTAATAGGATCTACTTGATTTGAAGCTATCTCAAAGGAGGACGCCATGAGAAGATCAAAAGTATATGAAAGTTTGATGTGGATCAAACTAAATGTATGTTATTTTCAAATATAATTAAAGAAACTTTTCCAACCTAAACATTGCTTAAACTGTGAATGTAGAGAATAAAAAAAGATGAACTATACATTGTGTTGCAAAATTGCAAACAAGTATAAAATAAGAGAAAAATAGGTATCTCCTGCTAAAGACATCCTTTGGCTTGATAAGCAAATGAGCCTGTTTTCAATGGACACATTTTCATTTGCATTACCCATTTTTAGTAACATATTTTACATTTATTTTTTATTTATTTTATTTTAGCTATTTAGTTTAGTAATTAAATTAATCATGACATTTGCATATCAAGTCACAAAGTGATGTTATGATCAGGAGATAATACAGACACATTTAGAACACAAGTCAGAATCACCCTGTTACAATAAGTGTCCAATATCCCCCTCCCAAATTATTTTTGTTAAATCTTATCTTTAACCTCTTAGTTTAATTATTATAATGACAATATTTAGTGTGTAGATTTTTTATAGAAAATAAACTGTTGGAATTCAATTGTTTTCGTTGTTGCTGCTATACCATATATGAGCCTTGCAAGTTATTTAAGATAATTTTTAGGATACAACTAAATACAGTATACAAAAATATGTGAACATTGTATTAAATATTACCATCTTTTAACTATAAACAAAAAATAATGAGTTTTGCTATTGAGACTTTGACTGGATGCGCACACCGAGAAATAATACAAATTATCTACTTTAACTAGCTATTTTATGGAATGAAACTTATGGACAGGCAGAAAGAAACACATAACATAACAGGAATACTGGGCAAGGCAGGAATATAGGGCAAGACAGGAATACAGGGCAAGGCAGGAATAAGCATAAATAAACAAGAAAGCAAAGCAAGAATGATACAGAAATGCCTGGTTACAGCCTGGATAAGTCTGCACAAGGGTGCAGTGTTACACTTGGCTAGTCGACTGGGTACCAAGTACCAACGGTATAGTATTTTACTGTTTAATTCTTTGTGGTTGGCACAATGTGATATTCCATTGAAGCCATTAATTACCTGTTTCCATTTAGTGGGGGACAGCTATTTAAGTCGGAGCAGCTATGGCATTAGGTGTTGAGGCTAAAGCATGTCGTTGCTAAAGATAGATGTAAAAGTGTTTACATGGTAATGAATATTGACTTTTCAGGTTGACAAAGGATTTCAGTTGATGGTTGGAGAATAAATGTTCTATGTGGGTAATGCCTTAGATTGGGAATTATCAGTTCCATCGCTCTTATTGGGGTGGCTGGAGATAATTGTGAAAATTCAGCATACCGGCTCACAAATTGTTTCCATACCTTCAGCAATGTGGTTGTGCTCTGAAATAATAGGTTTAGTTGTTGGACTGTGTGGTCCGGTAGCTAGAGCAAATCGCGGATTCTATTAGGTGCGAGTTGTGTGTCTTCCATGTTGACCCAAGCGACAGTACCTGAAGGCAAAACGGAACTGAGCCATGTGGGTGGCTTTAAAATTCCGTGGTATAGAGGGGATGCTTAGGCCTGCTTGTTTGAATGGAATTTGCAGCAGTTTATTAGCCACTCTAGTTGTTTTACCACCATGGATGAAGGTGCCGATATATTTCTGTATATTGTTTAGAAGAATTTGTGGTATGGTGATTGGCAGAGTTCTAAAAAGTTATAGAAGTTTCAGCATTACATTTATTTTTATTACAGTAATGCGACCAAGCCAAGAGAGGGATAGTTTGGACCATATTAGTAGATCCTGTTTGATCGTATTCCAGAGCTTGAGTCAATTCTTTCCAGTAACATATTCATATGTTTGGTGAGGGAGATACCTAAATACTTGATGCTCTCGGTTCTCCATTCATATTCATATAGGGCCTATAAATTGGATAATGGAATGCAAATTGGTAGGGCTCGTCTTTTTGTCTCATTGACTTTATGGTAGGAGATGCAACCATATTTGAGTAGCAATTCTTGCAGTGCCGGAAGAGACTTGAGGGGTTCAGTCAAAGTAATTAGGATGACGTCTGCGAACAATCCGAGTTTTGTAGAGTGGGTAGGTGAGTAAGGGATTCCTTTGGTTTGTGTGTGTTGTCAAATTACATCTGCTAGTGGTTCTAAAGCAACTACATAAAGTAAAGGTGAGAGGAGGCATCGTTGCCTAGGCCCGTTTGTGATTTTGAATGCTTTGGATAGGAAGTCAGCATAGGCAACTTTAGAGTTAGGTGTAGAATAGAGAGCTAGAATAGCTGTGACATATTCTGGAGGAAAATTAAATTTGAGTAGGGTAGATTCTAGGTATTTCCAATGGAGTCTGTCAAAAGCCTTTTAGACATTTATGGCTATAATGAGGCTAGGGATCTTGTGTTTTTGGGTTGATTAATGATATTCAGGATTTTCCTCATATTGTCTGAGGCTTGATGTCCTTTAACAAAACCAACCTGGTCATAGTGTAGTAGGGAGGGGAGGAGAGATTTCAGTCTGTTGGCGTATATTTTTGAATATAATTTAACGTCGGTACTGAGGAGCGAGATTTAGGTATGCTAGTTATGTGGGCAGTCAACATTTGGGAGGGAAATTTGCCTTTCTGACTACACGCGTTAAAGGTCTTGGAGAAATAGGGAGTCAGTAATGAGGAGAAGGATTTATAGTAGAGATTAGAGAAGCCATCTAGTCCATGTGCTTTTTGTCGGGGTAGTTGGCGAATACAGGTGGCTTGGTCATTTTGTAAATTGTAAAGGTTTGAATAGTACTCAGCAAAGATATCTGGTATATTTGCAGGGTTTAGTATTTTCATTCCAGTGGTTAAGTATAAATAAGGTATTGCTTTTTTTGCAAGAGTCTTGTTTCTTAAGTCATCATGTGAGAAGGGATCCAGTCTTATTGTTTTTTTAGTTTCTGTAACATTACATTTGTCTGGTATAGTTGCAAGACCGAAATTTCTTGTTTGATGTGCTTGATTTGTGAAATTGTATGTTTAGTAGACTGTCTTTTATTCAGGGTTTCTAGCGACTGTAGTTCAGACTGAAGTGCCTTTATTCTTTTTTCTTTCTTCTTTTTTTCATAGGAGGAGATGGATATAAGGAGTCCTCGAATTGCTGCCTTGTGGGCTTCCCAGAGATTGTCCAGAGAAATATCTGGTGAGTCTTTGAAAGTGAAACAATAAACAAAGTTACTGTAACAATGCACCCTTGTGCAGACTCATCCAGGCTGTATCCAGGCTTTTCTCTATCCTTCTTGCTTTGCTTTCTTATTAGTTATGCATATTCCTGCCTTGCCTTGTATGCCCTGCCTTGACTTGTATGCCCTGCCCTGCCTTGTATGCCCTGCCCTGCCTTGTATGCCCTGCCCTGCCCTGCCTTGTATTCCTCTCTGCCTGTCCTTATGTTCCATTCCAGGTTTTCTCTCTATCCCTCTGCCTTGTCAGATTTCTATTGAAACCACACCTGTTGCTTTTCAGTCCTTTGCAGCAGTCTAAAGGTACTCTGTTTAAGTTCAATGCCATTTATGTGTCTTAGATTCTATTTATGCTTTCCTAATATTATGTTTTAGTTAGGTACTTGCCTAATGTGGGGTACCTTCATGTGATTGGCAAGCTAACATCTAAATTGTCCAATTTGTTTTAACCAAACCCCAACTTTGCCATCTTTAGTGTTAGGCTAGTTCCTGTATTTATGTTTGCTCCTTTGTATGTGCATTTTGTGTTCCTTAACCCCATGCCTTGTATCGCTTATCCTTAGTTTGGTTTCTGCTTTCTTGCTTATGTTTACCCTCTGTCCTGTAGGCCTGCACTCTGTATTTTAGTTCTGTTATTCCTCAGTTCCTTTTCTGTTTTAGCTCTGCTTAGCTATCACTTAGTTTATTTCCTCTCTAGCCCTGGGACCTGGATACAGCAGCTGCTTCACAGGGCCTGGTTGTGGCTGCAAAGACTTGGGGTCCCAAACCTCCAAGAGATTGCAGTTACCCAGCACCAGGTCCTGTGTCTCCACCCTGCACCATAGCTCCTGATCTCGGGTCCCTTTACCATCCTGGACCCCGTGTGTTACAGTTATATTTTATTTTGTTTTGGTATTCAGGTTGTGAGAGGATATAATTGTTTATTCTCCAGGGTCCATGTCTTTTGAATGTGAATTGTTTGCGTACTGTCAGTAGGATAGGGGCATGGTCAGACCATTGAATTGTTCTAATGTTACATTTTGCAATCTGTTGGAGGATGTTTTTATCTACAAGGAAATAGTCTATTGTATTCTACGAGGAGTGAACATGTGAGTAGAAAGTGTAGTCATTCTCGGATTCATTAAAAATTCGCCATACATTGAATAGTTGGAATTCTTTCAGCGTTTGTTGAAATATTTGACTTTGATGTTTTAAAGCTTGTAAGTAGTGTTGAGCGAACCCGAACCGCACTGTTCGGGTTCGTACCGAACATTGCGGTTTTTGGACCCCGGACCCGAACACGGACATTTCACTGTATGTTTGGGTTGGAGTTCGGCAATTTAATGGCGCGTTTTGAAAGGCTGCAGGGCAGCCAATCAGAAAGCCCATAGCATTACATACATATACATTGTATGTAATGCTATGGGCTTTCTATAAACCGAAATAGAGTCCCCATTCATACGAATAGGTCAATTGACCTATTCGTTTGAATGGGGACTCTATTTCAGTTTATAGAATAGCAATAGCATTACATGTATTACATAAACCGAAAGTCTATAAACCGAAAGAGATTCCGTTTATAGAAAGCCAATAGCATTACATGTATACTATAAACCGAAAGTCTATAAACCGAATGTCTTTCGGTTTATAGACTTTCGGTTTATGGAATACATGTAATGCTATTGGCTTTCTATAAACAGAAATAGAGTCCCCATTCATGAGCCTTTCAATATCCCTCCAAAGCATGTCTCAGCGTCTTGGATCAAAACGAGGCTTGGAGGCAAAATAGCAAGTAGCCTTAAAAATGAAGATGGCATCACCGTATGGAAAAGACTTCCATATGGCAATAGCTAAGCCATCAGCAGCGTGTAGTGTGGAGGACTGTGCGCATGCGCACATTCTCTGAAACAGCAGAGGCGGATCCTCACGGACGGGACCTCAAGGTAAGTATTACACTGACTCACATCACACTCAGTCACACACTGACTCACATCACACTCAGTGACACACTGACTTCTATCACACTCAGTCACGCACACTGACTCACATCACACTGTGTCACACTGACATACATCACACTCAGACCCCCATCACACTCAGTAGCACAGTCATATAACTGGGGCAGCAACGTTTGTTTCTACTTGCATTTTTCTAAGAGCCAGAGGTCATGCTGCAAAGAAACTGAAAAATATTGCCACTTAAAGTACACATACATGAGACAGTGCAGGGGTCGCAGCTTCAACTGGGACGTCACCTCAGGG
The DNA here is from genome assembly GCA_036172795.1 of Pelodytes ibericus. NCBI lineage: Eukaryota > Metazoa > Chordata > Amphibia > Anura > Pelodytidae > Pelodytes > Pelodytes ibericus. The sequence goes on from CM069863.1 coordinate 160,635,760, forward strand.
GCCCGGCCATCCTGCAACCCCTGCAAAAAAAAAAAGTTTAAAAAAAAGTGTGGGCAAACAGGGCAGCTGCCCAGGGCCCATTCATTCTTGCCGGGAGATCCACATACAACTTTTCTCCACAGATGCCGGAAGTGACGCCGGTGGCTGTATTTCCTGCATGCACAATGCGTGCAGGAAACATTTATGAACAGACTTCAGACGAGCAGCATACAGGTAAGTACTGGGAAGGGGGGCTGCAAATAGGCAAATCAATGTTGGCAAATGGCCAAAATATGAGTGGCATATGGGGCAAATAAGACTGGCAAATGGGCAAAGTATGAGTGGCGTATGGGGCAAATAACACTGACAAATGGGCAAAATAGAGTGGCATATGGGGCAAATAACACTGGCAAATGGGCAAAATATGAGTGGCAAATGGGCAAAATAACACTGGCAAATGGGCAGTGTGGGACAGTGATCTAACTAAATTAAGTGACTGTGTAACTGATTGTGGTTCAACGATTTTCTGTCACTAGATCTTTTCTACACATTTGGCACACTATTAACAAGCCCCATACGTGAGAGTGGCATGGCCTACAGATTACAATTGTGTTATGTGATGGTTATTTTTAGCTGACAAATTTCCTTCACACTGTAATGAAGTAGATAAAGCATTAGAGTAGCTCTACATTCAACTGTGTTTTATGTTTATAACAATCAGAAAAAAGCTTAGTCTGGTACAAAATATTTCCCAGACCAGTAAAAATATGATTTTTTTTTTAAATAAATATATAAAATGATTCTATTTACCTGACAGCTGTCTCAGAAGTATACATGCAAAAATGGAAGGAACTTTATGCTTCTGGTTTTCAGTTTAATTATATATTGGGGTTATGCATCAGCTGCTGTTACATTTTACAGCTTGAAACATAAAAATCAAATGTCTATTATTGCCTTGGATTAAAATTGTTATCTTGTACTTTTGGCATTTTGGACTGTTTACCAGTTCATGTATTTTTTTGAAAATTCATTTTTATTAGAGTTTGTAATTTTATAATCAGATATTGTCAAAGAAATAACACAATCTGAGCAGAGTTGGTAATTGCTATTACGGCAAATTAAAAGAAAACAAAATATATGTGTGTGTATTTTCTCTCTGTCCTGGGCTGCTTGAAAAGATGTTTTGAACAACATGCATATGCTTCCATAGGTCCATGTATTAAGTAAAAATAGAGGCAAAAAGGCAATCATTTCTGACCTTATTTGTATATGCCTACCCAGAATCCCTTGCACTGGTCAAAGCAAAGTGAATTTGATATTTCTATGGGAAAAGTAAGCTTTGGGGTTGTCTATATGTGTAGATATATGTTTAATAATACCTTATCTACCCACTGAATTTGGTAGGGGTTTTTATATGCACTGAATTTGAAGTAGGTGGTTTTTTTTCCCACCCAAGACATATGCTATTTGCTTTTCAAATATATTTATAAGTTAATAGGAGAGAGAATAAATACATCTCATGAGATGGATTCAAAACAGGCACCTGTGAACAGACAACATATGGGCATTTTTTTTGGGACTATAGAATTACTACAACACATTAAAATTATATATATATACAATCCAAAAGTGGTGCACTCAGCTTATAGGGAGCAGCAAGTTAAAAGTGCCCGTGTGCTGTGCAGCAGAAAAACAGCCTCAACAAGAGGGGAAACCAGAGGCGTTGTGTGAGAGGAGAGGAGTGCACAGACAACACTATTGGTTTTATGGACAAGCATCTGGGACTTTTAAAACGTTTTTAAATGTAAGATCTTACTGTTTGTTGGTTTTATTGCTTATATTAAAATACTTACTTGTGCAATCCTGCCTTCTCCTTCCCATGTGATCTGGCTATCTGGGCTGCCTCTGGAGCTGGTTTACAAGATCTACCTGCTCTTATCTGAGCTCACCCACGCTATTTATCTTGAGCAGGGTATTGCTCATGTAAATGTGAGTGTACCATTTATGCACTTTGCACTATTATATCATTGCACTGATATACTACACTATTATTGTTTTAGTTTTTTTCCCTTTGCATAATATCTGAGCATTTCGTCTCATAGAAAAGGGTAATGCTCTTTTTTTCTAGTGTTGGTCACTAGCGCACATGTTCACTTTATTGTATTTGTTTTCACTGGTTTGCTAGGAGTGAGACACTAGCTGTGCACAAGTGCTAGCTTACTCCATCACAGTTATTGGCGCAGTATACTGTATTGTTTGTATATGTATATAAATGTATATATATGTATGTATATATATATATATATATATATATATATATATATATATATATATATACATACAGGTGATACTCGAAAAATTTGAATATCATGCAAAAGTTAATTTATTTCAGTTATGCAACATAAAAGGGGAAACTAATATATGAGATAGACGCATTACATGCAAAGCAAGATAGTTCAAGCCATGATTCGTCATAAGTGTGATGATTAAGGCTAACAGCTCATGAAAACCCCAAATCCACAATCTCAGTAAATTAGAATATTGTGAAAATGTGCAATATTCTAGGCTCACAGTGTCCCACTCTAATCAGCTAAGTAAGCCACAACACCTGCAAAGGGTTTCTGAGCCTTTAAATGGTCTCTCAGTCTGGTTCAGTAGGAATCACAATCATGGGGAAGACTGCTGACCTGACAGTTGTGCAGAAAACCATCATTGACACCCTCCATAAGGAGGGAAAGCCTCAAAAGGTAATTGCGAAGGAAGTTGGATGTTCCCAAAGTGCTGGATCAAAGCAGAGTAATAGAAAGTTATGTGGAAGGGAAAAATGTGGAAGAAAAAGGTGCACAAGCAGCAGGGATGACCGCAGCCTGGAGATGATTGTCAGGAAAAGGCCATTCAAATGTGTTGGGGATTTTCACAAGGAGTGGACTGAGGCTGGAGTCAGTGCATCAAGAGCCACCACACACAGACGGATCCTGGACATGGGCTTCAGATGTCGTATTCCTTTGTCAAGCTGCTCCTGAACAACGAACAACGTCAGAAGCGTCTTACCTGGGTTAAAGAAAAACAGACCTGGTCTGTTGCTCAGTTGTCCAAAGTCCTCTTTTCTGATGAGAGCAACTTTTGCATCTCATTTGGAAACCAAGGACCCAGTGTCTGGAGGAAACATGGAGAGGCACACACTGCAAGATGCTTGAAGTCCAGTGTGACGTTTCCACAGTCTGTGTTGATTTGGGGAGCCATGTCATCTGCTGGTGTTGGTCCACTGTGCTTCATTAAGTCCACGGTCAACACAGCCATATACCAGGAGATTTTGGAGCACTTCATGCATCCTTCCGCAGACGAGCTTTATAGGGATACTGACTTCATTTTCTAGCAGGACTTGGCACCCGTCCACACTGCCAAAAGCACCAAAGCCTGGTTCAGTGACAGTGGGATTACTGTGCTTGATTGGCCAGCAAACTCGCCTGACCTGAACCCCATAGAGAATCTATGGGGCATTGCCAAGAGAAAGATGAGAGACATGAGACCGAACAATGCAGAAGAGCTGAAGGCGGCTATGGAAGCATCCTGGTCTTCCATAACACCTCAGCAGTGCCACAGGCTGATAGCTTCCATGCCACGCCGCATTGAGGCAGTAATTGCTGCAAAAGGGGCCCAAACCAAGTCCATATGCATGCTTATACTTTTCAGAGGTCCGATATTGTTCTATGAACACTCCTGGTTTTATTGATTGTATGTAATATTCGAATTTACTGAGTTTGTGGATTTGGGGTTTTCATGCGCTGTAAGCCATAATCATCGCACTTCACACACATCGCATGACAAATCTTGGCTTGAACTACCTTGCTTTGCATGTAATGCGTCTATCTCATTTATTAGTTTCCCCCTTTACGTTGCATTACTGAAATAAATGAACTTTTGCACGATATTCTAATTTTTCGAGTATCACCTGTATATATTTATATATATTATTATTTTTTTAAATAATGACTCTTCCTAAGACCACCAATAATCAGGAGGACACTTCTTTACCTCCAACCTATAATTAATCATGTGGGACTCCATCTGCCAACTTTAAACATAGGCACCTAGGTTCTAGCCAAAGAACCTGCCTCGTTCTAAGCATTCAGAATATTAAAATGTATCCTTAAATCTTTTTAAAATACCATTTAAAAAAATGCAGTCATAAAACACTGTTTTCATACTTTGCTATTCTCATTAATATTACAATTGTTTTTATTTTACTTTACAGGGATAACAGGGATGTCCAACATTTTTCCTAAATAGTCCACATGGTCAGAAATGCAAATGGGTCTTGGGACAAAATATTTTTTTTTATTTACCACAAAATCAGCTTTATTCAAAGAAAGCTAGACGCATGTAAGGCTGAGGAGAATATGAGTAGTTGAGTCAACTGTGCCACACCTTGGACACCTGCACCATAACATATATAAAAGGCATATGGGAGACTCCCAAAATGTATGGAGGAAGGTGCTCTGGTCTGATGAGACTAAAATGGAACTTTTCAGCCATCAAATAAAACGCTTTGTTTGGTGCAAACCCAACACATCACATCACCCAAAGAACATGATCAAAACAGTGAAACATGGTGGTGGCAGCATCATGCTGTGGGGATGTTTTTCAGCAGCCGGGACTGGGAAACTGTTCAGAGTTGAGGGAAAGATGGATGGTGCTAAATACAGGGCTATTCTTGAACAAAACCTGTACCACTCTGTGCGTGATTTGAGGCTAGGACGGAGGTTCACCTATCAGCAGGACAATGACCCCAAACACACTGCTAAAGCAGCACTTGAGTGGTTTAAGGGGAAACGTAAATGTGTTTCAATGGACTAGTCTAAGTCCAGACCTCAATCCCATAGAAAATCTGTGGTCAGACTTAAAGATTGCTGTTCACAAATGCAAACCATACAACTTGAAGGAGCTGGAGCAGTTTTGCAAGGAGGATGAATGGGCAAAAATCCCAGTGGTAAGATATGGCAAGCTCATAGAGACTTATCAAAAGCGACTTGGAGCTGTGATTGCCGCAAAAGGTGGCTCTACAAAGTATTGACTTTAGCGGGGTGAATAGTTATGCACATTGACTTTTTCTGATATTTTGTCCTATTTGTTGTTTGCTTCACAATTAAAAAAAAAACATAATACAATTAAATGATGCAAATCCTCAAACAATCCATGTTAATTCCAGGTTGGAGGCAACAAAAATGCCAAAGCGGGTGAATACTTTTCCAAGGCACTGTACATCTATGAAACCCTTCAATTACATAGGTTTAGAACATACTTTTTTTTATTTTTTTATTATAAATGTACAAAAATAAAGTCACATATATAACATACATAATTAAAAGGATACAAGCAATTAGGTTTAAGTTATTAAAAAGAGAAGTCCAGAAATTGATTTAGAATTTTAACATAGGTCCCATAATATATGGGACTATTATATAGCTAATTAGGCTTATTTTGTCAATAATGGACAAAACGACTTCATATTCCAGTCAGTGCATTCAAAGATACCAACAAAACAACATTTTGCATATTTGCGGCATGGAGGCCAGTGGAAGATCACCCGTCTCCCCCCCACAGTTTAACACAGGAGGGGAGAAGGAGGAAAAGAGGGGGAGAGAGATTTCAAGAGGCCCGAAGAACCACATTTTCACGATAAAGTTTAAATGTACAGGGACCAAAATTTTATTGGGGAGACGAAAAAAGAGACAACCATTTTCCCCATATATTGTTGTAATAAAATATTGCCTTTTCCATAGTAGCCTGGTAGTTTATCTGCATCTTAATATCATTTAGACTTGGAGTTGTGGACTTTCTCCAGTGTATCGATAAACAAAGCTTTGTCGCCATAAGAATATGTATTAATAATATCAAATGTGGTTTAGGGAGCCTTGGAAAATCAAGATGGAACAAAAATGTTGGTGGGGAAAGAGGACCAACATCAAGCCCAACCCCAGAAATGAGGTACAGAATGTTCTCTTTAAGGTTATCTATTAATTTACACTCCCACCATATATGTAACAATAAACCTGGGGTTAGACCGCAACGCCAACACAAATTTGAAGTATGACATTGAAATTTACATAGCTTTGTTGGAACCATATCCCATCTATGTAAAATTTTTACATAATTTTCTTGGATGTTAATACAATGAATGTTTTTTCTAACAATTTCAAAGGATCTTGACCATTCTTGAATTGAAAAGATTTTACCCATATCTATTTCTCATTTATTAATATTACCTAATTTTATTTCTTCAGCATTATTTGAGATTAAGTGTTTTACATTTGATGTCGTTTTAGGGAGAGAGGTATCGCAGAGTTTTTCAAGTGGTCCTTCACTGACGATAGTTAATCTGCTTAATATTCCAATCACTCTTTTATAAGTAAAAAATTCTAAAGTTTGGAGAGCGAATTTAGTTTGAAGTTGAGCGAAAGAGCAGAGACCTGATTAATTGGTAATATCTGAAACCTTTAAGATTCCTAACTCAAACCATTGTCTCAAATTGAGATCTTGGGTCATTAGGATACACGCTGCCAATGAGGTCTCTTTGGAAATGCAATCCTTTAGATATAATCGATCCTTATATTACTTAAGCTCAGTTTTTGAGTTTTTCACATGTTGTGATCTACCTGGTAACATGCCCATGTGATTTCCAATATATAGGCCACATATAAATTGGAATATAGACATGCTTTTAGGAAAAGACTAGATGGACATATTTATAACATCAAAAAACATGATCAAACAAAGGGAAATTGACAACTTAAATTGAACCAAAGAAAAACTTATTGGTTTTGGAAATGTAATACACTTTAACCTAAAGGGTTAAATGAAAAGTTTGAAGTTATGTGCTCTCTTTGACTTTATTTATTTTTTGTGGCATTATTAGTATTATTTTGCCTAGTTTATTGCCATGACTGGAGTGCCAAAAATGTGGTTAAATATACAAATTTGGCTAAGTATAAAATGCATTATCATGCCTGTTATGTAAAATGAAAAAAATATATTATTGTTATGCTTCTTGATTACATTTGTGAGATAATATAGGGAAGGTTATTATGTTTTTTGTATAAAATAACAGACAAAATACCCAATAGAGGAGCGCAATTATGAATACCAAAGAATTATAAGATTAAACACCTTGGTGAAAAAATGAGTAAAAATCAGTACTTATATTCATATTTCTCGGCATCTTGGTTTACTTGAAAGAGATAAAGTCAAAACAGATCATAGTGTTTTTTTGTATATAAATGCAGAACAGGCAACAGGAAATGTAATCACCTAGGCAGGAGAAAAGCCATGCTCTTGAGATCATTCAGCATAGTAATAGCAAAAGAGTCTTCCAATTTCTGTGTGCTCAGAGAGAAATGAAAGTCATAGGATAATACCATACAAAATGTATTTAATAGCACACAAAATGGAAAGAGGCTTACATTAAAAAGTGGTGGACTATACCACAAGGTGTCCACAATATAGCTTACAGAACAGATGACTGCATCGTCCAGATGGCAATATAAGTGGTAAAACCGAGGTCCTCTTGGTGTGGAACGTAATCGTCCTCCCAAAGTCTGTGAGCTGGTGAAGCTGAGAGTCTGTGGCTGCCAGCATTCCGTATTGAACGTGTTGACCTCTCATAGCGACCTTTTTCAAGTGCTGAAGTCTACACAAATGATGCATGTTTAAATACATACTACGATCATGCCTTTAATTGTGTTGATTGTGACATACTTATATTGCTTTATTAACTATTGTTCCCATTTACTATTGCAGTATTGTATTGTACTAATTGTTTTATTATAATACATTGTAAAATGTTAGTTGTTTGAGTGTGGTAAAAAAATGCCTCTATACTTTAATTACTAACAGAAAAAGCTGTGATAATCCAGCTTGTTTCTCAGCCCTTTGTTTTGATTATCGATGTTCTGAGGGGGAGGCGTGGTTTGTCTGTGAAATGACTCTCCAATTGGGCCTTCCAGAATTCCCTATGCCAGCCTTGTGGTTAAGAATAGTTGACTAGGGTGAGTATTCCTGGCTATCCTCTACACCGAGGTCTGGCAGATCTCCAATTTCTTTGTGTTTTGGGGGAGCATTTAAATTGTTCTCCTGCTCTGTTTGGACATGCTGAGGAAACACTAGCTTAAGAAACAGCTTTCTGAAATAAATGCTTTGCATTTCAATATTTTTTATAATATATATATATCTATTCAAACTTTTTTATAATATAATTATTATTTTTTATAAAGAAAGGATTTATTTAAGTTTATACAGAGTTTTGCTAACCAATTTATATGTTTATATGTGTTTGTGTAGATATGTGATTCCTATATTATTTTCATTGAGAATTGAAGTATTTGCATGTATATATATATATATATATATATATATATATATATATATATATATGCATAATATATATATATATATATATATATATATATATATATATATATATATATATATACATATTATATATATATATATATATATATATATATATATAATACATATTTTAGTTTATTTTTGTTTTAAGTATAACATTGTACAATGCAAAGAGATAAGAAAAAACATCTGATATCCTGTCACTGGGGCTAATGTTTAAAGTACCTACAGCATTTGTAAAGAATATAGATTTCTGACTAAACTGGGTTTCGGAAAGACTGGCATTGTCAAAACAGACTGTTGGAAATTGATGACTACTTTAAGTTTCTTTTTTTTACATAATAGAGAGAACATGTAATTTCTAATTTGCAAGCTGTCCTTGCATATGGTATTATTGTTTTTTGTATCTGTTTTTCCTTTCAGGAGTACAGCATGTACTGGAAGAGGTGTGCTTTACTTGATACCCAATGGAAAATAAATAACTATCAGTTTTACTTCTGAACAGGTTGCATTAATTGTTTATTTACTTTGGAATTGCTGGAAATTGCTGGCCATTAAAGTATCACTTTCCAACAATAAAAGTTTCTCTGAAAGTCATAGAAAACCAACGAGCTGTTTCAAATGTGCTGCTCTAGAAAATCTTACTTAATACAATGATCCAGTGCTATGAATGCAAAACACTGCCATTATTGTGAAAGGAAAATACAACCATTGTCTAAATATCAAAGCGTTCTGTCACTGAGTTGACATGTCTGCAGTGTTGTAGAGAAAAGACAATATACATTGAAAGCATTAAAGCTTATTAGAAGTCAGTATGAAAACATGTATCTATTCAGTAATTGAATATTATGTCTGAAAGCATGCAAAAATATTTAATAGAGTGGGTTATAATTATCAGGCACTTTTTTGCTATGCCATTTAATCCTATAGGAAGTTGCAAGATGGAGTAGAAATGTAGTAATGCCCCCGCAGAAATCCATTTTGTTCTGATTTCTGAGCTGACTTGTCCTATTGTATGCTATGTTGGCATTTAAGGAACAGCAGTAGGAGACAACGGATAATGTGGTATTATATTATAGGTCTTACACCAAAAGCAGAAAGCATATGTATGCAAATATTTATAGGCAGGAAGTAATCAGAAAATCAATAACTATGGAAGTACTCCAAATTTTGGTTTCGGATGAAATTAATTATGCAGGAACCGGTGTTTGAGATAAAAAGTATTGTAATACATGTATAAATAGGAAATACATTATAAACAAAATGTAGTGACACTATGAAACCCAAGGCCCAATGTGTAATGTGGGCTAGTAACGAGTAAAGAGTAATTTACTAACCAAAACTGATGTATCAGACACAATTCTGGGTCAGAATAATCCTAATTGGTGTGTCTTTAAATATGACACTTTTGGGCCTATTCACAAAATTCGACTTTGGAGGTCGACTTTCATTTTGAAAGTCAAATTATGCACCCGAGTTTGACTTAAAAAAAACAAACAACAGATTTAAATCTTTCCCATAGAAAGTAATAAGAGGCAAAGTTATTGAAGCTATTTTAGAGGCTAAATCAAACTCGGGAGCTGAATTTGACTTAGTTTCAAAATGAAATAATTATAGGGTACTTATTAATGTTTGATAGTGGTCTGCATGGAAATAATCAGTAATATGATAACAGAGGATCAATTAGAAGGAAAGAAAAATAGAACCCATATATATATATTTGTAATGCAGAAACCAGGCCCGCCATCAGGGGGTGACGGGCAATACTGGTGTCCTAGGCCCAGCGGGACCAGGTCACGCCAGAAGAAAAAAATTGTCCCCCCCTTTAAAAATAAAACCCACGCTTGCCGGCAGAGACGGTGGTGAGGGGAGTTCTGAAGATCCCCCCTCACCATCGCTGTGCCTGCCAGCAGGCTGCACAGGGAGCTGAACAAGCAGCACAGAGAAACCTCTGTGCTGCCTGTTCAGCTCACCGTGCAATGTGACAGGGAAGTGCTGACAGATCATGTGACTGGCGCTCTGACGTCAGGCACGTGCAGGGTCACATGACCTTTCTGCACAACAGCTGGGGAGCCAAAGAGGCAGCATGAAGGACACCATACTGCCTGTCACTAGCCACCAGGAAAAAAGGTAAGTCCTGCTGGGGCTTATTAATGGCAAATAATACTGGCATATTATTGGGCAAATTGGTAGGGGCATATTAATGGCAAATAACACTGGCAATTTGTTGTCAAATTGGCAGGGGCTTATTAATGTCAAATAATACTGGCATATTATTGGGCAAATTGGCTGGGGAATATTCATGGCAAATAATACTGGCATAATATTGGGCAAATTGGCAGGAGCATATTCAATGACAAATAATACTGACATAATATTGGGGAAAGTTGACAGGGGCATATTAAATGGCAAATAATACTGGTATATTATTGGGCAAATTGGCTGGGGAATATTAATGGCAAATAATACTGGCATAATATTGGGCAAATTGGCAGGAGCATATTCAATGACAAATATTACTGACATAATATTGGGGAAAGTTGACAGGGGAATATTAATGGCAAATAATACTGGCAATGTTGATGGGTCATGTCCTTGGTGTGCAACATGGGTAATGGGTGATGTCGTGGGTGGGCATCATGGGGAGGGGGGGTGCCCAAATTGTGTCTACCTAGGGCAGCACAAAACCAAGATACACCACTGATACTGAGTGACAATATACTGGCATATTGAGTGAAAAAAATACTGGCATATTTAATGGCTAAATACTGGCCTATTAAATGGCTAAATATTGGCATATTGAGTGAAAAAATACTGGCATACTGAGTGGCAAAATACTGGCATATTAAATGGCTAAATACTGGCATATTGCGTGGCAAAATACCGCCATATTGACCAACTGCTCCCAACCACCCTCCATATTACACTAGACCTTGATAATATGCTTGTGAGGGTAGGTGGGGCGAGTGGGAGATATTGTCGGGGGGGGGGAGTTAGGGAGCCCATAAAATTTGTTCAGTAAGGGGTCCTGAAATTCATGATGGCGGCACTGGCAGCAACGGCTGTAGTTCAAGCTAATGCAACAGCTGCTATGGTTCAAGATGATGCATATATGTGCTAACTTAATCAATTAGTGAAAATGGTCACATTCTTTAGCTCCCACCAAGCAAAAAAACAAGATTCCATCAGAGACTTTTTGACCTGTGCTGGAAATAACGTCATATACCTCCTCAGTTGCCCATGTGTACAAAATCACCCAAGGTTTCAAGGTCAGAGTAGGAGAACACATGGGGAACATCAGGAGGGGATTAAATAGTCCCAGAGTTTATTCCATTGCCTTCATTTTCAGCCTGTATTAATATATTGTTGGTGTTTTTAAATGCTTTTCATTGCTGTTTACGACATTTTAGATTTAATGTGTCATTCCCATGAGCCTGTATCCTGCATTAAGACTCTCTGGTGAATTGATGATTGCCTAAAAAAATATTTTTTTCTTTTTTAATGATATATTGTTAATTATTTTCTGTTTGTATTTCTCTGTGTATTACCTTTTTATATTTCAATATTTGTTTATAATATTTTTGATTATGTTCTTTGTTTTTTTTTTGTTTGTTATATATCTTTTTTGGTAATATTGTTCAAAGAAGGAAAAAAAATATTGTTCATTTTGATGATTTTCTCTTCTGCTTTCAAATATGTTTTGCTTATTTATGTATTTTATGAGGTAAACATTATCATTAATCATTTGGTATGATATTTAGTTTATGGATCTACAGATTCCTAGGTATTTTCTAAACTTTTTTCTTTCTTGGGCTGGTTACTATAACAATGAGACAAACACACGATAGGAGTGCAGGGACAAACATGGCCATGCAGCAAATGAACTCCTTTTCTTGCCCATAATTTCCAGCTACTGTCTGCAACTCTGAGCATCCGAGCTCACCAAGCAACAATACAAAAGAATTAGCTCACTGTATGTACCCACTAACTTTTCAAGCACAGAAATACACGCTGACTATGTATCATATTACCTGCGTTGGAAGTTCTCTCCATTTCCCAATTCTTTTGTATTGTTACTATAACAAAGAGGGTGGAACTTCCGTTTTATTATCATATATATTTTTCTGCACATATATGGATATGCATACATCTTTATTTAGATTTTGCAATTCTTAATTTATCTGATGTTTAATCCTTGGTTCTCATAGTTTATGGGGTGGGACTGACGTTGCAATGTTTTGACATTGCGGTGCAGTCACGTGTTATGGCGGCCACCTAAGTGCTCAGTACGGTATGTAAAGGTCATCTTGACATACCATTACTAGAATTCCTGTTATCTATACACCCTTGTCTACACTTCTTCATGCAGCAATGGCCTGTGTTCCTTTTGGACATTGTTTTTGCTTCTCTGTATATTTACTTTGTGCTTTTATATGTGTATATGTTTATGAAAAAGTAGTTTGTATTTATCTTCTTTATGTGATCTGTCAGGAAACAAACATTTGGCAAAGAAAAACATACTGCAACTCGTTTTCAGCATACAGAAGTAACTTTTCAAAGCTCAAAGAGGAGCTCTGTCTGGTGGGCTGTACATTTTCATGCATGTAGATGTTTGTGCTATATTATTAAAGCTTATTATTATATGTTATTAATGTTGTTATTAGCTTTCTGTTATTAAAGACATGTCAACTTATCCATCAAGGATAAGACAAGGTTTGTGAATGTCCATTGAACATCATTAAATGACCCCAGTAAACGTCCACCATAAGCACTATTGGTATCTACCCCTGCTTACTATCCTCGATCTGTCAATGAAGGAGCTGCTTGATAGGTATAGATCTTTCTCTCAACTACCAGAGTAAACGAGTTTGCACAATTTAGATGGGCCGCTTGCATTTGCAGGCTCTTGCTCTGGGGATATAGCTAAACACCTTGATCCCTAGAATGAGCCTGTGCAAATGAACATCTGTTTACTGACAAACATTAGAGAGATAGAAAGTAGAATTGAAATGGATGACTTAACCCGGTAAAGAAAAAGGTTTGCTTGGAGTGGATTCTTTTAGTATTTAGAATTGTTTGTGTGTCCCATACCTGGGATCTATTCACTATACAAGATGCTAGCAAACACCGGGCCAAGTAGCTGAGCTTTAAAGGTATTTTGTTTAACTACTTTCCAATAGTACCGTGTTAGCCGTGGAAAAAGAGGAAACAAGTAGGGTTAAAATTATACCATTTATTGGCTAACTGAGAGTTTGGTTGCAAGCTTTCAAGACCAAGTTGCTCGGTCACTTCCTCAGGCATAAAAGGCTGAGGTAAATGGTATATGGTGAACGGTACATTTCCCTGTCAACAAAAGAGATGTGAGGCCTGTGCACATATCCACAGCACAGATAATGTACCAATTCCAGGCTTACATTTGCACCACAAAATCAATGGCCACTTTACATGCAAATCATCCAATGTGGTATATCGAATCACGTGTGTAAAGTGCCCTAAAGCAATATATATGGGGGAAACAGGACAAGCATTGCACAAAAGGTTCAATTCCCACAGATATACTATTAATCAGAAAACAGATACAGCTGTTGGAGAGCATTTCTGTCAACAAGGACACAGTATCCAGGATGTTAACCTTTTGGTACTGATGGGATTTTCTTCGCACACAGAGGGAGAGAAAAATATGGGAGGTCCAATTAATATACCAGTTTAAGGCCTTAATCACTGGCCTCAATAAAGACAGTGAATTAATGTCCAGGTATAACCTGACTAATTAATAATCATTTTACAAGCCCTGTATTGCTGCAGTGGCCTTCTCTCATACTACAAACATTTGGCACCTTCATGGACCTGGTATGTGTCTAATGATTTTATGGGCCCCCTAACCATGGAGTGGAGGGATCAGAGATGCTCTGAGAGATGCAACTTGGTCTTGAAAGATTGCAACGAAACTCTCAGTTAGCCAATAAATGTTATCATTTTAACCCTACTTGTTTCCTACTTTCCAATGCAGCTATAAACACCAGAGTTTGCAATTCACTATAGTTCTATCTTAAGTGAATAGATTTCAACAACGTGTTACAGTTATTTTCACTCTTCTGCATGCTCTCCGTTGTGGGAAATATGTGTGATCATGAAAATCTGGATGCAAATCACGTCTATATAACTTAACTGCAATAGAAATCTTAAATAATCTTTAGTATTGTATTGTTACTTACCGTATTTTCCGGCGTATAAGACGACTGGGCATATAAGATGACCCCCCAACTAAGTCATCTTATAAGCCGGAAAAATTGCATCTATATTTTAACCTTTTAGGTTAAAATATAGAGTTTTCCACCCTCCTCCCCCTTTCCCCAATCCCCAATCCCCAGTACTTACCTATTTTCTGCTCTGTCTCCCGCTGTTAAGCCGGTCCGTGGCTGTGAGGGAAGCATTGTGAGCTCCCCTCCAGCCGCGAGGTTAATAAAGTTTTGTTTAAAAAAAAAATTGAAACAGACTTTATTGAAGACGCGCGGCCTGAGGGGTGCTCACAACGCTTCCCTCAGAGCCACGGACCGGCTTAACAGCGCAAGCAGAGACAGAGCAGAAAATAGGTGAGTAAATCCCAGTACCCGGCGTATAAGACGACCCCCCAACTTTTGAGAAGATTTTCAGGGGTTAAAAAGTCGTCATATACGCCGGAAAATACGGTACTCGCTTCTGTTGACTTTCTTTATGTGACCTTTATTGAAGGCTCTTTTTTTTTTCGTATAAATATTTTTCTATTTAAATTTCCATATAAAAGAAAACATATAGACAATGACACATCCATTAAAAATAACAGAAAAAAAATATGATTGCTCTATTAAAAATTCTCAATAGTCATTCATTGTTACATATCTATTATTTTTTGTTTTGTTTAATGTATGTCACTGCATATATGTTTTGCTCACACAAGACTGATGTGAAAAGATTGCTTCGGTATCTATTTGTGCTAAAAACCTGGTGAGCATCAGCACTTCAGTGGGAAATCAGTTAGCTTTGCTACCCAGGATAACACCATCTGTGAGTTTATTTTTATTTCTCTCATTTGTTATGTAAGGAAGTTATCTGACATTAATAAATACATAGTTATATTTTTATAAGCACTGTAGAATTTTATACATTTCTTAAGCTGCAGATTCCTCTTAGACATTGATGTTGGAGTGCGTCTACACTTAGTTTAAAGTTATGCCCTTATAAAAAGTGAATACATTTATTGGAGGTGCCCCATGGATATTTCCCTGTCTCTGGAATAAATTACACCTTGTTGTTTTCGATTTCCATTTAATAGGAAGAGCATTTGGGACTGAAGCAAACTATGTTCTATTATATTATACATTTGCTTCCAATCCTGCTAAAATGTGAACCAACCAGTGGGAACATTCTTTTGGTTTCCATGATTGCTCCATGATGTTTAGACCTTGGCATTTACAATTATATTTTACCAGATAAAAATCATGTACTGACCATTTTTGGTCACATTTCATTATCTATATTCACAGTATAAATATCAAATACTATCCTAGGTATAAGATAAGGCTAGGGGTTCAAAAAAAAGTATTTCGAAAATTGGGCAGACTAGATGGGCCGAATGGTTCTTGTCTGCTGACACATTTTATTTTTCTGTGTAATAATGTTTAGTTGCCAGAGTACCTTTAAAGTGACATCACTTGTTTATTCAGTTTACACAGGGTTTAGACCAGTGTTTTTCAACTGGTGGGTCCTGACCCAAAAGTGGGACACGAGCTGGTATGCAGTGGATTGTGGACTTCATATTTTGAGCACTGCATATTTTGAACAGATTCTTCTCTACCCTCCCTGTGGCTGAAAAAACTCCAGCGCTTTACCAGTGAGAAGAGAAAATGCTATGGAACTTTAAAGTGATAATCCGCTGAACTACCGGGGCTGCTGGTCCTCCATTCTGCTGTTGAGCATGTCACTCTGTTGGGAGTTTGTCGGCAATTTGGTGAGCCATCCACTGCTACAGTTGTTGTGAGGCTTCTTTTAGGGAGCAAATAGAGCCCTATTTCTAAATTTATGGACACGCCCAGGATAGGAGCTGTTCCTATTGGTGCATTTAAATAAACCACCTGCCGGTTGAGAAGTAGTTCACTCCTGGATCAACCCCCTGTGGAGATAATGTAGCTTGATTCGTCGCTGCCTGCCACTCAGGAAATCAGGACTTTCTACATCAAGTTGCCCAGGAAAAGCACCAGACAGACAGTTACATTAATCAGGCTTAATTGAGACCAGCCAGTCCATCTCCTAGACCAGGTTTATGTTCCTGCATGTTGTTTTATTTGGTCACGGTACCCTCCATGATGTTACTCCCCTCATCTGTGTCCCTGTGTGCCTCCACTATGCCCCTGTTTCAGGGCTCATACTATGTGCTTGTTCCCATCGTACCCTCAGTGATTAGTGCACATTTCAGAACACTTATTACCCCAGAAGAAGAAGCCCTTCAGCAGCAAGTATGTCAGCCCTGTTGTCTGGAAAATGGTGTTGCTCGCTGTCCTATCAGCTGAGTGTTTAAAGGGATTAAAGGGAATGACCACTCATCCTGATGTGTTATTGGTCGCTCTTTCCTCTCCAGTGTGCTGATTGATCGCCAGTTATTCTGGCACCAAATTAAAATCCTGAAATGATTGAGTTACCACTAAAGTGTTAAAAAGTTCTAACCAGGTTTTATCAGATCTTGTGCTGTATTTATATCCTGTAGTTAATGCAATAAATGTTCATTCTTGCTGTGTCTAATTTCTATTAATCATGTCTACTATTTGGGAACAAAGAGCAAGGTTCCAAGGAAGACTTGGGTAGCCATCCCGTTGCACTGTGTACACTTTGTAGAATACATTAGAATGTCTCAGAAATAAAATTATTTTTGGATTGTGACTTAATGACCAAGAAAAAAATATGGCTCCTGAGGTCAGACAAGTTGAGAATCACTGCTTTAGACTGCTTTAGGCATCCAATGGACATATACAGTAATTATTGTTTCCTAGAATTACTTAATTACCAGCTTTATTATGGTGAGTTCAGCCTAATATTTCTATAAACAAAATACATCATTATTTAATAATAAAGCTTTACAAATATGTGATTTATAAATATAAAAAATATAATGGAATTCTGTTTGTATTAACAACATTTGTAAAAAGAGCATTGAAAGTTCTACTCTACTATTAGCTGTCTTTTTTTTTTTTTTTTTTTACTATTAACCATTTCCTTCTGCTCGAAAACCTTCATAACCTTCATGTTCTCCTGTTTCTCATCCAACCACTCACATTCACAATTTCAGCTGGCATATCCTAAGGTTTGTTTTTCGGACTCCCTTTCTATCATGCCTCTCTTTGCAATCTAATAACAATCTTTGGATTACAGTAATAGACATATATTGCTGATATGAAGATCTTCCCTTTCTTGCCCTGAACTTCAGATCTTTCAGCTTGTTGCTAACTGTCCAACTGGATGACTGCTTGTTCCTTAAAAATCAACTTTTATAAAAATACATTTGTTTTCTTTCTTCCCTCTAGCACTATTAGTCCGTTGGATGCCTTCCTTACAGTTGTTGGTGCAAGTATGAATCCTACCGAACAGGCTTACTGCTTGGTTATTATTATTAACTCCACCTTCTTGTTTATTCCTCTCATCCTGAACAAAAAATACTACAAACATTTTTTAGGGAAGCATAGCAAGTTACTGATTATCTCCCTTCTGCCTTCAACCCATGTCTCACCCAAACAGTTATCCATCACTTAAAGGAACAGTTCACCTTTTTTTAACCCTTGCTTCCTCGAAGGATTTACTTTATCTTAGTAGAAACACAATGGTTTACTAACTGCCGTGTCTCACATCTGAGACACTGCAGTTACTGTGGAAGCATGGCAGCTGTCGGTCTGAGGATAAACTGATAAACTATTATCAAAAGTACACAACAGTTTATCCTCGCAATAGAAACCACTAACATTTCACTTGTGCTGCTATATTAGAAACACAAGTGAAATATAAGGTTTAGCATTCCTTTAATCACTTTCTGCCACCCCTTCTTTACCCCTTGTTTAACTTTATCCCCACTTCCTTCTAGATCATAAACTTGTTTGACCAGGGTTCTCCTCACTTACTGTTCTGGGATGTTTTTCTGGATGCTTTAAGTATTATTATTATTAATTTACTACTTGATTTCTTACATAGATTCCTGTGTATGCAAACAAAATCATGATGACTATAGTGCGCTGATGTTACATATATTTTCAGTGTTGTCATCTACTGCATTATATTACAGTATGCACCTACCCACTAATATACATCAATAAAAACACTTTGGTCCCCTCCCTTGATCTTAACAGAATACTGTATTTTAAGAGAAATTTGCACCTATCAAGCAGGTTATACTAACATGTGTTTTGAATAGCATACCCTTTACAACATATGTATTCAATGCATTCTTTTTAGAGTATGATCTCTCTTTTCATATTGTCTACCGGACAGCACTGCATTCTGCCAGTGGATCTACAAAAAAATTCATTGCAATGTATTCTGGAGATGTGTTTATCTGACAAACAAATATTGCAGTCCTAATTATTATTAACATCTAC
This sequence comes from Pelodytes ibericus, assembly GCA_036172795.1. Classification (NCBI taxonomy): domain Eukaryota; kingdom Metazoa; phylum Chordata; class Amphibia; order Anura; family Pelodytidae; genus Pelodytes; species Pelodytes ibericus. Next base: position 160,654,761 of record CM069863.1, read on the forward strand.
AGTGCCATCTAGTGGTTTTATGAAGTAGTGCCACTTACATATTCGACAAAAACAATGAGCAACGCAGTTTGATTTTAATGTGAACTGTGAAGCAGTCAGTCATGTAATGTTTAGAATTCATTTTAGATTAGGTATTTGAACAAGGTCACATTGACAGTGCATCAAATGGCACAAAACATATTGTCCTATACCTGAGCTTTATAGAGCACTACTTTACAAATACAACCTTGAAAAAACAGTTTTCACTGCGAAATCAATATGATATGCCACACTAGTTTTCAACAGGTTTTTTTATACCTTGTTCTCAATGGTAAACGGGAAGAAAGAAAACAATATCTAACTATAAATCTCTGCATAGGGTTGTTCAAACGATACATATTTAAGATTGCAGCATTTTGCAACATGATCTCTGCAAAAATAATAAAGAAACAAGAAATACCATCTGACTGCCAAGGGTTTTCAATTAGCCATTTTCCAGCAAACATAGCACAGTCTTCTTTGAATATTAAGTAGCACTCACAGGAAACATGCTATGTGTGTGTATTTAAACACATGTATGTTACTATACTAGCTAGCTCAGATAATTCATTTGGAAACTAATTGCACAGTGACAGCTGCACAGGTATGAGAAAGCACAGGTATGAGGGTGTAATATGTCCTCAGCTCTGCTGACATATGTAATAGTCTGAAGGAAGCATGTGATACAAGGGGGGCTATTTACTAAACAATGAACTGTGGTGAAGTAAAGGGACAGTTTACTGTAACGGATCGCCTGGCACCCCGACTGGGTACCTCCGTTAAAGGATGCTCCTAGCGCTTCCTGAGGACTCCAAGCACTGCAGCAGACACCACAACCACCAAACCGGAGAAGCATATGAATCCTCCCAAGCATATGAATGCTGTAGACAGTTGAATAGGAACCATACGAATAGGTTTACTCTCCTAGCAGTCAAACTGGAACAGCATACAATAAATCCTTCCCCCAATAATGAGACGACACTTCACTTTGAGGGTTAAAACAGGAACTTTTACAGCAAGATTGAACTAACTCTATTTGACAAACAACACAGACTTATATACACCAAACTGCAATCAGATAACACTTGATTAAACAATAGAAAACTTAAACACATCACCAGTAAAGCAGTATCTAGCCACTTTAATCTGGAGCCAGAAGCAAGGTAGTCAGACTGGGTGGCTGACATAACTAAACAATGGAAGGCTTAAACACATTACAGACAGGGTCCATAATCTATAGGGAGGTGTTTGGCCCTCAGGCCCCTCCAAGAACCCCAGTCAGTCAGACTGTCAGAATTCACTTCGTGACAGCGGCCACCCCCGAGAACAAAGGACGGCTACTTACTGTTCAATTACCCGTTCGCAACAATGTTGCAACGGGTAATTGAGGACACACTTTAAAATACATAAAGTCACATTTTACACATAACACACAGACATTTCACATATCCCCAGATAGCTCAGGTCTGCGCGCACATTATTAAGTGAATGGCGCTCGGACCACACGAATACAGTTTAATCGCCATGGAGCCAAAGTCTTTACAGTCAGTTTCATACGAATGGGCTCCATGGGATTCCTATCTGGGGTATAACACATTCACATAAAGTCTGGTCCATAGTCCAAAGGCAAGAGGCGGGCAAGCAGCCCCCTCCAAGGACACGTGGCGAGGCCGGTTTCGCCACATTTACTATCTTTGTTATACACATGTTTAATGTTTTTTAAATGCACATAAGTGTCTACTCAGTAAAAACGGAGTTGCAGGAAATTGAGATGGGAATTTTCAAGGCACAAGACAAAGACGCTTGCAGTTTGCAGTCCGATGAAATAGATGATTCATTTATTGGAAAAGGATCCGACAATATATTCAAAGTAACGATACAGACGGTGGGGAATTTGCCTTATGACTAAGTGCCAGCAGGCACGAAACGCGTAAGGCGAATTCCCCACCGTCTGTTTCGTTACTTTGAATATATTGTCGGATCCTTTTCCAATAAATGAATCATCTATTTCATCGGACTACAGAGTGCAAGCGTCTTTGTCTTTTTGCCTTATAGTATCCTGCTGCCTTCACGGCTGGACGTAGCACCTAAGAGCCAGAGATTTTATATATTGTGGTAGCAGAATTGTAAACCAATAGCTAAATCAGAAGAAAAATGTGTTTTAAATGCGTTTAAGGAGTCTCCTGATTATGACATCACTTGCTTGATATGCAAATGAAATGGTTTTGAATGGGAAATGTGTAATTTGCACATTACGTCACAGGTGATGTCATAAACAGGAGACTGCACAGACATATTTTAAACACTTTTGTATTTGAATTTCAGCACGTGTTCAATCATTTTTCATTCTCTACTTTCACAGTGTACGCAATGTTTAGGTGATACAGTCCTTTTAAGTTTGAAATTCCTGTCTTAATTCCTTGCACTTGCTTCCGATTCTTTCACCAGGATCTGTAATTTCAGTGATATGCAATAAGGAGGAATTGGTGATATTTGGTTGTTGCCATTAACAGTAATAGAGAGTTACCCTTTATATGCAAGAGAAAAACAAATTAGATCTATTCTCTAAATGCATTGATATCCAATAAGCAGGATTTGCAGAAGTAGGCAGGAGTGTTGATATAGCAACAGCAATGCATCTATATACTTTATTTTCAGTTTCTAGAAAATAAGAGTTGGGGGGGGGGGTAACAAATCTGTTCCTTTTTGATAACTTTACACCATGCAGTACTTATCTAAAAAAAGAATTGCAGACACTGTAGATGGAACTGCCTCTTTAACAAGGGAATTGAAAAAATAAGGCATTAATAACTGAGTTGGCAAGATAGACAAGTTGGAGAATTTTTCCAATTCACCTATTAATGCTTGATATTTTGCAATTAACTTATCAGTTCACTGCAGTTGTTGGTTTCATGAATAGAGCTGAATGTGTTTATACATTTACTGGTGTCTTTCAGAGGAAAGCTTGAATGCTGGATATGTTTTATATTGTGAGAAAGTGAATTCTACCAAAGCTATGTAATTAGAGACAAGAACATTGCATAGAAAAGCCCATCAAAACAACAACAATGTAAAATGTCTAGAAAAAAAAGAGAAAATTAAATCATGAACAATTACATTTAGATAGCACATTACACTTTAGGTAGATTAGGCAATCAGAGAATCATAATGTTACTTATATCTGCATACATTTCTCATTACACTACTGAATAGAATGTACTCACAATGTTTGGAGACACACATTAACAAATATTGTTTCTTATAATTTAATAAGGACTAGAAATCCGTACTGAGGCATTAACTAGCTAGAATTGTTATATCCTACACGGTGCAAAAATAGTTGCAACAAATAGAAAATACTGAAAAAATATATCTGAATCCAGACTAATGAAGCAGGCATTTTGCACATCTGAAAGTCTATTCAATAAACTGGTGAGTTGAGGTGAGATGAACAGCTCATCTCATCAAGTTAACCATACATTGTACAGGTGTAAACCTGGTGAGCTTCTACTGCACACATGATCATGGACCCTGCATAGTTTCATCTATAAAAACAGTCACTTTTTAACCCCTTCCCGACCTTATGACGAGTTAACTCGTCATAAGAGCCGCACCATTAGCGACCTTATGACGAGTTAACTCGTCATGCAGTCTAGCCGGCGGTGCGCTCCGTGGGCACCGCCAGCTAGTCTGCAACGGGTCCAGGACTAAGCCTCGCACCCGAGGCAAAGCTCCTTGACCCGATCGGTCAGTTTCCGGGCATGTGATCGCGGTGATTGCTCAATCACCGCGATAACATGCAAATTAGATGGCAAAGTAAGTGTGTTCACACACTGACTTTGCCTCTAATTCACTCCCTGTGCTTTACATTCTTATAGTGAAGCACAGAGAGTGACCTGTAAGTAAAAATAAAATAATGACATACACATAGGTTAAAAAAAAATTTCAAAAAATTAACCCTTTCATTGCTGATCACAGTTTTTAACTGTGATCAGCAATGAAAGGGTTAATATATTTATTTAATAAAATTTAACCCCTGCATGCCTGTTGCATGATTTTTACTGATCTGACATCGCACTCTTCAGAGTTTTTTTTCTGTCTTTTTTGTTATGGGGGGTTTGGGAACCAATATTTTTCTTTTTTATTAGTTAGTTAATTAGGGGGGATAAGTGGGTTAGTGTTGCACTAGTTATGTAGCTTATTATTGGGAAAATAATGGGGAAAAACTTTTTTTTCCTCAAAAATTTCCTCTTTTATATGTATTTTTTAATACTAAAATGTAAATCATTTTTATGTATAGGGTATCAAAAGAAAGCTCTAACTGTCCTCTAAAAAACAACATATAACTTGTATGGGTACGTTAAATGAGAGAGAGGAAATTTATGTTTCAAAAACCGCGTATTAAAAATTGAAAAACGCTCTGGTCCTTGGAAAAAATCCCTGGTCCTTAAATAGTTAAACAATGTATTCTGCAGGACCAACTCGATTCTTGTAGAAGGAACTCACCAGATGCGCCCCTGTACTATGTATAGTTAAGGCAGTAAGATGAAATGCTCATCACACCTTATCTCACCAGTAAATCACATTTTAGTGAACCTTAATATGGGATCCTTAAAATCGATGACAACATAGCTATTAAAGGGACTAAAGTCTGTGTTTGGAGTTCAGCATGAGCGTTTATCTGGAACTCCAAACTCGTGCAGATTTGGCCCCACTATATACTCCATCACAACCTTGCAGAATGCTATTCAAAACCATGTGAGATGGAGTGGAGAGAGGTTAAACTCACCTCCCATGCATTTCAATACGAGTAGACATTCAACTGTTGAATTTGACTTAGTCTAAAAATTCCTTTATTTAATTTAAAAATAAAAAATTCCCATGGGAATTCAGATTTCCAGAGTGAAAATGTTGGCTCAGATGCCCCAAAGGAAAGCTTTTTTTTCCCATTTTTTTAATTTTTTTTTTATCAGAAATGCTTTATTTTATTGTTTGGGCCTAAAATGTTAAAATCTCCAAACATTGTTTTATCATTTTGTAACAAATCCCTGTGGTTTTGGCGCTTTAAGAATAGAAGTAATACTACAGATTCCTCTGGTCAAGTTCCACAAACTCAATAGGGATGAAATTTTAGCTTTAATTCAACAAAAATGGGAAAATTTGAGCATAAATTGGCCATATTGAACAGCTGAATTCAACACAATTTTGCTATCACCACCAATCTGGGCCAAATTCGTCCCAGATCTGGTCTTTTCAAATAGTGAGATTTGCATTCAAATAACATAGGTGAACTTCAGTGAGAAGTCCCACTATTATTTCTGCTCACCTTCCTCTGAAAAATACATCTTTGCAGTTATCTAAAACATTACTAAATTCTGAGGAGGAATCCAACCATAATTGTAACAGTCCCATGTATAGCAAAGGACAAAATACGTTAAAACAAATTATTGAATGCTTTATTTGATCTACAAACAAAGTAACAGTACTAGAGCATAAAACACCTGATGTGTGTCACACTCCATGTGCTGGTTCATATTTGTGTGGGACATAGAAATATAGAAACATAGAATGTGTCGACAGATAAGAACCATTCGGTCCATCTAGTCTGCCCTGAGTTACTTTGAGTTACATGAATTGACATGAGTTACTTTGTAATATATTTTTACAAAGCACAAGAGGTGTCAATGATTTTGTGCTTCAGTTCTGCCATTATTCTTGACAATATCTACTTCAACCCAAGGGAATTGTGGTTGATTTTATTTTAGCTGTCTATATAATTCATTGGACATGAACCTAGAGTATATGGTTAAATGTGGTAACGCTACAGATGGTGTGATCACTCTAGGATACCTATGCATCTCCATATGTGTTATTAAGCATGTGCACTGATGTGGTGGCCGGATATGGGTAGAATTATGGGGTGTCTACAGGACTGGAGACACAATTAACTTTTTTTTTTCCTTTTGGAGAAATTAAAGCTTTATCAAAATCCTCATTCAGCATAAAGAAACTTGCAGTTTGAGGTGCTCATGTGTCAGTCATCCTCTAGATGAAAAGTAAATAAGGAATCTAGATTGACTGATAATCACCAAAAAAGTATATACCTATTTTAAAGGTTTCCCCATAATGTGCCACTTGTCAGAAAGTGCGTGGTTTTTGGCTGGAATAGTTAATACATAGAGATATCCTTTCAAATAAAACATTGACAGGGATCATGTATATGAAGTGGTGCATCACAAAAATAGTGCTACTTGTGGCTGTCTACGTGCATCGATTTATTTCACTCACTCATTATCAAAGTTAGCTCCAAGTAGGCCACAAATGTACTTCCATGTTGTTCCAGATCCCATTTCTAAAAGATAGCAGCCAAGCTCTGCTAGATCTGTACAATGTGCATTTTGCTAATATGTCTCATGTTTTTCCATGGCCAAACCATAAGTTAATTATATTTTAACTTTTTTTGTGAATCTATATTTTTTTATGTGAACACTGGGTGCATCTTTCTATCAACCTGATGAAAACCTTAAGCTTATATGACTAGATATGCTAAATATTATGACAATTATTCTCATGATTTCCATGTGGTCTTTGATTGTAACATATTTTATTGTGGTTAGCTCCCAAATATCTTCTGAAAAAAAGCTAAATATATTAATGCTGTGAAAACATATACTAAACTTGTTTTGCAGCTGTCTTTTTCTCCACGTTATCAGCTCTGTGAGTCCTCTAATCATTTACACATATTTTGAAATAGTGTTAATTAGCAGTCACCCTGTTATTTTCTTACCTACTTCCATGTAGAAACCTGACAAGTAGCATCTCTGAATCGGTGAAATTGAGTTGGCTTGATATAAATGTATATATTTAATGTATTCTAAATCATAAGGCTACATATGTAATATGTAGTTAAAATGGACACAATAGACATTGCAAGACCAAAAAATCTGAAAAGGTTCCTAAGCCCCAGAGAGAGGCATGAAATGCGAAAGGTGGAGCCTATTGGTTGGTTGAAGGTTGCCCACTGAATGTCTGCACAACAGTATTTACAAGTTATTTCACGTATGTCTGGTGTTGCATGACTAATTATTAGGCAGTGCCTGGATTCTAATACAGTCTGTAACTGAAAAACTGGTGTTAGCGCAAACAGTGCATCATTGAGGACTGGGAAAATGTAATGGGCAAAATTCATATATTTGTGCCTGATAATGTACCATGTCAAAAGACATACCTTAAATGTGCATCTCAAATGGGCTTAACGCAGCAAATATTTGCACACTAATCCATTCAGTTCTGTAGGGAACACAAGCAGTGCTTCTTATAATACCAAAACGGGATAACCCTACGTATAAAAAACAAAAAGGCTAGGGGAGTAATGGGAGCTTCCAAAATGCAGAGTTGGGTGCTGCTGAAATGGCCCCCACCTCTCTCAAATAATAGTGATGTTTGTATTGGACTTTGTTTTGATTCAATGTGACATGGGTACATTTTGAGAGTTGCTCACTAAACTGTCATGTTGGGTTTCATTTTTATGACACGACTCCCAGTGACACCTCTCTCTCCACATCTCTACTTGCCGGACTCCTCTATCTCTACTTGCACGACTCCTCTATCTCTACTTGCACGACTCCTCTATCTCTACTTGCACGACTACTTTATCTCTACTTGCACGACTCCTCTATCTCTACTTGCACAACTCCTTTATCTCTACTTGCATGACTCCTTTATCTCTGCTTGCATGACTCCTCTATCTCTCCTTGCACTACTCCTTTATCTCTTCTTGCACGACTCATCTATCTTTCTCTTCTTGCACAACTCCTTTATCTCTTCTTGCACGATTCCTCTATCACTACTTGCACCACTCCTCTATCTTTACTTGCACAACTCTTTTCTCTCTACTTGCATGACTCCTTTATCTCTTCTTGCATGACTCCTCTATCTCTTCTTGCATGACTCCTCTATCTCTAGCTCTCCTTCCATGACTCCTTTATCTCTTCTTGCACGACTCCTCTATCTCTTCTTGCACGACTCCTTTATCTCTTCTTGCACGATTCCTCTATCTCTACTTGCACCACTCCTCTATCTCTACTTTCTTAACGTATTTGCCGTGGGTGTCTAGATTTATATTGTGGCCGTACAGTGAGTTAACACTAAAAGTGAACTGCAAAAATCAGTTACATTTTGAAAAGGTAGCAGTTACTGGGTTAGCACATTTAAGCATTGACTATACAGAATATACAATCAGATGAAGACTATACAGGGATTTTCATGGGAGAAAAAAACTCACCCTAGTAATCTCCCCCTTTGGTGTCCACTTTGGGAAATGGTCTAATACTTTATTTCCAGTATTTATTACATAGTATTCTCTCTGAACATTGAACAGCTTTGTGGCATTGTTTTCTGTAGACAGAAGATGAATACGGAAGGGGAAATTAAAACATACAACTGGATAATCTACTGTGGAAATCATACTTTAATTATAGGGCTGATGTTATCAGGCTAACAAAAGAGCATCTAACTTCCCTAATTGATTGCTTCTCTTTCCATATATTGATTTCTGCTGTGAGTCAAGTCAAAGTTGCTCTCCATTCTCTGTATCTCAGGCTGTGCTCTACTGATCGCAGGACAAGGTGTTCTGTTATGTAATGACAGCCATGCTGCTTCAATTAGGCAACACAAAAGAACAAACAGACAAACAAGTGTAATATAAAGCAAAGGAAAACAAACACTGGAAACAAGTAAACATGTTAATAATGTCTATATTTTGGGTTTTGTCAGCAACAAACCTTTTATTCACCAACAATTAGGAAATGTGTAATTAAATTAAGATGGAATTACTTTTAATGTTTTTTTGGGGATTAATATCATTTTGCTTATTCATATCTTAGCATTGTGTATTCATATGCAGCTATGATCTGAAAGAGGGGCTAAATCCTCCAGAATAACTAATAAATAGTTATTACTAGGATAAGATAGCATATTTGTCTAAAGTAAGACAAACAGATTATCTATGGTTCCCAGTTCCTGGAAGTATCAAAAATCGTCAGTGGTCAGGGCCGTCTTTAATAGTGATTGGACCCTGGGCAAGCATTTGCTTGGGCCCCCTGGACCCTGCCCATGGGTGTAGGAACCCCCAAAAATCTGGGGGGGACAGCATTTTTGCTCGCCGGGTATAGCAGCAGTAAAAATAAAGCTTGTCACAGTGTATATTATATCACCAAGTTCCCACCAACATTACCAGGATCCTTGGTATACAACAGATACATTCACAGCACAACATCTGCATCAGGCAGGTGCATTTTATCACTGTTACATGAAATATAGTCAGCGAGCTGTGTGTACACCATAAAACATACATCAGTATGAACCTACCACTTCTGCTGGAATGCCATTCCATGTATCCACTACCCTCTCAGTAAAGTAATACTTTCATTAGTCCCTGACCTTATCTTATATCTAGGATAGCCTTATACCTATCCCATGCATGCTTAAACAACTTCACTGTATTAACCTCTACCACTTCTACTGGAAGGCTATTCCATGCATCCACTACCCTCTCAGTATAGTAATACTTGCATTGGTCCCTGGCTTTATCTTATATCTAGGATAGCCTTATACCTATCCCATGCATGCTTAAACTCCTTCACTGCATTAACCTCTACCACTTCTACTGGAAGACTATTCCATGCATCCACTACCCTCTCAGCAAACAAACATTACATTTCTGACCAGAAAATAAACTGTAAAATATTAAATATTTCCAGCATTTCCAAAAGCTTAAGGTGGACCCCAAATATATGTATATAACTAGTAACATTTATACCAGGGCTTGACAACCTTAACTAAGTTTTAGGAGGCAGGAAAAAAATCTAGGAGCCAGACAACAGCACATACACAGAATCACATGCAGTCATATACAGTCAGTCACATAGACACATATACTCATACATACAGCCTGTCACACATATACATACTGTCACATAGACACACACTCATACATACATATATACAGTCTGCCAGGCACACACTCACACATACATACAGTCTGTCAGACACACACACACTCATACATACAGTCGTTCACAGACACACTCATACATACATACATACATACATGCATACAGTCTGTCGCAGACACACACTCATACAAACATGCAGTCTGTCAGACACACACTCATAGATACAGTCTGTAACATAGACACATACTCTCAGAGTCAGTCACATAGACACACACACTCATACATGGTCTTTCACATACACTCATACATACAGTCTGTCACAGACACACACACTCATAATCAGTCACATATACACACAAACTCATACAGTCAGTCACAGACACACAAACTCATACAGTCAGTCACAGACACACAAACTCAGACAGTCAGTCAAGGACACACAAACTCACACAGTCAGTCACACACACTATATCTCATTGCAGGGAAGGTGGGCATTTCCGTTCCAGGTTTGTCTGTGCCTCTTACAAAGGCACAGACCATCATTACTTAATAATTACATTATTTTGCCCATTCATTTGTCAGTTTTCTTTTGCCCACATTCATTTGCCAGTGTTTTTTTTTTGCCCAAATTCATTTGTCAGGGTTTTTTTTTCCCACATTCATTTGCCAGGGTTTTTTTTTCCCACATTCATTTGCCAGGGTTTGTTTTTTTTTTTTGCCCACATTCATTTGCCAGGGTTTGTTTTTTTTTTGCCCACATTCATTTGCCAGGGGTTTGTTTTTTTTGCCCACATTAATTTGCCAGGGTTTTTTTTTTTTTGCCCACATTCATTTGCCAGGGTTTTTTGCCCACATTCATTTACCAGGGGTTTGTTTTTTTTGCCCACATTCATTTGCCAGGGTTTTTTTTTTTTTGCCCACATTCATTTGCCAGGGGTTTGTTTTTTGCCCACATTCATTTACCAGGGTTTTTTTTTTTTTGCCCACATTCATTTGCCAGGGTTTTTGTTGCCCACATTCATTTGGGCAGTAATATTGTGCCAGCCAGATGCCCAGTAATATAGTGCCAGCCAGAGCCCAGTAATATAGTGCCAGCCAGATGCCTGTAATATTATGCCAGTCAGAGCCCAGTAATATAGTGCCAGCCAGATGCCTGTAATATTATGCCAGTCAGAGCCCAGTAATATAGTGCCAGCCAGATGCCTGTAATATTATGCCAGTCAGAGCCCAGTAATATAGTGCCAGCCAGATGCCTGTAATATTATGCCAGCCAGATACCCAGTAATATAGTGCCAGCCAGATGCCTGTAATATTGTGCCAGTCAGAGCCCAGTAATATAGTGCCAGCCAGATGCCTGTAATATTATGCCAGCCAGATGCCCAGTAATATAGTGCCAGCCAGAGCCCAGTAATATTATGCCAGCCAGAGCCCAGTAATATTATGCCAGCCAGATGCCCAGTAATATAGTGCCAGCCAGATGCCCAGTAATATAGTGCCAGCCAGATGCCTGTAATATTGTGCCAGTCAGATGCCCAGTAATATAGTGCCAGCCAGAGCCCAGTAATATAGTGCCAGCCAGATGCTTGTAATATTATGCCAGTCAGAGCCCAGTAATATAGTGCCAGCCAGATGCCTGTAATATTGTGCCAGTCAGAGCCCAGTAATATTATGCCAGTCAGATGCCTGTAATATTGTGCCAGTCAGAGCCCAGTAATATAGTGCCAGCCAGAGCCCAGTAATATAGTGCCAGCCAGATGCCCAGTAATATTATGCCAGTCAGATGCCTGTAATATTGTGCCAGTCATATGCCTGTAATATTATGCCAGTCAGATGCCTGTAATATTGTGCCAGTCAGATGCCTGTAATATTTTGCCAGTCAGATGCCTGTAATATTGTGCCAGTCAGATGGCTGTAATATTATGCCAGTCAGATGCCCAGTATTATTGTGCCAGTCAGAGCCCAGTAATATTGTGCCAGCCAGATGCCCAGTAATATAGTGCCAGTCAGATGCCTGTAATACTGTGCCAGTCAGCCCCCCACCCCCCCCCCTTCCTTAGTACTTACACTTCACTGCTCCGTGTCCCCCGCCGGATGTCTCCTCCGTGCAGTCTTCCCTCTTGCACGGAGGAGGGAAACAGTCACCGGATGTGACGCGATGTCACATCCGGCGTCATTTTTTTGTTTTGTTTTTTTTTCCGGCCGTCGCATCCATCAGATGCGGCTTGCCGGAAAAAAGCGTTCACAAGCACAATGCGCTGTGAACGCGGAAAGAAGGGGCTGGGGGCCCACGGGACAGCTGCCTTGGGGCCCCCCAGGAGTAACTGGGCCCAGGGCAGCTGCCCCGTTTGCCCTGCGTTAAAGACGGCCCTGTCAGTGGTGTTTATGAGACCTGAATTAAGTAGTTTATGTATGTTATTGAAAACTTAAAACATGTGGTACTGTTTAGTGTGCCTTTTAACAGTCTAAAAGTGTTATCGAGCATAGGTACTAGAACATTTTATAAAAAAAATTATAAAGATGATCATTATAAATATAATAGAGTTGAGAATCTGAGAATTAAAAGAGGGGAGGGATTTTAAGGGAGAGTAGAGAAAGAAAAAACAAGAAAATATAAAAAGAGAAGAGCTAAAAAGGGGAATCCGGAAGAGGCAGAGAAAGGCAGTCCAAAGTAAGAGCTCCAAGAGAGTGCTCCTGAAAATATGGCCAAAACGAACCAGAATGTGTAGCTGTAAATTATCCAGAGTGGAGGAAGACTGAAGGGTGGGGGGGAGAGGCACTGCATATTAACAATTCCAATAGTGTAGACATGCACTCCGAATGTACAGTGCAAGGCTGCACTCTCACCCAGACTGCCAATAATCACTTAAATAAATAGCCGAACAAGCACATAAAAGTGACAAAACGTGGATTATTGTACAGAAGGTAATGTTTTAACGCCTAAAATGGCATTTTCTGCAAGCCTGTACATTGCCAAACCTGTATTTATGTATTAATGTATATATGAATACCAGCAGTGATACAAACAAAACTAAAACATCCCAACCTCCTGTTGAAGGTGCTTCACTCTCACTGGGTTTTGCTGAAAATGGTCAGCATAGTTGGCACATCGTTAGCATAGTTTGTGAAATGTCTGTTATGGTATGACTGAGGGGTGATAAAGTCAAAACAAATAAAGATCTGTTAAAACAGTGTCTACTATTGGCTTAGTGGCTTGAAGTTGTTTGCAAAATGACAGCTTCAAGATGGCGGACACCCTTTAAGTGATAATGAAAATGATGATGAGATCTAACATTCTGGATATATAGGGGGTTCCGGACTCTTGACTCTATATATCTTCCAAATAACCATGATTTATGTTGTACGTTATTGTTAGTTTTCTTTGGCAGCAATTTAATTGGAAATCAAGCCTTATAATGCATTCAAAGTATAAATGTTATATCATTTTTTTTTTTTTGCTTGGTTTGTTTATTGTTTTTTTTGGACAGCTCTAAATTCTTGAAATTGATGCCAGCAACGTGATCTTTGGCTGCAAATTACTTTCCGTGAAACAAACAAATGTTAAGCAAAATTGAATATGCTGTGTTCTTGATTTTACAAGAAAAGAGCTGAAATTCCTGAAGTCACAGGCCAAGAAAGGATGTTTTACTAATGATCTGTTCAGTTAAGTTACTGCCTTTTGTAACTGATGTATTTCCTTATGCATCCAAATATTCAATAAATTTTCTCATGCTTCTTCAAATCATTAAAGGCAATTGCCCCTACAGGTTAAGGGAAGAAAATCTTCCATCTCTGATGACTATTAATGATCACTACCCAACAGGTCACTACATTTCAAAGTGAACTGGATTCTGCATTAATTAATACATACTGTGCACTATATCTCGGCCAGATAATTGCTTTATGCCACTGGGATCCACATTTTTACTTCCCTTCCTCCGTCTCGTATTTCGCTTTTCAAAGGAAATGGCAAACTTTTTAGTCCTGAAATCTACAGAGATAATATGGAACACTCGGTCTTCATTTCTGGCTTTCTGTGACCTTGCAAAACTCGCCCTGTGTTTTAAAATGGGTGACGTGCTGTATGTGGATTTATTTTGAAAGAAAACCTCAGTCGCAACGCTTGTTATGAGAGTCTTTTGAAGAATTGTCAAGACCACAAATGATGAAACTGTGAACTGACGGAGAAGAAAAAACAGCTATTAGAAAAAGCTTTACTTAAAATATAAAAAAACAAACAATATCTCAAACCATGATTTTGATTTTGACAGAATAATATTCTATGACTATATCTGTCTTTGTTTTACTGCAGTGCTTTTACTTTAATTCCCAAGATGCTAAACGATGGATAGGGAGACTAGAAGTATCCCTTGTAGACTTGGGCTTTCCCTTGGCTACAAAACCACATTTATCTTTTATCACCAGTGAGGTTAATCTGTCAGCTACATTATTAAAATGAGATTGAAATATTTTATCTGAAATCAAGCATTTTATCATGACTAGCTTTTCAGATCTCAAATAAAAATCTGCTTTATTATTGTCACTTGGCAGCTTTAATAATATTTCCTTATTGTATATTCCAACATTGTAACTTTGTGCTCCTGTTTTCCCCCCAGGCAATGAATGCAAAGCGGTTATGGAAATGAGCTGTGTCCCAGCACATATTTTAAAATAGCACTCTCAACATAGAAGCAAGATAAAAACAGATAGTACCTGAATCTAGAGATTGACTGCTATTGACATCGTTGACATATATATGTGAGTGTGTGTGCTGGCGTTCTCAAATTATATAGAGTGTGTCATGTAGATAAGTGAATATTAATATTTACTTCTTATATAAGTATTATTTGTGAACAAAAAAAAAATATTTGTAGTTTTGGAATTAAATTTAACAGGTAATGGGTGTGGTAAAATAATTACCCCACACATAAAAAAATTAAATACAAACACTGTACTGTGCCAAAAAAATCATAACATTTTAGCCCGTTAATGTACCACCTTAGAAAACGCAGCTGATATTTGCACATGCCCTTCAGCACTGAAAAGGTTAACCTTATGTTTAAAAAAAATTGCTGGGGGAGCCAGGGGTGCTTTTCCTCATTAAAGTGGGCTCAATTGAAATGGCTCAAAAAGATACACAGAGCCAGATGGGCCCAAATGCCCCTGGGCCACCATAAATAAATGGGTCCAAATGCCACTTGCACTTCCCCTTAGATAAATGAGGCCATGGGCTGCACAAATGCCCCTTGTCCTCTCCATATATATCAGTCTAGATAAAGGCCCGCGATGCGGACTGAAACGTTGACTAGATGTACAAATTATCTTTATTTGTGACATAAAAGTTTTGACTTAAGCATTTAGTGAAAGACCCGTGAGTGTTTTTTTTTTTTTGGATCATCTTGGATATATATATTCATATATGGGACCAGCAGCTGCCAAATTGCCCATTCCCCCAACCTCCCTTGTACCCACAAGGCCAGAGATTGCACAAGTAATCCTCCAATAAATAAATAAAATAAATAAATTAAATAAATAAACACATTGGGTTTAGGGTTGCCCAAGTGCCCCTGACCCTCCTAAAGTTCAAAACATAAATTAAACAAAAAATATTAAAAGCCCTACCTTGCCTCTTCCCCTTACCTCTAACTTGCCTAAATAGAGGGGGATGAATCAATAAAAATATATACCCTTTTGTCAACCTGTTTCCACCACAATATGGGTTTTTCACCCTTAACCAGCTTCCGCCCCATGGATGAGCACAGGGGTTCAGCCGGCTCAGGACTTAGATGATCCCTAGTGATGTCAGCCCGTTGTAGGACTGTATAGCAATTTGGAAAAACCTGAAAAACAAATTATTCAGCAGACAAAAAGGGTCTACTTAAGAGAGAATTGCAGGAGATAATTGCAGATGGGAATTTCAAACTTTATTCCAATGTGGAGTTAGAAAAATTCCCCCGTGCAGCTGAATGGGAGAATTTTTTCAACTTACTGTATATACTCGAGTATAAGCCGACTCGAATATAAGCCGAGGCACCTAATTTTACCACAAAGAACTGGGAAAAAATATTGACTCGAGTGTAAGCCTAGGGTGGGAAATGAGGCAGCTACTGGTAAATATTGCCCCGAATCTGCCATTTAATATTCCAGGATATTGCCCCCAATATGCCATTTAATATGCCAGGATATTGCCCCCAATATGCCATTTAATATTCCAGGATATTGCCCCCAATATGCCATTTAATATTCCAGGATATTGCCCCCAATATGCCATTTAATATGCCAGGATATTGCCCCCAATATGCCATTTAATATGCCAGGATTTTGCCCCCAATATGCCATTTGAATATGCCAGGATATTGCCCCCAATATGCCATTTAATATGCCAGGATATTGCCCACAATATGCCATTTTAATATTCCAGGAAATTGCCCCCAAAATGCCATTTAATATGCCAGGATATTGCCCCCAATATGCCATTTAATATGCCAGGATATTGCACCTTAGTATGCTTGTTATGCCACCCTCCTCCCCCCCTTCCCCAGACCCCAGTACTAACCTCGTTCCTGCTCCGTCTTCCGGTGCTCTGAAGGTGCGTGGCTGTGAGGGAAGCGTTGTGAGCTCCCCTCCAGCCGCGCGGAACAATAAAGTTTGTTTAAAAAAAACACACTTTGTTGACCGCGCGGCTGGAGGGGAGCGCACAACGCTTCCCTCACAGCCACGTACCTTCAGAGCACCGGGGGACAGAGCAGGAACGAGGTAAGTTTTAGATTTTTTTTTCCCCAGAGACACCGACTGTGATGTGCTGATATAAGGAGGAGTGAGAGACCGCTATGCAGGATAAACCAGGGTATGCGAAATAGAATAGTCGGGTACAAATCCAAGATCAGGGGAATCGGCAAAACTTCATATATAGTAAACAGTCCAGAATCAGGGGAATCAGCAAGCTTCATAAACGTTAAACAGTCCAGGGTCATACACAGAAAAGCAGCACAACGGATAACAGACCAGGAGTAGGGAAACCAGAAGATCAGAATAATCCAGGGAACAATCCAAATCGGCAACAAGTAATCAAAAATAGGAAAACGCCAGGAGTTCAGGAAATACACGAGAATCACCAAGCATAGGAATTACTGTGAAGAGCACTTTTAAATGTTCCCGCTAGTCGCGCGCTGACGTCGGGTGTGACGTCATCGGAGGCGCGCCTGAGCTCCGATAGTGGAGAAACGAGCGTCCCCGGCTGTGTGCAGTCAGGCACAGCCGGGTGCGAGATTTGGAGAGGATACTCTGGGGATCTGCTGCAAGGTAAGTTATGACACCGACTCGAGTATAAGCCGAGGGGGGGCATTTTTCAGCACAAAAAATGTGCTGAAAAACTCGGCTTATACTCGAGTATATACGGTAGCTTCTTTTGTCTTACATTTGAGATTCCATCTCTACTCTTTATTGAGTAGACCTTAATGTATGTTTGAATGAACTTGATTTGACTATTTACAAAGTGGTTACCTATTCATTTGGAAAGTTGAAACGCGTTGGTTTGATCATTTTTGTCCCTCGACGGACACCATCCTCTCAGCATGCTGCTTTCCTGACAATGGACTGAAACCCGAGTTGTGGGATTGAGACGAAATTTCTTCAAGCTCTTCTTCTAACAGCTCTGTTCATCCTGGCAGTCTTTCAACAATCTGTTTTATCCTCTGCCTGTTTGAATAAATAGAACTTACTTCATCTACACCATAGCATTCCAGGATTGACTTACCTTCCATAGAATACACAAAGAGGGGCTAATACAGCACACCTAAGTTATTTATAGCTTACAAGTTCACACATTGCTCCATACTCTAATTGGAGCACGGTTTGTGAGTAATGTCTCTAAGTATACATTTTTATGAGATATCATCCACAGGGTCACAGGATTGATATATTCATTCTTTTTTAAAAGAACCACTGCAGTAAATTTCTCACTGCGATCTTTTCACAGTAAGTGTTATTTATTTATTTTTGCATCACCATCCTTTGCTCCTTTGCACAGGGTCACTCCTTTTCTTATTTTCAAACCCACTCAGCAACACTGATGACATTATATAGTCCTAATTGACTTAGATGGACAAACATTATCAAATGTATATATTATATATATATATATATATATATATATATATATATATATATACATACATATAAATATATATTTGGATACACATGAGGAAGACAGGAGTCTATACACTAAACCAATATAGTGCAGTTATTATATACACCAATCAGCCATAGCATTATGACCACTGGCAGGTGGCAAGCTGGCAGAGGCAGTGTGATGCTTTGCCCAATGATCTGCTGGGAAACCTTGGCACGTGTCTCCTACTTAAGCATTGTTGCAGACCATGTACATCCTTTCATGGGAACGGTATTCCCTGATGGCATTCGCCTCTTTCAGGAGGATAATGCGCCACGCCACAAAGCAAAAATTGTTCAGGAATGGTTTGAGGGACACAACAACGAGTTCAAGATGTTGACTTGACCTCCAAATTCCACAAATCTCAATCCAATGAAGCATCTGTGGGATATGCACATAGGCCCCACCTTGCAATGGAGGCCCCACCTTGCAACTTAGCAAAAGACCTGCTGCTAACATCTTGGTGGCAGATACCACAGCACACCTTCAGAGAACTAGTGGAGTCCGTGCCTCAATGGGTCAAGCCTGTTTTGCCAGCAAACCATTAGGCAGGTGGTCATAATGTTATGGCTGATCGGTGTATATAAAGCATATGTATATGTGTGTATATATTAGTATACATATGAATATTTATATATATATATATATATTTATATAAATATATCCAAACACTCACACATATATACTTATAGAAACATAGAAACATAGAATGTGTCGGCAGATAAGAACCATTCGGTCCATCTAGTCTGCCCAATTTTTTTTTTTTTTTTAGTACTTTTATTAGTCCCCCGTTCCCGGTCTTATAGCTAGGATAGCCTTGTGTCTATCCCACGCATGCTTAAAATCCTTGACTGTGTTTACCTCTACCACTTCTGCTGGCAGGCTATTCCATACATCCACTACCCTCTCAGTAAAGTAATACTTCCTGATATTACTTTTAAATCGTTGCCCCTCTATTTTAAGACTATGTCCTCTAGTTGTCGTAGTTTTTCTTCTTTTAAATATACTCTCTTCCTTTACTGTGTTGATTCCCTTTATGTATTTAAATGTTTCTATCATATCCCCCCTGTTACGTCTTTCCTCCAAGCTATACATGTTAAGATGCTTTAACCTTTCCTGGTAAGTTTTATCCTTCAACCCATGTACCAGTTTAGTAGCCCTTCTCTGAACTCTCTCCAAAGTATCAATATCCTTCTGGAGATACGGTCTCCAGTACTGTGTACAATACTCCAAGTGAGGTCTCACCAGTGCTCTGTACAATGGCATGAGCACTTCCCTCTTCCTACTGCTAATACCTCTCCCTATGCAACCAAGCATTCTGCTAGCATTTCCTGCTGCTCTATTGCATTGCCTACCTACCTTCAAGTCCTCTGAAATTATTACTCCTAAATCCCTTTCCTCAGATGTTGAGGTTAGGACTGTACCAAATAGTCTATATTCTGCTTTTGGGTTTTTACGCCCAAGGTGCATAATCTTGCACTTGTCCACATTAAATGCCAGTTGCCACTGCTCTGACCATTTTTCTAGTTTAGCTAAATCATTTGCCATTTGGCTTATCCCTCCATGAATATCAACCCTGCTGCAAATCTTTGTATCATCAGCAAAAAGACATACTTTGCCAACAAGACCTTCTGCAATATCGCTAATAAAAATATTAAAGAGAATGGGTCCAAGAACAGATCCCTGAGGTACCCCACTAGTAACAAGACCTTGCATCGAATATACCCCATTGACTACAACCCTCTGTTGCCTGTCACTGAGCCATTGTCTAATCCATTCAACAATATTGAAATCCAAACTCAAAGATTTCAGTTTATTGATAAGCCTTCTATGTGCGACAGTGTCAAAAGCCTTACTGAAATCTAGGTAAGCAATGTCTACTGCACAACCCTGATCTATTATTTTAGTTACCCAATCAAAAAAATCAATAAGATTAGTTTGGCATGATCTCCCTGAAGTAAACCCATGCTGTCTCTGATCTTGAAATCCAAGCGACTTTAGATGTTCAACAATCCTATTCTTTAACAAGGTTTCCATTATTTTCCCCACTACTGAAGTAAGACTTACTGGTCTATAGTTGCCCGCCTCCTCCTTACTACCTTTCTTGTGAATGGACACAACATTAGCTAATTTCCAATCTTCTGGAACTACTCCCGTTAACAATGATTGGTTAAATAAATCTGTTAACGGTTTTGCTAGTACACCACTAAGTTCTTTTAATAACTTTGGATGTATCCCATCAGGTCCCATCGACTTATTTGTCTTTACTTTAGACAGCTGAAGTAAAACCTCTTCCTCTGTAAACTTACATGCATCAAAAGACTCATTAGTCTTTTTCACTAAATGAGGTCCCTTACCCTCATTTTCATTTGTAAAAACTGAACAAAAATATTCATTAAGGCAGTCTGCTAAGCCTTTATCCTCTTCTACATAGCATCCTTCTTTTGTTTTTAATCTAACTAATCCTTGTTTTACTTTCCTTTTCTCATTTATGTATCTAAAAAATGTTTTATCCCCCCCTTTTCACTGACTGGGCTATAGTCTCTTTTGTGTGTGCTTTGGAAGCTCTTATAGCTTGCTTTGCCTCTTTCTGCCTACTCTTATAGATCTTTCTATCTTCCTCACTCTGAGTATTTTTATAATTACTAAATGCTAGCTTTTTATTTTTTACTATTTTAGCCACCTCTGCAGAGTACCACAGTGGTTTCTTCAATTTTTTGCTCTTACTGACAAGCCTTATGCAATTTTCTGTTGCCTTCAGTAGTGCAACTTTTAGATAATCCCATTTCTCCTGGACTCCATTTAAATTGCTCCAGTCTGATAATGACTCCTTCACATCTAATCTAATTTTAGAAAAGTCTGTTTTTCTAAAATCTAAAACTTTTGTTTTTGTGTAGTGTGACTGCGTCACTGTTCTTATATTAAACCACACTGTCTGGTGATCACTAGATCCTAAACTTTCACCTACAGTAATATCTGATAACAAATCTCCATTTGTGAACACTAAGTCTAGTATGGCCTGCTTTCGAGTTGGCTCCTCCACTACTTGTTTTAGAGATAATCCCAGTAGGGAGTTTAGGATATGCGTACTCCTGGCGCAAGTAGCTGTTTTGTATTTCCAGTTCACATCAGGAAGATTGAAGTCACCCATGATGATCACTTCTCCCTTCATTGTCATTTTAGCTATTTCCTCAACTAGTAGATTATCTAACTTCTCTATTTGTCCAGGGGGCCTATAAATCACACCTACCTGAGTTACCATATGATTACCAAATTCTAATGTAACCCAAACTGACTCTATGTTCGCCTCACTAACTTGTATTACGTTACATTTTAAGCTATCCCTCACATACAGGGCCACCCCTCCCCCTTTTTTACCTTCTCTGTCTTTTCTATATAAAGAGTACCCTGGTATTGAAATGTCCCAGTCATGTTTTTCATTATACCATGTCTCAGTAACAGCCACTAAATCTACATTCTCAGTTGCCAATATTGTCACAAGTTCATGGATCTTATTCCCTAAACTGCGAGCATTTGTAGACATGACCCTAAGCTTATCATTTTTTAGCACACTGACTACAGGTAACTTCTGTACCTTTTTTGGGGGGCAATTGGATTGATGTTTTATCGCCATTTTGCCCCCCTCTTTTAGTTTAAAAACCTCCTAGCAAAACCTCTGAACTGCTCACTGAGAACATTCGTTCCCTTTTGAGAAAGATGCAAACCATCTTTTTTGTACAGTTCCTTTCTATCCCATAGTGAACTTCCATGAGAAACAAAGCCAAATCCTTGCTCCCGACACCATTCTCCAAGCCACAAGTTGAAGTTCCTAATACGCATCCGTCTATCATTCTGAATGTTGTGCACAGGCATAACTTCAGAAAAGGACAGTGTGGACACAACCTGCCGTATATCATTGGCAAGAACACGAAAAGCTTCCTTCACCTCTGAAACCTCATTGCAAGCCAAATCATTTGTCCCTAGATGAACCAGTACATCCAATTCTCCTTCCTGATTTGCTTGCTTAACAATATTAGAAATACGCCTCCTGTCTCTGCGAGCAGTAGCTCCAGGAAGACATCTCACTAAGCCAATACTGTCCAACTCCGCACCTCTTATGATAGAATCGCCCAACAACAACTGCTTTCTATCAGGCCTCACCTTCTCCTTGCACACCTTAGCCACATAGGAGAGTGGTTCCTCAAACTCTGCGTCTGAGCCTGCCTCCACAACACCACTGCACTCTGCAAGTGCTGAAAATGAGTTCTGGACAGCCACAGACTGCGGGACATGCCTTTTATCCCCAACTCTAAGCCTACCAGATCCAACAGTAATCCACCTGCCATTCCTAGGAAGCCTCTGCGGCAATGGCCTCTGTGGCAGTGACTTCGCAACAGTCTCAGCCCGAGACTATATTTTATTTTGGTTTAATTTTTAATTTATGTAAATATTTAACACTGCATGACTGTCACACCTGCATTAATGTAGGAAGGGAAATAGATGGAGAAGATTAACATTCAAAATGAATTCTCTTTGACCTTGGGCAAATTCCATTATCTTTTCATGCCTCAGGTGCCAAAGCCAAAGTTCTCTCTTTATGACAGGGACACATAGCTGTTGTTCTATACTGTATAACTGTATAAGCTCCTATAAAAATGTGAAACTAACTGTTTAACACACAGTAAGCAAAATGCTATCAGATTAACTCATTGGGGTCCAGAAAGCAGAATAATGTACCATGGCACTCCTGGAGCACTCCACGGGTGAGCCTTTAATTAAGGATTAGACCTGCAGTGTGTTTATGGCATTTTTTTTAGCCCTTTCAGGCTGTGCATTCTTCACTTAATGTTACACGGTGTCAGCATATTTTGACATTGTAAACTTTTTCATCTTAAACTTCATATAGCTAGCTCATTAGTGAACAAGCCATGTAATCAATAACTTGCCAACAGAGAGTTTTGAAGTTTCTTAACATCAGCTTTGCATGTTCTATTGTTCTCTGAAATATTGATGAACCTGTTCCTTTCTTCCTTTTAAATAACATCACCACTTTGACTACATTTTACCTCTGAACTCCATTAAATGATTATATTTGTAACATTGCAGCTACTTGCGGGTGTTTATTTCAGGTTTAGCTTTTCTAATGGGCGATTTAATTTTTTTAATTTATTTTATCATTCGCACACTTTTTTTAATGCATATTTCCACTGACTTTTTTTTAGTGAAGCGTAGAAAAATAATCTTTTGGGAATTGTTACAATTTTACTGTGTGTCACTTGTTACTAAAATGTGTTATGGGAAGAGGGGTGCAGATAAACATTTTGTAAAGCTTGGTAGGCAATCAGAAAAATAATTTGATGCAAGTAAACTCTCACATTTATGGGGATATTAACTAAAATTGAACTGACATGGGAAATACAAAAATCAGAAATTGATTCTCTTTCCTACTGATCAGTACCATTATACATCTGGGAGTTGCCACTAAGAAACTTTCTGATAGCTATATAGTGAATTAAACCAAATTGCTTCATATCCTATTTTAGTGAAAGGCCACTACTCAGGCTAGTCTTCAATTTACTGACTGCAAATCTCAATATACATTCTCCTTAAATTTCTTTGGGTGAAATATTTGAGGAAGAGCAAGTTGGTATTTTCCACAGAGGATAGAGGGCTTTGCCTATGCTGACATCTCTGTTGGGGACAGTTTAATTTTTTAGGAGAGAAATTGGAAAGGAGTTGGTCATCTTTTCATTGAAGATATGTAATTTCTTAGCCCCGGTGCTTTCTGGACTGGGTCCACCCCATATACCACAACAAAGAAGTCTGTTGTCCTTGAACGACGTTCCTGAAAATTTGTTCCAGTTGTTAATTCCGCATGTCTTCTTGTTTTGGACCACGGATCTACACATGCATCAATATTTCTTCAATTTACCGATGCTCTGGCACTGTAATTCTATAGAAGCGAGGTGAGATCACTCCATGTTTATGTTGTATTGCTTTTTCATTTTTTTTTTTGTGACACTGATGTACTTATCCAGCTTAAACATTAGTCTGTTTTTCCATACTGAAGTCACTTTTGCCTCAGAAGGTTCCTTGGACATTTGCATATATTTACTATTTCTATTATATTTGTATTACTCAATACTGTGCAGTTCTTTTTTTTTCACTACTACATTGAACCTGGGAGTTAATTCAAAAAATATATTTTTCTCCCCATACCCCTGATACATAAGGAAGTAAATAATGTTTTTTGACATATTCTATTTTGCATCTACATGTTTCTGTGTTTGTCCAAATTATTTGTTATTTCGTACAATTTATGAAGATCTTTATTGAGGTCAATTGGGGGCATCTGAGTACTTGTAAAAGTATACAAACATTTTCTACGTCAGTGGTGGAATGGTCAGCCCCTGCGTTTACTAATTTTAGCCACCATTTGTTAAGAGAGGGATGAGATAGTCAAAAGCTGTCATGAGAACGGCGGGTCCCTTTATGTTTAGCCAGCAAGTTTGTTGGTTGAGTGTGATACGGACAATAGTGCCCTATCATGCTAAGTGGCTGCTCGTTACCAACCAATTGGGACCACAAGCTACACATTCATTATTTTTCTATTACCACCCCATCTCATGTATTGTTAAACAAATGGCATATACAATTCAATGCACCCATTTACAAGGGTTCTGGGTAGACTTCAGTATCTCACTTCGAATTATCAGAGTGACACTAAGAAATCTGATGAAGTATAATGTAGCGCATGGAAGTGAATGTAAACACCAGTGACATTTGCCTACATCCTTACATTTTATTGACTACACCCCCTGGTTTAAACGGACATGGAGAAGATAATTCACACTCACTAATACAATTGGAGTCAAATATGGATGTGGTAATATGGACTTTAAAAGATACTTTAGGGTCTACCCAATATGCGTCAACAGTCGGTCTCTAAATGGTGCCCCTGAAGTCCTGAATGATGCAGGGAACATCTGGGACATATCGTGAACCAAAGTACAATTTGAAACAAATGTGCCCCTGAATACTTTTGAAATTCGGACATCATAGTAAATTGCATGCTGATAGCTTCTGAATCCAAATGCAGCCGAAATATGCTTTAAACTCTCTGAACCAAAGTCGCAGCCTCAAAATTGCCATTAGATCTTATGGCAGATTTTGGACACAAAAAATAACTTTGAAGAAGCTAAAATATTGAACTACAGCCAATCATGGTAGAGGAATCTGATACAGGTTGAGTATCCCTTATCCAAAAATCCATTATCCTAAATGATCCATTATCCAAAAGTTTTGGGGGGATTTTGCCACAAGTTTCAAATTCCATACACCTGTCAGAATGCAAGCACACAACTGTATATTGAGAGCCCAGCCCCCTTAATCTGCAATATAGTCCATGCATGTTCAGATTCTCCGACGCTGACAAAGGTTAATTTAATGGCAGGTGTTAACGGCAGGCTCCCATCAATGGCTAACATCACAGATACATCACAGTAAAAGTGATTTATCTGCTCAATACAGTATCTGTAGTGATACTACTGTAGTGCTGAGAGGCTTTAAAGGAAAACTATAGCAAAAAATGTATGTGTGCTTAATTGAAAGATTGTATTAAGTGTAGATGATTTATAAATAAATTATTTAATGAATAACATTGAATGACAAATGCCTTATTAAGCCCTCTTTACACCATATAGTTCTCTGAGGGGGCAGACATGTTGCTTAGAATCTTGGGTCAAATCTTCACTAACCTTGGTTCAGATGAACAAAGATCTAACCCATCTAATGGGTAGGACATTGGAAGCAGGAAAGTGGGGAAGGTAAGGGTAAACACTTGTGCCCAGAGTTTTTTGGCAGAGAGAAACCTGGCACTAGTCAGGAAGTTGTGCCAGCACCACTATTGGTAGGGGCATCAGCCAAAAAGTCAAACTGGAAGAGAGGGAATTACATCTGTCAGGAGGTCATGAATTATGTCAATGAAGTTTGTGGGGAGAACTGCTCAATGGAGATGGTGAAGAAAAGGTAGGTGCATTCAAAAACATCTTATGACACAAGTAAAATTGCACTACAGGCATAGCTGTGTCAAGGATAGCTAGCAATGTACAGATAAGGACTGTTGCATGTGGCTGCATGTGTTAAAATGGCTGCCATACATGGAGAAGTTGTTAGGGTATGTGTTGAGACACTGGACCCAGAAATAGGTGGTCATAATTATTCATGTTTTCTGTATGTGATTTCCTATGCGTTAACACTGTTCCCTCACTTTACTCATAATTTTCTGCTATGTTTTCTCAGTCTCCCATAAGTGATTTGGCCTCTAGACACACAACATCTGCTGCTAGCTCCTCCTAAGAATTCACAAGGTTGGTGGCTCTGCTGGCCTTGGTGACCACTTTAAGGCTAAAAGTGAAAAAATCTCTTTTATTTTGAAAGAAGTAAAAAATGAATCACATATATTGAGAAAAGGGTACAAAACCTTCCTTAGTGTATAAAATATATGACAATATGATTCAAAATGAAACAATCATATAAATAATTCAAAATACAGGTTATTTAAAAATAAGTGATACTTTATAACAGAGGAAACAAGTGTAAAAGAAAAGAAAATACATTTTTATTGTATTCTATAATTTTAAGTTTAAGAACATACTCAACTATCATTTTATTGGTAAAAGCATTAGTATCAAAATTGCCATTAGATCTTATGGCAGATTTTGGACACAAAAAATGAATCACATATATTGAGAAAAGGGTACAAAACCTTCCTTAGTGTATAAAATATATGACAATATGATTCAAAATGAAACAATCATATAAATAATTCAAAATACAGGTTATTTAAAAATAAGTGATACTTTTTAACAGAGGAAACAAGTGTAAAAGAAAAGAAAATAAATTTTTATTGTATTCTATAATTTTAAGTTTAAGAACATACTCAACTATCATTTTATTGGTAAAAGCATTAGTATCAAAATTGCCATTAGATCTTATGGCAGATTTTGGACACAAAAAATAGCTTTGAAGAAGCTAAAATATTGAATTACAGCCAATCACGGTAGAGGAATCTGATACAGGTTGAGTATCCCTTATCCAAAAATCCATTATCCAAAATGATCCATTATCCAAAAGTTTTTGGGGGATTTTGCCACAAGTTTCAAATTCCATACACCAGTCAGAATGCAAGCACACAACTGTATATTGAGAGCCCAGCCCCCTTAATCTGCAATATAGTCCATGCATGTTCAGATTCTCCGACGCTGACAAAGGTTAATTTAATGGCAGGTGTTAACGGCAGGCTCCCATCAATGGCTAACATCACAGCTACATCACAGTAAAAGTGATTTATCTGCTCAATACAGTATTTGTAGTGATACTACTGTAGTGCTGAGAGGCTTTAAAGGAAAACTATAGCAAAAATTGTATGTGTGCTTAATTGAAAGATTGTATCAAGTGTAGATGATTTATAAATAAATTATTTAATGAATAACATTGAATGACAAATGCCTTATTAAGCCCTCTTTACACCATATAGTTCTCTGAGGGGGCAGACATGTTGCTTAGAATCTTGGGTCAAATCTTCACTAACCTTGGTTCAGATGAACAAAGATCTAACCCATCCAATGGGTAGGACATTGGAAGCAGGAAAGGGGGGAAGGTAAGGGTAAACACTTGTGCCCAGAGTTTTTTGGCAGAGAGAAACCTGGCACTAGTCAGGAAGTTGTGCCAGCACCACTATTGGTAGGGGCATCAGCCAAAAAGTCAAACTGGAAGAGAGGGAATTACATCTGTCAGGAGGTCATGAATTATGTCAATGAAGTTTGTGGGGAGAACTGCTCAATGGAGATGGTGAAGAAAAGGTAGGTGCATTCAAAAACATCTTATGACACAAGTAAAATTGCACTACACGCATAGCTGTGTCAAGGATAGCTAGCAATGTACAGATAAGGACTGTTGCATGTGGCTGCATGTGTTAAAATAGCTGCCATACATGGAGAAGTTGTTAGGGTATGTGTAGAGACACTGGACCCAGAAATGGCTGGTCATAATTATTCATGTTTTCTGTATGTGATTTCCTATGCGTTAACACTGTTCCCTCACTTTACTCATAATTTTCTGCTATGTTTTCTCAGTCTCCCATAAGTGATTTGGCCTCTAGACACACAACATCTGCTGCTAGCTCCTCCTAAGAATTCACAAGGTTGGTGGCTCTGCTGGCCTTGGTGACCACTTTAAGGCTAAAAGTGAAAAAATCTCTTTTATTTTGAAAGAAGTAAAAAATGAATCACATATATTGAGAAAAGGGTACAAAACCTTCCTTAGTGTATACAATATATGACAATATGATTCAAAATGAAACAATCATATAAATATTTCAAAATACAGGTTATTTAAAAATAAGTGATACTTTTTAACAGAGGAAACAAGTGTAAAAGAAAAGAAAATCCATTTTTATTGTACTCTATAATTTTAAGTTTAAGAACATACTCAACTATCATTTTATTGGTAAAAGCATTAGTATCAAAAAGTCAAGGTTGATCTACCGGGGGGCACTGTGAGCTCAAAACCTGCAGAAGACCAAAATATTATTTTTCATTATCCGGTTTTGTTAGGTGTTTCCTCTTTTACTTAGTGTCAGATCTTATAATAACAATAATAGTGTCTAAGCAAGGAAAAAATAATTTTCCCATCAAAACATTATAATAAAAGTATATAGTTATTTGAGAACACAGTGGTGATGTAGTCAATAGATGGTTTTATTTTGTATGTCCTTTTTAGTTCTGTTTCATGCCCTTATGTCTCTGCCTTTTTTGTCTCTGTATTTCTTATCCTTGTCTCAGTCTGGTTTCTGCCTTGCCCTGCTTGAGTCTTTTTCAGTTCTGCTTTTGCTCCAGAGTCTTACCTTATCCCAGAACCCTATATCTCTGCTTTTTTTTAATCTTATCTTTCACTCTGCTTGGCCTGGCCTTAGCACCCCTCTGATAGCCATGCACATCAGCACACATAAATATATCTACTCCTTATGTGCAAATATCATTTTTTTTATCCAAATATCATAAAGAGGGATATTTTCTATTGGACATTAAATTGAGGCATATATGTAGGCATTCCTATGTAGTTCAAACATGTTTTGTAGTGTAGTTAAGAGGACTTTAAAGCTGAATTATCATTACAATAGGAGTATTGAAATGCCCAAAATGCGACTATCATCTCCGAATCTGAAATGTGTTCAGGGGTGATTGTAGCATATTGGGTATCCAAAATTCTATGCTTTTTATAGTGAAAATGGCCTAATCCGAAGGCCTCCGATGCTTTGTTTTATGAACGGCATGAAGAGCTGATTCAGACCCAAATACATGGATACTGAATAACTGTATTTCAGGCTTTTTTTTTCGATTCTGCTATTATGTCTGACCCATATCCAGTTTGAGACAAATCAGTGTATATTGAGTAGAGCTGTTTGTGTTATTCTGATTTCATATTGTTTACATTTTTCTCTGGAGAACTTGCACAATTTATATGATGAAGCAGTTCAATTAGCTACTTTTTCGCCCTCACATATCACATTATTTTTCACTCTGCGGGAAAGTGCTCTATTGATTTGCTCTTTATGTGACAATAACAGCGATTTGAAGACATTACATGAATTTTGATTCATGGCTGGAATTTTGCAATCAGCTAAGCATTTACCACATTATGGAATATAGAGCCTCAGTTCAAAGCTGATGTTTGTATTTTAACATAAAAGTATTAGCCAAATGAGAAGGATTGACTGTTGGAGGTGCTGCATGATTTATGACTGAAGAATTGACTTTTATGATCAATTAAGTGCTTTACACTTTATGGAATTTATTACCTGTACTGCATTATAAAATAAGAATCATCACCATAAAAATATTGAAGAATAAGTAATTTTGAGCAAATGTTTAAATGATGGTAATATAATTTTGATTGAGTATATTTTATGACTGTTTTTATTTGGACAGGAGTGCAGTAATATATATTTTTCTTTACACATTGTATATTTGGTCAAGCATCCACAAAAAAAAATAATTAATTATTCCTTTAAAATACTGGCAATCTATTGAGGGTTATTAAATTCACATATAAACTTTTTGCTGTTATTCAATTTTCTAAATTTTGATTGTTCATCTAGGAGCTAATGATCTGGCCACTCAGGTTATAGTATACCATGACCTTAATTGCTCCAACCATTGCAATCCTCAGTTGTACATCACTGATGGCTTATATTTCTGTGTAATGTTTTATGTATCTAGGGGAAGAAATTTGATGAGGGATGTGTGTTGCTTCAAAGGGACAAAACAACTTTAAATTTAAATGTGGCCCCTAGTGACCAGTGGTCACTATAAAAAATAATTCATTGCTCATGGGTCGCATGCCAGAGCATACCTGTGGCTCTCAAGGGCTGCAGACCAGTGTATGCTTGCAACCCCAATATTAAATACATGGTGTGCCCCCCTGGGTTTGGGATCAGTACTGTGCCCCAAGCCTAGCTTAAAAGAGATATTTTGGCCCCCAAATTCCACTTTTGTGGCAGGGGCATTTTTTTTGGTTTGTTTTATCCACTGGATAGTGAATACAGTATAAAAAAAAGATTTGTGTGTGCTGCACATATCTTACTTTACAATCATATTTTTATAAAATCTTAAAGGGACACTGTCAGCTAAGCATTGTTTATATTTTTATTAAAAAATATTCCGAATTTTCTGTGTATATAGATCTATATACAAAACAGCAAGCAGATACATTAAGGGTAAATGCGGTAGAATCAATGCCGGGTGCTAAGTTTTTTATATCACAATATATAATAACATGCGATGTATTGCAAATGGGTAACTCAGAACTAACATTAATTAAAGCAGTGTTAATTTTCATGGCAAATTAAGTTTAGTCATCTGAATTATTCTCATTTTAGTCTACTAAATATCCAGTAGATTTTAGTCAACTAACATGACAGTAAGAGGGGAATCTGATGGAGGAATATACTCGTCCCTTCAATTTTCAGGGCATTGTTCCAGGGGGCAGAAAGGCACAGGGACCTCTCAGCCATTCCAGCTGCCGATTTTTACCTAATACTTAACTCATGTTATGGTCTAATGTGCTGGAACAAACAGCTTACCTATACAACCTCAGCATGTTCTATGCTCATTCCTCTACATGTTTAACGCTCTGGTCCCCTCACCCATCTTCTTACTATCTGCCTGCTCCCTTCCACTTCACTGTCATTCTTCCAAACTATTCACTTTAGTATTCGCTTACATTTCCCATTTTCATTTCTTCATTCACAATCTTTTTGCCCAGGATGGTTTTTCGGACTTAAGAGAGAATGTTCATTCTTCCTTAAAACTATAAAATAATATAACAAACTGTGGATAATTTCTGGTTGTTTTTTTTATGTTTGTTATTTGACCCTAATAGAATTACTGTAATAGAGGGCTGAAACATTGGACATGTGTGCTAATTACAAAATATGTTTCCACTTTTTTATGTGCCTGTTGTTCTTTTTATTCTACAGATCGGTCATTTGGGCTTGTTTGCATGTCAGCTCACATATACAACAACCTCTACACCTTCCTTATTTGACTACATTTTGGTGAGCCCACCAAACGATTGCTGCTCCTTTTCATGATACAAAAATCATCTGTGAATTGGTATCATCCATTATTCTATATGCACCTTTAGTAACCCTTCTGACTAACAGCACAACTTAGCGCTGCCAATCTTCATGGATAGTTCTGTAATTGTGCCCTTTCTTTTCAGGGAGTAAGGGTTAGAATTAGTTCAAGTTAAAGAAGCAATATAAAGGTAAGCCCAAAAGCCTTCAACTACACTAAAAAGTGTGAGTTGGCACCTACCAGGCTGACAACCTGGAGACTCCCAATAAGACTTTACAGATTTTAGAGAGGGATCTGGTCTTGTTTGCGAGGAGGGTGTAGGATCTGCACCTAAGCAGTAGCAATACTTATAGCTTTGTAAAGGGTTGTATTAAAGTTATAATTAAACAACTTTATCTAGTACCTCAGGAGAAATGCGTGTTTTTTTTAAAGAGATTAATTCGCCTATGTATATCATTGTGATGGACAAGAGTTCTATGTAATAATCTCCCTCATTTACTATTTAATATTACCATCTATTTTTAAAACCCTGGATTATGGGAGTAGAAATTTAGTTTATTATCATCTAATTCTCGGTGGGGAATGCAGCTATTTATTTACTATAGTTTAGTCCATTTGTCTATAATTTCAGTCCATGTGTGTCTAGGACTCTATATTTCTCTGAGTGACCAGCTTTCCCTCTGAGCCAGCAACATACACCAGATAAAATGTAAAAAAAAAATTGAACTGATTGGTATTGAAACTATGTTTTGTTTGTGTTTTTTTCTTAGCATCTTCTTCATTGAAACTTTTTTTTTCTTACTGACACTGATTATTTTTCAGACCCGGAAACCTATTTTTTAACAAACCTACTGTCAACAATTGTTAAAAAAAAGATGTTGATCTTATCGTTTGCACTTCTAAACACCTGTCTGCATAATGAAAAATATTACATTAACAAGATGGATAGTATCCAAAATGGAATGAAATATGTGCGCTACCAGGTAATTATAGACTGTTACCTGGGTATTCAATTGTAGGATGATAGGAAATAACAATTGCTTAACTGGTAACATATTGCATGTCAGCTCATCAGACACAGGAGGAATCATCTAATTAGGTCCCATGATATCCACACCTATCCATATATAAGTCTCTTGATTATCTGAATAAAGATAAGTGTCCATGATGAGAAAACTAATTAAACCATGCTGTTCTTTAGTTATTAGACGATGCCATATTGTAAAAGGCAGAGAATTCTAGAAGTAGAACATTCCGGTAACATCAAAGTTCATTGTTCATTATAAATATGGCTGCATTGTAGAAAAAAAAAAGCACAGTAAATACATTTGCATTTTGTTTTTATGTGCCTAGATTTTCTATAATGTAGTTTAAATGTAGGCACATGGTCTCTACTGATGACATTTTACATTCTTTGTGGAATGCCTCCAGCTCTGTTCCTGATATCATATCATCATACTGCAGTTTCCATAATGGCACCGCAGAACTCTCACAATTTCATGGCATTAATAGGAACATAGTGGCATTTTTTGGAGTTCAAGAAAATTGTATAACATTCATACGACTCCTGAAAAAAGAAAAATATTCATTGTGCATTAATATGACTATTGACTTATTGCTGACATGGCTTCATTAAATTGAAAACTGCTGCTAATGAATGAATTAATTAACCAACATAGATTAACCAATGTTAATTAACGATTATAGCCTGAAAAATATACCTAAATATTACTAATACAACATATTATTCTAATTTTAAAAAATCATGAAAGCTATTTATCTGTTCATCAGTTATCAAAACAAAAAATAACATTATTAATGTTAATACAGTGCTATTTAATAGAGATGAGCATCCCTTCCATAGTTTGTTGTTCAAAACATTTATGAACAATTCTTAAAATTGAGAGTAATCAAAAATTATTCTGGGCACATTTCAAATATTAAATAATGTGAAACAAGTAGAAATGTAGGGTGCTAATTTGTCCCAATTAATTGGAAGCGATGTGTAATATAACATTAATTTCTCAAAAATATTTGAGGACCACTGGATAGTTTCTTGTACAGAAACTATGCCATTTACAAAGGGATATTTGGCGGTATGGTGACCACATCTCTCGGATTTCCCAGGATAGTGTTGTAAGGGGACTTTATGTCCAGAGCTCTGGGCAGCCTCAGTCAAGGAACATTAACAGCACAGAGCAAGGGAAGTCTAAGCTAATCAGGAGAGACATCCTTCTGGTTGAGAGTTCAGAAGGAGTCCCTCCTTCACATGGAGCTCAGAGTGAGTTGCTCCTGGTAAGAAACCCATGATGTGCATGTTCCCAGAGATTCCTAATAATTTATATAATGTGAATAATATGTATTATATGTGTATGTGACTGTGTGTGTATATATGTCCCAACCTCAATGTAGAAAGTTGCACATTATTTAGGCTCCAAAATATAACTATAAACTATGGGAAAATAGCAAAAAGCTAGAAGCTACCCATCCCTTACAGACTTTTCATACCACTTACAAGCCTCATCTGCGGGTCAGGACAAAATGGAAACACTGCACTCAAGCCCACCAAATAGGCAGCATCCTTGAGGTAGACTCCTCGGATAACATGGAGTAATAGCCTGATGATCAAATGCCTGACAGGGTTCAGCCATCACCAAGGAAAACTTGGGCTCTCTCTTGACCCACTTCTTTACCCAACTTAAGGGCAACCAGTGGGATCTCACTAATCAGCACAAGCATGTGATAAAATACGAATTGGCCGATATAAAGAAAGACTTTCATCATCAGGGTCAAAGGCTTCAGATAGTAAAAGATTATCTAATTAAGCTAAATGGAGCTATTCCAGGCATCAACACTCTGCTGGAGCACACAAAAGTTACCTCCTCCCTACTGACACAAGTTATGGACCTGGATAATAGAGGACAAAGCTGTAACTTACAAATTCGAGGAATACCTAAAGGCTCTCCAGACAAGGCTCCAAAAGCTTTACTATCTGACATTCTTGGACCCAGTTATACAGTTATACACTGGACATAGCCCTGGATAGGGAACATCAGGACCTAAGGCCTAAAGGCCCACTGGAATCCAACCCATGAGACCTTATCTGTAGATAAGCTGTTCTCACCACCACAAGGAGATGGAAGGACCTCACACACAAATATAAGCCATTTATCATCCTACCTGACACGGCTTGGTTTATTATCCAGTCTCAAAGGGCATTCAAATAAATAAAGTAATTGTATTTATAGTAGTGAAGCCACAATGGTGTAAGGAAATAAACATGGGGAAAACAGAGAATCACTAGGATAGGACATGTTATTAAAGATGAACAAAAGACTTCCCATGATAACTCCTACACAAAAATTCACTTATGAACAGTTGTCACCTCACTTATGCGACATGGCCCATATCCCAGGTTTTTTTTTTACACCATATGAAACTTCATGCACCTCTATGGGAACATCTCATCAGCTTGTATGCAAAATACACCTCAGACTCGCCACAAAACCCTACTACATCAGGTAATGGGAAATAGACTGTCCCACGACTCTCACTGATATGCAGTGGACTAAAATGTGCTTGCTAACTCACAAATGCTCAATCTTAGCTATAGCCCAGGAAGCTGCTGACTAGGTTGTACAGGGTCTTGACAACTGTTAAAAAACTGTCCTTTCCCACTACGATACTTGACAGAGATGGTGCTCTCATAGAGGGGATTTCCTTCACATTTGGTGGCAATGCTCTATGTTAACCCCCTTTGGGGATGCAGCTATAAAAACTATAAGGGAGGTCTCAGACCCTGGATTCCCTAATGCATTGCTGCTTGTGTTACTACATACACACTTATCTCCTAATTGGAAAATACAAGAGATCCCTCATATCTGCACTTCTCACAGCTGCCAAATTGCTAATACCCCGTCTGAAAAAAAGAAGTTGTACTTTCGCTGAATTGGCCACCTCAGTTTAGGACATCTGAAGATCAGAGGACCTGATAAATACTTCTCGAGGTGAGGGTATGAAGTCTACATACAAGTGGCTACACTGCTCAGAATATCTAGAAAGTCCAGAGTGCTGGGACCCTATGATCCATCTCTCTCTAGAGAATTTGTACCTACCCTGATCCTCCTACCTAAAACCTGTCCTGCTGACCCTGCTATGACTCCCGCTGATCAATGACAATGCCTGGGATGAAGAAGGTGTGCATACTTACGTGATAATAATGTAAATATCAGCTAACTGGCACTAATTCTGATTTATTGCAAACTGTTGAAATTTCACACTTTCATCTGCAATTTTTTTATAATGTAGTTTATGCATTTTAAAGTACTTTGAAAGCACTTTCATATGCGTTAACATGTGGAAGATGCATTTTGTGCACCAGTCACTTTAATGTGTGAACTGACCCATTTGTGCATTGATTTTAACTACTAGGTCATTCCAGCAACACCCCTTGCATCCATGTTTGTTCAGGTGAGTGTTTTCCTCCTTGGATTTTGGTTATTCATGTATATCATTGAAATGGGTCTATTAGCTTTTTTATATTTGAAAATATATTACAGTAACAGGAGCTTGACAGATATGCACATGTAAGGAAATTAGCATTTCTTTGTCTATTAAATTGTATGGTTTTTCATACAAACATATTATTATTCTTTAAAATGATGACCTGAATAACTGCATTAAATTATTCATTCGGAGATGTATTTTAAGTGAAGTTTAATAGCAATCATTAATTATGAACCCTCCCTTAAAATGTGAATTATTAATGGCAGCTAAATAATACTAGCACATATAAATGAACTGCTTGTTTCAGAAGTGGTGGTGAATGTTTTACTCTTGAGTTCCTCTTATAAGGGTTTCAGCCCACAAGTAATATAATTAATGTCTGCAATATGCTGTCTGACTAAATTAGCATGTCAATAAACAATATCATGAATTTAATTTTGAAAGGGAAAGGCTAAAACATATTCTAGCCCAATTAACTGTCAAATAAAACTAATGATAAAAGTAATCTAAAACATATACACATGCATTCTTGAGCTATATTAAAAGAAATGACATTTCATTTTTATGATTAAACATGTTTTATTTTATAGGTGCCATCAACAGGATGTCATCAATAGAAAACAAATCCCATCATTGTATGTTTTATGCAAACAGAAAATATTACAATTACAAAATGAATATTTTTGATCTAGATATTTCATTTTCCCATAATCCATTGAGATAGCATGTGGAAAGAAGTGTACATTATCAAATAAAGCCTAAAACAATAATAGGGATATCATGTGAGAACCAAACAAACAATAAATTAACAAACATATGAGAGTCTGGTGTCTCTTCCAGTCTACACTTGAGAGTCATAATTTTGTGGTGAATAAATAGTTGGGGAAACTTTATGCCATAAGTCTTTGCAATTAGCTGAGAAAGGCAATACTTACACACTTGCATTTTTCTCAAGTCCTTCACCAAACTTATATTTTTTCTTTTATGTGTGCCCTTTTGTGGAGCTTGTCTCCATTCATGGAACACTCAGCATGGGCTGAAGCATCCTATTAGACTCGCTCCACATGCAGTGCCATTACCACTACCTTTTGCACTAGCCAACACACTGCCATACCACTAACATATCTTATAGTGCAGCTCCAAGCATACTCATTTTTTTACCTTCATATCAGGGGCACTCCAGCATTATATTTTACTCCTGTTACCTGCCATTTTAATCACAGATTAGCGTTGTCATACATGAGGATCAACCTGCGTTGATCCTCATGGAGCCAAGCTTCAGATGATATGCAGCTAAGCTCAATAAACACTCAATCCACCTCCAGCAATGCCACACTGCTACAGATACAATCTATCGAGGTTTTGTAACTGACTAATCCCCTTGGTGTAACCTCAAACTAATTCAATTGGCAGTGAGCCAAATCACAATGTGTAAATAAGCTGCTTCACTTCAGAACAGCATTTCATTGAAAACCAGGGATTTCCCAGTCAGTTATTTACCATGGGATATTGTGATATTAGACGACTGTTAAACTTAGCACATGCACCTCTACAGCCCATAAATGAGCATTATAGTTCCCTATTGTTGCTGTGTTAAAAGTGGTTAAGTGTTCTAATTATCTTTCTAACAGTATAGCAAACCTTTTTTTAACATTTCTACAGTCTCATCGATTGGACACATGCTAGGAAATGCCTTTGAGCTACAAATAATTAGCCCAAGAGAATGTCAAAAACAAGATTTAGTTTAGGTAGACTGCTTTTCAGACTTCACACAACCATCACTTTCGTTTTACTGTTATTATATACTCTTTATTTTTGTGTTACTAGAGCACTTAACAGCACTGGTTTTATATACATATATTTTTAAACAAACTAATATAAGTTATATCATATATATTCAGGGACAGGTTGAGTATCCCTTATCCAAATATCCTAAACAACTGAAAATCCCCTCCAATTTTTTTTGGATGTGGGTCAATTTGGATACTCACCTTTCTGGCATCCCGTGGTTACGCTCCTTTGCTTCACCCTCCCAGGCACCAATAATGAGGAGCCAGCGCTAATGGGAAATGTAGTTTCCATAGTGCTGCTACTGGAGCGAGGGACTACACGCAAAGGACAGATAATCTAGGCAGCACCGTGGCGCAGGTAAGTTCACCAGCTCCACTGCTGGAAATGATCCATTATCAGTTAGTATCAGTTATCCAGAGTAGGAAGTCACGAAACGCATCCCATGTGATGTCTTATTCTTTCTGTATTCTGCCGGTGACCGCATTTTTAGTACCTGGCCAGGAACCAGGTCAAATACTTTTACAAGGAGGTGTACATACATGCTGTTTTTTGCTAACATTGTTTTCATGCAATTCATTGTGTTGGCTATTTAGCCATTTCTTGGTATTAGAGCAAACACTGTCTTTATATTTTTTAGATACTCTCCAAATTAGTGGGACATTTGATATTCCTATATATTATGTATCTAGAATATAGCAGGTCTGTGTACCCTTGTTTGTCTGATGAATGTATTTTTTATTTAAGAAAACATACAATTTGTATTTTATTAAAACATTTACATATGTGTTTATTGGTCTCCAGATTATTTATTTTATTATGTAAGCACAGTCTAATCCTTATCTATCAGTTCTCCAAAATGCTGCCGGTCCTGAGCCTAATCTTATAGATTTTTTTGATTGGGTGACTAAAATAATAGATCAGGGTGGTGCAGTAGACATTTCTTACCTAGATTTCAGTACGGCTTTTGACACTGTCGCACATAGAAGGCTTATCAATAAACTGCAATCTTTGAGTTTGGATTTCAATATTGTTGGTTGGATTAGATAATAG
Organism: Pelodytes ibericus; assembly: GCA_036172795.1. Classification (NCBI taxonomy): domain Eukaryota; kingdom Metazoa; phylum Chordata; class Amphibia; order Anura; family Pelodytidae; genus Pelodytes; species Pelodytes ibericus. The sequence goes on from CM069863.1 coordinate 160,693,889, forward strand.
CTGAGTGACAGGCAACAGAGGGTTGTAGTCAAAGTTGTATATTTAATGCAAGGTCTTGTTACTAGTGGGGTACGTCAGGGATCTGTACTCGGACCCATTCTCTTTAATATTTTTATTAGTGATATTGCAGAAGGTCTTGTTGGTAAGGTTTGTATTTTTGCTGATGATACAAAGATTTGCAGGGTTGATGTTCCTGGCGGGATAAGCCAAATGGCAAATGATTTAGCTAAACTAGAAAAATGGTCAAAGCTGTGGCAATTGACATTTTCACTTTTTACAAAGTTCAGAAAAGGGCTACTTAACTGGTTCATGGGTTGAAGAATAAAACTTACCAGGAAAGGTTAAAGCATCTTAACCCCTTAGTGACATGACTTTTTTGGCTTGTCCGACGCTTGGTGACATGGGCTGTTTTAACATTTCTGAGGTGTTTGTGTTTTGCTGTAATTTATTTCTGTCTCATTTAGTGTACCCGCACAAACTATATATCGTTTTTATCGTTATAAGAAGGCACTTTCTTTTGATACCATTATTTTGATAATAGCATATAATTTGAAAAAATAAAAAAAAATATGGCAAAAAAATTGAAAAAATAATTTTTTATGACTTTTATTTGAAAAATCGTATACTCATGTAAATGAGACAACAAAAAAACACTGCTAAAAAATTTATAATATATGTCCTGAGTTCAGAAATAGCCCATGTTTTTATGTTTTTGTGCTTTTTTATTCATGTTACAGGGCCAGAACTATAAGTGGTGCAAAGCTATTTCCTTTCTTTCAAAATTAGCGATAGTGACATTGTAACACTGATTTCTGTACTAAATCCACGAATGACCCCCAACATGTACATATTTTTGAAAACTAGACAACTCAGGGCATTTTACTTGGGGTATTTTGACACATTTCATGTAGCCATTTTACCACCAGTCTATGCCAAAGTTTGCAGCAAAAAATCTTTTTTTTTTAATTTTTCACATATATTGCAATTTAGGTAAACATTACCTTAAAATGTGAAGGGGTATTTCCAAATAACACCTCAATATGTGTTCAGCAACATCTCCTGAGTACAGGGATACCACCCATGCATAGGTTTGTTTTGGGGCTAAAAGGCCACATTTAGGGGGTGCGCATTTTGGTTTTCCAACTTGGAATTCTGACATGCAGAAAACTTGTGCCCATGTCCCATTTGGGACATTTTTTAAGCCAGAAAGTGTATTCTACCCCACAAAACCATATATTTTTTTAAACTAGACACCCTAGGGTATTTCAAATGGTAGTATTTTAACACTTTCCATGCACTAATTATACTATCAGCCTATGTCAATGTTTTGGGTAGTAATTTTTTTTCACATACACTGTACTTTGGGCATGAATTCACAGATCCTGTTATATGTCAGTGGCAAACAACACCTCAATATGTGTTCAGCAACATCTCCTGAGTACAGGGATACCCCCCATGTATAGGTTGGTTAGGTTATTTGGGGGTTAAAAGGCCACATTTGAGAGGTGCGCTTTTTGGTTTTCCAATTTGGAATTCTGACGTGCAGAAAACCTGCGCCCATGTCCCATTTGGGACATTTTTGAAGCCAAAAAGTGTATTCTATCCCACAAAACCATATATTTTTGAAAACTAGACACCCTAGGGTATTTCAAATGGTAGTATTTTAACACTTTCCATGCACTAATTATACTACCAGCCTATGTCAATGTTATGGATAGTAATTTTTTTTCACATACATAGTACTTTGGGCATGAATTCACAGATCCTGTTATATGTCAGTGCCAAACAACACCTCAATATGTGTTCAGCAACATCTCCTGAGTACAGGGATACCACCCATGTATAGGTTGGTTAGGTTATTTGGGGGTTAAAAGGCCACATTTGAGAGGTGCGCTTTTTGGTTTTCCAATTTGGAATTCTGACGTGCAGAAAACCTGCGCCCATGTCCCATTTGGGACATTTTTGAAGCCAAAAAGTGTATTCTATCCCACAAAACCATATATTTTTGAAAACTAGACACCCTAGGGTATTTCAAATGGTAGTATTTTAACACTTTCCATGCACTAATTATACTACCAGCCTATGTCAATGTTATGGATAGTAATTTTTTTTCACATACATAGTACTTTGGGCATGAATTCACAGATCCTGTTATATGTCAGTGCCAAACAACACCTCAATATGTGTTCAGCAACATCTCCTGAGTACAGGGATACCACCCATGTATAGGTTGGTTAGGTTATTTGGGGGTTAAAAGGACACATTTGAGAGGTGCGCTTTTTGGTTTTCCAACTTGGAATTCTGACGTGCAGAAAACCTGCGCCCATGTCCCATTTGGGACATTTTTGAAGCCAAAAAGTGTAATCTACCCCACAAAACCATATATTTATGAAAACTAGACACCCTAGGGTATTTCAAATGGTAGTATTTTAACACTTTTCATGCACTAATTCTACCACCAGCCTATGTCAATGTTATGGATAGTAATTTGTTTTTCACATTCATTGTACATCGGGCATGAATTCACAGATCCTATTATGTGTCAGTGCCAAACAACACCTTAATATGTGTTCAGCAACATCTCTTGAGTACAGGGATACCACCCATGTGTAGGTTAGTTAGATTATTTGGGGGCTAAAAGGCCACGTTTATGGGGGGTGCATTTCCAACTTGGAATTTTGACATGTAGTCAGCCTGCGCCCATGTTCCATTTGGGACACTTTTGAAGCCTGTCAAAGTATTTTACCCCATAAAACCATATATTTTGGAAAACTAGACATCCTAGGGTATTTAAAATTGTGGTATTTTAACACTTTCCAAGTGCTAATTCTACCACCAACCTATGTCAAAGGGTTTTGATGTCATTTTTTCCCCACACACATTGTAGTTCAGGCAGGAATTTTCAGATTCTGGTATTTGCCACTGCCAACCAACACCTCAATATGTGTTCAGCAACATCTCCTGAGTACAGGGATACCCCCCCATGCATAGGTTTGTTGGTTTGTATTGGGTCTAAAATTCCACATTTACGGGGTGCGCAATTCCAACCTGGAATTTTGACATGTAGTCAGCCTGCGCCCATGTTCCATTTGGAACATTTTTGAAGCCGTCCAATGAATTTTACCCCATCAAACCATATATTTTTGGAAAATAGACATCCTAAGGTATTTCAAATGGTGGTATTTTAATACTGTATAGGTACTAATTCTACCACCAGCCTTTATAAAAGTTTGTGGTAGTACTTTTTTTAATAACTCTTAGAAGAGCCTTTTTAGTACTGTAATAAATTACAGTACAAAAAAAATTAACCCCTAAAAAATTCACAAACAGCAAAAATAAATGTGCTGATGTGTATGATCACTGATGATGCAAGATCAGTGGCAGGGAAGGGGTTAAACGCAGGGAATTGCTTTAATACATTTTTTTTTATTGTTATATTATTTGTGTGTTGTGTATTTATTGTTTTTTTTTAACTTTTACTTACTTTTAGAACTTTGATCTGTCTCTCTCCTTCACTAAAAAAAATGTGAGGAGAGGGAGACAGATCATAACTGGTCAGATCAATATAGGGTTAATATTGATCTGACCAGTCAGTGGGGATGTTCAGCAGAACATCCCCACTGCCTGTCAGTGTGCCTGGCAGTCACTGATTGCCTCTGTGAAGAGGCAATCGTGTGACAGCCAGAGAGCACAGGAAGCAGGTACTTCCTGCCTCCTGTGCTCTTGCCCTTAGAAGGGCAGCGCCATCTTGGTCACTCAGTGACCAAGATCGTGCATTTTTTTTTTTGTGTTTCTGATTGCCTCGACTTGCGAGGCAATCAGGAACACTTTCTGAGCATAGGAAGCTAAAATTTCGCTTCCTATGCTCGTTTTTTAATGCACGTGTTTTAAAGGCACTGTGCCTTTAAAACCGGCATTTCGATCGCTCTCCGGTGCAATCGAAATGCCGACGGGCATTTTTTTTAGTATTGTACGATGCTTCCATACGGAAGCATCGTTACAATGCCGCTTGAGCACTGAAAGCGGAAAAACTCCGCTTTCAGTGCTCGTTTTGACACAGGACGTACTAGGTCCGTCCTGTGTCACTAACGCCTCGGCAAACAGGACGGACCTAGTCCGTCCTGTGTCGCCAAGGGGTTAATATTTATAACTTCAAGGAAAGACGTAACAGGGGGGATATGATAGAAACATTTAAATACATAAAGTGAATCAACACAGTAAAGGAGGAGAGTATATTTAAAAGAAGATAAACTACCACAACAAGAGGACATTGTCTTAAATTAGAGGGGCAAAGATTTAAAAGTAATATCAGGAAGTATTACTTTACTGAGAGGGTAATTGATGTATGGAATAACCTTCAAGTGGAAGTGGTAGAGGTAAACACGGTGAAGAAGTTCAAGCATGCATGGGATAGGCACAAGGCTATCCTAGATTTAAGAGAGGGCCAGAGACTAATAAACGTATTTAGAAAATTGGGCAGGCTAGATGGACCGAATGGTGACATGTTTCTATGTTTCTAAATGTATTATATTCACACAAACCTCACACCAAACAAATTAATTATAGTAAAGTTATAAGAAAGAGTTGTAAGAAAGAGGGTCCACATAGAAATAAGGAATTAAGACCTTCAAGAAATCTAATAATATTAATAACAATAAAAGCTGATGTGCATTTCTGATCTTCCTGCTCTTCTATTTGGATCAAGTAACAATAGCGTCACTTCTATATAAAGCTTGGCAAATACATTAATAAACACGTTATTATCCAAATAAGAAAAATAAAGACAAGGTTTTGCAAACAATCACAAGGGCATATACTATAATATCTGAGTGGTCTAACTTGAAGCTATTTTACTTCTTTCCCATGTGTCTTTAGCACTTGTAACCATGGGGAATAAAAGTATGTTTTAGTGGGTGTACTTATCTGTGCAGTGTGCAAGTCATGCATTCCTACGTTCCCAATACACCACACTACAGAAAATGAATCAGTCCAAAAACGCCTTAAGATATCTCTTGGCACAACTTCCAAAACATATGGGATTTGAATGCTGTCTCTGTTTATCATTGTTAAACTCAATTTATTTTAACATTCTGTTCCGCCAATTGATCTTTTTTAATTGTTTTTTCCAGATGTAATGGGTCTATTGTACCTTTATGCATTACATGAAAAGTAGTTACTGGTTAAAATCATTTGTGTAAATAAAAGAGCGTGCGGGGGTGATAAGATATTTTTTGATCTGAATTATATTCAACAGAGTAACCAATTGAAGAGACTGCACGAAAATAAACGTTGAGTTATAAAAAAAAAATATTAGAATGTGAAAAAGTCAAACATATTTGGGATAGTATGCATAAACATGTCTGTCTATGTTGAAGTGATTGAGACATTGAATGATCACCCGTGTTCACTTATGAGACAGCTAGAGACTCTAGAGAGAAAGTATTATGAAAAGGAAGTATCCAGTGATCCGTAACAAGGGACAAGAAGCGCAGACATAAAAGACAATTGAAAACAGACCAGTAATTCATCCAGCATTTATCAGTTTGATAGTGATGACATTTCATATTGTAGTCATGTCTTCAAGTAACATCATTATCAGGCAGATCTTCCCAATTTCATGGTATTCACTTTATTCACCTTGAATGGCCTAGTTAACCCAACATTTGATATATTGTATAGTGTACTTGTTTATTATTATATTTCTTTTTTCTTTATGAATAAATACACTCTTCATAACTTAGTTATATAAACATGAATGTATTGTTTTACATGTTGAAATCCGTGTAGCATCATTATGGACTTGGTCTCTAGGAGATATTTGAAAATGAGAGAATGCTCAATGTAATCTTCCTGGTAAAAACACTTTATATATAAATAAACACTGCCAGGAAGCAACCCTGCAACTGCGATGATTGAACAGATCCTACAGCTTATGCATTATAAGTTCATATTACCATACAGAGGAAAGCAAGGATATACATATATACAAAGTTAATAAACATGTTGATACCATCACATATGTGTTTATTCATCTCAACACAACACACCATGTGCTACAGTGAGGAATCTATATAACATATTATCTCTATAAGTTCTGCATTGTGACATGAACATTTTGCTTAGTAGACCGTGGGTAAAACCCTAGTCAAATCTTTAACAACTTTCTTTGTTTTAACTATGCATTATGCAGGGCCAATTCTCTTCTTGCAAGATGAAAGACATTCTTGATCTGAAAATGGTAATTTCGTCTGCAAACCACCTTTCATGAACAGGCTTGACTGGAACTCAATTATGAGATGAACGACGGAGCAGGTTAACATATTATTGAGTAAAGAATTTCAGCATTTCTCTTTTCTTAAACTAGACTAGTCCCAATTGACTTGTTTTAGGTAGAACAGAGAGCTCATCTAATTATTATAATTTTTTCCTTCAAACTGGTAAAAACATCAGAAAGATGATAGGTCAGTGTCATGAAGGAATGGAACCAAAACCACATTTTATTCATATAAATCTTATAAACTAGAGGGATTGGGGTTATAAGGAACATAAATTGAGTGAAGAGGCAAAAGAAAAATAATTTACAGAAATGGAAGGCGTTGGGGAACTTTGACTGCTGGGTAGACATGTGCATTCGTTTTCGAACGAATGCATTTTCGTCCGGAAATAGCATTTTCATACATTAGTCTGAAAAACGAATAACGAAAATGCTAAACTAATGAAAGACGAATGAACGAATGGTTAATAAACGAAAATCATTTGTCCATTCGTCCATTCGTGCTATTGGCATTCTATAAACCGAAATAGAGTCGGTTTATAGAATACCAATAGCATTACATAAAAATAATGAACGAATTTCGTCTGAAACTAATGCAGTAATGAACGAAATTCATTTTAGACGAAATAAATAACATTTTCGTCCGAATGGACGAAAACGAAACGCAAATTTTAGTTTTGCACATGTCTACTGCTGGGTGAGTTGCACCAGACTTTGCTAAATGGGTGATCTAGGTAAACTTAAAGACTTCAGTCATATAAAATAAAATTCATTGAACACCGCAGGTGAATATAGATAGTGAGGAGGCTAAAATACTGCCCATAGTTGTATATAGAGGGGAGAAGTTGATTGAGAGGTCAAGTCACATCATGAGAGAAACCAAACCTACATTGGAAATTAGAAAAAGAAAAAAAGGTTGCTTTAGCCAAAATGGAGAAAAAAAGAAGGTTAAATGATAGATACAGCTGCTAGTCACAAAAAGGTGTATCTCAACACACCATACAAAACAGTAATACATGAAGTAATGTACTTGAAAATATGGGTGATATAAGTGAGAAAAAAGACGAGAAAGCTATTCAGTGTTATAATAAAAAAAATATATTTTATAAGTAAAGACATCAATATAGATAACATGTTTAAAAAAAAAAAACCTTTCAAGTGAAATACTAATAAAGAATCCTGGGCAGGAAAACACATAAGAAAAATGCTTTCAGAAAAGTCAACTCAGTTCATAAAGTACACATAAACAAGTACAATTCAACCAGTGTAAATACACTTTGTTATAGTTAATCCTTATTAGGAGCATCCATAGACATTAATTGCGTCCAAATTTGTCAAGACCTTCTGTGGTTTTCTATACAGCTTCCTCAGCATCTTTCCAACCATAGTTCTTTGAAACTGAAGAGCAACATGCTTTAAAATACTTTTGTTAGGCTTCTGATCATTGATTTAAAGACATTACAGCAATACCATGCAGGCTGTTATTGAAGGTAAAGAGCAACATTCTCAGAATAAACCTCTGTTTTTGGCCAATTGATGGTTTACAAAGATTGCAGCTGTATTGCAATGTGCTCTGCTGCGAGACAATTAGTGATATTGCGAAGCAATAGTCGAGGCAACATCAGTGATGCTGAGTGTTCTCATGTGGAGCTTTAATTTTTAGTGTCTTCTAAAGATGGCGGCAAAAAATGATTTTGTTGTGTTTTTTTCCCCACACTTTTACAAGTCAGCATTATTTGGAGCTCCACATGAGAACATGGGGTACTGCTGTAATTACTTTAAATCAATGATCAGAAACCTGAACAAATGTATTTTTAACTGAGCAAATTGCTCTTCAATTTGAAAGAACAAAAGTTGACCTCTGAGGAAACTGTATAGAGAAACAGTTGCCAAATTTGGACACAATCAATGTCTATTAACTCCTTCATGACCGGACTGTTTTTGGAATGTTGTACCGTGGCTGTTTGTACACTTCTGAGGTGTTTGTGTTTAGCTGTAATTTTCTTCTTTGTCATTTACTGTACCAACACATATTATGTATTGTTTTTTTTCAGAACAAGAAGGGTTTTCTTTTGATGCCATTATGTTGTTCGTATCATTCATTTTATTATGAAAAAAATAAAAAATATGGTGAAAAGTGAGAAAAACAACACTTTTCCTGACTTTTATTTGTAAAATCTACAAAATCAAATGAAAGAACTTGCTAAATAGATTCTAATATTGGTCCTGAGTTTATAAATACCCAATGTCCATAAGTTTTTTTTTTTTTGCTTTATTTTCAAAACCATTTTTTCCAAAATTAGCATTAGTGACATTATAACACTGATATCTGGCATGAAATGCTAAATCAGCCTTGCATGTACACATTTTTAGAAAAGTAGACATCCCAGGGTATCCAACTTGGCATATTTTGACATTTTTCATGCAGTCATTTTACCACCAATCTTTCACAAGTTTTGGCATAGTAATTTGTTTTGTGTTTTTTTCCCCACACACTTTGTATTTAGGTGTGAACTTTCAGGGGCTGTTTTTTTTTTTTTTTGCAAAACAACACCCCAATATATTTTCAGCAACTTCCCCTGAGTATAGTGGTATCCCACATGTATAGGTTTGCTAGGGTTATGTGGGAAGTACAGGACCAAATTTAGGATATGGTCATTGCAGCTTCAAAATGTGCATTTATTATGTAATGCTTGTGACTACATGTACTATCATTCTCAGCCAGCCAAAAGGCACATTAGCATAATAGGGAATGTAGTCTATATTAGGAAGCACAGATTGTTGCTACCTTTGCAATCCTGCGGCTGCATGGATGATATATATCCAGCTGCTGCGGGCCCCTATCTACTGCTGGGGGCAGTCTTTTAAAAAAATATATATATATATATCCCTAGTGGACCACCGACAGACCTAACATGTCACTGGTCCTCTACAAAATAACTTATTTTTATTTAATTTATTAGTAATTTTTTTAATTATTTTTCTATTAATTAATTTAATTTTATTTACTTTTTAAATTTATTTTGATATATATTTAACTCTTATGTTAAACTCTAGATTTATTTTTATAAACTGACTTTTTGGAGAAGTTCTCTAAGTTTTCTAAAAGAGGCAGAAGGGAAGAGTGTGGTTCTGACATTACTATCAAAATAAAGTCCTCAAACATTCCTAGTTTATTTTTAGTGGGGCTTTGGGATGTCTTACGCACAGGTCATTTTTTAATTTTGCAGCAAATGGTTCTAAAATCAACATGCAGATTGGAGGGAATAGGGGGCACACCTATCTGGTACCAGCTTTTTGCATGTAGAGCCAGTGTGTCCTGTCAAAGGCTTTTTCTACGTCTATGGATAACAATATGCTTGGGATCTATGGTGATTAATGATAACAATAGGCTTGGGATCTGTGGTTATAAATTACATGTGTCAGGTCAATGAATATTTCCATATTGACAGAGTTTTGTCCACCTGTTATGAAGCCCACTATTGATTTATATTCTCAAAAGCTTGTTTATTTCTTTTCTAGAATTCTGGTGTATAATTTGTGCATATGTTTAGGAGACTTATCGTTCGGAAATTTGCTGATGAGTTTGGAGGTTTACTGGATATAGTGAGTGTGATTGGTTTTAATATGATTGAATAGATTTGCCAATGTTTGTATGAGGAGTTTTTTTTTAATTCTTTACTTTATTTATTTTTTTAGAGTACAGAGACATATCAAACATTGTTATACAGTTAGTTACACAACTTCTCCATGTGTAATTTAAGAATGTCTGTATCTGGAAGGGTGTGCAAGTGTATCATCTGGAGGTCTTATACAATAGCATTCGCATAACTATGGAGTCATCAGGTTTAAACATAGCAACTAGAGAGGATAATTCAGGAAGAAAAAGACAAAGGGTAAGAAGATAAGGAGGAGGGTTCTGGATAGGTTGCTTTTGATCCAAAATGTATCTCCAAATGTTAATGTACATTAATGTGCTTTCAAACTACGTTAAAATACATGTTTTACATTTTGCATTTCTTATAATTTTAAATACTTACAGCTAGATGAAATTGTGAAATTGCAGCAGTTTGCAAGAATCCAGGACTGTCCACACTAACTGAGTAAATGTTAATTTACTTTTTGCAGCAGGAACCAATGAGAATAATGGCATTCAAATGAATGGAATTTCCTGTCTCTCTAGTGATGTCATCAAACAATGTGTTGCACTGTTAAGAGATCCTACTGTGTACAAGAGCAAGTTTATCATATTCCCCACAATGCATTCTATTCCAGCAGCACAGGAAGTGACTAAATAAAACAAAACTTTATATCCTCAGTGTCTACACAATCAGTGCTGCCACACCTGTAGTATATATGCAGGGTAATCACTGGCGCAGGGCTTAAGTCAGATATTAACAATGTGATTTATGCAGAATGCTTGCATCAAACCACACTGGAAAAAAACTGTGCACTTTACAAGCAGTAGTGTTCAACTTGCACCAAAGTGAGTTTGGGGACTAGACTGTCCCTTTTGATAGGCAGGATTGATGTGGGCATTTTAGACTCTCTGGGAAAGTGTAAAATCCAGGGTTCCCAAGGAAGGAATCGAGTGTTTCATATCTTCTACCAAAGTTATAACAGTTTTATGATTAGGCCTCCTACATATCATTCCAGTCCATGCTATCAAGCTGCATTACAGTTTCTTTCATTTGGAAGAAGGGCCACAAAAACATTGCGCTCACAGTTCAAATAGGAACAATTAGTGAGTTTAAAGGTTATTACTCACCACTTTACTGCCCATCTCATTATGAAGAGAATGTGCCGGTAATTGTGTTTCCCCCAAACCCAATGTATGTATAGGGGGATGGGAGGGGAGGGGAGGAGAGCTGTTTGAGATGGGAGTTTTAATTGGACTTTGTTGAGGGTGGGAGAAAGAGAGGTATATGTTTTTAGTGAATAGTGTGAGGAGATCAAAGCCTCCTTATTCAACCTTTTCTCACTATTCTCGCATTTTAGTGACTAGTTCCATACAAAGTAAATGTCTTCACTGGGCTCTATTTACCATTGAGTGGGGTTTGATGTACTGACAAGGGAAAGCACAAATCAGGCATTAGCAGATGTCAAATTCAGGTTTGTCATGTTTGGCTTTTGATATTCCTTTGTCAGTTTACCAAAATAAGGTATTAAGTGATGAGACCTCACTCTATATTCCTCTACCATGCCAGCAAGAAGATATGCCTCAAAATATGTATGCAAACATGCTCATAAATGTCAGAAACAGTAATAATAATATTAATATACAAATGATACACATTCTGCGAGACACCTAATGCAAATATGTGGGTAATTTTCAGTTAGCACTATGCTACTGTCAGATTTCAGTTCTGCCAAAAATGAGTTTCTTAGTCCCTGTAGACATGGTTTGCTGCTATTGGTGCTTCATCTAAAAAGAATCCAACTGTGCTCATTAAAAAGTCAATTAATATCATTTATTATAAGAGTATAAAACTCTCTTCAGAATACTTTCGCTCACACAAAAATTGCTCTTTGTAAATTACACTGGCATGTATAATCAATTTAAACTTACATTCTACACTGTACAGTAGTTCAGATAAAAATGATAATTGATTTGAAAGGGGATTAGCAGGCAAAAACACCTTCTCCATGATAATGCTGGATATTTTTTTTATCTTTGCAATTTTAGAAAGCAATGTTCAGCCATCAGTAAATTGATTTTTGTACTAAGTTAGTCCAAGGAAATGAAAAAGTCTATTGTTCCTGAGTCTGCTTTCTGTACATAGTTTTGATGCCCTTGGCAGACGGTTTATTTTGTAACTGCATGCCAAAAAAGATTCTTGCAAAGGTTTTCGGAATTGTCTGCCAGAATTAATCTGACATATGATTCGACTGGCAGTTTCAAAGGCACAACAATTAATGTAAACCTTTATTAACAAAATATGTATGTATTATTATGAACAGAAGAATACAATGTAAATAGGTAAAATCATTTATTTTGGCAGCAGAAATGTTGTAGAAACATTGCTATGCTACGTGACTTCTACTGACTACTCCAATACAACATAACATACCAAAAAAGAAAAGAAAACAATATTGTATTGCGTAAAATGGAACCGATAAGTGTCAAAATGCTGTCAAACACTCTTGTATACTGTACAGGCTTCATCTGAATGGAAACAGTCACCACTTCTTTTCCCCTGGTCTTTAAAAATAATATAGCTTCAAATAGTGTAGCACATTCTCCAACATGTAGTCTACACAGGTCACAAAATTCTGCTATTATAATTAGATTTTCTTGTATTTATTTTAACATTCTTCTTCAGATGAGGAGAGCCATACAGCCAGGTTTAGCTAAAAGCATTAGTATAAGTTATAAAAAGAATAGTGAGTGTCTTTTTGTCTGTTATAACATCCAATTAATGGTAATATATATATTGCATAAGCAAAGTGTAAACTCAGTTAATGTGCATTGTATTTATGTTTTATTTTAATTTATTGAGAGTAATGTGTATTGTAATAAGTATTAAAAATTGTGGTGTGATTTAGTTAAAATTAGTATATTGTAATTGCTGAATTTGTTTTTCTTTTATCAGATTCTCTGTAGGAGATCCCCCTCTATAAGGCACACTCTATTCAGTAGAACTGGTGTATACCCACCTATTGTACCTAATAGTATAGTGTAGATAGCAATGTGTAGCCTTCTAGTTCATTTCACATTGTGTTGACTGCTGCGATTGACACAAAAAAACATGTTTATAAAGGTGTTTCTTGAAAAAGGAAGAGAACAAAAGTTCTTCAGAGGTGCGTTTACAATGTCTCAGACAGAGTTTTAAAGCAAATTGTGCAATAATGCTTTCACAAATGTTCAGCAAATCACTGCTGTGAAGACCAAGTGAGAGCTATGTCAGCAAATGAAGCTTCTAATTAGAAATACTAAAGCAGCTTAAGTATGTGCTTTGCAAGGTAATTAATAATAATTATTGAAAGTATTCTAGGCTGAAGTGAAAGCAAACTAAATTGTTTGACCACTACCATTCAATTCCTGCCACTAGCTATATTTATAAATGTATATATAAATTCAATGATCTCACTTTCTCTCTCTGTCCATGTATTTCTCTCTGCCTGTCTCTCTCTATCAACTGGGGGAACGAACTAAGAAAAAGTGAATACATTTTAGATGCAAAACTATTTATGCCCTTGGCTACTTTTACAATGCACGAAACCGTTAATCCTCAAATAGTAAATATGAGCAAATTATGACAAAAAAAACCAAAAAAACGGGCATATATTATTGCGAATAAAAAGCACTTGCTAAAAGCTGTTTAAATTTTCATACAAGGGATAAGAATTAATTCTCACAAAACATTCGCAAAATTCCTTAGCGTGATCAAAAATAATGACACTATGGTAGCACACCTGGAAAAATACACACTAAATTAAAATATGAAGAAGAGGCACACACAAGAAAAAGAAAACATTGCAAATACTGCATCCTCCTGTTTTACCTATTGTTTCACCCTAGTTCACTGGTTTGATACATGATCTAATATATCTCTGCCCTGTCCTTCTCTCTCTCTCTTTTTTCCCCTCTGAATGCCATTCTCCCCAATATGTGCAACCTGACATCATTCACCAGACGCGTTTTGCAACTCAGAATAAGATTCACACACAACCTAATCCAGGCTGGAGCTATCTCTCCCTAAAGACAAGCTTTAAAAAGAGGTAGTAAAGTGCCATTGCAGAACTGTTGTTAATCCCATCACTGCTAAAGCAAAATTAGATTTTACCATCAGCAAAGTAAAGAATTATTTGAAACTGCAAAGTGTGGAAATGAAATATACATTGCTATCTTTGAGCAGAAACTGGATATCATTTTACAAATGAAAGATGTAAAGAATTTTTGCTGAGCAAGTTCAACTATTGCTGAAGATTTGTTCCAAGTAGCACTTTTGGATCAGAAAGGATTTTACCCTTGTGAGAGAAATTATTGCAATATCCTGCAAATGTCCTTTTTTTTTTTTTTACTCTTTTTTTTATATCTGTTAAATATAGAGTTTAAGCAGGCAATCTTATGGAACGTTTACAGAAAATGTTATATTTGTCTTCAGGGAATCTATCATTAAAATTGTACTTATTACAAGTGTATTTAACATGGTCTGACATACAAATTGATAAATGACAAGATCCACTACTAGCCCTGCAGGGTATAAAATGTTATCTTTCTATTGTTCTATTGTGCAGACCAAATGATGTTTCAAATATATATGCAGATGGAATAAGTTCCTTTTAACAAGGCACTAAACCCCAAATTAGTGTCTCAGTTAACCAGGAATAGGTAAAGTGTGGTACCCCAGTGTCATTGACAAGGTCTGTGAAGGTTCACAGTACATTATTAAATTGTCCATCACAAAGTCCAGTAAATGTTCACCTTGAACAATGGTAGTTACTTTCCCCTTATTAAAACTTCCTTTTGATAGTAAGTTAGCCTTTTGGCTGGCTGAAAATGATAAGAAAGTAGTCCGCAAAGTAATACATCAAAGCTCCAATTACGGTATCACGAATGTGGCCCTATCCCTGGCACATAAACCTAGCTAACAAAATACTCAAGGAAAGGTGCTGAACATATATTGCCAGTAACAAAAATTACTACTGCAAACTTTGGCAAAGTGTGGTGGTAAAATGCCTGATAAGTGTTAAAATACTTCAAATTACATAACCTGGGTTGTCTGCTTTTGAAAAATATATACTTGTGGGGAGGGGATTCAGGGATTCATGACATATATCAATGTTACAATGTCCATTTTGAAAAAAAAAAATGGTTTGGAAATAGCAAAGAGCTACTGTACTTATTGCCTTTTAACTTCAAAAATAAGATAAAAAAAAACCTTAAATGACAAGGTATTGCAAAACACAGGAAACATGTTTGAATCTGTTTTATAAGTTATTTTTATTAGCTGCTGTAAATGAGTAAATGTTCTATCAAGTACAAAAGTTTTTATTTTTTCATTATATATATATATATATATATATATATATATATATATATATATATATACACACACAAAGTGAAGAAAATAATTGCTGTAGATTGTGTCCTCTGTAAAATGTATCATTACTTTGTTACATTAGAATTGATTTTGCATTTTATTATTCATATGTACAGATAAAGACTTGTGTTACTGTACCAATTATCACATACACATGTCACAAAAGACATGTGGTGAACATAGTCTGCATGCTGGAAGCACATGGAATATAAGCAGTAAACATTGAAAGAAAAAAATTATCATTTGTGGATATTTTCAACATATTTTGCTGGCATGATTAATAGAATACATGTATTTCTATTTAACATGCATACATATTTATTTTTAATTCTGTATTTTTACAATGAATATTCAGGGTGCAACCATACATATATACAGAGACATACATACATACAAACAGAGACATACAGTGGATATAAAAAGTCTACACACCCCTGTTAAAATGTCAGGTTTCTGTGTTGTAAATAAATGAGGCAAAGATAAATCATTTCAGAACTTTTTCCACCTTTAATGTGACCTATAAACTGTACAACTCAATTGAAAAACAAACTGAAATCTATTAGATAGAGGGAAGAAAAAATATAAAAATATGGTTGCATAAGTGTGCACACCCTCTTATAACTGGGGATGTAGCTGCGTTCAGAATTAAGAAATCACATTCCAAATCATGTTAAATAGAAGTCAGCATATACCTGCCATCATTTAAAGTGCCTCTGATTAACCCCAAATAAAGTTCAGCTGCTCTAGTTGGTCTTTCCTGAAATTTTCTTAGTCGCATCCCACAGCAAAAGCCATGGTCCACAGAGAGCTTCCAAAGCATCAGAGGGATCTCATTGTTAAAAGGTATCAGTCAGGAGAAGGGTACAAAAGAATTTCCAATGCATTAGATATACCATGGAACACAGTGAAGACAGTCATCATCAAGTGGAGAAAATATGGCACAACAATGACATTACCAAGAACTGGAGCTCCCTCCAAAATTGATGAAAAGACGAGAAGAAAACTGGTCTGGGATGCTACCAAGAGGCCTACAGCAACATTAAAGGCTAATGTACTGGCTGTGTGGTACATGTGACGACAATCTCCCGTATTCTTCATATGTCTGGGCTAGGGAGTAGAGTGGCAAGACGAAAGCCTTTTCTTACGAAGAAAAACATCCAAGCCAGGCTACATTTTGCAAAAACACATCTGAAGTCTTCCAAAAGCATGTGGGAAAAGGTGTTATGGTCTGATGAAACCAAGGTTGAACTTTTTGGCCATAATTCCAAAAGATATGTTTGGCGCAAAAACAACACTGCACATCACCAAAAGAACACCATACCCACAGTGACGCATGGTGGTGGCAGCATCATGCTTTGGGGCTGTTTTTCTTCAGCTGGAACTGGGGCCTTCATTAAGATAGAGGGAATTATGAACAGTTCCAAATACAAGTCAATATTGGCACAAAACCTTCAGGCTTCTGCTAGAAAGCTGAACATGAAGAGGAACTTCATCTTTCAGCATGACAACGACCCAAAGCATACATCCAAATCAACAAAGGAATG